>CM055311.2:87646311-88896311 GCA_029255685.2 Silene conica
CGTGCGATTGTTTTTTTGTCACAAAAGTAGAATTTAATTTGCTCAAAAATAAGCTAGAAATGACATATAGTTTAACGAACTTCTACGTCCTTCCTAATTAAGTCGAGTGGGAGGATGTCGAAAATGATGGGTTGAAGCAGATTTGGAATGATAGGTTCTTTTATTCTTGTTTGATATTCCTCTTCCTTTTTGCTCTCAATTTGGGTGTGAAAACTGAAAAGTGCGAGAAATAACGTAAAAACATTACAAGATATGTATTAAAAAGAATAAAATCGTATGCTTCATTTAATATAACCTAAAATCTTATATAATACATTACTCTAAAACTATATAAGGGCAATAACAATACTAGAACTTTATATATAGTTATTCACATGCCACATCAAAATATATCATTTTCAGTTTTCAAGAACTTTTGTTCACAATAGAACAACTTTATATAAAGTTCTTAGATGAAAAAAATCTATAAAATGAATAATGTTCAATGAATTTTCACATTTTACAAAGCTATATTAATTGGGCGTTCATTTTCCAATAGTTATCAACTTGATCATTATTTTAGTACCTGATTTTTAAAAATAAAAACGATCGTTTAAATGCAATTGAAAAACTTTTACAGTAAATTTTTTGATAACACCCCAATACGAAGAACTACTATTACATCGAAAATATAAGTGAAAATTGTTATTTACCACCTAGTATTTACCGTATTTTACAAACTACCACCTAGTATTTCGTTTATTACAAATAACCACCTACATTGCATTTTATATATCCGAACTACCACCGTGTTTCATTCCCGGTCTTCATTTAGCAGAATTTCCGACTTATTAAGTGAAAAAATTATGAAGTGACGATAACGCCCTTAATTTTTTTCGCTCCAATTCCGTTACTACCATCCAATTAAAGACAAACTAAGTCAAATCGGTCAAACCCAGCCATACAATCCCAATCAAAATCATGAAGACCTTCATTTACCATGAAAATTGACACTCATTCCTCATAAATTGTACACAATCTCATAAACTAAGTAATTTACCCTGAAATAATGCAGCGGTGAAAGGATTGTCGCAGTGGTGGAAGGGTGTGTTGATTAGTAGGTGAGGGTGGCAGATCTGGGGTGCGATACAATGATGGGTCTGACTTGACAGTGCATAGCAGCACATGGTGACGGTGGTGAGTAATCGGTGGGTCGGTGATGGGTGAAATTTCCGGTGAATGAGGTGGTTGTCCGGTGGCGGTGGCGGTAGCGGGATGCTCTGAGTTTGTTCTTGTTGTTGGTGGGGAAAAACAATTTGGCAATATTGTTATATACTTGGACGGCTAAGTGTTGGTGAGGAGTGATGAATTGATGAATTTATTTGTTGATTGATGAGCTGGTGAGAATGATTTTCATGTACAAATTTGTTAAGGATATGATGATGATGATTGATGAATTATTGGACAGTTGAGTGTTGATGAAGAGATGGATTAATGAATTTTACTGGACATGTAGGTGGTAATATGTGTTTTTGAGTAAAATAAATTAAGGGTATTTTGGTCTTTTTATAGTATATTAACTTAATGAGTCGGAATTTGAATAAATTGATGATCGGAAATGAAATATGGTGGGAGTTCGGATATATACTGCATATTGTAGGTGGTTATTTATAATAAATAGAATACAAAGTGGTAGTTTGTAAAATACACTAATATAATATACATAATGCTACTTATGAATCAAAATCATTAAACCATGATTTCAAAATTCAAATACAACCACTACCCCTTCATTCTCCCCCAACTCTCTCAATTCCCCAAATTCCCTCCTAAAATCCAATTAAAACAACCTATCAAATACCCTAACAAAACCCTAAATCACACTAAAAATCTCCAATTTTCCAAAATCAAACCCAGAATGTCATCATCACCATCATCATTATCATCATGGTCATGTTCATCATGCACATTCCTAAACCCTCCTTCCCAAAAACTCTCTTGCCAAATTTGTCAAACACCATCATCAGCAAACACTGTATCATCATCATCATCATCATCTACACATAAATGGACATGTAAAGCATGCACCTTTTTGAATTCATATAGTAATACAAATTGTGAAATTTGTGATACTCGTATTCCTTCTATTAATCTTGATTATACTAATGATGATTTTGTTAAACAAAATGTTGGTTCAATCTTTTTTCCTTTGAGAAAGTGTTCTTCTTCCTCTATGACTCCGGTTGCGAACCCGGGTGATGGAAAAGTTGATTTGGGTATTCATGATAAGGTCCGAATTCAAATGGGCACTGATCACATTGCTCAGAAACGGGCTGAAAAACCTGTTTCAGGTAGTGTTTGTTTTTTCGCGGTATTTCATTTGAGACCGTCTTAAGCTTAAAGATGGAGTCTTTTTATGTTATATACTCTTTCCGTCTCAACCATTTGTTTAACTTTGATTAAAATGTTACTCCCAAAGAATAAAAAAGTAAATAAATGATTACGAGGAAAAGCAGTATTCTGTAGTTCATTTGCTAGCTATAATGATTATGTTGTTAGCTTAAGACAAACTTTGTTATCATAGTACTCCCTCCGTCTCGATCATTTGTTAGGTTTGATTAAAGTTGAAATGTTCGTCATGAAGAATAAGAAAGGTAAAGAAATGACTGGGATGAATTTAGTGCTACTGATTGCGTTTATGTTCGCTTTACCTAGATAATAAATTTAGGGTGTAGTTTAGTGTCTTGTTCGTCGATTCTTGTGGTATAAATGTATGTTCTTTCATTCGATGTTACATGAGTTCAAGGATTTGTGTATTGTCGAGATTTGTGTAATTCTCATGAATGAATCACATTATGTTGATTAGCTTTGTTTTTCGAAACATGTACATTGCAAAGTGACCGTCTTCATACGACATTTACAATGGATATCGAAATCAAGTGTTGTGCATTTTTATGGATATCGGCTGGTAAAGGTGTTTTCATGATCACGTACACTTTGACATCCTCAAATGCACATCATTCATCTCTTGACTCTGATATGCAACGAGTTAGAGAACACTGGTTATGCTGATCTCTTAATATTGTCCGTGTAATTTGAATCACATTATGTGGATTAGCCTTTTTTTCCTAATCATGTGCATTTAGTTTTGTTCATCGACATCTGCAATAATATTTTTAGTTGTTTAATCTTGCAAAATAAGGCATGTTTAGTTTTTATTGGGTGTAAAGATGTTTCCTTTATAGAGGGTATGATTGTGTATTATAATATTCACTTTCATGCCCAACCGTCTTCTTCATTTGCCACTTCAAGTCTTTGAAACCACCGTATTCACAGTGAATGATTAGTTTAGGCGATGATGTTTCTTTATATTACGATATTGGATTGGAGACAGAACACCTAATGACCTAACTCAGATGTAAGGCTGCGTACATATGACCCCTTACCCCACAATTTTGTCATAGAGGTAATTTTTTTTGTTGTATAAGAGATGCGACACTGATAAAGAATCTCAACACCTTCCTTTTTAATGCGTTATGCTGTATGTGGCTATTTAAGTTTCTGTGTTGTAATCAAAACCATTTAGACAGTATAGCTAAGCTGATGTATAGTAGAATTAGTTACTAGATTGTACCACATTGGCTATGTCCTAATCTGTATGGCCAAGCTAAATCCTTTCCCTAAAACCACTAGCTGCGACTCTGCGAGGTTATGAATCTTGGCACGAAGTATTGTTGAAGAATGGTTATATAACATGAAAAACTATATTTGTTGAAACCTAAGTTTATTCTGAGATCTGAATAGTGGTAAGTTGGTAACTCAACAAATGCACACCAATCTCGTTTGAATGTGATGTGTACTTATTTCATTGAACTCCGGTTATGCTCAGCGCTCACAGTATCATTCAAGGTTTGTCCGTAATTGCAGCATAAACCTATGTTAAGCTCCTTATGGGAAGCCTCCGACTTGTAAACATGCAAGAAATGACAATCGTAGAATTGTTCTACTACTAAGTATATATGTTTGATGGATTCCTTCACTGAATGGATAGTGTTATTAGGTACGCTATAATTTCTCTTTGTTTTTGATTTGTGTGTTCTCCAATTGGCCCTGTTTCCCCCCTTTCCTATTTACTCATCTATGCCAACGGATTCAAGAGTACCTTTCAAGTAGCAGAAATATGATTTCCTAGTAGGATTTTCAAGGCAGAAGCTTTACTTTATCGAGGATTATGCATACTCTTCTGACTTGCTGATATTCATGGTCTGTAGAGAAAAAGACTGTTGTATGTCCGTTGTTCATGCCGAAGGTTTTTTGTATGGGGTTGTTTATACTAGAAAAGATATACTCTGTATATGACTTGCACAAGGAGATCAGTTATATTTGTACTGTTAAGCTTGCAGATTAACTAGAGATAAGGCAGCAACTTTAATATTTCTATAGATTTTGGCATTGCATTTACACTCGGCTAAATGTTTGTGGCAGCAGAGAATTATAAGGAAGATTTTGGTGGAGCTGTGACGGATCCAAGGTCATTTGAGACTGTTGAAGATAGTGAATGCAATATTGTCTTTAAGAGAAAGCGAGATCCGAGTGATTCTGTTGAAATACCTGTTGTTCTCAATGGATTTCGTGACGTTAAATCGTCTAAGAAACAAGCAACAGTTCTAGGTTAGTATGATCTGTCTATGATATGCTCAATTCATCGTATTATATATCAACGGATCAACCAATACATAAAACTTAATCAACCTGCTGCACCTGAATATTTTGACAAGTCATTTTTTTCTCTTAAATCTTAATTTAACCATTACATGGTGCTTGGCTAATATTTTACTGATACACCTCACCCCGGGCTAATATATAATCGACTTAGCTGTTACGGGTGTCACACCTTATATTATGACACTGATGAAAGAATAAGTTGGGATAAACTGTGCTACTGTTTACATCACCATCTCATTTACTATATGCTTATAGCTAGACTGTCTTTAAAAATCAACACATTTCATCATATATTTTCGTTATTGGATGCGGTAATCACGATCTTGATCTCTATCTGCACATTGTAACAGTTGGGTATGCATTGCTCTTTTATCCGATAGAATATGCTAACACCTTTAATGAAACATGTATAGGTGGAAAAGTCAAGGATACAGGATCATCGAATGGCTCAGTTCTCTCGGAGATTTCTGAGAATGGTGAAATTAAGAATGTCTCAGGCACAATAAAGATCTTATCATACAATGTCTGGTTTAGAGATGAAGTCGAGGGACGTTTGAGGATGCAGGCAATCGGTCACCTTATTCAGCTTCATTCTCCTGATGTCATTTGTTTTCAGGTTACCTTTCTTCTGTAATTGTTATCAACTTATCATCGGTGTTAACCTCCTAGTGTACGTGCAACTATAACGTGTTCTTCTTGTTTTCAGGAGGTCAACTCTGTTCTCTATGACATTTTTCAGAGATCCTCGTGGTGGAAAAAATATCGTTGTTCAGTCCCATTCGAAAGGTCCCAAAATGAGGCATACTTTTGCATGCAGGTAACTCATCTCAGTTCGTCTAAATTTTTCTAACCTGTTTGTTCAACTCCATCATGGGTTGCCTTACCTACTGTATGCGGGCATCTTTTTTGTCCCAATCAGTGACAACTGACAAGTGTCGTGTTACTTGACGTCATGAGCATATTCCATACCCATACCGATGAGCGTCACGTCGATACTAGTATGACTATGACTATGAGAAGTCAAATAACATTCTTTACGAGTTCACGCAAAATGATGTCTGGTCTTTTCGCCTAATAAGTTCTTTGTGGAGATCTATTGTATGAGTGTCAGACTGTCAGTTATCAATGAACCATACATTTCCATTTGCCTTGTTGAGTCGTTCTTCATATCGAGTTCTGAATGCAATTTGGGTAAAAATTCTTGCAGTTAGCCAAAATTCCTGTTAAATCATTCAGCCGCAGACCATTCAGCTATACAACGATGACTCGGGAACTCTGCATTACACAACTTGAGCTGAACAATAACAAGTCACTTGTTATTGCTACGAGCCATCTAGAAAGTCCTTGCCCGGGTCCCCCAACTTGGGATCAAATGTTCAGTAAGGAGCGTGTCAACCAGGCGAAGGAAGCCATAACCTTTCTTCAGCAATTTCCGAATGTCATTTTCTGCGGTGACATGAACTGGGATGACAAAAAGGATGGTCGGTTCCCATTCACTGAGGGATGGTTTGATGCTTGGGAAAAGTTAAGGCCTGCAGAGGTTGGATATACATATGATACCAAGACTAATAAAATGTTGTCGGCATATCGCGCTTTGCAGAAACGCCTTGATAGATTTGTTTGCCACTTGCCCGATTTCAATGTCAGTGGGATTGAGATGATCGGAACTGAACCAATACTCGGATTGGAGTACACGATAGAGAAGAAAGTGAGGGGCAAAATTCAAGAAGTAACACTGCCAGTCTACCCTAGTGACCATTATGGGTTGCTTTTGACCGTAAGTACCGTATAACAACTCAAGCTCTTTTCAAAGTATCCAACACGAGTGTTCGTGTCCAAGGAACTCTTTTTTGAAGCGTTGGATACGCTTACTGAAGGTCATATGAGTTGTCTCGTGTCTGCGTAGCCGCTACAATGCTAGGAAGCATGTTTTTGTAAAGTCTGGGAATGTTGGAAGCGGATTCATGTATATCTTTCCATTCGCAGTACCGGTCTTAGAAGTTTTGTACATGGTATCCGAATATCCAATTCTCGACCAGAATGAACACATTGTTGGTTCGCTCTCAATTCACTCGATACCACTATGTGTATATCTTTTGGGTGTGTGCCCTTATCTAATCGGAAAACGGTAGTGTCAGAAGCCTTCGACTTGTTCCTTCTTCCGTCCTAATCATTTGAATACGTTTAATATTAAAAAGAATTTGAAAGCGAGTTATGTATATTACGTCTCTTAAATATTTTTTGGACAGTGTCATTCGATTTTATGTGGGTATGTGAAAACATGTGATATCCAGGCAGATTATAGAGCAAAGGAAGGTGAGTCATAATAATTTGAGTCGGTGAGTTAATGTATTTGGATCTATGAATTATGAATTACTCATTTGGAATCATCTTGGGATTTGGGATCTCTATGACATAGCCACCTTGTGTACTCCACCCACTTCATTTCATCCGGTAAAGTCTTATTTAAGATGGGTATTATCTATCTTAAGTTTAAACGGGTTAAATATTAATAAGTGAGGCTAATAAAGACAAAATTTTTGCCAATTTTTAGGTGACAAATGAGGTGATATACTGATATAATATGTATTTTGACCTGTTTTAAGCTTAAAACAAATAATAACGGTTTAAAATGAAAATATGTGTCATTTTATAGGTGTTGTGATTGTAGCCTAATTCAAAGGCAACTCACATGGAACACTTGGTCTTTTGGTAACTACAAATGGTATGATTTGGATGGAATTTAAGGTTCTATTTAGTAAAATTAATTAAAAAGAAAGTTATAAATTGAAAAGTTAAATGATGTTGAAAAACCTCTATACTATAAAATGAATAGAATTTAAAGAAATTTGATTGGTTCTTAATTTATTAAAATGGAAAAATTAATTTTTTTTTTTAATGGTAGAGACCTCCACTTTCCTCCTTATTGATTTAATTACTCTCTTTTCCATTAATTAGGTAGGTCTAAATTTAACAAAAACTATACAACAAAATGTATTTAATTCATTACTATTACATTTTAATTTAATTCAAAGTCGGTGCAATTATATAATTTAATTTTAACTCATATATCTTTTTAATTTAATTGTCGATAAAATGAAAATTATGTTGCAAGCTCAATATATCATAGTTGTAAAACCGACCCGTGCATTTTTTTTGCACGGGAATAAAACTAGTTAATTGATAAAGTAACTAATAATTAGGAATTGATATGGTAGCTGACTAGCTGATTGTATAAAAATAGCAAACTAAGTTGAAAAGATAGTTGATTAAGGGGTAAAAAATAATGTAAAATGATATACTCCCTTTAATTTCGAGTAATTGTTCCTTTTGATTTGGACACCAAAAACATCCTACCCACATTGAATTGATTTCAGACCACAAAAAAATTACTAAAAAAAGGACGGAGGAACCATCATTCAATTCGCATCGAAAATGAAATAGGAACCATCACTCCAACTCGGAGGGAGTAATAATTATTTAGTATTATAGATTAAAGGGGTAAAAAATGGAAGATAACTCATTTCACTTACCCACGTGATGTAGCATATCCGTTAAGGTAGCCTGTTTGAAGCTACCTACCAAACATTTGCAGAAAAAAATCAAATAATTAAAATTTTGGTCGAATAAGCTATTTTAGTCAAATAAACTATCTAAAATGTCCTGTCAAACAAAGTATAAGTTGGGTTTTGGATTTCACGATGTAATTCGAACCGAGTCAATACAATGCTTCATGAAGTATTGTTGTGTAACCTTTCACAATTCTCTTTTCTTTACAACATTATTTAAATCGAGTGTGAGTCGGTCTTCACAAGCTTCTGAACATCGTAGATGAGAATTTGTGATAACAATTTTACGTCATTATCGGATAAAACTATTTCTCAAAAACCTTCATCTAATATCAACGAGTCTACCTTGTGATGGATCAAGTATAATCTCTATTGGTAAATAAAACAAAATAAATTGCTACCCGTCATAAACTTCTGACGAATAAATCCGTCTCAAACGAGAATTTGTCTTCTAATATTATATCCCGTACAAATGTACAATGTTCTACTACTAACAAATCTAGCAGCTTCAACTTATATCACATCAACATTATGTTGACTATCCATCTCTAGTGACTGAATTACACTACAAAATTCAATCATTAATAACAAACTTTTAATTCCTTTTTTAATAAAGCGGTGACTTATACAATTATAGCCAAGTGGGTCCCACCTCACAATAAAAATAATTATTTTCTTCCATTTTTCCTACTTTAAAACCAAACATATCTAGTGCAACATTATTATGTGCAAACATAAAAAGAGAGTGAAGATCTAAGTAGCACTTCACTTCACTTACATTATAACACCACAAAATAAAACTACCAAAAAAAATGATAGAAAACAAAGTATTATGCTTTTCAATCTTAATATCCATATTATTTTTAGTAAATCACATAAATGGTGAAAACCCATATAGATTCTATACATGGAAAGTCACTTATGGATTTGTGTACCCAATGGGTGTCAAACAACAAGTAAGTTCTACTAAATCCCGACTCACTGGGTCAGATGTATGCAGTCTTATTATCGACTCGATGATTATGACTAATGACATACATTGTTATTATCTAATGCTAGACAAGCATTGTTGTAATGCTTGTGGGGATTTGTAGAGGGTCGTATGTACGCAGTCTTAGCTTATTGTCGATTTGACTAGTAATGATTAATGTGGGTGTTTAATTTGATTTGGCAGGTGATAATGATAAATGGGATGTTTCCAGGTCCAGAAATCGACTGCGTGACCAATGATAACTTGGTTATTAGTGTGCATAATGGTTTGAATGAACCATTCCTTATTTCTTGGTAAGATGACTATCACTCATATTATTGATTATTGATAGTTTTGAATCTAGCTACATTGTTTATGATAATTTGTGAGATTTCAATAATCCCAAGATTTTTTTTTTTTTTTTAATTATTTATTAGTATTGTTTATTTAAATGATTGAAAATGTATTAAATGCATAATGCAGGTTGTCTGGTTTTTTTAACTAGTACGGGTTGCTAAAAATATCCGGAGTGCTGGTTATTTTTTAGCTAGTCTCCATTAAGACTGTCGAATGTATTTTTTTGTGCAAATAGGTAAAAATCAAGTCATTGTAACATTTTTGGCTTCTTGTTTGTTAGCTGTGTCTATTGAATATCTATAAGTGACAGAACGAATATTTTAAGTTAATGGGGTAAAATGGAAAAATATAAGGGAATCTTGCAAAAAAAACAAAAATTTTAACTAAAAATTTCGAATTTTCAAATGCCGGCGGGCCGACCACCCCTACTACCCCTCGCTCCGCTACTGTATATAGGTAATCGACAAATATTTGCCTCGGTCTTGATTCAAGTAATTTCATCATGTTTTTCAAAATATATGATTTTTTTTTGAATAATACCATAGTACTGTAGTATATACTTAAAGATGTGAATGAAGGAAGTATTATACCAAGAGGACTTTTTATTGATAATTTATTACTTCGTATACGTTTACATTTTTAATTTATCGAATTAATCATATGCAAATTCTACTCTAAGACGATAATAGTGTTACTCATAAACTTAAGACGATGGGTTGTAGATGAGATAATGATCTACACTCCTTATTTTACGAAAGATAAATAAAGATAAATAAAGAAAGTGTGAACATATCACTGACAAAGTAAAATCATACTTGCATAAATCAATAAAATATTTATTTTACATATACAAATAATGAAATAAGAGATAAAAGTATATTTAACTCGTTTTCATCTTAAAACCGTATACATAGGGTAACTCACTGCTCAATAGGATTAGATTATAGGAATGTGACAATAGAATTACATTCTCGTGAGTATAGTGATTATGTGATTGGGCACATAATCTCATCACATTTTGTCACAAATAACGTGTGTCCCACAAACACGTGATTAGATCTCTGACTTTTTTCCTGTCATGTTGATTAAATTAGTGGCAACCCATATGATTCGGGTCATGTCCACACGTGAATGAGGTACCGCCATGTTCGTTAGCTTAAAGTTTAGGCATATTCGTCTTTCCTTTTCATCTATTTCGACTTATATGATCTTAACTTTTCTGCCGGTTTTGTATGAGTTTTAATAAAATGATACGAGATAACTTATCATTCTGTAGACCAGTACGTTAGGCTTCACTTTTTTTGGTGACTACTCGGTTATAAGAGATTTTAAAGTGGACGGGTTTTGGATTGTGATTGGGATTCAGGATTGTCACTTGCCACTGACTTTGACTTCGAGTTAGACTTCATGTTAGTAAATTGTTTTCAAGGGTGGTTCGGATCTCTAACCAAATCCATCGATTATATTCATTACCTATATAATTGGATTATCCCATGAGTCGGGTTAGTACCGTCACCAATTACATGGTTCTTGCTTAATAGGAATATTAATAATAGTTGGACATCAACCATCACCAGTATGACCTTAGGTCACAGGTACCTCAAAACCCTCAAAAACCCACGAAGTGGAAACCAGCACACGGTATGGGAGAGCCTGTGCAAACTGAGGGAGCGTAAAAGCAATATTAATAATAGTTGGGCATCAACCATCATCACCTTAAGGTTTTGGTTGAGATGGTTGGATGTCTGTCTCATTTGACGGCGCATATTCTATCCATTATCCGCTCCTAAGGGAACGATATGTGACTTGCTAAGATGTTTGTCGATAATTTTCCGCAGGAATGGATTGCAGAACAGGAGGAATTCCTGGCAAGATGGAATGCCAGGAACAACATGTCCAATCCCAGCTAAGAGAAACTATACATACATTCTTCAAGCCAAAGATCAAATTGGTAGCTTCTTTTACTTCCCTTCCCTTGCTCTCCACAAGGCTGCAGGCGGGTTTGGAGCCCTTAGAATCTATAGTCGTCCTCGTATTCCCGTCCCTTTCCCGCCTCCAACAAGGGAGTTCACCATTCTTGCCGGAGATTGGTACAAAAGAAGTCACCGAGTAAGGAATATGGCATTTAGCTTGTTCTCTTCTTGAGTAAATTTTCGTCTTTGTACTTGTTAAGCTAATGTCGTGTATGATGTATCTTGTCCTGCAGCAATTGAGGATGGTCTTGGATGCAGGCCGCAATCTTCCTCTTCCCGATGGCCTTCTTATCAATGGTCGTGGATGGAACGGTCAAACTTTCACAGTTGATCAAGGTGAATATCTTCACTAGCTAATTATCGCTTACCAATACTTGATTATATTACGTAACTACTTGACCTGACAGTCGAACAATATTGCAGGAAGGACGTACCGATTCAGGATATCAAATGTAGGAATTGCGACATCATTTAATTTCAGGATACAGGGTCACAGAATGAAGTTAGTCGAGGCAGAAGGGGCCCACACCGTCCAAACGACATACCTTTCCCTTGACGTACATTTAGGCCAATCTTATTCAGTCCTTGTTACAGCTGATCAGGCTCCTGCAGATTACTACATTGTCGTCTCCTCACGATTCACCTCTCCTGTCCTTACCACCACGGCCGTCCTTCACTACAGCAACTCGTGGAAGAAAGTCGGGGGCCCTGTTCCTCGTGGTCCGACTACTCAGGTCGGTTGGTCTCTCAACCAGGCCTTATCTATCAGGTACGCTCGCTAATCAGTAATCACTAATCACATTTCCGTCTATTCTCCATTATAGGGCATCTATGTTTCCGCTGTAACCAATTTGGTTTCTTTGTAATAATTCAGGAGGAATTTGACAGCGAGTGGACCTAGACCGAACCCACAAGGATCCTACCATTACGGTATGGTCCCACTACAACGAACCATAGTGCTCGGGAATTCTGCCCCAATTATCAATCGTAGGCAGAGGTATGCAATCAACAGCATCTCATATGTTCAGGCCGATACTCCCTTGAAATTAGCCGATTTCTTCAACATCCAAGGAGTGTTTAGCCCTTGGAGCATGCCAAGTAGTCCTTCTGGGAAACCGGCCTACCTTCAATCCGCGGTGTTACAAGCTGATTACAGAACCTTCATCGAGATTGTTTTCCAGAACTGGGAAAACACCATTCAGTCTTACCACATCAATGGATACGCTTTTTTTGTCGTCGGGTAACCACAAATTCCAACTGCCTTCATTCAGTCCTCTTAATATTTAAGTTTCTGAATAAAATTCGAAAATGCTAATTAAAGACGTCTTTTTTTCATTCATGTTGAACGAGCAGAATGGATGGCGGGCAATGGACGCCTGCTAGTAGAAGAAGCTATAACTTGAGAGACGCTGTTACGCGCTCCACTGTTCAGGTATGACTTGATCTGAACTGATTTGTAAGACCATGTTTATTCCTGCAGTCCTACCTAGACCGAGTTCCTACATTAAAATACTAATACATACTTCTTAACCTACTTAGGCCCTGTTATTTCTGGTTTAATTTCAGCTCCTTTCAATTTTGCTTGGCTATATTTCGTTAGGTTTTATTTATGTTCAATCAATTATGTTCAATTAATCTATTCACAAAATTAACTTTTAATTTAACTAAATTCACTTCACCTCGATTCCACTCAATTTAGTTCAATTAAGCTCTACCCCAATTAATTCAATTCAGCTCTTTTACGGCGAAAAGAACAGGGCCTTACTAGGCTTAGTTCCTGATTTTTTATTTTATCAAGCCCTTATTAGACCTAGGAATTCCGACATTATTTTTGGTTAAATTAGAGTCACGTATGGGGACCACATGCAAATACCAAGTTCCTAAACATGTTCCAACAAGTCCATTTCAGACCATTTGGAAAGAAACTGGTTTCTACAATTTATTTTACTGTAGTTTTTTATTTTAATTAATTTTTTGTCTTTATTCAAGGCCTAACCTATTAGACCTATCTATAAACGTAGTCTTAGCCTGTTATCGGCAGGGGCGTATTTAGGGGGTGCAGGGGGTTCACCCGCACCCCCTTTGTTCCGAAATATTAAAAATTTAGTTTCAATAAATTTATCAAATATTTGGCGGTGTAGTGGTTAGATGCTGAAGTTTTATTAGTTTGGTTATGAGTTCGACCCCTATAACTAACATTTTTGCACTTTTATTTCATTTAGTAATAAATTTTGACTTTAATGCTTATTTAATGTTCTAATATCATATCATCGAACTACAACTATTTCGATTATATTATAAAACGTAATTTTTTCACATTAAAGTTTTATATATACTTACAAATTTATATTTCCTCCATTCCAATCAATTCTATACATTTGTTTTATTCACGTTTGTCAATACTCGTATTCTTTTGTTAATATCTTTAGTTACATATCGATAAAAAATATAAAAATTTGATATTCATAATGTACTCGGTAAGACAATTTAAACAATATCTCACATGACCAGCTTTTATGTTATATATTAGAAATTGTGTCGAAGATTCATTCGACTTATAAATAGTGTCCATAAAGTGAAATGAAATACAAAGTATTTTATTTATACCTTCTTGAATTAATTAGAACCAAATTTTCTAATTTTGTGTTTTACTTTAGCCGCACGATTTTTGTGTTTAAACTTTAGCTCACATCGCCAAAATAATTGTTAAATTTTTGCACCCTCTGTACTCTAGTTCTAGATACGCCACTGGTATCGGAACACTAAATTACCTGGCCCGTGCGAGTAAAAATCAATATGACTATGAGTCCTTGTAACGACTAGATGACTAGATGTATGTAATTTCGCCCTTGTGTGCGAGTATACGAGTAATGTATTAAGAACATCGGAAATGTGTGCAGGTATATCCAAGGGCATGGACAGCAATATACATGTCACTAGACAATGTAGGAATGTGGAACGTAAGATCAGAGAATTGGGCAAGGCAATACTTAGGACAACAATTCTACATGAGAGTCTACACTAATTCTCATTCGTGGCGAGACGAGCTTCCGATCCCTAGGAATGCTCTCCTCTGCGGTAGGGCTAGAGGACGACATACCCGACCCCTTTAAGAACGGTTAAGCCATTGTTGACAAACAAGTTTATTCTGGTTACATTTAATTTCGGTCACGAGAGGGTGACATGAATTAGATTAGACCCGTCACATGAGAATTCGAGAACGAGTTTCCGACCATAAAACGGAATTATTGAAGGCGAAGGCGAGTTTTTATTTGGTCAGTTTTTTTCTTTTGTAATTAGGAGCCATCATTAATCCTTAGTTTGTTTTGGTTAGATCTATGATGACAATAAATTCAATTGAAATCATAGGTATAAGCTCAAATGATTTGGTTGCTTCTATTAGTAGGTTTAATTTAGATTCGAGTAATATAAAATCCCGAGTGAGATAAAATTCTCTCTTTCGTGTTTTGCCTCTCTTCAGTCAAATCTTATCTATATAATTGCAAGATTATTTAGAAGACTCTGGTTTCATTACCTTTAATTCATCAGGATGGACTCACAAAGTTGTATAATGATTTTAATTCGAAATAATTGCTTGAAATAATAGTTTTACAATTATTACGTAATACTTTTGGTATAAGTTCGTAAACATAAATTCCTACGAAAATTGTCTATATGTATAACATGAACTTATATATTATATAAGAAAATATAATAATTTCGAACATCGTCTGTTTAGAATTATTACATAACAATTTATACCTAATACATAATTACAATAAACAATAACAATTAACAATTTACAACAATCGAAAAAAAAATGTGGCGACAATACTAAATTAAAAAACAATAAAAATAACTTAATGTATTAACCTAACCACCAGGAATCTATCTCTATAAAAGGAGTAGATTTTAAACCCCTCTCATTGGTTCCTTAAAATAAGGAATGATTGGGCCCACTAATTTTACATTGATTTAATTTACCTCTCTCCTATATTCAAAATTAATTCCGACCTTTACTCATCCCTAATTACGTATTCTAATCTTTGATCATTCCTAATTACGTAATCGATTGCAGCAGTATTACATTTTGTCATTATCATAATAAAATACGATACGATCAAACTATTGCTAATCTATCACTATAAAAGCAATATAATATAACTCATCCTCATTGGCTCCTAAATTTAAAGGCTTAAATTATTTTTTAAATAAAAATATTGTCATGACCCCACCACTAAATACCATCCATTTAATTATAATTTGTGAATACATAAAAATTTGATATTCAACAATATTTATCTCTCTATGCAACTAAACATTAAAAATGAGCATATGTTTATGGGTAAATTAGTTAAAACATGGAGAATTAAAAAGATGACAGAAATATACCAAAATGAAAAAAAAATTCAAAAAATACCCCATATCATATATTTATCTAATGCAGAAGCCAAGCTGCTGACGTGGCATCACAAGATAAAAGCTTCGTCCTACGTGTCGCGTTTTAAAGCATCCTAGAGCTATTGTCCAATAAAATTTCAATTAGTGAAATCAAATGGAATCACAAGATTTGACGCCATATTTAGTAATTTAAATCAGTGCAAACAATTGATTTCTTTCATATAACCCGTGATTCCATTTGCAAGTATTATCGAATCAAATTGATTTCTTTCATATAACAGACTGACTATTATACACCCATATGTATAACGCCATAAATTTCATTTTAATTTGACAATAACAATTAATTTGACTCCATAAATTCCATAATTCTACAAGATTTTATTCCATTTGCATTAAGTTGGTTGACGTGATTATTATGCATTCCATAATTCTACACCTGATTTAATGACAAAATTGCATTCCATAAGAACTCAAATTCTCGATACTGAAAAGATTTGGAAACAATAATAATAATGCTAAAACAATAATGACCATGCACAAAATTTCCTAAAATAATAAGAAACTAGGTTCTAACCCGTCTTCACGGGTCTGTTTTTAGTATTTTAAATTAATATTCTTAATAATATAAAGAGAAAGAAATCAATTATTTTAGAACTTTAATAATATGAAATTAATATTGTTAATAGTTAAAATATAAAGAAATTAATTATTTCAGAATTTTAAAATATGAAATTAATATAAAGATAAAGAAATTGATTATTTTAGTACTTTAATAATATGAAATTAAAATTGTTTATAATATTAAATAAATATAAATACTTTTAGTTTAAAAACTACATAGTGTTATGTGAAAAATCGTGTTAGATTAAAACTAAAATGCGCTCGCATAAATTAAGCCGCATACATTAATATATAAACCGAGTCGGATTGAATTAATCCGACATATATATTTATAAGTTAAAAGACAAAAAAATGAAAAAACAATATTAAGCATCTAAAATTCACTGTTATTCAAAATAACAATATTAAGCATAACTTACTCATATTTAAAATCATTCAGTTATTATTCTTTTCATATTAGATAAATTAATAGTGTATAATTCATGAATTGACGGAATCTTAAAATTTTGTTTAAGAAGCTATTTAAAATTCACGGAAATTCTATATTTAGGAAATTATTATCTTTCAGTTATTTAAAATCCATATTTAAAATTCACGGAATCTTAAAATTTTGTTTAGGAAGCTATTTAAAATCCATATTTAATTAAAATCATATCTTTCAATATTATTATAATTCTTTTCAAATTAGTTTACTAAACTAAGTTGAACATATAATTTTTACATTGCTCTTAAATCAACCATTAGTTCTTATATGATGCATATTTTTTTCTCTGTATGTATTCATGCTAACTATATTTGTAGTGTATTAATTTAATATACACTTTATATTTAATTAATATGAACAATATTTATAAAAGGGCCACAAATCTATTTTATTAACTTATCAATAGGCACGAAGTAATTAATATAAACTATTATATCTAAAATATGATTCAAATATTTTGATTTTAAAATTTTAAAATCACCCGTGAATTTCACGGGTTAAAAACTAGTTATTAATAAAAACATAAAACTAATCTTCATCTATCTTCATCTATCTCTATAAAAGGAGTAGATTTTAACCCCTCTCATTGGTTCCTTAAAATAAGGAATGATTGGGCCCACTAATTTTACATTCATTTAATTTACCTCTCTCCTATATTCAAAATTAATTCCGACCTTTACTCATCCCTAATTACGTATTCTAATCTTTGATCATTCCTAATTACGTAATCGATTGCAGCAGTATTACATTTCGTCATTATCATAATAAAATACGATACGATCAAACTATTGCTAATCGAATATTTAAATAACAATATACAACGGTCAAATAAAATACAATATCGGTCCAAAAATTAGATCCGAAAACAAAAAATTACAAACCACAAAAATAATATCGGTCCAAAAATTAAATCCGAAAAACAAAAAATTACAAATAGCAAAAATAATTACAGTCGAAGAATTAAATTACATTATATTTTCCAATCAAATCAAATACAAATTAAGATACCAAAAAAGAAAAAATACGATATACAACAGTCCGATATATATCAAAATGATCATATTACGTTTACATTACATATTTTTAAAGTTACATATTACGTTTACATTTGTAACATATTTTTTTAGCGTATGATTGTACTTAGTAACTTAAATAGCATGTACGTCGAATATCAAATTATAGACTATTTACATTGTCACCGCATTGCACATTTAATCACGGTAATTTATATGCTTCAGTATCCAAGGTAATGCTTGCAATTTCGACCCGTGCATATTTTGCACGGGTTTAAAACTAGTAGTGTACAAATTAATATCATTAATTGAAATATTTTACGAAAATCAAGTCATAAACAAAAGTATATATAGACGTTAGATATAAAACAAAATCAAATTTTGATAGAAAGTGTATAGACGTTAGATATAAAACAAAATTTATGAATATTTATAATTTAGTTCCGATTCCGATGATACATATTTAGAATAATACGATTTGAAAATAATCCGTGCAATTTTTTACACGGGTCAAAAACTATTTTAATTAATTCACAAGGTTTGCCATTCTTAAAGTTCGTTTTTCAGATTCAAGTTTGTTGTAAAGTGACGTGGCGATGATATGGCGTAGAAAACCCTCACCATTACTGACTATTGTTGCTCTAATAGTTTTTGTCTTTTTTATTATCAATTATCTTGTATGAGCGTTTTTTATGTGTTTTTAGGTAGATTTCTTGTCTTTTTTTTCAGACTCATAAATGGATATTTTACTATTCTCTGTCTTATAACAATAAATAAAATATCTTGATGATATCTTAAAGGAAGTGTTAAATCTCGTACATCATTTTACTCAATCCCACATATTTTTCACATTTATTCCGAATATACCCTCCTCATTTTTATCATCTCCACCAAAAAAACAAGAGAGAAATAGAAACCCCAATACTCAACTCCTCCCAAAAATCAACTCAATTCAAGTTTCGATTTTACTGCAATTGAATTTCCCAATTTCAAAATTGTTCCAAAATCTAATTTTACTGCAATTAGAATATATAAATATTCTAAAATCCCTCCCAATTGGATTTCCTGATTCAATTTAATTTCAGAGATTGATTGGATTTCAGTTAAGTTCAAACCCTCTTTTTTTTTTTAAAAAAAAACATCAACTCAATTGAATAAAAGTCGGAACTTAACAAGAAATTACGATGAAACGACGAACTTATGTTTGATATGTGCAAATTACGATCCATAATAGTCGAACGAATAAGAGATTGATTAAGTTTATAGAGAGAGAAGTCTTTTACTCTTTAAAAGTCTTTTTAATTCTTTTTTTACTAAGGACAATTATAGAAATTTAGGGTAAAAAAATGTTGGATTAAGCAAATTAGCGCGCGGGATTTAGCAAGTACATAACTTAAAAACAAAAAGATGTTATATTTTTTTAATTCAGGACATCAAATTTGTTTTTTTTTTCTTTTTGCACGGTCATGAAAATATCATTTGATTTAGTTTGGATTTAAACAAGTAAAACTATTAGAGGAATATAATTCGCCCTTATGGATTTTAACACTATTGTATTTTCAGGACTCGAATACAAAACCTCTTGGTAAATTAGAACAATCCCAATTCCCAAGCCAATAGATTTAAGTGCTCGGTAAATTTAGTAAAGTGATTAATACATGTTTGATAATTATGTATAATAAATAATAATGGTACTTTTTGTATATAGGGTTATTCAAGCCAAATAAAATTAAACCATAAATGATAATAATAAACAAACCTTTAATTGAAACACAAAAATGCTTGATATTTTTAATTATCATATTTTGAAAGTACAATATAAATCCCTTATCTATAAAAAGAAGGACATTTCAAGCGTTGTGATTGGCTGAAATTTTTTCATTTTTTTTAATCAAAAAGCAACCCCACGTTTTGTTGAATTAGTTACTCTAGCTCTCTCCACTTACTCTCCCTCCAATTAATTACCCTCTCTCCTCATTTCTTATTATTTTTCATATACATATTCAAATGTTAAAAAGGTTATGATAAAAAAATTAATCCCATTCAACCTTATAATAAAAGAAAATTTTAAAAAAATCAAAAATCTATATAGGGGACAACAAATTTTAATAACAACAAAAATTACAATTCTGGGAAATTAACCTCTTGGAGACAAATAAAATTAAATTGGAATTTTTGTATGAACGGTCTCATACTCTCATACCATAAGACGATCAACATATATAAAAAGAAAAATCGTTTATTAGCACTGAAGGAACAACTTTTTATATGAGACCGTATTACTCTATAATTTGTGACAATTAAAATGTATAAAAGCAAATTTATATACTCTATAAACATATACATTAAATTTAACACTATGCCCAAATTTTAAGACTTTGATGAAAAATAAATCCTAAAAATATTTATATTACCGAAAATATGAAAAAAAATGGTCACTATTTAATCAAAAGTGGTCACTACTTATCAAAATGTGATCACTTTCCTACTGGTCGCATGTGCGACCGTCGTCAAGTAGAATTTTGCGAAATGGTAAATTAAGGCTACATAAAATAATACGACTAATAATTATTATTAGGTGATATTGTCAGCTCATGCATGTATACAAGGGCGGACCAAGACTTTAGATTTCGGTGTAGCAAAAAGAAAATTTAACAACTCTCTTAAGACGGATATATCGCATCCGTATTAAAATAAAACTCGTAAAAGAATCTCCCACTTTCATATATAAATAACACAAGTAGTATTTTGGTACTATTAATAAATATTTTGTTATGTCTTATCCATTCAAATGGAATGATATTTGACACGCTTTAGGTTTAAAATGAAAAATGTCGTCTTAAATGAGATTTTGTGAAAAAAAAATACAAATTCTCAAAACAAATTATTTATCAGTTCAAATTTACGATATCGCATATTAGTAAGTCCATAAATTTCAATTCTTTGCTATTTTTTCTATAACAGCTTATTATTGTCATTTGACTTATATTTAATTAATTACTAAATGAAAATAATCATATATAGAATTTTAAACACATACAAAAACATTTATGAAAGAAACTATCACAATATAAAAAACGCAAAAGTGACCGGTTTCTATCTTAGAGAATTTAAAAAGCGCAAAAGTGATTAAATAATTAATAATCAATGTATTTGGGGAATTGTGATGTTACTAAATGATCAAATAAATACTTTGAACAATATAAAGAGTAGTTAAAGAGATGTGAAAAAGTACCACGTAAAGGATAAAGATAATAAATGACAAATTATGAAATTTAATGGTGTAACAAACTTTAATTTTCTCTTAATTTTCTTAGATTATGGTGTAGCATCTGCTACACCAAGGTTGTTCTTCGGTCCGCCCATGCATGTATATCGATCCATGTTTTTATGGTTGTCTATTAGCCCAAAATATATATCTTTACAAGCTCAGAAATAGTTGGGGTCAACAAAAATATACAATGCGGTTTTATTATATACGTTTAGATTAAATATTATAGATTAAAGGTGTAACAAATGGAAAATAACTGATTTCAGATACCTGATTTCTCAAGTGCTACCTTAGGTACCATTTCATTTTAGGTTGCTTATTTGTTCAATATCAAACAGTTACAAAATATCAGGTAGCTGTAATTTTGGTCAAATAACCAAATTTTGTCAAATAAACTACCTGAAGTGTCTTGCGAAATAGAGCCTTTATCACGGATATTTCTATGTGCCAAAATGCGAAAATTACAAATGAATCTTGAAATTTTAAATTCGTAACAATAACAGTTGTAACAATTAAGTGAAACTGGTTTATTATATCCCGTGCAATTGTTGCACGGGTATAAAACTAGTTTATTTTATAAAGGATTCCAACCTAATCATCGCATGACATTGAAATGTATGCAACTCATCACTAACCAAAGCCTTGTTCATTATTTATATTTTATATTACCTATAGGATAAATTGATTATTACACCCTTATATATTTTACTTTTTAAAACCTACCCCTTATATAATATTTTTTGAAACTTACTCCCACCATATACTCCCAACATATGTAGTTTTTTTCAAATATTGCTCCCAAATTACTGTTTTCGGTGATAATTAAAACAATATTTCGTCTAAAATTTGAAATTTGGTATTAATTCTTGTTGCTTATGAATTTATTGTTATTTGCCTTAATTCATGACCCATTTAAATTAATCTCAGTCCTTCCAAATTCTTTAAACATTGATAAATAGCTTAAGGGATTTAACAAATTTACGAGAAAAAAAAGGTGATGTAAATTATTCATGTAATGAGGCAAATACAATACACTCATAAACAACAAGAATTAGTATTAACTTTCAAATTTTAGATGAAATATTTTGTTTTTTGTGACCGAAATTATTAAATGGGACGACTAATATTAGATAAAAGTTATATATGGTGGGAGTAAATTTCAAAAAAATTATGTAGGGGCGTAAATATCGACATGTGGATTATATAAGGGACTACTTTTTGTACATCTATAAATAAATATAATTGTATAATGTTATGACCCTCTACATACACCCGTATTACATTCATAATTTAACATCATTAATCGAAGAACATCTAACAAAACCAAATTCTATTAAGCAAAAATAAAATAAAAAAATCGTTGGTTTTCGTATTTTAACACACTCATTTTTATGATATTTCAAAATTTACTTGTGAAAAAGATATTTAATACACTTTTAAATTGTATTTTATACAAATACACTACTTTATTTCAAATTTCAAAATGTATAGACCTCAATACAATAAAAAAAGGATGAACTAGATATATGTACTATTATACAAAGAGGAAAAAAAGAGACTATTTTGCATAAATACCAAACTCTATCAATTGTATTTACCATAAAAAATAATTATTCTAAATTTTCAGAACGTGATCAACAAGTAATTACCAACTCATTTTCTAAAACTTTACTTAATAAGTCATGCACCTGATTTTTTTTTGTCTTCAAAACCCCACTATCACATTAAACAACAACTTTGCACGGGTTAGTCATTGATTAATTTTACAGATACTCAAATGTTTTTAGAAAACCGTTTTTACATATCAAACATATTTTACGGCATATTAAAATTTTCTATAGTAATGATTTTATCATAATTTAATAACGTAAAATCGTTTTATATATGAAATTTATTAGTTTTTTATATTTAGAAAAATGGCAAATATTTTGTAAACGAGTTTCCTATTTCACAAATTATTAGATAAAACGATAGTCACAATCAATTTAAATAAGAAAAAATAAATAGAAGGTGGGTTTTAAGAAGTCTTAATTTAAGATGGTCAAGACCAACTACTATAATAGTTTATTTATGACAGCTAAGATGGTCAAGACCAACGATACAATTTTTTTACTCTACTAGTTGTTGTATGGCGCGCTTCGCGCGCCATACCACAAGATAGGTATATCAGTATAGTTTAATTCTTTAAGCGTAGCGAGCTCACGAAAGTCACTACAATAAACACACGCAATTGAGACCAATTTTTTCTTTGTGACCGCCTCTATAAGGGTCTAACCGCAATCTTGGGTCAAAATCATAACCAAATTCCATTCGGGGTAATTTGTATGTGAAAGATTGAATCCATATTCATTAAGGCTCTATCAATATAGACCGGAGTTTCCTTTTTCGAATGACTTTATTGGAGAAAGGTCCAAGATTTTCTTCATGATTTGAAAAAACTAAAGTTTTGGCATTCAATATCAATACTCTTTGCTAAATGTACACATACCGTAGTTCTAGTCTGACATCAAAAATTTAGTTTGAAATACATCAAAGTTACGCTAAAATTTTGTAAGAATGTTGTCAAAATATGAAATTCACTACATGAGTTCTTGTAAACTTCTTAAAATTGAAAAACTTTAGTAGAGTGTGCATTTTAGAAATGCCTTTTGTTCGACAACATTGTAAAAATCTTGGTATACGATACACGCAATACCCCTAGATTTTTAAATCGACGCAATTTGGTTTCCTATATGCTTTAGTGTGTTGTCTATATTACATCTTTAGGTGTCTATTGAGCTTTAAATTCAGAACATTTGTACCTGCAATTGAGTAAACAAAATGGTTAAATATTAGGATACATTTTCCTGCAACAGTAAGTACCATATAATTCTTCTTGAACTGGATACCTTTTACAAGTTCTAACTTCCGGACAGTCCTTTTAGTAAAATAAAATAGCAAATTCTAAGGATACTTCATTTCCATCTAATTTTTCCTTGACACGATCATGAAGTTTGTTACAATTAATTGAAAATGTAAAAGAACCAACTATAACAACCAACAACAATACACCCAATACAGTATTGAAAATTAGTGCATCAAATTTGTGTGTATTTCATTCCTTCACTCCTCTTCTTTGACTCTCTCTTCCCTTTTCCTCAATCTTACTACAGTCTACTATGTGTATTGTGTAGGCCTTCATCCAAACCGTGTGAGCTGGGTTTCACTCCATTAATTTTACTATTTCTTCCTACTTCTTCATCTTTTTTTTACTTACCCTTTACCTCTCTTAATCGTCTTAATTTAAGACGACTCTTGTACCCGAATTGAATAAAGATGGAGATATCTTAATTTAAAACAGTTTTAAGCAAGACTTCTTATTGTTTTACCTATTTTTACCTTGTTATTATTATTATTCTTCTGCATCATTAATCATCAATCATCAATCATCAATCAATATTTTTTCTATATTTTTAAATGAATTTTTCATTTTATTGCAGTCTTACCGTTTCTTACACTCTATTTCTTTCGAAGTCTTAAAATTACATAATGTAAAAATCCAAACTTTTTGATTGATGAACATTAAATATTTACAGAGAAACCAGTGTCTTTTTTTTGAGGTTGTTCATGAATTGTTGAGAAAAGCTTCCCTTTTAAGAATTTTAAAAGGTTCAAGTAAAAATGGCAAAATTATCTGTCCATTTAAGAACAACAAGATAAGCCTCTATGGGACCTAGCAAAAGTCAACTGACTTAAGTAATCTTACCGATCCTCATTTAGACTCAACGGGAACAATTGGAGGTAAACAGACTTAACAATTACATGACTCAACTTGAAATGACCTGAATGAATTTTAGTGAAAAATTAGTAGTTCGTGAAATAAGAAGTGAAAGTTTCGACATTTACCATCAACGCGTTCAGTTGACAACTAATTCGCAATATGTGCAGCCGATGCATCCAATCTCTCTATGTCATCTGGACTATCTTCTTAAATCTCTGCTATATGAAGCCCTATAATAAAGCGGAGATCGTAAGAATGACTATACTGATTTAGGGTTTTGAGATTTCTTAGTACTCGAATATTAAGTAAGAACTTGTGAAGAAGCGGGCATACATGTAGTGCAGGTAAATCCACCAAACAATGCCACAGGTAAAGGTGGTGCAGTAGGACAAATAAACTTAACTTGTACACACATCACACATATATCAGTTGATATTTCACTGATTATGTTACAACTTTACTGTCGAAATGAAGAATCGAGTTTTAACATCAAAAACAAGAATTCTTATATTTGGAAGCGGCGGTGATTCCAAGAGCTGGCACACACTGCAGGAACAACAATAACCCAAATCAGCACATTTCGTCGTTGTCTCGGAAGAATACGACATATGGTATCAATTGCACAAAAAGGCATAAGTTAGCATACAAGCGTTAGAAAAACAATAGTTAACATAAATATGTTCGTCATCTATATAAGGTTGTCAATTAAGATTTCATGTTTATTTCACCGACTTATTGTTAACGGGTGGGTCTTAATGATGAGACCGTCTTATACAACATTGAAACGAGCTAGGTTGATATTAAATGATGAACATCTTGAACTATTATCACCAAGTCCATGTACCCGGCCAAATTATTGTGGCAAGGTGCCTTCATTTAGGCCTAACAATATGTATCCTAATGAACTCAAATGTTCTCCTATCTTGTCTCGAACCTGAATTGATAAAAAATAAACATAACTTTTAACTTCGATAATATTGTTCATTTGTAAGCTCCCACAAACAAAGTCAGCATATGTCGACATATATTTAGATAACAACAATATAGTGCTAGTATGTTTTACTCATCATTTAAGTCTGCTACTCACTTCTTCCTTTTGGGCATTTTTACTCCTCACTTTACTACAAGCTTATACTTCGGGTATGTCAATCTTCATCTACCGTCTTACTCTCTCTACACTTTCTTCATCCACGGTCTCTTCTTATAAAAGGTAAAAAGTAAGAATACCCGATAATATAAACTAACCAAATAATCAAAGATTATAATTAAAATACCATAAAATATGAGTCATAGAACAAAACGGAACCTCGTGGCCCTAATGAAATTACCAGTAGGTAATGTAGAAATGTTTCGGAAGAGAGAAAATAGCCAAAATGGCAGGAATGGCCCCCTCAAATTCAAGTGTGATGGATGTAAAAACAAACCTAATTTATTAGAATCAAATCAAATATAAAGAAAGGTCTTTCAATAAAGTAAAATCTAATTCAATCCTACATAATTACGATTCCGAATAATGCTGCTAAATAATTACTACACCGTACGCGAAAATGCTGAACAAACCTAATACAATTTCCACGATTATTGTTAAATGTATACTCAAATATAACAACAGAACAGTAAATTACGCCGTAACATCACTAATTACACAAAAAACAACATAACAAAAACCTTAACTTAGTGTAACACAAACAGTATCCGATTAAATGATGCATGCACAATTGAACAAGCATAAATTACATTCAAATGAAACAGAAATGAAATCAACTGAAATAATCAAAACAAATTAACGAAATCATTAACGAGACAAAAGAAAACAGAGTTACATACGTGAAGATCGGCAATTAATCGAATTGAACCGATTGAATTGAATCTTGAGAAGCTAGGTTTTGTATTCAATTGAGGGGGTGTTTGGTTGGGTGGTTTGGAATGGAATGGAATGGATTCTAAACATTCCAATGTTTGGTTGAGACATTTTGGAATGGAGTTAGAATCCATCCGGATTCTCAATCCACCCTAACCCCTTGGAATCCCAAACCCACCTCCTCCCCATGGATTCACATTCCATTCATTTATGCTTATTAATCAAATCAACCAAACATGTTTTGAAAGGTATGGACTTGGAACCCCATACTACTATAGTTTCTCATTCCAATCCATTCCATTCCTAAACAGTGAACCAAACGACCCCTGAGTGAATTACAAGTGGTAGAGTGCGATAAGATTAAGCAAAACGAGATGAGAGTTTGAAGAGACGATATTGAGGCATGAGTTTATGAGAGATAAGCAGTTGAGATGAAAAGTAAGCGTACATAATTGAGAATAATGAAACGATGAGTTTTGAAGGTAAAAGAGGAAAAGTGATGTGTTTGGTTACTATTCATTGTGAATAGTTATTTTTGTTGCTCATATTTTAGAAAGGGAATAGATATAAGACGGTCTTAACATAATAATAAGTCAAAAAGAACAATCTACCCGCTTTTTAACATATAATTAGAATTAATATTAAATTCTAATATTATATTGGCTTATTGACCTTGTGATAAAATAGTTATAAATACTATAGATTTTACTATTTTGTATTATTTACAGACATATAGTTATATAAGTACCAAACTTATAGTTTTGGGTCATTTTCTTACGAGGGTATATATTTGTTGTTCTGAATGACACAATTAGCTAATTACTATTGACGTATTGAGTCTTTTTCAACATAACTATGTTCTACCAAGGGTGTTGGATAAAAATATTTATATTAATTTAGTGTAAAACCATGTAGTAAAAGTGAATATGCAATTCACCAAAAATATGGTTAGTAACGGGTTTTACACTCTGTTTTTTTTTTGCTGAAAAGAGTTGAACTGAACTGGTTGTAGGGAGCTAAATTGAACCGAACTGAATTGAAATAAGAGTTAATTTGTCATGAAATGAGTTGAACTAAACTGAACTGAACTAAATGAAGCTGAATTTAACTATACATAGCCTATTCCGTTCTGTCATTAATAATTATACAAATGTTGTTGTCTTACTTTAAAAACATATGGAAAACATACGATATTTATTTTCTATGTGTACCTTTTAATTTTAATTATTTTGATCATGTGTATTTTGATTATTAAAAAATAGGGATGTGTCAATATCAGTGAGTTATGTACCCTTTAATTTAATGCTAAAAATATAATAAACGTTGAATTTAAAACTAATATACTTTTATTTGTATGTGTAATTAAAATATTGTACATTTATATTTAAATGAAATAATACTACAAGTATAAAATTTTAAATGGTTATTTAATTTATATACTACCTCCTATTCGGGATAACCCTCCCCATTCGACATTGACACAAAATGTAAGGGTTTGATTAAAATAAGTACAAAGTATTGTTGTGGGGTGAGGTGATTGGAGAGAGGGGTGAGTATTGTGGGGTATTGTTGTGAGTAAGGTGAGTAAAATAAGTACTTCCTCCATTTTAATCCAAATGGGCATTTTGCTTTTTGTACACTATTCACCAATTAACTTTCAATCTCAATTTTCTCTCAATACATAAGAAAAAATATATTCATGTGGGGTCTTGTTTAATTCGTCTTTACGAGTACATTGAAAATATATAACTCTTATAATTTTTACAAATACGTAGTTAAAGATATGAAGCACGCAAAACGTGCGTTGGCAAACGTGAATAAAGCAAATTGTACATTTGGATTAAAATGGAGGAAGTATAAAGTATGAGTATTGTAGGGTATTGTGGAGGGGTGAGGTGATTAAAATATATATAAAAGTTTGCCAAAAAAAGAAATAGGGAAGATATTGTGAATTGACGAAAAATGAAATAGGGAAGTGTTTATGAATAGGAGGGAGTATTTTTTTACACGCCCGTGCAATTTTACACGGGTTCTAAACTAGTATCGTCTTATATTCTTATCCATGATACCATGACAAACAAGGACTAGGCCGACTAACTATTAATTGTTAGTAAGTCTTAATTGCGACGGGTTACCACTTGTGACAGATAGTTTGTGAGATAAAATGGATACAAAATGAGTTAGTGGAAAAAGGGGACCACATGAATAGCGTCGTAGAGAGAGAGAGAGAGAGAGAGAGAGAGAGAGAGAGAGAAAAAAGTGGGTATTTTGTGAGAGGAAACAGTATCCGTCACAAGCTTATGACGGATACCTCCGTCACAAATGAGAATTTGTGATTAATTGTACTATCCTCCGTGTTTATATAATGTTCCCATTTGTTAAATATATGAGTGTAGTATTTTAATAAAATGGGTACATTATATAAAAATGGAGGAAGTAGCTTGTTAGATAGTGTGTTAGGGTCATTTAACAATACACAAATTCTTGGTAGTAGCCATTTGTTTTGTCTTTTCCACCAATATGGATAGTATTTGACCCGTCGCAAGTTTGTCATGGGTATAACCGTTATAAGGGAGATTTGCTGTAACTGTTGAGTTCTATCATGGACTTACAGAAACGAAAGTTGACTTTGTTAATAGTCTTAATACAAATAATATTTTCAATTTTAACTAAAATCATCCCCTATATATTAAAAGATTAAGAAATCTATAATTTTTCACGCTTAAGGTCCCACCCTAAATATTCTATATTTTATTTTATTACCGTGAGGTACTTGGTCGAAGTACAACGTACTCGGTTGAGTGCTCAATTAATTTCCGATTCCGCGTGAAATCAGGATTAATCTTAATTATTTTCTTATTTCCGTTAAACACCTAAGCGACAATTTTCTTTTTAATCAAATCCTGGATCATCCCTAGTTGGTATCTCGTAAAGGAATTCGTATGTGTCGATCGTCCTAGTTGGTTCATCTTTCATTGATTTCAAGTAAGTTTCTCTTTGTCTCAGCCAGTTTGTATTTTAGGGTTTCGTAGTAGCTAGCCTGGTTAGCTAGTTATGGGTTTTGTATGATATTATAGGTGGAGAGTTCGTAAGGGAACACATCTAGTTGTTTTTGATTCTTCGTTATTATTGGCTTAGCTTAAGGTAGGGTTTCCCTTCTCAGTTTCTGCAATATTGATGAATGTGACGATGTTAATATATGATTTGATTGAGATGTGTAATTGTGTATGATTTCTATGATATTGATATTTGGACGATGTTCATATATGATTTGTTTCCACTACTGGCAGTGAAGATTACCTGTTGCAATGGAAATTTGCACTACAAAAAAAATGGTGTAGCGGCTTAATTCTTGCGACGTACACTTATCCCGTTGCAATCTATTACTTGCGACGGAAATTACGACGAATTTTTTGGTTGCGAAGGAGATTAAAATTGAAGGTAAATTACCAAACCCGTGAACAAAAAAGTCAAATGGCGGAAAGGCCCGCAGCAGGGGATTACGTCGCGAATATGGCTTTTGCAACAGATAATTCCGTTGCAACTGAAAGAGATGGAAATTTTTTTGCCTTCCAAGAGAAGCAGTTAGTCAAGTTTTGCGACGGACCTCCCGTCGCAATAATTGACCTGACTTTGACTTTCCATGGTCAGAGTCAAGAAAATTCAAGGTTTGCGACAGATTTGTCGTCGTAAATATTGACCTGACTTTGACTCTAACCGTGGTTAAAGTAAAGGAAATTCAATTTTTTGCGACTAGATATCTGTCGCAAACCTTGACTGACGTTAACTATTACCATGGTCTAGGTCAAAGAAAGTCAATCTTTGAAACGGGAAATCCGTAACAAACCTTAACTGACTTTGACTCTGAGCATGCTCAAGGTCAAAGAAAGTCAATCTTTGCGACAAATTTCCCGTCGCAAGGTTTATTAAAATAACCCTCAAGGATTTCATTCTCCCTCAAATCTTCAACCTAAAATCAATTTCGCGAAACACTCCCCGTTTCCCTTAATCCTTGTTACCACTGTCTCCCCACTACATCCACGCCGCCACTTTACTTCTTCCTTCTTCCTCCTCCTCAATTATGTATAGTAGTTATCTTTAATTCCGTCGCAAACTAGCTATCTTTAGTTCCGTCGCAAACTCTTTAATTTCGTCGAAAAAGCAGCTTAATTATTGTTATTTATTGTTATTAGTAATTGTTAATTTAGTTTAATTAGTTAATTTTGATTTAAGTTTGATTTAATTAGTTTAATTAGTATTGCTAGTTTAGTTAATTAGTTTAATTAGTTAATTTTGATTTAATTAGGTTAATTAGTAATTGTTAGCTTAGTTAATTATATCATGAGAAAGTCAAAGTCAAGTTAGGATTTGCGACATATTTTCCGTCGCAATAATTGACCTTCAAAGTCAAGGAAAGTCAATGTTTACGACCGTCAATCCGTCGCAAATTTTGACTGACTTTGAATTTGATTATGATCAGGTATTCCGTTGCAAATTCCTTTAGCGGCAAATCCGTTGCAGAACTAGCTCTCAATTAGCGGAAAAATCCGCCAGCAAAAAATATTGCGACAAGCCCTTTCCGTCGCAATTTAGTCACAAATATCAAATTTGCGACGGAAAAGGCTATTTTGCGACGACATTTTCCGTCGCAAGGACGTTGTTGTTTTGTAGTGCTGGTAAGGGTACACATTGCGATGTGTAATCTTGAGGAATGATATTTTGAATGCTTGAGATGCTTTTTTATGCTTTGGTTGTTATGTATACGGTTACTGACCCTGTGTCGTTAATTGTGTGTGCTGTGATGATCCATTCGGGAATGGTGACCAAATCTTCATCAAGTTTCTAATGTTTGATGTTATGGAGGCTCGAAATCTATTAAGCTTTTGTTGGAAACTAGGTTCCTTATTTTATACTCAAATCTAATATGAGTTTTGTTTCTTTAAGTTTAGGTCATAAAACTTAAATGGATCTTATGCATGCATGATGATATCATAAGATGTGATAGTCCTTACATTGGTTTTAGAAGGTTTATACTCAATAATCACCTATTATATGAGTCTTCAAACCACCGAAATACCCTTAAACGATCTAAGAAAAATCGTCTCCAAAAGATGCGTATCAAGGACCCGATCTCAAACTAATACTAATTTTGTTACTAGAAAATTAGTATAAGTATACTAGAAATATTAATAATATTACCCTTAATATTATTAGTAATGGAAATAATTATTTCCTTAGTAAAACTATTTTAGCTAAAGAGTTATGAGAATGAGGTTGTAGTATGAAAGTGCTTGTAGAATGAGAGAGTAAGCATACACACCAAAAAACCATCAACATGAGTATGTAGTATAGAGTAGTATTTAAGGACAAAATTGAGCTTGCTTGCTCTTCATTTTGGCCGGCTATCACAAGCCATCTCTTGGCCTATGCATGCCTCACTATCTCTTACATAAAGCATGTAAGATGCCTTACATCCCTTTTTGTGTAAGATGCACTCAATCAACTCATTCATTCAAACACACAATCTACATACATACATGCATAACATGGCTGAAATGGGGGTACCATATGGACCCATTTTATTTTTGTCAATTGTGTTAATTTGTAACATGTCACATATGTTCCATAACACATGACCCAATTTGTTAATTGTGCAATTTTAACTATTAAAATTCATAATTTACAAACTTATTACATTTAAATAATTACACTAATAATTTCGAAATTATTATTGTATAAAAATGTAATGTCATAATTTAATTACAACTCTTTGTAATTTTATGATCAACCGTGTTCATTCTCAATTTAATCGTTTCTCAAACGAATAAATAAAAACCGAGTAATAAAACTATTTTATTACTTTGACTATTATTATTATAATCCCATTATAAAAATATTCGTCATATAAAATTATTTCCAAAATTTCCAGTTATTAATTAATTTGTATCCAATACAATATTAATTAATTATTCCATTGAGACGGAATTCCCTAAAGATATGACCTTAAGGGATCAACTGATCACCACCATCATATGACGATAATGTCAAACTCTAGACAGCCAATCATTATCGATAAATGTTGATCAGTCGACTTTAAAAGAGTAACACTCCCAGTTGTGTTTCATTCAAATGAGTTTTAATTACGTCAACACACTATTGTCGAGGACACTTCCTCCAACAATCTCCCACTTGTCCGAGACAAGTGTGTGTCACCAATTCTCTTGCCCTATTACTATCTCTCACTCAATGCATGGCGTCTTCTCAGGTCGTGCCGGCAATTGATTAAAATCTAGAGTGGTTTGTCTCGATCTGGAGTTTATAACTACTGACCGGAATTATCTACCATAGATACCTTCCGAGCGTGGCCACGCATTTCTAGTTATTATTCTCCTCGAGTGGCCTAGAGATATTTCTCAACCCTGACAAGGGGTGGACAATTCCTAATCGACTTATTCCTTCCAGCTGGCCACAGCCCATCATAACCCAAAATATGTCCTTATAAACCCCAGTTACGAAGGTGTTAGGACATAAATCAAAGTTATTCTGAAAACCATGCCACCTCAGAGAACAGTCATTAGTCCAAGAACTGACTCATGTGAAACACGATAGATGCTCCCGCCACGACCAGACAGTCTTTTAATAAGAGTACGCCAGAGCTCTATCAGCGGTCATTAGCCCGACAAATGTATCTTAACATGTCTATGCCTAGGTGATCGATTAGTCATCCCGTATGACTCTATGGCAATTGAACTCGCCATCAATCGAATCACACATCCGGTTGCATTGAGATGTCACCTCACTTAAGCAACTAGGGGCGAGGTCATGATAATTCAATTCACTTTAATGAGGTTCAATATGGTCTTACCATCCCATTTGAATTTTACTTGACCTTTCGTGAGTTATAAATAACTCAAACAATTAGTGGATTCTACCATCCAAGTGGTCAACCTTTGAACACCATTTAATTTACAATCAGCTTTAGGGTCTCTCGTTTATATCCCGTAAAATTGTAATTATCTTCATTTTGAGTAAACCAGGTTTACCACGGTTCGTGCGATTGTTCACTTTGCGGATCATATCCACACATTGATCTTTCCTCTGAAAGAGACAAGTCATTCTCATGACTAGCGAATAAGATTATGTGCATTGTGTAACTCCCAGCCACAGCAATGCCTTTACATAATTTGTGAACTTATACATTTTGTAGAATCTTGTGATGACCATGTATTTAAAATACAAGTCATTGAGATGCATAGTCAATGAATGTAAGCCAAAGATTATCACAAATCTTCGCTTTGGTTTCTTGGAACTTGAGTCGTTGCAAACCTTTTACCATACGACTAAGTTATCTTCCAAGATCTTGAATTTGTCCTTCATCTTCATTGGAGAATACCTTGACAATTGATCAAGGTTTAATCATTGGTTTAACACTTGCTCAACAGGTTGTCCTGTAAGCGGCGCGCATCCACTTTACACGATTGTACTAATGGCGGAAACATTAGTGTTTTAAACGTGCAAACAATAGTACTTAAGGTTCGATAAATTTCCATGATCCCATCATGGTTACACTATCTTCATCTCCATGAACAACCTTAATACTAACATCAAGATGTCTCTTATAATCTTAACTAAACATCCCATGTTTAATTAGATTTAATTCATATCAATATGTCATCTAGAACCAAAAACTCGTGTACCTTTCATGAGTATCAATGCTTCATTCCAAACGAGCAATGAGTTGTTTTAGATAACGTTTACTCCCACTAAACTCTTGTTCTTGCCTGATTCTGAAGATCCCGAAGTCATACCCATGACTCAATAGCTTCAAATCCTGGAGCGAGAACTCCCACTGAACTTTACATTTAACCGTAAATCATAAAGCTCCCACTCAATTCAATGTTCCTTAACATTTAATGAATTGAAATGGTTGGGACTTCAACCACATGTGCTAATAGTCACATCCTTTTCAAATACCCTTTTGAAAAGTGGTTATTGAGTTTACTGAATTCATTCTCAATGAATTACCTTACTACTTTCAACAAAGTTACCCTTAACTTTGTAGACTGCAGACATCCACATGTCTGCTTATGCTTCTCTCAACAAATCTCATTTATCAGCACGTATATCTTATAAATTTCATGGTTCTTTGCATTGGCACATTTAGATCACCATCTAAATCCAAGAACCCTTTCTTGAGCCTTTACAAAGTCTTTTGAATAATTTTCTTCGAGTGTCCTCCCGTAGTTTCTATAAGAGTCTTTTCTTATGGTATACAATTTCTGTGTGCAGGAACTTTCAGTTCCCCACATTTATCTTATCTTGTACTGTACGAGGACTATATCATGGATCTTATCCATGTATAGAATTTTTCCTTACAAACTTCAAGAATTTATCCTTGAAGTATCCTCCAGGGCCGGGGCCGTTGGTATATAAGGCGTAGATTTTTACCAAACCGTAGATCTTATCCACAACCTTTGGGTTTATCCACAACTTTTGGGATGATAAGGCTTAGAATCTTATCCACAGCCTAGTCTACCTTTTACAACCATAAGGTGTAGATTGCTCTTGGGATATAAGGCGTAGATTTTTACCAAACCGTAGATCTTATCTACAACCTTTGGGCTTATCCACAACTTTTGGGATGATAAGGCGTAGAATCTTATCTACAGCCTAATCTACCTTTTACAACCATAAGGTGTAGATTTTCTTAAATCGTAGATCCCATCCACAACTTAATCTTCCTTTTTATCTTTCATATAACCAAAACACAATAAATCCTACTATTCACTAATAGATCATATCCATTGTGTTAATTCAAAATCACTTGCTATTTGTGGCATTTTAAATTTCTCCCACTCTATCTTTGTAATAATAATCCCATTTTATCACCAAAGATAGCTACTAAGGCCACAAGCAATGACTTTGATGTTGGTTTGTGTACCCTTATGATTTATTACAGAAAATATTCTATTTAAGCTTAGATAGTTTAGAATGATTGATAACTTTTTCTCTTTAATTAAGTTCTAAACTTAATTTGATTTTGATTTGAATTAAGTATCCTATACTTATTCTGTCTCAATGGTCATACATTGAATTGTCATAATCAATTCTATTTTATGTTTAAGATTTGCAAGTGTATGTTAAACTAATCAAGAACATAATTATAAACCGATAGTGACTCGGGTTGAAAACCAAGTCACTATATTATCCAAAATACAACATATTGTTCAAGGATTTCCCCTTTCCTTGTCCAACAAGGAAAAACATAGGTTTTAATTGTTCATATAATACTTGAAATATTAGCAAAATAAGCGGAAAAACAAAGCTCCTTGATCATCCCGAGTGGAGCTACTCTTAGTTCCCTTGATCCATCAAGCTTGTTTCTCTTTTCCCTTATCTTTGCTTTCATGCCCTAATTCAAGTAAGAAGAGCATTCACATCACAACTTGTATCATGATACATTAGTTGAGATTAACATAAAATCGGGATAGTTATCGTACCAACTGGAAGAATCTTCCCAGCTTTGAGATCGCTGAGATACTTGGAACAGTTCCTCTTCCAATGTCCTTTGCCATTGCAGTAAAAGAATTTGGCCCCTTGATGAGGGCTCTTCTTGGATTTGGAGGTGCTTGCCTCAGAAGACACTTTCTTTGAACCTTTGGAAGGTTGCTTCCCCTTTGCCTTACCCTTCCTTTTGAACTTTCCTTTGCTCTTAACATTAATGTTGAGCACATCCTTAGGGGCACTAACATTTAGTCCCATATCCCTTTCAGCTTGCACGATCATATTGTGCAATTCATCGAGAGAGATGTCTTGGTTTCTCATGTTGAAATTCACCCGGAATTGTACATAAGTTTTTACCTTAGACAAGGAGTGGAGGATTCTATCAATCACAAGTTCCTTAGGAATGTCCACTTGATTCATCCTTAGGGTTTCTACATGCTCAATTAACTTGAGCACATGTGGGCTAGCCTTTTGCCCCTCCTTAAGGTTGAGATCAAAGAAGGCCGATGCCGCCTCGTATTGGACAATTCTCGAAGCCTTTGAGAACATTGTCACAAGCCTGGAGTAGATCTCATAGGCTGTGCCAATCTTTATGGCACTCCTTTGGAGTTCTGGCTCCATCGAGAAGATCAAAACATTTTTGATTGCCGCAGACTCCTTCTGATAAGTATCATAGGGTCGTCTTGCTGCGGCGGTGGCATTTTCTGCAGGTTCAGGAGGTGATTCTTCAATGAGGAATTCGGTCTTACCGTCTCCCTCTGCCGCTAACAACAGTTGGGCATCCCAATCGGCAAAGTTCGCCCCATTCTTTTCTAGCTTACAACGATCCATGAGGGAACGTAACCATGAATTGTTCGTAGTAGTGGAAGTAGTCATGATTGATATTGATACGAAGACTACAAAATTTTAAACATATGAAGAAATTAAATGCTAATCGTTTTAATTTTCATTTTAACTTGTAAACATATTTACTAAGTTGATGCATCTATAAAATGACCTCTATCCAATTTTATAAATGATTCCAAGACCCAAACCCATACTATCGAAATCGTGAACCACTGGAACTCCGACCCAATGATATGGTTTGGTGGGTTAAAATAAACCGGTTCTACCCTAGAACTCTTGGTTGATGACAAATCATAATTTATACATCTTAGCCCGGAACACATTGACCACTGGTCCTCTACACTTCCGTTGAGTACAAACCAAATTTCAAATGCATCGGGATGCGATCCGCCCACTGGACTGAATCCACCCCATCGCCCCACTTATCCTACGTAATGGGGTTCGTACTGCCCACTGGACTAGCACCACCCCACGAAATAGAAGCTCATGGGTTCTACTATTTGGTAAGGCTAATTCTCAATTGTTTTGTTTAATATAGAGGTCTTGTCAATTTATTATCTATCTCCTTTAGGTGAATTAAATCGGTGAACTCGATAATTATAATCGACACGGTCGTTTTTAACGATCTAAACTAATATGCATGTTTATGGCGATTTGGCTATGCATGCAAACATATTAAAATGCAAAAGTAAAAGCAATAAAGCAATAAAATCCTAGTATGGCCTTGCTAGTAATAGTAAAAACTAATTAACTATTACAAATTCGGAAACCAACTCCTTGGTCCCTTGAACTTCATTGGCACGCCATCCAAGAAAACACCGTCTTGTCGGAACTCCTTTCCGTATGGCACCGTCTTTTGGATCTTCGGAATTACAATAAAATAATACAACTACTCAATTGTAAAACTGAAAATTTAAATTTAAATTACAAACCCGTGATACGAGATCACATAAATTACAACCGAATCAATATTCCCTTTCATTACGGGTAATATTGATTAAAACTAAGGCCATACTAAGAAAAATTACATAATTCCAAATTATATAAATAACATTCAAAATATGACATTCATATTAAATAAATTGCATTAAATAAAATATGTATGCACATGCTCAATTTTTAATGCCAAATCGCCTTATGGGAGCAAATATCTCATAAGGGAATCAATTTGGACCACACAATACATATGACCCCACATGAAATTGATTTTGGACCACACAATGTTGTCCAAAAGAGGAAAGAGGGAACATCAATGTTATTAGACCAAAATGGAAAGAGGAACAACACAGAAAATCGGAGGGAGTATTTGTTTACGGTTTTTACGGATATGCGCGATTTTAACCATTAAAATCATCAAAATTACATAAATCTCATTTATGTCCAAGTTAATCATCCTAACTAACTTTAGGAATCAATGTTTAGTCTCTACTAATATTTGATCATGATCTAACTTGATTTTGCATTATTGTTCATAAATTACTTGTATTTTCGGGAAAAATAAACAAAATATGGCCAAATGAGTCAATAAAATTCGAAATTTAAAATTCAACAATTTTAAACTTTCTGGAAATTTTCTAAAAATTCAGAAATTAATAAAATGGTCTTATGCAAATATTTATGGTTTATTTCTTAAATAAATCCTATAAAAGCCGTTTTTATGGTTAAAAATCCGATTTAAATTATAAAAACTTGCAATAATTTGCCATAAATTTTTAGTCATCCTAAAATATATATTAGAATCTGAAAATGACCAAAATTACAGACCATACTCGAAAATTTTATTTTCGACTCATAAATTACGATTATTAGCTAATTAACTCATTAAAATTAATAATCATAAAAACAGAAACTTTTTGATATCTAACTTTTAGATCTGATGTTCCTATCATATAAGACATCTATGGGTAAAATTTCATGCCATAATATTAAGATTAACTATTTTTAACACAATACGTCACTATTTATCCGATTTTAACCATTAAAATCATAAATCATGCATCACTTGGGAATAAATTCCCAAAACTTACATAAATACTGTAAATATTGCATGTGACATTGTGTAAAGTTTTTATGGCAAAATTCCAACTATAACTATTAAAGTCGAATTTAAGTCACTATTAATACGATTTTTACTATAAAAATCATTAATCATGCAAAATAAGTCCAATAATTTCGAAAATTCATACAGGAACTTTATATATTGCATGTGACTTCTCATAAAATTTTTAAGGTCAAATTCGAAATATAACCTTATATTCCCATTTTCACTCATATTATGACTATTTATCTCATAAAATTCATAATCCATGCATTTCTTACGAAAAATCATATACAATATATTAAATATGCATGTGAGAACATATCAAAAAATCTCGGCCAGAAATTATTTTTAGCTATTTTTCCATTAATTGTTGTTTAAAACCGATTTAAACTACAAAATATACAAATAAATATAAAAATGAACAATAAAAATCCATAAAATTATTTTTATGTCCTAAAACCATTTTAGAAACAGAAACTTTAACATGCAAAATTATTTTGTGATTTATCATAATAAACACAATAATTTCGAAATTTTCGAAATGTGTATGTTAAACCGATTTTAACATAAAACATGAATCCGATCATGCATGCAACAACCGTAATGCTCTGATACCAATTGTTGGAAACTAGGTTCCTTATTTTATACTCAAATCTAATATGAGTTTTGTTTCTTTAAGTTTAGGTCATAAAACTTAAATGGATCTTATGCATGCATGATGATATCATAAGATGTGATAGTCCTTACATTGGTTTTAGAAGGTTTATACTCAATAATCACCTATTATATGAGTCTTCAAACCACCGAAATACCCTTAAACGATCTAAGAAAAATCGTCTCCAAAAGATGCGTATCAAGGACCCGATCTCAAACTAATACTAATTTTGTTACTAGAAAATTAGTATAAGTATACTTGAAATATTAATAATATTACCCTTAATATTATTAGTAATGGAAATAATTATTTCCTTAGTAAAACTATTTTAGCTAAGGAGTTATGAGAATGAGGTTGTAGTATGAAAGTGCTTGTAGAATGAGAGAGTAAGCATACACACCAAAAAACCATCAACATGAGTATTTAGTATAGAGTAGTATTTAAGGACAAAATTGAGCTTGCTTGCTCTTCATTTTGGCCGGCTATCACAAGCCATCTCTTGGCCTATGCATGCCTCACTATCTCTTACATAAAGCATGTAAGATGCCTTACATCCCTTTTTGTGTAAGATGCACTCAATCAACTCATTCATTCAAACACACAATCTACATACATACATGCATAACACGGCTGAAATGGGGTACCATATGAACCCATTTTATTTTTGTCAATTGTGTTAATTTGTAACATGTCACATATGTTCCATAACACATGACCCAATTTGTTAATTGTGCAATTTTAACTATTAAAATTCATAATTTACAAACTTATTACATTTAAATAATTACACTAATAATTTCGAAATTATTATTGTATAAAAATGTAATGTCATAATTTAATTACAACTCTTTGTAATTTTATGATCAACCGTGTTCATTCTCAATTTAATCGTTTCTCAAACGAATAAATAAAAACCGAGTAATAAAACTATTTTATTACTTTGACTATTATTATTATAATCCCATTATAAAAATATTCGTCATATAAAATTATTTCCAAAATTTCCAGTTATTAATTAATTTGTATCCAATACAATATTAATTAATTATTCCATTGAGACGGAATTCCCTAAAGATATGACCTTAAGGGATCAGTACCACCATCATATGACGATAATGTCAAACTCTAGACAGCCAATCATTATCGATAAATGTTGATCAGTCGACTTTAAAAGAGTAACACTCCCAGTTGTGTTTCATTCAAATGAGTTTTAATTACGGCAACACACTATTGTCGAGGACACTTCCTCCAACAGCTTTAAATTTGTACCCCACAAGCGGATGAGTGATCGTCGTAGTATTATGAGGGTCGAACCCAAAGGACGGAACGCTTCTTCAAAGTTTGATTATTCAACCACTAGTTTAATTCTAACAAGCGATTGATTTTGGAAAAATGATAACTAAGCGAGCTAACACGATAAATTAAAACAAGCTAAGCTAATGATTAACGGTTTGAACTATTAGATTAAGGAACAAGGATATTGGATTCACCAAATCGGGTTGGGCCGGGAAGGGTACATAGCATGCAATAAGGGTTAATGCGAGCGAAAAGATAATTAAGACTCGACCTCTCGATGCGAATTCTAACCCAGGTCAAGTAAAACCCGACTTACTCATTCAATTAACTCGACCCACAAGTTGTTATAAATCTTAATCACTAATCAAGCTACTCACTCAACTAATGGATAAATTGCTAATGTAATTAACCTAACTTACGCATTTAGGCAATTCCACAAACACCTTGGGGGCATAACAACAAGACAACACAAACGACTCAATAAACACCCTTAAAACATACTAATACGCTCATTTAACCCTACAATGGTTTCTCCTTCATCCTAGCAAAGAGACTACTCACACTTTACGGAGGCTAACATCACAGAACACAAGGGAGATGGGTATATGCGAACAACTAACTTTATATAACTCAAAGAAAAACAAAGATTGGATACTAAGTGTAAACAATTGATTACAAGAGTAAATTAAGAGAATGATACCAAAAGAAATAACTTGGAATGAATTAATGAGAAATTCTTGAAAATCCCAGAAATACAACCCAGTTTACAAAGCATAAATGAAAGAGGAACTAATTCTAGACTAAGATTAATGAGATATTGGTGCTTGATTAAGGAAAGATTAGACTAAAACTAAGCTAAAACTAGGGCTGAGCAAAGCGATATACCGCACCGATTTTGCTTTAAAAACCGGTATCCAGTGTTTAAAAATTTTCATTTCATGATACCGGTACCGCACCGAATTTATTCGATATACCAGTTTTTTTTAAAATGGAAACTGAATCCGTAAATCCGGTTTAACCGCACCGATTTTAAAACCGGTTTCACAAAATCACGAAAGCCATGTTTTCCTTGTAGAAGCTCTTGTAATAAATTACAATAGAATTTGGGAAAATGATGTCCTGGAAAAAAAATAAAAAATCAAAAGCAACGCTCACTACAACGAAAACTGAAACGGGCGACAAACATTGGCGACTGAAATCAGTCGCCAAACACCTATTGGCGACGGAAAACAGTCGCCAAAAAGTCGTCGCTGACTTTTGTCGCCAAAAAAAAATCGGGCGACTAATGTCCGTCGCCAAATTTGGCGACGGAACTGGTAGTCGCCATACTTTCATTTTGGCGACAGAAATAGTAGTCGCCAAATTAGCGACAGAAGTAGGGTAGTCGCCAATTTGGCGACGGCCAGTCAGTCGCCAATGTTCTCATTTCCGTCGTCAAAGTGCCTGACTTTCCAGGGGCTTTGGTTTTGTTGCTCTGTTTTGGCGACTGAATTCAGTCGCCATTTACATCGGTTCAGTCGCTAAATTTCCTGGGCATTTTTCATGAAAATTCATTTCGTTTCTGCCAAATCCAATGCGAAATAAATTCAGTACACCTGCAACCAGAAAGTAACCAGCAATTGGTGACGAACACCCTTTCAAACAACAACCAAATCTCCTTTTATAGAAAAAGAGAACCATTATCAAATTACAAGAACCCGTTACCTAAACTAATAAATCTCCACGTTCGACAATTTTTCCTAAGTTACTAAACTAATTAACTACTTGAAATCTCATGCTAGCTCCACTACCGTCGCCTCCCTTTCCACTTGGATCGTTAGGATCTTCATTAAATGGTCGTGAACCGGGGTTGCAAGAGTAGAAATATGTCTCCATGGCCTTAAGACGTTCTCTCATCAACCGCATATCCTCATCTCTTTCCGCATTTGCGGCTCTTTCTTGGTCAAGTTGCGATTGCAATTGACTTACAAGAGATGGCTCGTAGGTTTGTCGCGGCTCATATGAGGACCTTCCAGCCGGTTCCTTGTAAAACACCCCATGAGCTTGTCCGGTCCCATATACCATACCCTTCTTGTAACCATCCACCAATTTGAACCAAATTTCATTATCTTCCCGCTCAGGGTGGGCCTCTTTCTCTGCCTCATATGCCTCCTATAACATTAAGAAAAATATTATTAGTTAAGCAAAAACAATCATTATCGAAGTTAACAAAAAAACATCATTAGTTGACAGAAACTAACTCACATATAACTCTTTGTCCTTCGCCTTAATCCAGATTCTTCTCTGCGTCTTTTTGACCTTGAATGCGTGTCAAGGAAAAGTTCGGGGACCGTCATCATCGGCTTCTTGCCGCCGTCTTTGTTGCTGCCGTCTTTATTGCTGCTATCCTTCTTCTGGTTCCTCTTCTTCTTGCACGGATGACATATTAGCGCGATTACTACCACCGCCTCGCTGTCTACCTCGATCTCCTGCCATCTACAATCACATAAATGAAAATATTAGTAGGTGAAGAAAAAACATAAAATAAACCTATCAAACATGAATTTAAAATTGTACAACTATTATATACCAAATTAATCATCATCTTCATCCTCTTCTTGGTCTTCATCATCATCATCACCATCATCATCACCAACATCCTCATCCTCATCCTCATTGTCAACATAATCATTATCATGCACTCAATGACATATAGGTATTTCATATTTCGACATTTGCTACAAGGACACCTAAGTTTATTTTCTAACGAGTCATATTCCTCTTGTTGCTTAGCAAATTCAATAAACTCGGCAACACCCTCTATTAAACCTAGCATTAGAACGTCTCTTCTTAATATCTAATAACCCTTCATCATACATCCATGAACGTTCCAATCTCTTCATTTTAATCTAAACAAAAAAACCCATAAAACAATTTTCAACACTAAAAATACATATATCTAAATTAAAATTACACTCACTTAATTAAAGAACAACCTCAATCACATAATAATAACAATTTATTAACAACAACTTCCAATTATACAATTAACCACAATCTAATAAGCTAATTTAAGACGGTCTTAATAAGCTAGTATAATCTAACTAACATCCTAATAAGCTATTAAACATCCTAATCGACTACTTTAATCTAATTAACCAACATCAATAAGGCTAACAACATCGTCTTATACAAACTTCTTATAAACCCTAACCCACAATTATCTAATTAATATGCTAATTGGCTTCTAATACCTAATTAATCACAACCTAATAAGCTAAGACGGTCTTAATAACCTACTACAATCACTAAATGCACAAAACAAACCAACAATCAAACAAAAAATTGAAATTGAAATTGAACTACAAGGGAGTATACAAACCTTAAATGGGTTGAATGAAGGGAAGAACAAGTAGGGTGGTGGTGGTGGTGGCCGGAATCCGGTGACGGTGGTGTTGAGGGTGGTGGTGGTACACGTAGGGTGGTGGTGGTGGTGGTGGTGGTTTTCGCGATTTGAGGGTTTGTGTGTTTGTTTAATTGCGAATAAGGAAAGGGGAAGTGAAGCTGCTGTTTCTATATCGCAATTTGGCGACGGAATCACAAAATTGGCGACTGAACTGTGCTGTCGCCAAAATTAGCGACTGTTTTCTGTCGCCAAAGTGATTTTTCTGTCGCCCGATTGTGTCGATGGTGGGAAATTTGGGGAAAAAGGTCAGTCGCTAAATTGGCGACTGATTTCAGTCGCCCGAGTTTTTATTCAGTCGCCAAATTGGCGACTACCCTTTGCAGTCGCCAAAAACTGTCGCCCGATTCAGTTTTTCTTGTAGTGGCTTTGTGTTTGTGCTGGTATAAAAATATGTAACTTTGGAAAATTTCAAAAAAAATATATAAACGACGAATGGTAATTGGCAATAGACTAATATGGGCATATGATATTGGTAAATGGTAATGGTATTATTACTTTTATATTGGTATAGTTAGTAGTAAATCGATTTTTAGATTTTACTTTAGACTTAGTTAGACAGCTAAAGCTTAGATGTAGAAAGTAAGAATATATTTAAGATTTTTTAGTAAACCGGTTTAAAAATCGGGGTCCGGTTTTGAATAAATGAGATCCGCATCCGCTCCGGTTTAACACTAAAAAATGTAGTTCGGATACCGGTTTCATAAAAAAACCGAATTTCCGGTTTTTTATTTGCGGTTTTCGGTTCAGATTGCGGTTTAGAAATTCGGATCGATTTTTTTTGCTCAGCCCTAGCTAAAACTAGAGTAATTCTCAGATCTAAGGTTGTGTGCTAAAATATATTAAGGGGGTTTATTTATAGGTATCTTACAAAATGGGCTGAAATTAGAAGAAAAGAAGAGAAAATGCGAATTGCGCTCCCGACCGGCCGACAGGCTGCCAGAGTGCCAGGCCATGGACCGGCTGGGACTTCATTCTCCCAAAATTGAATGTTTAAATAACATCAGGTATCCGTAGCCGGTCGCCAGGTTGTCGATCCATGGGCCGACTATAAACGCGAAGGTGACTTCTGGATGATATTGCTTGAAAAAAATTCTAAGTATGAAGGGTTTACTCTCAGCCGGCTGCCAGGCCATAGGCTGAGAACACAGGTCTTTTATTCTTCAGCTTTTTCCCATGTACTAGGTCTCCCAGCTGGCTGGCAGGCTGCCGGGCAACCGGCTGGGAACGCAAGGATTCTCAGTTTTCTTCAACTTCAACAATGTATAGGCCGGTGCTCTCAGCCGGCCGACAGGCTGCCGGGCTGGAGACCAGCTATGAACACACATTGGCTTTGCTTTCTTCTCTTATCCTTGCCTTGCTCCAAATTGATTATTTTCGCTCCCGTTTCATCGACTCCGCCCCGAATCTTACAAAACAAGACATGTACTCGTAGTATACGAAATTAGATATAAAATGCACATAAAAGGGACTAAAACAACTCGAGTTGAGTTGGAACGCAAAGTAAAAGTGGGAGAATGCAATACAAAATATAATCACTTATCAGGATCGAGTCATCACTTAGTTAGATGTTTTAGGTTTTGCAGACAGTTTACTTTTGTAATATTTATCTTTCAATGGTTTGGATCTTTGTAATAACACTTTAAGTTATTTAAAATCCGTTTCATTATGGTATCTTTGATATACTTACCTCCGACAACCGAGATGATGACACTTCTGTAGGCTACGAGTCTTATTAAGGGTCTTGGTTTATAGGGGTGTTATAGTTTTAGGCAGCTGCTAAAATAATAACTAAATCATCATTCCCTTATAGTGAAATGGAGTTAAACTACAGTAATTTAATTATTACAAACTCTAACATCCATACCTACAAGGACCATGCATTTGTACGGGAACTATATATACTAGAAAACATTTATTACAATATTTTTCAACATTTACAAAAATATCCAATTAACTTATTCTAATAGCATTCACGTTTTTTATCGTTCTTTTCATCCCAAGATCCAAAAGTAGGATAAAATTTTCCAAATTTTCCGCGCAATTTATTAATCAGTTTCTTTTTCTCTGTATTTTATTCCTTTTCTAGTTGATTTTTTATTAAAACTCGAAAGTTTAATAATTGACCCTTGTAAAATTTCAGCGCATTTTGGCTTTACTCATGTGCATCCTAGAAACCTTATTAGGAGGTCACAGATCTTAAGATTTCTCCCCAACAAGCTCGCAATGAGTTCTTATAATGAGCTTCCAGAAAATAAAGTGCACTTTGTTAATATGAATAGTACTTTCTAACTCTTTAGGTTTTTTTGATAATTATTACCTTTGTACTACATTGTCCTAAGAACTACTGTCAGAATACGATTTTTAAAAAAATTATTTCCGGTAAGTTTGATTTTTTTTTTTAAATACACTACCAAATCACGTTCAAACCTTAATGAAACACAATTTCAGCTTTTATTTTTTACTTTTCATCATAAGTTGTACATTTTATCCCTTTGAAACTATCAACACTACTGTTTGCCAATCATTTTGGGGTAAAATTACTGTAACCTAGTTTCATCTAATTAGGGTATCGAAGGTTAAAAAAAAAAAGTTGTTCGAACTTCGTGGGATACAATTTACTACTTAAGATGAAAATTCACAAATGAATGGATAATATTCTATTTTATTGGGTTTGGATGAAATTGGTAGTACGTGTTTTAAAAAAATTAAACTTACTGGTAATAGTTTTTAAATGAAAATTATTTTGGTAAAAGTTTTTACAACAATATAATACGAAGGTAATTGTTATCAAAAAAGCTCATCTATTTAAGCATTAGTCATTTAAGCTTGTCGATGAACCTCTTCAATTAACATAAAGTGTTATATAGGTCGTTCTTTATACATCGTACTCAAAATAGCAGTCAATGATCATTCAATTTTTAAGGATAACGACACTTCCTAAAATTTGATAAATTACTTTAGGGTAAGATTATTTCTAAGACGACTCTTTGAAGTGTTAAAGACTATGTCACATCGACTTTCCATGAACTTTTATTATTTCTTTATTATTCAAATTCACCTCAGACTTTATAAATTATACATCAGACTAACCTTAAACTCTACTTTTTCGCACGACCTTTTTGTTGACACATCGGATACTGTCATTGGATAAATTTCATTGACCGTGAGGTCAAGTCTCAACCAAAGTGTTAAATTGGATCTTCAATTTCAAGACTCAATTTAAAACTTTGTTAAGATCGACTTTGGTAGATTATTGGTAGTCTTGAGTGAGTTTTGTTTTAAAATTTATCAAAGTCTTATATTAAAACTACCAATAATCTTACCTTTAATATTAGGTGAGGAGATCTCAAAGAACAATTTTGCACAAATAGGATTATACATCCAGATCTGTATGAGCATCGTATATCAAATACGAATCTACTTGCACTTATATGCAATGTTGTTGAGCTTTTAACAATTTTGAGTTACATTTTTATTTTTTAGGTGTTAAGATTAATATATTTGGCTTTTATATGTATCACTTTGTATTTTTTAGTTTCAATATAATATTTTAAGTTACAATTTTTTTATAAAAACGGTCAAATTCTTTTAAATAAAGCTCGTAAAATATACATATAAGCTCAAATTCTTTGTTATAAAGTTTAGCAATTGGATGTATAATCCTCTAATTGACAGTTTTGGTTCAAAATAAATTAGAGTTATGATTTTATACCTTAAAAAATAAAAGAAATAATGAATTTACTAATTTACCCTCTCCACTATCTACCCATTTAACTTGTATTTAAACTCTTCCCCCTCTCTCATTTCCTCAAATATCCCCTCAATCACTCTTTTAACATTTTATAGTACTTCCTATTATCAAATTTATATTTACAATAGTACAAAATGAGGGTTTCGAAAAAAGGAGAATGTTCTAATTCGTATTCCAATAATTCTAATAATAATAATAATAATAATAATTCTCGTAAAAGAAAAGTTCATTTTAAGAGAAACGTAGTCAATGAACGTGCATCCAGTACTAATGAGATTGATGCACGATGTCATGCTACATTTGAAACGTCACGATTTCGTTGGAGCAGGGACCTTCACAACCGTTTTACTAGTGCAATTACCATGCTAGGGGGTGAAGACGGTAAATTCTTTTTACTGTTCAAGTTGTCGTGGTAAACAAATATGAAATAATTCAGACAATCGAACTCATTATATTTTCTAAATTTTTGTAAAATCATGAAGTTATATAGACCGATATCACAGAGAAAATTACATTCGTTTAAATTAACCGATATCACAGAGAAAATTACATTCGTTTAAATTAAATCCTTCCATTAATTACGATAAAGTGGTAATTTGGGATTGTTTTTTCTTACTAGTGTAGTGAAAATGACTTAAAAGGGTTGTCAAAAGATTAAAGTGGATCGAATACATATAAAGTATAAACTGTTTTTTATATATATTAAATTGGATAACTTTATATTTTAGAGAAATTTACCGCTATCATTTGAAAATTTATTTTAGGAGCGACCCCAAAAAAAATTCACCGATTTATGGGCGTTAGAGGGTTGACCGTATCTAATGTTAAAAGTCACCTCCAGGTATACATTTCATTTATTTTTATTTTTATTTTTATTATTATTATTATTATTATCATTATCATTATCATTATTTTTTTTTTGCTAAATGCAATTTTTATTGAGATCAAACAAATTTTTATAAGAAATTAGTGGGCAGTCGAGATAATCACTAGGCTCTCTCACTCCCTTAACTAGTGCTGAGCAAAAAAATCCAATACGTTTTTTTTTTCCGAATCCGATTCGAAATCCGGAAAAATAATCTGAATACATAGATACCATTTAAATTCGATATCCGATCCAGTTTTTTCGAATAAACAGGATCGAACGTGGATTGTGATTTTCCTAAAACCTGATATCCGAATCCGATCCGAATTTTAATAAACTTTAAAAAAATAAAAATTGGAAAACGTAAAGAAAAAGTAAAGAGTCACTACACACGACATATCGGATATTACACTAGAAAACAAATGGACACAAACTCTAATCTATCTCATCTAGCCTCCCTCTACCGTCTTTCACCATCTACGGATCTAAAATCGACAATCGCCAAACGGCAAACGCCAATCTTCAATGTTCATCAACCATCATCATTCATCACTTCTATTTCTTTCTCTTGTTTACAAACCCTAATAATCTATCTCATCTAGCCTTTCTCTACCGTCTTTCACCACATACGGATCTCACATCGACAATCGGCAATCGCCAATCGTCAATGTTCATCATTCATTACTTCTCTTTCTTTCTCTTGTTTCATAATCTTTATTTGATTTCAATTGATTTTCTAATTTTCTTCCCCAAAAAAATAGTTGATTAGTAAATTAATATGATGTCGTATTTGGTTTCTTAATTTTTTTTCCGAGTTTCTTTCTTACAACATTTTTTATAGTATTATTTTCATCTTAAATTTTCTTCAACAATACCAATCTCCTTCTTCTATTTATAAAGGGGAGCATCATGTTGTTGTGAAGGAGATGATGAAAAACAATCATTACATACAATTATCGAGTCGAAAAACTTTTTATGACGACTTGTCAACACCCAATCTTGAAAATCTCAGTAACATGTTGTTGCCATAAATTTTATGTGTTTGTAATTTGTTTCTTTGATATATTCATGTTGAACTAACTCAGTGTTAACAAGTTTGATTAATATTTACGATGATATTTTTTGAGGAAGTGAAATAGTTTTTTAAGTAAAAACAAGTGCGAAAAATATTTAAATGATGTTAAAGGAGTTAGATACAAGAAAAGACGGGATATTGGGAATTATATTATATCAACCCTCATATGGACATTTACCAAAAAAAAAAGACTGTGAATAAAGATGTAAAGCGGATCGAATTCGGTTTCCGAAATCTGGATATATATCCAGATTTTCGGATTCCAGATTTATGAATATCCAAATTATTCGGATCGGATCTTGTCAAGTCTAATAAAAATGTAAGTAATAACATGTGTCTCGTTATTATTTTTGTTTTGTGAGTTATATTTCCATCTCTTATTTTGAATCTACTTTTTTTTTTATTTAACCAACATATAAAGATATTTTTTTGATATCGGCCTACTCGTAGATGCACCGCGGAAAAAGGGAAGCGGCGATAATTCAAGGTAAGCTTTTTATTATATGACGGTATACCTAGAATTGACAAAACTACTTGACTTGAATGACCCGAGCGGTATCTAATTCAATGCCCATATTCGCAACCAACGATTTGCCAAATACATGTGAATATATTGTAGATAGGGAAATGATTCAGCTGTTTTAATTCCTTGATCAATCAAACAATACCGTTACTATAAAAGTGGGTGAATTAGAAAAATGAGGGTTATTGGCTTCCCAAAATCATATAATTTGTTTTTTTCAATATGCATTGTCAATTCTTCTATAATTGAGGAGTTTAATTATTTAACCAGGTAATTGACAACTCGTGCCTACATAAAACTTGTGGAAGCTACCCAAACAAATTTTGGGCAATTAGATAAATTCTTGAATTTATGTGCTTTTTAAATTCATGGGAATTTAACTCCGAATATAATCCTTTATTAAAGCAACAACCACAGTGCTGACGTGTCAGTCTGTGGTTAATTGCATATTTTTTTTATTTTCTTTCATTTTTTCAAGTAAAGGGCCCCACCTATATGTTTAACAAATTCTTTTTATAAATTTAAAAGCAATTATGTCAATTATGCATCAGTACAACATGAAACAATAAGTAAAATTACAAATATATAATCACATCATTGTACTATGTAACAATTCATTATTATTTGTTTCTCCAATTCAAATTTGAATACTTTTGTTATATTTTGAGATATGATTATATAAATTATTATTTTATTATTGCCATATTTTAAATATACTCGATAGGTACAAATTTAATTATTGCAAATTAAATCATACGGATTAACAACAGAAAATATGACTTGAATAAAGAACAATTAATATTATTAACACATTTTACAACAATACCTTAAATAACGAACCCGTGCAAAGGTTTAAAACTAGTGTCAATCAAATACACCTACAATTGTAACGTAAAAAGGTTTAATAAGTAGGAAATTGTTGATTTTTAAAGAATTTATCATCTTTTTTTCGAAAATTATTCTAAACAATACGCTTTTACCCTTATCTATTCTTTAAATAATAGGCTTTTGCCCTCATCTTTTTTTTTCCTCTCTTATCAATTTCATATGTATTTTTTATAACTAAGCACAAGTCATTTTTTAAGTTATCTACCGACCCTTTATGTAATTTTTCTACGTGGTCTACCCTTTTAACTTCTTCAATTAAGCTTCGGTGAATAAATTAAATTTTGATTTTCTTTTTAGAATAAGAAATGAAACTGTTTTAATAATGTTACCTTTGTTGTTAATTTTCCGATTTCTTTCCTAAAACGAATTTTCAATAACCGTTACAAATTATTTGATTAGTCCGTTACCATATTATTAATGATACTCTATGCAGATGTATATGAACAATATACATACGATACAAATCTAAATGAGCTTATATTCAATTCTTGAGCTTTTAACTAAATTTTAATTTTTAGGTGTTAAAAGCGAAATCTTATTGAGTTTATATGTATTATTTTTGAGTTTTAATATAATATTTTGAGTTAAACTTTTTAAAATCTGGTAAAATATACATAAAATTAGCTCAAATCATTTGTTATAAAACTGCAAATCTATACTATCAATGTATATATACATCCGATTGTATAGTCCATTAATCGCTTTTATTGTGACATTAACTTATACTTAGGACATTAAAACAAATGGATTCATTAAAAGTAATCCACGGGTGATAATTTATAAAAGTTATATTCGGCCATTAGGGTAATCTTGCTAAAGTCATTAAATATAATTACTATAACACTAGCGTAAAAGTAACACGGTTTTACACGAAAAAAAATTGTGTTCGTCTAGCCCTAATTGAATTATTTATTGTATGTACATTTGTTGTCCATTTTCAAACATCCATATGTAATTAATTAATTTTAGTTCATATATTTTAAATTATTAACCCTAGTATAAAAATAAAACCGTTCAACACAAAAAAAAAATTGTGTTCATCTTGCCCTAATTGCATTATTTATTGTATATTATTCATTTATTGTATGTACATTTTCAAGCATCCATTTATAATTAATTAATTAACTAAATTGAGTTTGATTATATCGTTTAGAAGCCATTAAGGATGCGGAAGAAAAGGGCATCGATACATCTTACATTGCTAAGCTGCCGGAGCTAGTTAGTTCCGTCCCCCGGGTGTTTAGACGAAGACAAACCCGTTTAGAACGGATTAAGATTGGTCTCGGTGCTTATTTTAGCACCGAGTCACAACCCGACGGGATTGATAATTTGCATGATAATGATGATGAAGATGACCAAGATGATGCTGATGCTGATGACAACGTCACCGTTGTTAAAATGCCGGATGAAGATGGGAAGAAATCTCATTCTTATTTGATGTTTAATGAGCTTATTAATAACCCTAATCCAATCAATTCAGCTGATTATAAGGTACATTATTATCAATTTTGTTCGTGAATATGTTTTTCAGTATTGCTTACCTTTATTGCTGTAAAGTATTACTCCATCTGTCTCATAAATACCTTTTACAATTGGAATACTAGAGACGGAACGAGTATTTTATTCATGAAACTGAGAAATAGTGGATAATGAAAGGTATTTTAGAGACGGAACGAGTATAAATTACATAAATATATAGATCACAAATTTTACAATCCAAACAATGGAAAAATAAAGGCGTAAGGGGACCTGGACCATGCACTAGGCTGATTCTTTTCGGCTTAAACGAATTGAATTGAATTAATTGGAGTAGAGCTTCATCGAAGTAAATTGAGTGGAATTGAGGTGGAGTGAATTTAGTTGAAGTAAAAGCTAACTTTGTGAAAGATTAATTGAATATAATTAATTGAACGTCAATAAAACTTAATGGAATATTGCCGAGCAAAATGAAAAGGAGCTGAAATTAAGCCAGAAAGAACAGATCCTTAAATCTGTCAATATGAAAGTTGAGACGTCTATCGTGTTATAGCTAGGCTATAAGTTTACCAAACTCGAATCAGAGTTAAACACTGTCCGGATCAAAAATACGAAATACCTACGAGGGTGTTAATAATTTCTACTAAATGTGTTATTTCTTCAATTCGATTAATTATTTACGTGTGAATTTCCGTCTTGATCATAATCAGAAGAGTAATGAGAAGGGCAAGGCGAAGATGGTGTATCCAAAGAGTGAAGGAATAACAATCAATGAGCCTCGGACTCGGAAGTCCGAGGCATCATACAATGAAGCTGTTAAAAGGTGCAAGACTTCTATTTCGGATCCAAAGCTTAGTGATCTCGAAATGCCGGATCAAAAGCTTAAGCTAACGCTTGGAATGGCTTCCCCTTCTCTCAGTCTTCCGTCGGCTAATAGTGACGAGCTTTCCTTAAAGCTCGCTCTTTAATTAAAACGTTATTAATGTGTGTCATTAGTTAGCGATTTTGGTTGTAGCTTGAGGATACAGAGGAACAAACCTATAGAACAGATCTTGTTCAAGTAAGGTCGTCGTAGTTTAATTTGTGTTATCTTTGATGATTTTCTAGCTTATATGAGCTAGTATATCTATGAAAACTTTGGAATTTTATGTTTTATGTGACATTTAATTGTTGGTTAAATGTTTGTGTAACTGAACCGAATGCATTATTCGGTGGTAATCCCTTCAAGGGTTTCGTTGATAGGTTTAAAAATTTACTAATGGTTAAAGAGAGTGAAAGTACTATGCATATCATCAAAAAAAGTACATTTTCTTTTATGTTAATCCATGCAAAAGAATTCCACGATTAAACGTGCTTGATTGAGAGTAGAGGATAGGTGACCTCATCGGAAGATTCCCGAGATGCGCATGAGTGAAAACAAAATCGCTGGAAAGGACCCGTGTTGATTTGTCGAACCAGTGCACAACCTGACAAGCTACCGTATACCAACCATGCCTTCTAAGTGCTCGTCAAGTCAAGGACATCACCTTCTATGACCTCCAAGTAAATGGAACACCGGAACCCTCAAATGTTATCTGCTCCGTCTCAAAATTTGTGTGACCTATTTATCTAACCCGAGAAACTGTATGTGTGATTCACACTTCATAGATATTTTTGTTCTGAAACCCTGAAATACAAAAACTCGTGTAGTATATATACACTTCAACTTGAGTCGTTCAGGAGGATGTATCGGGTCATGTTACCTATTCATCCGTTTTTCTACAAAGTGTCCGGGATAGTTTCCGGAGTTACCCTATTCGACTTCAGCCACAAAGAAAAAGTATTAAACTATTTTTTTACGATTATCCGATTTTCTCCCGAAACTTATTTATCGAACACCGGAACCCCTCAATGTTCTCTTTTACGCCTCAAAATTTGTTTAACTTATTTATTCGAATCGAGAAATCGACCTGTAATTTTCAAATATGTTTGTTCCGGAGGCTTTATTCGGTCATGTTACCTTTTCACCCGGTTTGTCTACCAAATTGTTCATGTCGTTTCAGGAGTAAACTTTTTAGATTTCAACCCAAAAAAAACAAGTACAGTATTAATCTATTTTGAAAAACATTTAATTTTCGCCCAAAAACACTAGAACACTCAAATGTTCTTTGTTACACCTCAAATTATGTGACCTCATTATCCGACTCGAGAAACTCTGTGTTATTTACTGACATTTTTGTGTCATGACCCTAAAATATATTTTTGGTTTTTTTTTTGTTTTTGGAATAGACAACCTTACATATTCATGGCTCGTTTCGTTAGACATTGATTTAATATTTCTCGACATTGAAGCTAATTTACCTTTTTTTTCATTGTATTAGCTTTAGTTTTATTCCTACGACCCTAGAATCTCAAAAACCATGTTATACACTTTAACTTAAGCCGTCCACGAAGCTTTATTGGGTCATATTACCTTTTCATGCGGTTTTTCTTCCAAATATCGAGGGACGTTTCTAGATTTAAGTTATTTGATTTCGGCCTCAAATAAAAAGCATATTAAACGCAGAGCAGTCCTTTACACGAACCAACAATGCAAAATTAGTAACAATGTCCCGACTACTAGAATAATTAAAACTCGAGATTGAACACGACCCAACGAGAATTAAGTAACGATGATAACAGTCATGATTTTGAGGATAATTCTCGTGGTTATATTAATAGGAGTAATAATTGTAGAGCACATAATATGGCTAAATCGGCTATGCAGATTTAGAGTTATGTATCCTTCTGCCAAAAAAACAAACCAAAAAAAAATAAAAAAATTCTCATGGTTATAGAGATGGATAAATTTTGGCATGTAATTTCGGTAAACCAATTCTTCAATACGGCCCAACTTGTGCTTCCGGATTCAACCTCCAGCAGACTGCCACAGTTTGAGCCGGGTTAAGGCCAAGTTTGAGCTACTACAGCCAGTGCAGTAAGCTGTCCTCCCCTACCTACCATGGCCAGCTCAGGGCTTGCCAAAAGAAGTCCGGTGCGCCTCAGGCTGACCCGTTCTGTGGCCAGGTCTAATGCCAATAACTTGTTCTTTCTGAACTCAACTACGTGTAGTTTCCAAGTAAAAGGAGATAGTAGCAGTAGTGGTCACCCCGGTTTAGAAAATGAATTCAGAACTTTTAGTTAGAATTTTGAATATTTTTCAAATTTAGCTTAAGAAATTACCCCAGTGCCTCTGAGTCACAGGCAACGTAAATGTGTGTCGTAGAGATCACTCATTTGTCTGTCTCATCTCTTAACCCTCATCCCCCGGGTGTTTGCCACGCGAAAATAATTAAACTCCATAGAAAATGAGTCAAAATGCATCCCAACAAAAGATACTCAACAAACAAATCCATATTTTCAACAAGATTACCAGTTCAATTCAACGGCGACAATCTTGAAAAAACACTGCCCTGGAGCCGAAGGCTGTGTTCTCTTTTCTTATATCTAGAGAATTGCATTTACTCAAAACATAATGCAACAGTCTGAAATTCAAGGCAGGGCACGAATCAACCCCCAAAAAATTGTGATAACATATGAGTTTTTATTTCCAGTGTAGCTGTGAAATCGAGAAAAAACCTCCTATCACGAATCAAATGTCAAGAAGCAGCCTCCTGGGGTCTTCAATCACATCCTTAATGCGACGCAAGAAGAGAACTGCCTCTCTTCCATCAATTAGCCTGTGGTCATAAGTCAAAGCAACGTACATCATCGGCCTGGCAACGACCTGACCTCCAACCACCATAGGGCGGTTTACGATTGAGTGCATTCCCAGGATTGCTGACTGAAAAGGTGGAGAGAGCAACATTAGGGCAAAAGAACCAGATTTTCAACCTTAATACTACCTCGACATTATTTATATTGTTTCCCGAGTAGTATACAGATGCCGCTGGGTGAGTACGATTTCAGTGGTCAACCAATATCAAGTTTATCACATCGATATCTCTATACGTGCAAATGTTCAGTTCGACTTACCAAACCCAACTATATACTAGTGGTTATTGAATGAAGTAGGAATTTCTACAATTCATAGGAATTATGTACCCACGTCCAATTTATTGGAACTCGGCAATGTTGGTCCGTTGACAATACAAGACATCAATTTAGGGGAATTTCCAATTCCTACATTTTTTTCTCTGAAGGACAGCCAAGCGCTGTATTCTAAAAAGTTCCAAAAGTCTCTATTGGCCGTCATCGTGGTTGGCAGAATAAAAATGAAATAGTTCTGAAGATTCTGTGTACCTGTGGAGGGTTAATAATTGGAGTACTTAGAAGACTTCCATAGACACCGCCATTGGATATAGTAAACGAGCCTCCAGCCATCTCATCAATTGATATTGTTCCCTCAGTTGCCTTTTTGGCAAGCGAGTTAATCTCCTTCTCTATTTCAGCAAAGTTCATCTTCTCAGCTCCACGAACAACAGGAACCACAAGACCCTACACACCAATAATATATGTGTATTTAGCAGTTTAATCAATGCATCGGAGACTACAAACTGAATTACAAAAACAGATCAGACACTGACCTTAGGAGTGCCCACAGCAATACTAATATCAATGTAGTCTCTGTATATTATATCATCCCCATCTATGACAGCATTTACAATTGGTTGACTCTGAAGTCCACTCACAGCAGCCTAAATTTACGCAAAAACAAAACATTAACAATCCCTTTCAGTTGTATACAAGACTCTGATTTGTAGAGATACCATAGAGAACAGAACTAACTTTAACAAATCCTGACATGAATCCCAATTTGACTCCGTGCTTCTCAACAAAGGCATCTTTATAATCAGAGCGGAGCTTCATCAAGTTTGTCCTGATACAAAAGAATGTTCACATGAGGCAGTTACACAAATAGTATACGGAGTACGATACTTTGGGATAATACTACACCTAGCAAGAACTATCAAGTAACCAGGCATGAATACCAGTAAATATTATGACCTCGCATTTTGAAGCCGTGAGAGAGTCATTTTAAAAAAAGCACTAATAATAAATTTCATGATTTTATGTTGAATTGAAAACCAATAATGCCTTTTGGAACTCGAAAACGGCGTGTACGAAAACACAGGGAGTAAATTGTAGTGCTTACAATAGAAATTGATGAGGCAAGGACAAATGGAATTGTAAGAAAGTTTCAAGGACAAATATAGTGCCATTCATAGCACAACAAACAGATTTACAAATACCGTTAAGAAAATAAAAACGAGACAGCTATATAATGCTCATTTAAACTCTATTGATAACTTACATATCAACTTCATTAAAGGTAGTCAGCATGGCAAAAGTATTTTGAGAGTCCTTCAAACGGTTTGCAACTCTTTTCCTCAATCTAGTCATGGGAACCTGAAACATATCATAAAACTCATAAACAATAAAAAATAAACAAATAACTAACCAATTTCAATTCTCACATCATAATAACATTAAGAAAGTTTTATCATTTCCAACTGAGGCAACGATTCATTGTTCACTGTCGTTGGGATACGGAAAGTAATCACAAACTGTTTGTGCTTTCATGAAGTAGTTTACATTATGGGTCATGTGGAAACAGCCTTACAATTCAACATAAATGTCATAATGGCAATGCTGCATCCGCCCAACTCCATTTACCTTGCCATAGGCAGGGAAGCATTTGTTGTACCCATGTCATGATTTTAATGAAAGCTATTATAACAGATAAGATACTAACCCTTCTCTCTCTGTCCTTTGGAGGTAGTTGAGGTTCTGAAGGTGATTGCTTCGTAGATGGCGTAGAAGAAGGTTTAGGCTTCTCCTTCACAGCAGGAGCTTCAGATTTAGGAGAAGCCTCCTGAGCAGGAGCTTCAACAGTTGGCTTCTGCTCAACAGTCTTTTCCTTCTTCGCTGCTGGTGACTCGGATGGAGCCACGTGAGCGTGATCAGTAGATCTTGAAATAATTGCAATCTTATGACCAGGTTCCACAGTGTCACCTATTTTAGCGACAAGCTGATAATTGCCAAGTATACATATTACTCTTGTGTTAAATGTATTGCTCACAAATCACTAGGGAAATAATTAACGGATAAGCAAAAACTGTACATACTTGCTGAATGATTCCAGCTTCCGGACTTGCAACATCTATGGTGACCTAATTGTTTTACAGGCAAAGTAGTTAAATTCCATCACGATAAGTGAAATTGAAGCAACTGATAATGCTATGCCTATAAAGATACCTTGTCTGTTTCAATCTGTGCTATTGGTTCATCAACTTCAACACGGTCCCCGGGATCTGGCCAGTCATAACAAGTATTAAGTAAGAGGTGATTACAGTTTAGGATAAAGGAAAGACCCCATACTTGGATATATGAAGTGCACAAGAAAATCAATTTTTTTTAAACACAGAAAAAGAAACAAAAATATCCCAGCTAAGAATCCTACGTTTCAAGAACGTAGCAAGAGTGCCATCAGTGACTGACTCCCCCATGAAAGGAACCACGGCTTCAACAACGTCACCTGCATCGGAAAAACACTACATTTCAGAACATGGTGAATGGAACTACATGGAATAACACGAGGACTATTTCAAGGATATCAAATCACCTTCTGAAGAGTAGAACCTAGTCCACAATTTTCTAGATGGATCTGTATGAAAAGAAGACCCTACTTGTCTGCGATTCCAAATTCCCGGACATAATCACAGGGAACAATTGCATGGATTAGTAATAATGGACATATTCATCAAACAAGACAACACCAGTTTATGCATCGAAAACTGAAAATCAATTACAAGTAAACAAAAGTCAAGTGCTTGAACATAAACAAACCTGAGTGCCCTTCCACCAGCTTGAGTACCTGTTATTAAGACCATTGAAACCTCAATTAATACGAAACAAGCTTAACTATACTACAATCGATAGAACATGATTGGAAAGTGTAAGTGACCTACCTAAATCCCCATGTAAACTAGTTACTCTGACGAGCTTTGACCCTCTTTGGGGCAGCAAAATCTACAATGAAAAATGCAATTTGTCAGAAACACAGATGCATCTAGACTTCGGAGAGCACTTAAGCAAATACAAGGAACTCGCTGATTCATACTACCATATGTGTCTGCGAGTGAGATGTGAACAATTATCGACTTAACATTGATACTTATGAACTAAATACAAAACCTCAATAGCTCCTCGCTCTACACCCCACCATAACCTATGTTCCTTCGTATATCCTCGATACTAGTATCAACATTCGATAAATTTAGCTAACGCCTTGAATTTCACACGAATCACGCGATTGAAAGTTTGAAACCGCCGAAAAGTACCTCACTTCCGACAGTACCATAGCTACGAGAACCTAGCGCCTGCGCTGACGGTCCACTACTTCTCTGAAAATGGCGCCCAATCGCCTAAACAATTCCAAATTAACAACATCAATACAACTTCATACAATTCAACATCACCGGAACACAATGAACAACAACGATAATTAATTTAAAGAGACTTAACCGAAGACGATACGACGCCGTCTCGAACAATCTTCCTGCGTACAATTCCTAGCATCGTTCTTAACCTATACAGCCAAAAATCCAAAACAACGCAAAAAATTCAAAAATCTATAATCTTAATCTAAAAAAACAAACAAAATTCAACAATTACTGGAATTACAAAGTAAAATTACATGAATCTAAGTAAGATTGAGATGACTGCCAGTGAAATTAAAATCGTGGAAGTGAAAACTAATCAAGTAAACAGATCTAATTTGAATTTGAAATCGAATTAGATGAGATATAGAAAGAGAGAAGACGAACCTCGTTGTCGGAATGAAGAATCGGCGAAAATGAAGGGCGGCTTGAGAGAAAATGGAATGCCGGGTGATTAGTTTATGTGATGTTAAGTGATGTGAGTGGTGGACTTGTCAAACGGGTTGCCGAGTCGGGTTTGGGTACAAGTTATACTAGTCAGGTTTGATACAAGTGATACGAGTCGGGTTAGGATTAAATTGGACAAATGTTTTAAACATTGGTTTAAGAATTAAGAGTTCAAGGATTAGTGAAAATTTTCCTTTCTTTTAAGGCTAATTGTTAAGATAAATAGTTATAGGTTATGTTTTTTTAAGTAAATTGAAATTAACTGAAGAGAAAATTGTTGATTACAGTTTTATAAAAACCACTTTTTGAAACTTACAGGAGTTACAGCCTTATTAATTTTTTTTTTAAACTTATAGCCATAATATTACTTTGATCAAAACTTACAGCCATAATATTATCTCCGACGGAAAACCACTGCCAAAATGGATTTTTCGTGACTTAGATGAATTTTTAAGACTAAAATACCCTTCCCCCTTCCCCCTTCCCCCTTTTATTATCTATAGTCTTCAATCTTCCTCTCCCTTAATCAGATTCCAAACCTCCATATTTCCATTCTCTTGTTTCAACAAATTTTATCTTTTGTTAATCTCTTTTCTAACTCTTAATTTGTTCAACAACTTCTCTAATTCACTCCTTTTTTTCAAAATCTATCCTAATTCTACATTGAAGTATGTCCAATTTCTGTTAAAATTAAGCTTATAAATTTTCCCCCAAATTCAAAAAAATTAGGGTTTTCTTCAATTTTAGCAAGATGTCTTCAAATTACTGGAAAAATACTTACCCTTTGCCTTAGAGTCATCAGATGAAGGCACGATTATTTTGCTCATGATCAAATTGCGTAATCTTCAACTAGAATGATGAATTTTAGGCGAAATTTGGGGGAAATCTGGGAGAGGAGAAAAGGGGGAGGGTTTTGGGTAAATGGGTAGGTAAATCAAAGGTCAAATGAAAAGGTAATAGTAAAAGGCAAAAATAGAAATAAGGGCATATCGGTCATTTTTTGTCAAATTTGGCCGGAAAAATGGTTTTGAGTCAATTTTCAAAGAAAACTAATATTATGACTATAAGTTTCAAAAAAAATTTAATAAGGCCGTAAGTTTCAAAAAGTGGTTTTTATAAGGCAGTAATCAACAATTTTTCTTTAACTGAATTTGATTGAGATTGAGTGAGTTGAATTGAATTGAAATTGTTAAGATGAATAGAGTTGAAATAAGCTGAGTTGAACCAAAATACGTTGAAATGAGCTGAATAAGAACTGAAATTAAGCCGAAAAATCAGGGTCTTAGATCATAAGAGTTGGGTGGCGAAAGTTTTTCATACACTTGTTAGTAGGACCAGACGACCAATATACTTTAACTGACTTGTAGTCATTAAAAACCCTCTTAAACGATTTAGGACTTAAAAGGGAGCAAATAACCTACATTGTTCTATTTTAACACAACTAAAAAGTAGTCTTATGACTTGTAGATAGAGGTGTACAACATAGCCGGACATCTTGACCTAACACTACTTCGTGGGCTGACATCTAGCGGCTCGGTCAGCACTAAGCCTTGCCTGGCACAGCCCGTATATATATCCTCGGACGGGCTGGTGTCACAGCTTCCTCGACTCGGCCTGATCCCAACACAAATTCAAAAAATATATTAAGGCCCAAGCTAGCCTGACACTTGCCCGCTATTTAATAGGTCGGGTTACTACAAGACAAAATTGGCCAACACAATACTAGTCTGCTCCAACTCGGTCTTCATTTAATGTCGTGCCTAAGTCGTTGCTGGCACTTGACTCGGCTCGATTTCCCCTTGGCCCGACCCATCGCCCACCTATACTTGCATATGTCTTTTCTAAAAAAATGCATTCATCTCTTTGTCATGGGACATTTTAACATGTATATAATAATTATGGTGAAGATTTTGAGGCCTTTTATCGGTTATTTGGAGGCCTAAAATTTTGTGGATAATAACTTTTAAGAGCACTAGTTTCAACAAATTTTTACGATAGGTGAGATTAGTTTTGAAAATTTTGTCAAGGTAATCAGTCTACATGCCTTAAAATAACTATTGAATTTACTATAAAACTTGCTTAAAAAACATACATTGAAGCATACATCTTGTTTTGTTAATTTGACTTCGAGCATGCCATCTCTTGAAAAAAGGCAGTTGACCTGATATACGTGATTTGAAAATTGTCATGCATCATTTAAACCAGCTATTACAAGTTTTCTAGTCGTCAAAGATATCCCTCGACCCGACTAAATGTATAGCATATAACAAAATCAAGCTAACCGAACTCAAATTTATCAACCCGAATCGAACTCGATCGAAGAATAATTTATCCCAATCTAGCTCTTACAATAAATAAACACATGTGACAATTGTTAAAAAGAGTACCCTTTTTAACCTTCCACCAATCCACAATTACACTAGCCCACCGCTCCACGAGTTACTCAAAGGTAGGTGGCATAAAAATGGATAATTAACATCTCAATCAGAGATATTTAGAGTGACAGAATGCTGTACATCTGCAGTAAAATTCAACTGAATCTAGGAGTCTAAACATCAAATATTCAACACTCTCACAATTCTTCAATTATTAGGACAACGAAAAAAGTACTCTCATTGTATAAATTCTTCAATTTTTCAATCTAAAAATCATAATCTCAGACCAAAAAAGACAATCAAAAGATGACAGGAAATCCTGCAAAAAAGGGATTGGATGGTTACATGAAACAACTTCAACAACATCCTCTAAGAACCAAGGTCGTTTCTTTTATCTATATGATTTGATAATTATTGTGTAAGGTTCGTTGTATGGTGTGACGTTCTTTTATATTTTAAACGAATGATTGGGACGTAGGGAGTAGGTTAAATATGTATCTGGGATTTATTGATTTAAGGGTTTAATCACGTAAAGTTATAGTTTTTACTTTTGGATAAATGGGTTTTTACTGTTCATGTTTGCTGTGAATTTCAGGCAATTACTGCAGGGGTTATAACAGCAATTAGTGATATAGTTTCTCAGAAGCTTTCTGGGATTCAAAAGCTTCAAATTCGCCGTCTTTTACTTAAAGTGGTAATTGAGATTTGGCTGTTTTTGTATTATTGATTGGTAAATGGTAAATGGTATATATGGGATTTGAAAGTTATTAACTTTTTGTGTTTCAATTGATCTGTCCGTTCTATTTGATTGTATACGTTTTTCAAAATAAGTGACGGCTTTTGCAAGAACATGGGAGTATATGATCAAGTGATGAATGCCCATGTAATTTCCTTTCAAGAATTTGACTGTTTTTAGGATTCAACAACCCTTTAATCATTTGTTTAGTGAGAACTTGGAAAAAAGGTGAATTCTTTGTGTTTGGATTAGTCAAGGAAAGGCCATTAGTTTATATCTTTATAATTACTGATATATAAGCTGGTCAAAGTGTGATTATATACTGATAATGATTATGGTTTTTACTCTAACAAAAAGTCTCGCTTGTAACTAATATTATCCCTCCCACCACAAGACAAGTGGGGAAATGGAGCATTTCATGGGTCGTGTCACTTGCATTTTGTGAGAGGGTGCACTATCCGTCTTCAGCTTCAGATGGATAGTATGAGAATTTGTGTTACTCTATAGTGTGAAAACAATTGGCTAATGGTATATCGTTATGCCGATTAGTATGAATTCCTTGTGTATAGTGGTTAAAAAGGGAGAGGATAATCAACTGCATAGCCTTACTGCAGAAGATTTGAGGGGATGGAGGGATTGAACTTAGCTCGCTATTAGTTGTATTTGGACTAGTGGACTGCGTAGTACTGTTACTCCCTTTGATTCATACAACTTTACGTATCCTATTCTTCTAAGTAATAAGAAGTAACTACTGAACTTAGCTCGCCATTAGTTGTATTCGGACTATGAAGTACTGTTACTACCTTTGATGCTTAGTCTTTCGACTCCTAAGTCTTTATTCTTGTATAAATTCAAAAGTGAAAGGTATTTGTGGAATGGAGTGAGTCTCAACTCTCAAGCAATGACACTCACCAGTCACCGCAGTACCACTGATTATGACGGAAAGATTGTTGTGTATGCATATGCCTTTGGTGGATTTGTATGCTTCGGGATTGTTAATCTTGAATACCAACCTGTTTGAGCATGGTGCAGCTATTTGGATGTGCTTATCTCGGACCATTTGGCCATTTCTTTCATATGTTGCTCGATAAGATTTTCAAGGGGAAGAAGGATTCAAAAACTGTGGCTAAGAAGGTATCACTCATTGTCATTCATCAAATACGTTTCATATCAAAACTCGCGATAAACTTTCATCATCAAACTTATACTCCGTACATCCTTAAGGAAAGATAGCGCTAATTTGGCTTCAGAAACCTCAATTTTAATTGATTTGTCAGGACGCGATTGACAATTTTTTGCATTTCATGAAGTAGCAGTCTGTCACTCGAATTTTGTAAGCCAAACAATAAGATTTATGTGACTTTAACATAGGGGAAAGGTTCTGCACATCCGACCTCCCTCGCCTCACAAATTCACAATAGGTGAAACCATTGTGGTACCGTGTTAATGTTGTTCTTGTCGGGACTCCTCAGAAAAGAAGTGACTCTTACTCTTCGAATTTCTTTGTTCAGGTTGTTTTCGAACAGTTGACTTCGTCCCCAATTAACAACATATTGTTTATGGTTTACTATGGATGCGTTGTAGAGGGTAAGTCTTTACTCTTTACCCCATTAAGTGCGTGAACTTATATGCGGAGATTCCTATCTCCTTCTGTATTTCAGTTTAAAGAGGACTTCAGTTCCGTGTGATTTATATTGTTTCATTGTATGTGACAGAATGCCATTCTGTTCTGTATCATGACATTTCATGCTGTATGCATCTGTTTATATTGCCACACGAGTTGACTGGTTACTTCTCGACTCAGATTTTAAACCAGACCTGTGTATTGGGAAGCATATGAAGGCAGTCCTGTTTTTTTTACATAAAAAATTTAGTAACGAGGATTCATGTGATTATCAGCTATATCTCCGCTGACCTTGACCTTCATCGAATGTTAAATTTGTACATTTCTATTAGTACTTTTATTTGAAAATTATCGTCAATATGAATGGCAAGAGACCGCCTCTAAAGTCAGAAACTTTATGTATAAAACCGGAGGTAGTAACAAATAACGAGTTAATGACTATATAAGAGCCATGTTTATTCAGGAAATTCCCCTAATTAGTGCACTGAACTGGCTAGTAACGTGTGAAATGCAGGAAGACCTTGGAGCCAAGTTAAACGCAAGCTTAAGACAGATTATCCGTCAGTGCAGTTGACAGCATGGACGGTACTACACTCTACACCTCTTCAAATGATTCCATTTTTGTCCTGCGATTCTGAAATTATTTCTAAGGGAACATTTTTCATTTGATGATTGTGCAGTTCTGGCCAGTGTTTGGATGGATAAACTACCAGTATGTTCCTTTGCATCTACGCGTGGTCTTCCAGAGCATGATCGGGTTTTGCTGGTATTGGGCTCGTCTCCCTCTTCTGTCTTAATTTTTTAGTCTACGTGTGCTCTTCCAGAGCATGAATATGTCGTTTGATTTTGTCTAAAAGAGAAGAGTCTGCAAAGTTTCGAAGAAATGCAAGAAACAACTGCTGACAAACTAAAGAACTAAATACAACCAAAACTTGTTTTATCACAACGTTGTCATATCATCATCCTTTAAAATTTAAAACCGCTTAACCTACGTTCCAATTGCTGCAAACAAAAATCAGCTCGGTACTTTCAGACTAGCTGGCCAACACGGAATTCTCGTTGCTTATTACTTGGGAATTCTCGTTGCTTATTACTTCCTAGGATCTGTTTTTCCGTTCTCCTTCACGTATTATGTTAATGGAGTATGTTTTTCCATGCTTCTCAGGGGAATCTTTTTGAACTTACGGGCAAGAACTGCGCTCCCAACAATCAAATCTTCATGACTGGTATGTATTAGCTGCCAATTCTTCATGAATGGTGTGTTTCAAAACAGAATGCTATCCTTTGTAGCATTATATTACAACGGAAAATTAAAATTGAATCTCAAGTCGATTCTTCTATTTAAACTATTTGTTTAGTTGTAGTAAATCTAGACGAATTCAGGGAACCTTATTCCGAGGAACCTTGGTGTTTCAGGAACACTGAACATTACAATAATAAAGTTCCGGTGCTGTATTTGTTCAGATTTGGAATTCGTGATTGGTGTCGTGATCTTTACTGTAAGGCCATACTCGTAACAATCGTAACTTTGAATCTGATGTTTAGCTTGGTACATGAACAATGTATCAATAAGACAATAATGCATCATTCGGCCCATCGACCAGCTTGAAATCCGTAAATGGTATGAAAGATGTAAAGTCTTATAGGCTATAGCAGATCTCATGGGGTGCTCTTATGGACACTACATGAGGGACAAGATACATAGTTACATACAATGAATGGTAAGTCTCTTTTGTATATCCGTCGCAAGTTTTTAATGGGTCAAGTCTCTCACTCGAGCAGATAAGACAAAGCATAGGGAATCCCAAATATCATGTTTTTTTCTAGGGTTTTTTGTCTAACACCACCTTTAAAAAACTTTTTCTTCCAAACACCACCTTTAAAAAAAATAATTTGTCAAACACCACCTTTAATAATTTTTTTTTTGCCAAACACCACTTTTTGGCCAAAGTTTCAGCGTTTGTGATTGACTAACTTTCAGTCAATGTTTGAGATAGCAAACGAGGTTGATTTAGAGTGTTCTTGAACTCGTTGGAAAGGTGGGAGTACAAGCTTTCCAACGGCTGTGAACACGGTGGTCAAAAGTGTCCTTATGTGGGGTAGATTTATGTGTAAAGTAAGGCTAGTCACATAGGGTTAATGTAAGTTGAAGTAGGATTTTTCGTGGGTCAATTCACTCCCGTTGAACCACCACTTGCACCAACGACCACCACAGTGAACACAACGGTGACATACCTTGCTCTCCTCTCAACCTACATACCAAATTTCAAACAAAACCAAACATCATAACCCCATTTAAAGACCCTTGAAAACCCCTCTAACAACTCGCTGTAAACCCAAATTTCTAGCCATTTCTCTAACCAACCTTACTTTACACATCAATTTACCCCACATAAGGACATCTTTGACCACCGTGTTGACAGCCGTTGGAAAGCCTGTACTCCCACCTTTCCAACGAGTTCAAGAACACTCTAAACCGACCTCGTTTGCTATCTCAAACATTGACTGAAAGTTAACCCATCACAAACGCTGAAACTTTGGCCAAAAAGTGGTGTTTGGCAAAAATATTTTTATTAAAGGTGGTGTTTGACAAATTATCTTTTTAAAGGTGGTGTTTGGAAGAAAAAGTTTTTTAAAGGTGGTGTTAGACAAAAAACCCTTTTTTCTACTCAATTGGGCAATGATGTAAAGCAAAACGACATAAGCGTTACGCTACCACAACTCCACAATACAAGGGAAGGGGATTCGACCACGTGACATGACACTCGACGACAATACATACAGACCGTTGGTCTTTTAAATAGCAGAACTAATACTTCCGTCTTAAACAAGAATTCGGTAACGTGTGAAGTGTGAATAAATGAAGTATCCCAACATATGTTTCCTGTTTATTACAGAGTATGTTAATTGCAAATTTCGTGGCCAGTGACTATGAAACTGCTGAACTTATGTCATAGATGACGTTTATGCGCAGAAAAAATAAATAAAATTAAAATAAAATAAAACGACATCTTAAACGGTTTCTATTTTTGGGTGGAGGTAGGTAGACAACAACCCGTGTGGCCGTGTGCCAAGACTTCAATATTTTCCGTATCGGTCTTAAGATTAAATTTGATTGGATAGTATCCCACTTAGAGTATGTCTGATCCTACCTATAAAAAAGAATTTATGTTTGTAAAAGAGTTTTTATAAAAACTATTCCTTGATAAAATTGGTGCTGTTTGGCCAAAATTTCTAAAAAATTATTTTTATCAATTTTATCGTGTTTGGCTTAACTAATTTTTATCAATTTTTTTAAGTTTTTTTAACTAAAATATAGTTATAAATAAATATACAAAAGAGATAAAAAAAATATGCAAATTAGTACTTGGCGGTATTTTTTTGGGTGCGGCGCTCAAATAACACATAATCAACTGAAAATAGAAACAAGTAGCAATTTTACAATTTCGGTTTAATAAAATTAGTTTTTTAAAAAGCAGTGTTTGACCCGGCTTGTATTTCTTTAGGTGAAAAAACACTTCAAAACAAGGACCAAACGCATACTTATTTATTTTGGTTTAACTTAAATCTGGATATTCCTAGTAAACAAATATAAAAATGGATTAAAAACAGATTAAAAGCTTGTAAATTTTAATCAAATGTAGAGTTATTTTTACAATGTTAGAGCTCTTGTAAAAGCTTGAATAAATAAGACAATAATTATGTTTTTTTCCGTCCTATTCAGTGGTGGAGCTAGGAGTTAGTAGGGACGGTTTTACCGGCTAAACTTTGAAAATATCGAAATTTTTAATTAAAATTTTCAAATTTTTTCGAGACACCTTTATAATATTACCCTTTCGTCCCCGTTAAAAATTTCCGCCACCGCCACTGATCCTAGCCAACCCTTTTTAAATTTACGACATCTATACCGATCTTAAATTCGGTCCGATAATAAAATGGAATGTTAATGACTTCATTGAGCGTGTAAGATTGAAATAAAGGACAAAGGTTATTTCACATTTGTCATCAACTCATCAACTCATCAACAATTGAACAAACAACCGTAGCTTTGACAAAGTAAAAAAAGTCAAACCTACAAAATCCAAACAAATAGGAAGTCAAAACCCTAAATTCTAAATATCCATTAAAAAAGTCAAACCGTATAATATTCTTCGTACGTTCGTACGGTCCACTCGTACTAACCCTGGATTAGTATATAATAAACACAACATTATCACATTTTAATCACATTCAACCAATCTCCACACACAAACCATTCTTTTCATAAAAAAACAGAGAATTTCATTCATATTTCCGTAACTTCATACTATCTCGGATTCAACAATTCTTTTACATTTTATAGAAACCGAGAATTTTCCTATGATTTCCTTGCAAGCTTGTAAAACCACTATATCCCACTCGAATGTTACGGTTTTGCAACGGAAACTTCGAGTCAAGAGCGTAAATCTTCCTACTGCATATCCAAGGAAACCTATGATTCTAGACCTTAACAGAAAGGTTGTAGTAGAAGACTTTAATGGAGTTAAAGTGACACAGTTACGAGATTCTAGTCGAAAAGTCGTAATGAAAGATCCCGTAGATGAGGAAATAACCATGAAGCTGTATGCGATCTTGGAGGCGATATATGATAGAATTGAGATGCATAGGAACGTGAAGGAGCAACGCGAGAATTGGAATTCGTTGTTATTAAACTCGATTAACATGATCACGTTAATGGCAGCGACAATGGTGGGTGTTTCCGTCATGGGGGAAGGAAGCTTGGCGTTGAAGGTATCTTCCATGGTGTTGTTTTCAGCTGCAACGGGGTTGGTTTCGATTATGAATAAAATCCAACCGTCTCAGCTCGCGCAGGAGCAGAGAAACGCGGTGAGGTTGTTCAATCAGCTGAAAAATGAGGTGAAAACCGCGATTTCCCTAGGGAAAAAGTGTCGTAAACAAGTGACGGAATATATGGAGAAAGTGTTGGCCTTGGATAGAGCTTACCCGCTTCCTCTCTTAGGTGCTATGATCGAGAAATTTCCCGATACTTGTAAGCCTGCGGTTTGGTGGCCGTCAAGGAAATCATCGTCCTTAAAACGGAATAAAATTGTCGATAAATTAACTTCATTTGGAAGTAATAATGGGTGGAGTAAAGAATTGGAAGAGGAAATGCGAGTTATAAGGGAAGTAATTAAGAATAAGGATGCTTTTGACTATGTTAGGTTAGGGAACCAGGCCTTAAAGTTAAACAAAATGTTGGCAGTTACAGGGCCACTATTAACCGGGATTGCAGCCATGGGGTCGGGATTGTCCATAAACAGGGGACCGTGGTGGGTGATCATGGCAGTCGTGGCCGGGTCATTGGCTAGTGTGGTGAACACAATACAACATGGTGGACAAGTAGGGATGGTGTTCGAGATGTATAGGAATTGTGGAGGATTTTTCGAGCATTTGGAAGAGGAAATCGAGTCAAATTTAGAAGTGGGAGATTTCGAGAGGAGAGAAAATGGAGAATTGTTCGAGATTAAGACTTGTTTGAAATTAGGACGGACTTTGTCTGAGCTTCGGGATTTGGCTGATAAATCAAGAATAAATAATGAAGGGTTTCGGAATGAATTTGCAAGCAAGCTCTTTTGATCATAGATATATCATTGTTTGATTATGTAATTAGATGTAAATTTGTAACTAACATGTAACTAAATTGTGTAGATTAATAGCGAGTTTTGGGTGAAACGATTTTACTGAGATCTATAGTAAATCCAGAATGGTATCGGGTGATATTCAGGTCGGATAACATTACAGGACATTAGGACCGTCTCATGTTTATTATGAAGGGTAACGTATTTCAACTACAATTCTGTATTCGTGTATAATTGATAATTTTTCGACTACAATTTTTTAGACTACAATTAAAAGGCTAAGATGACTACGGCGCAATAGATTATACATCCTTATTCCTTAGGCTCTACACAGTGTCGAGTATTGGACACGGCTATTCTGACGCCATAGGATCTTTGGCAAAGCTTAAGATCGGATCGTTCTCACGAAGAAGCTTAGCAAAATTAAGGAGAGTAAAGAGCAGAAGTCCAAGGAAGACTAGTAAAGAGAGGCCTGAGATTAAGAGCATTAACATAGCTGCGGCATCTCCCTTCACCTCTTGTGCATACTCTGCAGATGCTAAAGCCAACATTGTCAACGGAAACGAGTACGCCCACCATGCGATGTTGAACTTCCTCATCGATTTCTTGAAGAGCATCGGCCTGCACGCCTATTTACAAGAAAACGCGTAAATTAGTTTGATTAATTATCATTATTCATTGTTATCGATCTTAGTCAAAACCTGTTTTACTCCGGTTTTGTTAGAAATATTTGAAGTATGTCTGTATGTGGTGTGTGTCCAAGTGTCGGACAGTCGGACCATGAGAAATCATCGTAATACGGCCTAATCGAATTTATAAGTTGAATGCAGATATATTCCAGCTATAGATGGCTTCTGTTTAACGTAATCAGCCCTGTTAAACTTCATACATAAGTCAAAGCAGCGTTGTTTTCATGTTTAAGGTCTTTATTTTATTCTCAATATTCAACGGATTAGTAATCATATTCTTGTGTGAAACGAGCTCACGACACGGTTACATCACTTACATGTCTTTCTATACCAAAAGTAGGACTTTTTTTTTACAAAATAGCCGTGTTTGACAATTGACTGTTAACCTGCCTAGACACATTCACCTAAAACCGGCATATCAAGTACTCCATACGTTCCATTTGCATTTATCGGGTCATCTCAGGTCATCTCGAGTTTAAGTAATATTTATAACAAAGATAAATTCAACTAACCCAACTAAATACAGGTCGGACTGGCTCAATTTTGCCAGGTCAAAATGCATGCATCCGAGTCTAAGTAACCTAGGTTCGTATTTAGAACTTGTGTTATACTCTTACCAATGAAGCAAATAGAAACAAGGAGAGGAAAAAGAGCATCTTTGATCCAATGTCATAAGTCCCAGAGATGGAGCTCCAAGCCAAGCTAGCCATACTAGGAACCGCGAAAAATAAGAAGAAAGCCGGTCTAAGCATGGCCGGCAAGCGATCACCACCGGACAACCTTTGATAAAGGGTAACAAATAGTACTAAGTAATGTACCATCCCTAAGGAAAACATACAAACTGCACTTTCCTTCCACCCCATTTGAGCCGCGGCCCTAGCCCCGACCAAGTTCCCTAGGACCGATATTTGGCTAGTCGGGTTTGCGACCATTGACAAGAACCTCTTCTCTGTAGTGAACCATTGTCCATAAATTTTGACATCTAGGACCATGATTGGTATCGAAAAAGCCCACCATAGGGTTAGATAAGGGCCGCTTTGTGGGACGATGAAGATTGGGGCTGATTGCAGGAGGAGGAGCCAAGATGTCCAAGGGGCAAATAGGTAATTTACACCTACATGGTGTACTAGCTCTGCTTTTACAAGGTGGAAGTGGAAGGAACATCTAAGGATGTAAAGAATTGAAAGGGAAATTAGTATAGTAAGGGAAAGGCACCATAGAAGTTGATATATAGTTGGTGGAAGAATGTGAAAGAGTATTAGTAGAGGTGATGAGATGTTTTTGTTAGTTTTATAGTTTAGATTAGATGTTTGATGGAGGATTTTCCATAGAAGTGCTTGGCTTCCGAAAGAGAGACTGATTCTAAAGTATCCAGCGTGCAATCTCGCTAACATGGATGATAGGGATTTCTTAGAGTTGGATGAATGGTTGCGGGAATGATTCGCTCTTGGAGCTCTGGGTAAGCTGGTGCTGGTGCTGGTGTTGGTGTTGGTGCTAGTGCTGGTGCTGGTGCTGGTCGAGGTATCGATAATTAGTTGAATTGAGGGTGGTTGTGATTCTCCACCACCTTGCATCATTAGAGTTTATTGTATGTAAGCACTAGCTAAAAAGTGAAGAATTTAGGTTGAATTGCTTGTTAGTTGTTACTCACCTTAGTGAGTTTATATAAGCTCAAAAAAGCTAAGAAATTAGTGATTTTTTGGAACATAGGAAATGTGCCTCTTACTTTGTGCTTCTCTATTAATGTGTAGTTGTATTTGCATGATAGTTTACGTAATCTACCTAGTATGGTAGGTTTAATGTGAAGCACAAGCAAATAATAAGAATATTGAAAGCCATGAAAGCTAGATGCTCCAATTTTGAAGAATTGGACTATTGGTTAAGGAGCCAACGTGCTAGGTAAGCACAATACATTTGTGAGATCTCCTAGGTCAATTGACTAGATTGGAGAAATCTAAATTTAAGGAATGATGACGTCCAATATACTTTCATGAATTCGGGTGTGACGCGTTACAATTAAGCTTGTGAAGTCTCTCAGCACAGTCAGTTTAAATAAGATAAAAAAAACAAAAGGTGGTTGTGAAATGTCAACGTCAGCTTTGAAATACGTCTACTTTTAGACCCCACATGACAAAGAAATATATTTCTTCTATACTGGTCATTTGTTTACATATTCTATTTTTAATCTACTCATTCATTTATTTACCTTTCTATATTATAAATACTTTTAAAGATTTATTTGATCATGTACATAAGTCATAACCCATCCCATTGTCTATTTATCACTCGATAACAACACCTGCAAATAGTCCCCTCTTCTCTCGTTGGTTTTGTGCCAAAACCAAAGATAAACAAGTGGTCGAGACTCAGGAACTAGTTATACTAAATTTAACTTCAAACTATATCGATTCTGGGTACGCCACTGAATCAGTGTGACATCCGACCCACCATCCAAAATAAACTATTTATGTAGAGGGAATGTTTTGCTCCAATTAACACTAGTAACTCCTTGGAGTAGGAATGTAGGATGCAAAGGTAGTAGCTAGCAAGTTGGATGCATAGAATGCATAGGAAAGAAAGGCTGCATAAAACCAAGTATGAAATGAAAGCAATGGTTCACAATAACAAGGAATAGTTAGTGAGCAATATAAGAATGACTCAAAGTTTTGAGCTTTTGCATTGTTTGTTACTATATGACTCTAAAGTTATAATGTGTGGTTATTCCTTATGATTTTTATATAGTGAAATACTAGCTACATTATGTTTTTCTATTTTCAAGTAGAGTTTTTTACTTGTCATCTTTTGTTTTGTTTTACACCTCAATTAGTAATTTTGGAATATTTGATAATTGACGTGTATTGAGTGATAGAATATATGAAAGTTCAAGTAGCTTACTAGCTTTCGTAGTCCCTTCAGAGTAGGAATAGGTCTCGTCGGAGACCGTCTTTTACTAATTTAGTGAGAGATACAATATGAAAACAAAAACTTCAGTGAGTCTCTCGCCCCATTATGTGAGATGTCTCTCAATAATGTTATTGAGAGACCGTCTCTTTGAAATTTTTGTGTTAAAGTTAGTTAGGTCGATAATGTACTTCGTATGAAATGTGAGAAGTCGTACTTTAGAGTTAAGAAGATAAAACATAAACCAAAGGTGGAATTATTTAGGTAAAATAGCAAAATCAGAAATAAATAAATAAATATGTGGTAAATCTAAAAAACAAGTATAACATTAAATTCGAAGAAATTTGCACACAGAATCACAGATTATAAGTACCGCCTATTTAACAGCATGGATCAAATCAATTAATAATAACTAATCAATTATGGGCCATGACACTACCCATCAAAAGATTCAAAACATATAAACAAGTCCATAGTTAATGTTTAACAAGACTAGCCTCAAACAAGAGTCAAGTTAATTGAGTCGATCATCCATTTTTACTCTTAATTTTAAGTGATTTAGCTTAACTTATTTACTCTTTTTTAACGAATGTGTCACCAGTCACGACTTAGGTCACTAATCCAATATTTATTTCATCCTCCAACCTTCCTAGTTCCTACCAATCAAATGTGGATACCTATTTGTCACAAATGAGGTCAATTTGAGAAAAAAGAGGTTATTAATTGATCTTTTCTTACCTTGGTCACTCCTTAAATCATCCTAATTTTATTTAGTTGTGGTCTTGTTGATTAAGTTTAGAGAAGTTCATGGACGGGTGACCCATTAAGCTCATCATGTCCGTCCCGTTAACAAAGCGGGCTCGAATAATGTATTTTCCAAAAATTATAAAAGGCACCATCCACAAAACCGTTCAAAATCAGCATACATGTATGTCAGGACGAGCTAAAAAAATCATACTAGCCCGTCCCACATTTAGCCGAAGCACGCATCTGACCAACTCTAAGATGACCCAGTTAAAAAATGAGTATTGACCTTCCAATTAACCTTGATTGTGGTGATTGTGGGTGGTCTAAGAAGTCCATGATGCCAATTACCAAAGAACCCAATCGAATATATGCATGAAGTTAGGCCCAAAGATCGACAGGAGTAGGCCTAACTATATGCATTCAGGCCCAACTATTCGTAAAACCTATTTGTAGGTATAACTGGCCCATAATATAAGCCCAATAGTTTTACTTGATCAAAATGTGAAATAATAATAATTTTATCTTAATAATTTAGTAACTTACATATTTAAATAGGTTAGTTTACATTATAAAATATAGTTAATCAAAATATAGTTAAAAACTTAATAAATCAATGTCTTTTTTTTCTATGAGGTCAATTCAATGTTATAGAACGGCATTATAAGTTGTTGATTTCCAAAAATCCAATACAAAATCGAGCATGTCTTAGACCGACGTAAAATGGATACATTTAGGGGTCGTTTGGTTCAACAAGTCGGAATGGTATGGAATGGAGTTTGATACTATGGGGGGTATGGGATTCTAAATCCATACTTTCAAAATCTTGTTTGGTTCACCATAAATTATAGAAGAGGGGAATGGAGTTTGAATCCAATGGGGGAGGGTGGGTATGGGATTCCAAGGAGTTGGGGTGGAGTTAGAATCCATTGGGTATCTAACTCCATTCCAAAATCACCCAACCAAACACTTAAATGTCCTCATTCCATTCTATTCCAAAGTAACCAACCAAACACCCCCTTATGTTTGAATCTCATATTTTAGTATATATTGAACATCCTTATTACTCATTCGGCATTAAACCGGCCAAATATTATCTTATATAGATAGAAAACATATAATTTGACATTTCTTAGGCATTTTATATTTTGTCTCATCGAGTCTGAGATAGTAGAGACCAACGATTTTGAGGGACTGATCTACATATGTATAACAAATGACAATTTGCAAATCATATGGATTTTATGAATCGTGTTAAATTCAACAACGGGTCTGGGCCATACCCGAACGGAAGAGAAAGAGTTCACAATATAAACCTAAGAGGATTCCACTCTAAAAGCAATTGCGATAGAGGGGTAACTCCTGTTTTATAAAGTGATAATTCTTCTCCTCTTTTGTCAATGTGGGATAATTCTCATATGTGGAATTTTCGGGTTCTTCACAAATCGAAAGACTAAACAATGATTAAAGCAATAACAACCAATCCGACAACAATAATAGGTCTCGTGAGAGACCGTATCTCACTAATTTAGTGAGAGACATAATATGAAAACAAAACTTTGATTGGTGCTTTACCCCATCATGTGAGAGATTTCCCAATAACGCTATTAAAAGATCGTCTCTCTGAAATTTTTGTGATCCGGCAAAATAACTCACCATTGTTTGTCACTTTTGTTTTAAAACGGAGATATTTATATTAAACTTTATATTGATTCATGAATCAAGAAAATGATTAAAGCAATGACGAATAGATTGTGAATGCATGAGGCAACAAAACATGGCCACATCTAATTAAAATTAAAGTAAACAAACAGCTTCCTAACTACAAAAAATTGTCAATTACAGCTTGTTTTCAAACTATAGAACAAGTCTAAAATTATCAACTTTATTTATTTAAATAAATTCCTTAATTTATAAGGAATATTCCTTTAATATAATATTACCATGTACGGTTTGAAATCCCGTACATCTTACATAATCGATGACTAAATGACTAATTAAGCTAAAGAAATTCGTTTATCCTACTAATTAATCTAATTGTTTAATGAAATAAAACTTGGTAAAAGACAAAGAAAAAAGTCTATGATTACGATTGGTGAAAATATGTAAACAAATGAAAATAATCAAGTTTCTAATGATATTACGTTGGCTACATGAACTAGTTTTTAGCTTAGTATAGTCATGCACGAATTTCTTTGTAATTTTATTGGTAGAGATAAATCTTAGATGAAAGAGGTTTTTTCACACTAGTCCAAGATGGCAAGATTAGGGTTTGTTATATCGTTTTTTCTAACACGTGCCCTAAAATTACACATTAATAGGTTTGATGTGGAAAAAATTGCAAAATATTTTCATCAGAAGTTTGCGTATAAACTTAAATTTACCATAATTAATGACAATATCTTACAAATCTTTCTAGACTAAATCTATTAATTTGTGCCCTTAGGACACACGTTAAAATTTTCGAATTGCCAATAACCCCAGTTGAGTTTTATGACGGTATCCCGGTTCTTGAAGTAGAGCGTTGATTTATCTGTCTTATTCTTATGTCTCATCTTATTCTTCTAGAATTTAGTAAACCTTTTGCCGTTAATTAATGTTTATGTGTAATATAAAATAATAAATACACGATAAAATAAAAAAACAGAAAAGAGAATTTAACCCCTCGATCGAAGTCACTCGTCTCTTAATTTCAGGGCATTTTCTGAATTTACTGATTAAATTATTTCTCCTTTATGAGAATTCGAACCTTATTCGACCTACATAATGTAGTACCATATACAAAGATAATTACGTGTTGAGCATAGCGTACTTGATAATATATAAGTACGGAGTATAATATAACATAACTCGAGAGAAATAAGTCAACTAATTTCTCATATGCCAAGCAATAATTTTTCAAAAATTCCATATGCCTCTTCAACTTATGCATGATCTCGTTGAAGAAGCTAAAAGACATTATTATTATTATTATTATTATTATTATTATTATTATTATTATTATTATTATTATTATTATTATTATTATGAAATCGGACAGACCGGAATAATAAACAACTTTATAATTGGTACGGTGTGATTGTGTGAAGAGTCCACGCCTAATGTCTTTAAAAATGACCTTAAAATGTGGCTCGTACAACTCAAGAATCACTCAACTATATATAAATATATTAAAAGAAACTTCGTTGAAATTAAGATTTATATTATAATACAATTAAGTGTTTTTTTTATATATTTTTTAAAATTTATTGATCTATGGTTTAGACTGAGTATGCAAACATACCCAATGGATGTGTTTGTGTGAGGAATTTGGCCTATAATATGAGACGTGTCATAATTCACAAACCGTATAAGAAGTAATTTATGATCAATTTTACACTATATTTACGAGTATTTTTTATAATAATCTAAGACGAAGTAATAATATTTTTAAAAAAATAATCAATATTTTAAATTTAGTCTATACAGTCAAGATGAATAATACCATGTAGACAACATATACGTTTAAAACTTTTTTTATTGAATTCTGGTTTGTAGGGATGGAAAAAGTCATTTTTTTAAAGAAAAATTCTCGTGTCCTTCGGGAGGACGTAATCCTTACAGCCATACCTTTATATTAATTAATATTATAATTTGGTGAATTTTCTTTAGGTGTGAAAAGTACGTGGACACAAGAATTTTTCTTCTTTAGGTGTGAAAAGTACGTCGGAGGACACAAAAAAATTTCTTTTTTATATGGAAACCCCAACTATCATTACAAAATTAAATAAACTCTATGGCTCTCTCTTTCTCTTATTTAATTTAATTAAGAGTTACATAACTATACATCATTATACAATTATAAATTATACATTATATAATTACAAATTAAAAAAACTACAGTTAAAGTTTAATAAAAACTTAAAAAAAAGCCTCCCGAACTATAACCTGGACAAACAAAATATGAATAATTTATATTTATTAATTGCCCAGAATTTGTGGTTAAATTAATTTTGTGTAAATAAAGCAAAAAAAAGTCAGCAAGACAATTATACTACAACATCAGGGATACGAGATATATAATATTTAAACATTTTAACAAAAAAATTGAAAAAAATAAGAAATTGAAAAATTGAACAAAAACAACCATTCAAAATTTTAAATGTGAAAAATGCCACAAAGTAATTTGAAAGAGTGAAAATGATATTGCTTGGCTAAAATTCAAGGATGACTTTAATACCCACAAAAATGAAAATTTTAGATCTCCTATTATACTGAGCAAAAATATAATTACGTCTGTAATTTGAACTTAAATGACTATTTCGAAAATGAGGAATATCTAAAAAGTTAACAACTTAAGTAAATAAGTAATTTCCTATCGGATAGATACAAAGATTAAAATGTATTTATCTATGACTCGATGTCGTTTATGCTAATTAATTAAGATGATCAACAACAAATTAGCAAACACGGAAGTAACACGAAATATCACTATCAAGCCCACCGTGACAAATTTCCTATTAGTGTATAATGTTGACTTAGATTATGAAAGAACATGTACTACATTGACTTGGCAAATTCCAACTAATTATCTAATTGAACACATTCATTTTTTTCCTTGTTTCAAACGTCTTAACACTTTTCTTCTTTGGTCTTCCAATATGGTTTGGACATATCACATTCAATTAATTAATTAATTAATTAATTATGAAATAGACAAAAGATCAACATCGAGCAAGGTCGCTTCTACCTTGTAGACTTAATTGATAACGTAGATACATTATCTTGGCTTTAGAAATATACGTATGTTTTACGAAAATAACTTTGTGATCGAGATTATTGTAAGAACGTGTTGTATATAGTGTTGAGAAGGGATGGATCCCGAGTAAAACGAAATTAAATAGAGAAATTAAAAAGGAGTGTCAAACAAGAATACAAATTGTAAACCTCTCGCGACTATTATATGATGTGACAATAGAAAAAATAATTATTTTATGATAGAAAAGTGATTATTTTATATAAAAAATTAATTGCAGTTTTATTAACAATCACATACTATAATAACTAAGTTGTGATATAGTGTATTTGGTTTTGATATTTAGCTTTGGCTAGTCTTATGCCCGTGCAAATTGCACGGGCTTGCACTTTAAAATATTGTAAAAAAATGTCGTTAATATTATTTGTCTTTTTAAATAAGATCAATGACCACATAAAGCTAACCGTGTGAACACTGACTTAAGAAGATATTAAGAAAATTTAAATGGAAGAAAGTATTCTACATGAATTACAAAAAGGGCAACATAAAACAATATAAACCCGTGTAATTGTTTTACATGTCTTGAATGTTAATTAGCGTTCGTGTATTAATAGTGTCCTATAAATTGCACATGATTGTTTTCACATGTTGGCTGTTAATTAGGACCTATGCATTAGACTTAGGATTAATTGATAACAATATTCTGAACTATGGGTGTCTTACTCAAAATACTTCAAACTCTATTTTAACTACCAATATAACCAATTAATGCTCTTATTCGATTTTATTATAATATATGACATGTTACATGCTAATTGATAAGAATTTGTAATCTGAGTTTGTATAGCGCGTGATTGATCAAGAGTTTGTAATATGAACCCGTGTAAAGACCCACATTGTGAAATTTGAAATATGGAATTTACACATACTATACGTGTATGAGTGAATTTGAAATACGGGCCTGTGTATTAGAACTATAATACGTAAACATGTGTAAAACAAAACCTTGCAAATTGCACCAGAATGCTTAAATTACCGCGTATGGTTTTTCGGTTGTTTCAATGAAAGACAATCCCGTACAAATTTTTTTATGATTGTTCCAATTTACAGACCCGCGAATTTGGAAGAACGTACTTTTATTTTTTAATAAATATAGACTTATTTATCTCATATCTTTAAATTTTTTCCTTAACATATTTAATTGAAGTATAAATGAATGTGATAAGAAAATATATAAAATCATAACCCGTAAAACAATTTGAAATTATGGTATTTTTTGTGAAACAAAGGGTCGAAACTTAGACTTACTTTGAGCGAGTTTACCCAAAACAGACCAAGTCCAAAGACATGCTATTAACGACCCATATACCAACCCACGATAGCCACACATACAACTTTGTCCTCTCTCATCTCTCACCCTAAATCTAACTACCTTTCCATAACATACTACTCCGTATATATTTTCTACCTAACTTCTTGTCGCCTTCTCATTTGATTTCCGTCTCACCTAATCTATTACACTCGCCATTTCAAGATATTTGAACTCGCAATATCCCAATTCCTCTCTCTCTCTCTCTCTCTCTCTCTCTCTCTCTCTCTCTCTCTCTCTCTCTCTCTCTCTCTCTCTCTCTCTCTCTGAAATCTTTCATACGGAGTAATTTTTTTGCCGTAATTTTAGATTTCAATAAAAAAAATTATGCATATGAATTTTTTTTTGTCCATATTTCATTCCAGGTTGCAATATTATTATGTTTTTTTTTTTACTTTTTATCAAAATATTTCTGATTTTTTTTTATTTAATTAAATTTATCCATCGATCTTAGTTATTTAGATATTTCATACGGAGTTCATCTTATGTGAATAATTTATGTGAATCATACCCATGAGCAATTGAACATCATAGATATAGTGACTTATTTAATTTTAATGTACATATTTTTCTTGTTAATGTTCACCCTGTCTAATTTTTTTTTTGTAACAATTTCTGTTTCTCTTTATTTGACATATTTTTCTATATTTTTTCCTATAATAAAAGTTGTTTTTAAAAAGAATGTTGAATAATTTTCCTATTTATACCATAATTAATTGAACTATAAAAGGTATTCATGATTTTTTAATCTAGTTATCTAGTTATTTAATATGCAATCCTCATATATGAGTAATTTGTCAGTTGTAGATGAAAATAAAAGTGCTTGCGTAGGAAATAAAAGAGAGTCGAGAAATGGTGGGCCACCTTTTAAAATAAAATAAAAAATGAACTTTCAACCACAGTGCGACACCTAAGCACTGTGGTTGTTGCTTTTATGTATAGGATATTATGCTTGGAGTAGTAAGCCCCTCACTCGTAGTATAAATAGTGGGTTTCGTAAAAGGGTTTGCTTTAATTGTTTATTTGTTTATGACACCATTTACGATATAAGGTGGTGAAAAGATTAATGCGAGATTTAATAAAACATTCACAAATCATTCGAAATGATTCATTAATAAAAATGATCCACGCTCAACAATAAAATGGATAATATTACTCCGTACTACACAATCACTCGTAAAACTGAATGAAGGAAGAATAAATAGTTCTTGTATACATCCATATATATTCATAAAAACTGAAATAATTTACATCCAACTATAATAGTATATCTATCGAAATCTGATCAAATTATTCAAAAACAAAACAATAATATGATCAAAGAATGAAGTTTTCTTTACGAGTCTACTTATAAATCGACCCGTAAATAAACGAATAAAAAGATTAAAAGAAAGTATGTATGAAGATATACGTAAGTCACCCGTATAATCTTATCCCTCTCCTAAACCCTAATTTTCTCAACTAATCCAAACACAATTCAACAAAAAATAGACAATAAGAACGCTTTGTCTATTCTTTATCGTCTTAAACAAGAATTTGTGTTCGGCTATTGTTGCATGCTACTACTAGACATGACATTTTTAACATTATTATTATTATTATTATTATTATTATTATTATTATTACTATTATTATTGTTGTTGTTGCCACTAGTAGTTGCACCTCCATTAGGGTTTGCACCATTGTTATTTTCCGCACCTCGGTTCCCCCCACCGATAATTGATGTGATAGCGGCTGCTAAGGCGGCTGTGAAGTTAGGGTCAGAGGTGATGGCGGCCGTGGCAGCACTCAACGTGTCCGCGAATGCCGGGTTTTGTGGCATGGAGGTATGTAGGCCAGAAAATTTCGATTGATTATTATTATTATTATTATTATTGATGTTGTTGTTGTTGAGTAAATTTTGGGCAAATAATTGAGGCATAGATGCCAAAAAATTAGGGGCAAGTTGACCATTTGATGATTGAAATGGGATTTGTGGAATAATTGGTCTTTGGATTTGAAGAGGGTTTGGTGAATGTGTTAAGTCTAGTGTGACAGTTGGGAAAGGGGCTGAAGCTGAAATTGTGGCCATGCTTGTTGAACAAGGTAATATGGTCCTTGCTAGGAAATTCGGGTTCATTAAACCGTCACCACTTGGCATTGAACCCGAAAGCAGCATGCTTGCTGCCGCGGATGTTGTTGAGGCCATTGCCATGGCCGCGGGTGGTAATGGGTGGTTGTGATTTCCTTCGTAGGTTGTGATTAAGATTGTCCTGTCCTCTGCGCATCTTTGTACCTACGAGAAATTAAATCAATATTATTAGACGTCCTGCTTTTAGTTGATAAAACTCAAATATTTTCTTTTTTCCCATAAAAATAGAAGCAACAGTTTGGTGTTTCTGATTGTTGAAAACTATTTTTAAAAAAATTAAGCTCTAAAAATAAAAACTCATTTTTAACAATCTAGGTCAAACATGCTTTAAATTTATGACAAGCTGGACACGTACTTGTTTACGAACGGGACAACCCACGGCCATCGTGCACCGGTAGTAAGCTCGAGGACAAGGGTTCCCTTTAGCCATCTTTTGGCCGTATTTTCTCCATTGACATCCATCGCTTATCTACATTCAACCAAATTACTCAATTAATCATCGAATTGCATAGTTAAAATTGTTGTATATCGTATTCTATCTAGCTATTTAAAAGAGCTAATAATATCGAATCAAATCAAATTATAATCTTATCTATATAAATACAGAAACATCTAATACATCGAATCCACTTCACTCATCCATTTTTTTTAAATCGTCTAAGAATAGGACCGACATCAGAGTGAATGAATTAATTAACGAATAACCGCCTATATTTATTTTCTGAACGTGAATAATTACGTTTTTGATTTGTTCGTATAAGCGAAAAAGGGATAAACTCGAAACTAACCATAGGTGCTTCAGAACGAGCTCGAACCGAGACACGAGCTTTCCTCATAGTAGCTTCGGCTGTAGTTTGTTCCACAGGACTATTAACCCTAGGACTATTTTCCAATCTCGGGACTTTGTTAGGCACCCAACCTTGATTATTTACCGAGTCGAGACCGTCTTCTCTACTTATTCCCTTGCCATGGTGATCATACGACAATCCAACTTCTCTATTACTTGTATTCCTTGATGCCACTTCCATGGTGTTTTGCGGCGACCCAATTGATCGATCGATTGTTCGATTGTCGTCGGACAATGTTTGGGACGTTAGTTCATCTGTTTCGTTGTTACTACTAGGTCCCAAGTTAAGGAATTGGTGTGGGACTATCTCTTTCTTTTCTTCTACCTTCCCTTGCATATTTGCCTATATTAACAAATATGTTTCATACTAATTAGTAATTAAGTTAGAGATTTCAACTCAAAATATAATCTAAACTAGTTTATTGTCATATCAGTCTAACCATAATGCTAATTTATCGTCTTTATATGTCAGCTATCATAGTTGTCAACTCCCGAGAGTTACTCATGACCTAAGTTAAACCCTAACAGCATCATGTCCGCACTTGTGACTCCTTTTACACAATAATAAAAGATATGTAAATAAATATTTGTCATGTCAACCTAATCAAAAAGCTAATTTATCATTTTTAGATATAATCTAATCAAAATGTTAATCTAAACTATTTTATCGTCATATCAATCTAATCAAAATGTTAGTTTATCAGATTCAGATGTTAACTAACATAGTTGTTAATTTGTGAGAATTACTCATAACCTAAGTCAAAGCCGTCCCTTTTACACCATAGAGGAAGATATGTAAATGTGTATTTGCTTGTCTACAAATTTATAATATTGTTGAACTGGCTTACACAAGACTCGTGTATATTTGAAAATGTTACACTATAACTTATTATGTTTAGTGGAATTATAACATTTGAAAAGTAAAAGGATATATAAAAAGAAATTATGATTTTTCCTAAAACGATTTATTATAATATGAAAGGGAGAAAGTATATATAATTAATTACCTCATGTGGTTGAATGTTTTCACCCTTTTGATGTTGTTGTTGTTGCTGCAATAAAGATACGAGGTGCAATTGTAGGGCATTGTAATTTTGACCTACTTGAGTTAACATGCTCTTCAATTTCTGATTTTCAGTGTTCATTCGTTGTAACTCAACGTTAAGTGCCGCTAACTGGAAATAATACATGCATACACTATGATTAAAAGACGTTTCAAATCAACTACTCTCTCGATCTCAATCATTTGTTTACCTTTATAATAGCGCATGATATAATTGAATTTTGCTCGATAAGTCACATTAATTACCTCATTTTTTGCTCTTTTCTCTTCGGCATCTGAAGTTGCACCATCATCGAGGGTAGATTGTTCACTTCCGGTGTTAGTTGTGTGGAGATGTAAACCGGTCTGGATATTAACACGAAATAATATAGTCTGTATTAGTTGGCAAAAAACATTCTTTTCATGAACAATTTAAATTTAAAAAGGAAAATTTACTCGGTAAACAAATAATTGAAACACGGGAAGTTTAAATTGATAACTTGGTAGTACAAACAACATTAAATGCCAAAAGTGAGCTTAACTACTTGTCTAACATCATTTATGACTTGCACAAAATAACATGTAAAAAGTAATACAACTCCTTAGCATTTTTTATTTTTATTTTATTTTTTAGAATAAAATAATATTTGCAATCACAAATATTAATTCAATCTTTTTTAATAAAAAAAACTTAGATTTAAGTACAAGTGGCTTTAATTTGTTCATTTTATTAAATTCAAGAATTTTGCTCAATGAAGCTAGAATTGTCTTGATTGTTCTCTATCTAACGTAATTAATGATACAAAATCTTTCAAAAGTCGTTCTCCAAATACATTAGTCACCCTTTTAAACACGTCAAAAAGTCATACGATAATTACAAGTTACGTTCAAAATATTTCAAACAAAATGGTAAACAAATTGAGAAATAAACCTTGGAAAATTATAAGACAAAAGGGACGAACATTAAATAACCACAGCGGAATAGGATCGTTTTACATGATTGAGATGATTTTACTAGTCGGTATGTTACCTCAGTCATGTTATATATTTACCTTTAATCAAAATAATTGTTACAAACAATAAAAAAGTAAATAATTGAGTAAGATAAAGGTATTAAAATATTCTTTCAAGAGACGAAAAATTAAGATCACGAGAACAAACTTACATTAACATCGAGGTGAAGCCTAGGATCAAGTGAAGAACAACTTTGATTAAGATCACGAGAACAATTATTCTCCTCTTTCACATGATTATGATTATGATGATAATTACTATGATTATGATTATTACCAGGATGAAATGACTCATTTACCCTCTTATTATTTGAGAAGAAATCAACTTCACCAACCACTTTCTTATCATTCATCATCATACCCTTATGGTCATTATCATCATGATTCCCATGCACATGATGATCATCATCTCCATTTCTACCCATAATCAAATTATTTTTACTAGTAAAAACACTAGATAATAAAGTTGAATCAACAATATTAAGCTTATTATAATTATAATTAGAATTAATATTAGGGTTAATATTATTACTAATATTACTATTGTTTTTGTAATTTGATGAGCAAGAGAAAGTATTAAGACTTGAAGAAGTAGGGAGTTTTCCCGAGGATTCAAGGGCAAGTCCCCATTGGTCCATCAAAAGAAACTTCGCCTCGTGTATGATTTAGTAAAACCCGTATATGAAATAACAGCGGATTTAATAAATACCCCTTAAATTTCTTGATTTTTATGTTAATGATGAGAAATTAATGGAATTTTGTTTGGTGAGAAATATAGAGAGATGTAGAAATTGGAGAAGAAAATGGCATTAACAAAGTTTGAAGTCTTTTAACAGAAACAAAGAGGACGCCTATAAAAAGGGTTTGGAATTTTGAAATGTAGACTAATCTTTGCTTTCTTCTTTTTTTGAATATTTTCTTTAGTCTTTCTTTTTTTATTATGTTTTTAATTATTCTTTGTCTAAGAGTTTAATTATTTAATTAGATGATTAGAGATCGACATTAATTACCAATCAATTTATGTACTACGTATGTCGTTTTTGAAAGGGTACTTGTACTTGATAATATGTTCGTACACGCCTAGCTAGATAATTACACAAATATTTATTTAATACGGCTATATGGTATATCTATCTAAATTAAAAACGGTATAATATATATGAGACTATAGAGTAATGCATATTGAAAGTCAAAATAAATTGATATTCCCTATATACCCTGCTTTTGTCACTGTTTGGTAAACAATATATTGAAAGAAATTAGTAGATTTCGGCATAACTAGTAGGTTGACCAATCAATCTAATATTTTCATGTGTTTGGTAAACAGAATATTCTGATAGCATATTGTTCGGAATCTACTATTTTTGAATATACTGCTAATATCAGCATATTGTATTAACATATTCAATTTATACATAAAACCGTTCTAATTATTCTATAATCTGTTATTTATCAAACATCATTTTTTTAATCTGTTAATTTAATTTAATAGTCAAACCTGCTATTAAAATCTATAACCGTATTATGCTAACGTTATCTGCTATTATAAATTTACTTATGCACTTGTCTTGGATGTACATCTGAAATGTTATTTGACTAATTTAGTCTTAGAACGGATATGCATATATTTTTTAAAATAGATCAATCCAATTAATTAAATGTTCAGTTATCATGCATTAATATTATTTGAGTTGTTTATAGATAAAAATTACAAAGGCTATTATGAGGCCATACATTGTTAGCGAATTATTTATTTTATGAGATAAATCAATTATGCTAATAAACGTTACTCGGTACGTTTTGAGTAGCTTAATTATTTGAACAAAATTTCAGCTGCCTTATTTTGTTGTAAGTGTTTGTCAAATAGTTTATTTAACCATAAGCTAATTGAATAATATGTTGCCTTACTTAACCTTGAGTAATTGAAAAAACTAGGGTATTAGCATTTGAGAAATTAAATAAGGGATTTAATCATAGTTTTACGTTATTTCACCAAATTAGAACCGTTAACTTACCGAACATTTTTTTAATGCACTCAATTAGATATCAATTATTAATTTTTTGCAACCTTATATATCGCTACATTTTCATACTTCAGTCAACTTTTAAATTTTAAGCATATTTTTTACTATAACTTTACCAAATAAAGCCAATAATCCTCTTTTCGAGCAGTTATTTACGCCAATGGTCATTATTTTATGAAGTTAAATTTTGGAAATATTCGCAATAACAATTAACCAAAACGTATAAAATATGTTTTATTTGGTTGAGTGCAAGAATAAAACATAAAGATTAATAAGATTAAAATACTAGTATGTCATAAGGTAGGAAAATAAAATAAAAATAAAAAACGTCATTTGGTGCGTAAGAGCGAGGGAAAATAAAGAAAGAAGGAATAGAAAGGTGAGTTTCGTCTACAATTCGTCAAACAAGAAGTTGACTCATTCTTTCTTCAGAGAAATCCCGTACCCTTCGGGCGGCTGCCACGTGATTATATTATTCCTCCCTATTCCACTATTCCTCATCTAAAATGAGGTAAAATTAGGGTTGGTGAAACGTACTATTAGAGCATCTCCAATGGACAACACGTTGTAGCTTGATTTATTCATACGGTTTTTTTAAGCTATTTTATTCTTCGACTATATATCGCTCCAATGGTTGGATACAACATTTTCTAATATTATGGGTCCCACAATAAAATATTCCTCCAATCATAAAATTTGCCTTTTATTTTATTTTTATTTTTTTAAAACCTAGCTATATGCTTGGTAGAGCTACCATGCTCATAAGCTACATGATTATTTCTTTACTCCAATGGTAAGCTACTTGCTTGCTATTTTATAAATATTGCAAGCAAGTCCCTAAACCAAACCATTGGAGATGCTCTTAGAATTTCAACTAAATTTTCCGTTTTAAATTAACGGGTAATTGTATAATAACATGCCTACATAATACGTAGTATTAAGTTTATTCTTTTTTACCAATATTTAAATATAATTGTCTTATCAATAAACGTGGTATTTATTTCATCCGTTTAAAATGAAAATTTGTGTTAGAATTTAGACCTGCTGAATTATCAACTAGTTCAATGGTTAAAATCATTAAATCCATACTCGTGATTTGAGTTCAATCTCAACAACATAGTATCGACAAATTGAGAAATTGTATAGTTAACTAGTTTTTGGCTCGTGTAAACAAATGCACGAGTTATTTTCAAATCGTATTATTCTAAATATGTATCATAGGAACTAAATTATAAATATTCATAAATTTTGTTTTATATCTAACGTCTGTACACTTTTATTTATCAAAATTCGATTTTATTTTATATATAATGTCTATACACTTTTGTTTATGACTTGTAATATTTCAATTGATGATATTAATTTGTACACTATTCCTGATTGTTATATTAATATTAAGTTATTTTTATTGTTTTTTAATTTAATATTGTCGCCACAGTTTTTTTTCGATTGCTGTAAATTGTTATGTAATAGTTCTAGACAAACGACGTTCGAAATTATTATATTTTCTTATATAATATTTAAGTTCATGTTATACGTACATATCGACAGTTTTCGTAGAACATTATGTTTATGAACTTATATCAAAAGTGTTACGTAATAATTTTAAAACTATTATTTCAGGCAGTTATTTCAAATTAAAATCATTATACAACTTTGCTGGTCCCACCAAGATGAATTTAAAAAAAATGGGTTGATGACGTGGCTCAACCAGAGCCTTCTAAATGATCAGATAAGATGGGTTTTCTTAGTACATTAGAGGGCTATTTATAATTTATAAATTTGTAGTAAGTCATGATATAGATGGATTATGGATGACGATGGGAACTAAAACGAATATGGTTTAAAGTTTATTTCTATTAATTGGGATGAATATGTGTCTTCGAACATTTATTCTTCATTTGTGTGTAAACGATTGGGTTGTGCACCAGTGTTTCATTACTTGATCAAATAATAATAACTCGTAGAGAATTACATACTATCGACCTTTTTCTTAGGTTTTTTTTTTCCAACTTTTTCCAATATATGATTAAAATATTTGTTTTACCTTTTTTGTTTATATTTAATTTGTGGAAGAAAAATAAGTTTTATTATGAGTTAATCTGTCGACATAAGGAAACAATATTAAAAAAGATTAAAAGAGAAAGTCGATAGCGTTTCTCTAATTTGAACGATACATATTTTATAATTGATTTTTGTGGACCTTGTTAAACCAATCTCAATCTTACTGATTGAAATGAGACACGTACAATAAGTAGTAATCACACATACATTACGTTTCTTGATTTGTTTTGATAGAGATCTTCAACACACGTATGATAGTAAAAAGACTTGTATAAGACTCTATGAGTGTTTTAAATCGTCAATTACTAACCTATCTTGAGTAAAATGATTTGTCCAAAAAAGTTAATGGTTGTATTTATTAGGGACATCTTAAAATAAATGGAGGGTCAGTGTAACACGAAAAAATAAATCCCCAATTATAACGGTAAAAGTATATTATATTTTGAGGTTTGTATAAAATTTCGTTAATAAAAACTTGTAATATAGTGCCTAAGAATGGAGACCTGATTTCCATGCTTCATTTTATATCTAGAAATTTCATATAATATCCTCAAATTTTGGCAAATTACACATATTATCTCTCATTAAATTTTTTTACAAATTGTATCTCTGCGTTTACTTTTTTCTTTTCCATAATACCTTTTAGCAAACGACTTTTTTTGTTATCTAAGACACTAACACTTGGTCATCTAATACCTAGATTCTTATTTTGACTAATAAGCTAATATTTAGTACCTAAATAACAAAAAAACAAATAATATAATATACTCAATTACTCATCTAGTAATTCATACAAGTGATAACGATGTTATAACGGAAGTTTATCTAAAGATATTTTGGAAAAAAAGGTAAACACATGGATATTTTACGTTAAACTTAAAAATGAGTGATACTATATGTAAATCGCTAAATTAATTAAGATATCATGAAAAATCTAACGTATATACTGAAATATAATAATAAGGAAAAATGGCAAAATACTACCTATTATAGTCAAGATTTTTCAAAATACTACATACTCACTCCTACCTAACTTAAGTGTCCCATTGTCATGAAATGACAAAATTTTATGAGATATTAGTTGTTTAATATTTTGGTTGAGTGGGGTATGTTGATTGGAGAGGGGGTGTTATAATTTGTATAAATTATGTAGAGAAATGGGTGGGTGGGTGTGTAATAAATGAAAATTAATAAGGGTATAATGGTAAAACATTGGTAAAAAAACTTACTAAAAATAGACAACGGGATACTTTGCTGAATAGACGGAAATGTACAATGGGACACTTAAATTGGGTAGGAGGGAATATTATACTTATTTGTTCAAATTACTACCTACAAAGTTATTAATCTTCCTAATTTGCTACCTTATACTTAAATTAGATTTTAATTTGGGTAAAATGATTAAATAATCAGATTTTGAATGTTATACCCATTTTATCCCTCTTTTAACACTCCTTTAACTCATCCTCACCCTTTCTAGCACCACAAATCCACCACCACCAGTCCACCACGTCACCACAACCTAACCACGAGCAAAACATAGCACCAATGCACCATCTAGACCCTGATACAGCCACACCCAAACCCGTATCCAAACTCGTGATAAATAGTGGTCAGTGTTGAAAGTGGTGATTAATAATGGTGATAATTGTTGAGGTGGTGGTGGGTGGATGAAAACGATGAAAAAGAAAAAATCAATAATAAGGGTATTATGTGTAGATTATTTCAAATTTAATTAAAAAAGGGGTAAACCATTAAAGTTGCCTAATGATGGTTAATTATAGTTAATTAAGTCCTACACCCGGGTGTTAGGTAGCAACTTAGGAAAAGTTGTAGATTTGTAGGTAGTAATTTGAAAAAAAAAGTATAATATGTAGTATTTTGAAAAATTGTAACTATAATAGGTAGTATTTTGCAATTGAGCCTAATAATAATAATAATAACAATAATAATATAGGGATCGCTAGATTAATAATGGGTATTTTGTGTCTGGCCGGGTTGTTGCTGATGCGGCTCAGCGCAAGTGTGCCAAATATCGGGATCGATGTGAGGCTGCAGGTTATGGTTTCCTTTCTTTCTCTTTCTCTTCGCTTGGGGAGCTGGGTTTGGATGTTGTAGCTTTGCTGAAGCGGATTCAGCAATACTCGGTATCTCAGGATGCGGGGGCTCGGATGATCGCTTACATTTTTACTAGACTTAGCTTTACTATAGCTAAGGGGTGGGAGGCCAGATTGTATCTCGGTTGACCACCAAATTTTATGTAAACTCTTATTTTATTTTATATTATATGATAGCTGCGCGCATGCTTATAATAATTAAAAGGAAAATAATAATAAAAATAAATAAAAATATGAAAAATGTAGCAATATGTCTCTCTTGTGACGGGTATATCCGTCCCAAATTTGCGACAGATCAAGTACACCCACTTGATTAGATAAGACAAGAATGAAAGTATATAGAGTATGACAAATAGTTTGTGTTTATCACTCTAAATGAGTTTTATTTGACCTGTCATAAACTTGCGACTAAAAATACGAGTAAGTCTTAAATGAGAATTTGCGAAAATGTATAGGTGGGGAAGGGTGGGGAAGAAAAGAAGATAGGTAGAGTTGACTGGGCCCAGAAGTAGGAGATGAAGTGCAGGCAAAGGCGTTGAAATTGATGGAGAGATGAAAAAGAGGGACCCACGTTCTTGGATCTTGAACTTAAAACTAATAAACTAACAAAGACTCAGAAATCAGTAGCAACTAGCAGCAACCTCATCAAACGATCATACCTCATTACGTTGACTCTTTATATCTCTTAGCTTATTTCTACCCTATGTCTTCTCACATTTCTTCTTGATTGTGGGTCCAAGTCATATACAACATTGACTTCGTGGATTCTTCTTGTCTTATTATAGATTCTTAATTCAATATCCCGACTTGAGGCGGTAATGGATCGAACAGGGGCGTTTGATTGAGGATTGATTGGATGGTTCACTCGACGACTTTGAGTTGACTTGAGTGAGGATCGGCTGAGGCCAGGTGTTGGCATCAGTACTCGATGGTAGTATCGGGTTGGGGAGGGGACCAGATTAGTATAATTGATCCATTGTTGGCCTAAATTTGGCCTATGTAAGGGTGCTTTTGGGTCGGCTAAGGCTGGGGTGAGGAATAGTGATCTGTGTGGCCAAACTGATTTATCATGTCATCTACCTGCAGCCTTTAGCAAGAGCAGAGTCTCATAAACAAAATTATTCAGTGTATGAAGACTTTGTCATTTTAAATTCACCATGTTGCCTTAAACTCCTTTCAAACTTCTTATTCATTGGCTGTGAGAACTAAAAAATCTCGTCTAAATAGAGAAAACTAATGAAAAAAATGTTATAAATAGATTAATCGTTTAAATATGTGTTGTTGCATATGTTTTTACTGCGAATAACACTGTAATATTTTTGAGATACTCTCTTTTGTTACATTTATGTATTTACTTATATTTTTTAACAAATATTCTAATAATAATAAACAAGTAATTAAGATAGTTCGAGATTTATCAAATTTAATTTGATTTTTTAGTGGTGGATAGATCAATCCTGACCTTGCTAATGAAAGTCTACTATTCTACATGTCTACACATGGGTAGTGATGGATTAGTATTTTCGTCATTTATAAAGACTTCATATTGTAAGTCTAATTCTTAGTCTAATAATTCCAATCGTGTTAGTGATGTTTCAAGTTTATCAACATTTTTTTAAGCTATTAAATATTTCTTGGTGAAGCTATTGAATATAAAATTTTCAAAGTCCAAGTTTTTTATAGTCTTAAACTCTTAATAATGCCAAAAGCTACTACCTCCGTTCCGACGACAAAATATCGCTATTATAGTTATCATTTATGTCGATTTCATTTGCCCTATTTTTATTAATTTTTGCGGTCGATTTTAAGGTTGATCTAACTGAAATACATTTTATGACTTTCGAATTTTCCAAAGGTTTATTATTAGAGGTGAGAGGGTTATGATTTTGAACTTTATATTATCATTAAAAAAAGTTATAAATGATTACCATAATTTTGATAAGGCGTACGCAAAATTAATTGATATGAATAACTTTAGTTTATAGTTTTACGTAAAACCATTATACGCAAGATTAATTGGTTTAATAAGGTGCGTCATAGAATGGATTTTTGAAATATGTCTTGCTCTCAAATTGTCATCATCAAATTAATTGAAGTATAATCTATTGTTTTCGTCTTTTTCATTATTAGAATTTAGAATCGTCCACACATCAACTTTTACATATTTTAAATTTCTGAAGACTGATGTGTAAATGTGTAATCCTAGCTTACTAGATAGAAATTTTCGAGTACATCCAATGTACCATGTTACTATCCAATAAAAATATTAAATTCACTCCAATCTTCATAAATAATAAAGTAGAGTTTTAGTAGAATACAATGAATTATCAAATTACGACTTTTTATGATTTTGGTGCACGATAATTTTAAACACCTGGTGTATATTAAAAATTTCAACCATTATTTAGGTCAATGTCCGTAAATTGACGTGCTTATATAGAAATAACCTAAACTTTGGAAACCCTATCAAAAGTGGCCTTAATTCAACTCGAGACCCGTAGACCGTAGTTAAAACTTTGTATTGAAATTGAACAAGGAAACAAAAGAAACGTGATCAATCAGTGTATGAAACTGATATTACGCATGCAGCTTGCATCACGAACTATTATACTCCGTATGTAATTTGATTATATATTATTATTGTTAATAGAAAGTCACTAATAATTCAAAAGTTACGGCAATGATCGATTGACTAACTATAAACTAGTCACATTTACGTGCAAAATTAGTATGAACAATTTCCTCGTGTTATCTTGACTCTAAGGTTATGTGTTAGGAGTAAATCCCATGAAAAAGGGTTTTTGACTTTTAGCGATTATTATCTACTTCCTCTGACTAGACAGATTTTTACGTTTGTTCAACATTTTTCTCAACAATAAAAACACGTAAAAGATCCTTTGAATAGAATAGAGTATAATACGAGTATATCAGAAAACGAGATGACAAGGCATGGTTATTACTCCCTCCATAGCTATCTAATAACTAAAAGAATTAATTTTAACATCATGTTATGTTAAATATATTAGTAAGTTACAAAACTTATTATTAATATTATTATTATATCTGATCAAATGTGTTTGGTGTGGTGGTTGCTCACCTCATCCCTTAACAATGAGGTCAGAGGTTCGATCACTGTCCATGGGAATGAAGCAACACTTTGGCCAGCCGATTAAACCAAAAAACATATTACGTATAGACAATGGCAGAGCTATTTAAACCTAACGAGTAAATTATTGAAACTCTCCATTGAAATTTAAAACTCTTTAATTACTTTATTACACAAATAGGATTATACATCCAGATAAATATAAACATAAAAAAAATTCAATACTAATTTAAATGAGCTTATATGCAATTATTTTGAGTTTTTTTAAAATTTTTACTTACATTTTAATTTTTTCGGTGTTAAAATTAAAATCTTATTAAGTTTAATTTATATGTATTATTTTTGAGTTAATTTTTTTTATAAAGGTCTTAGATTTTTTAAATAAATAAAACTCGTAGAACATACATATAAGCTCAATTTCTTTGCTAAAAAGCTCTAAATCTATATATATAATTAGATGTATATAACTAGTTACACAAATAGTTATCCCTCGCGGAAATTTCTCGCTCCCAGCTTTTAGGCCCTGTTCTTTTGGACTTCAAGTCACTTAACTTAAGTTCACTTCAGATCCTATAAGTTCAGTTCAGTTCAGTTCAGTTCCTATAAGTTCAGTTCAGTTCAGTTCAGTTCCTATAAGTTCAGTTCAGTTCCTATAAGTTCAGTTCAGTTCAGTTCAGTTCAGTTCCTATAAGTTCAGTTCAGTTCCTATAAGTTCAGTTCATATAAACTCAATTAAGAAAAGTTATATACGGAGTATTATTTTTAACAAGCGATACAAACATTTCCTTTAATTATTCGATACACGTCATCTATAAAAAAAACTCATTAATCATTTACCCGTCTTTTACTCTCTAATTAATGTCATACTATCATCCTCATTGATGCCAAAAAACAACTCATCATACGACGCCCTCACCCTCACCAATTGTCACTCTCCCATTAATCAGTTTCTTCATCACCATTGTTAGAGAAAATAAATGGTTAGAAAAAATTGTAATAGTGAATTATTTTTTATCGTAATGTGATTGTAGTATAATGTATGAATTATGAACAAACCATTATATATAAAGTTGAAACTAGTGTAACAACAACAATAATAACAACAATAATAACAACAACAATAACAACAATAATAATAATAACAACAATAATAACAACAATAACAACAACAATAATAATAATAATAGTTAACGTAAATTAAAATAAAGTTAATTAAGTTCGGATTTTATAAGTTCAATTCAGATCTATAAGTTAAGTTAAGTTCAGATCTTATAAGTTAAGTTCAGTTCAGTTCCTATAACTTCAGTTCAGTTCCTATAAGTTTAGTTCAGTTCCTATCAGTTCCTATAAGTTCAGTTCAGTTCCTATAAGTTCAGTTCAGTTCCTATAAGTTCAGTTCAGTTCAGTTCCTATAAGTTCAGTTAAGTTCAGTTCCTATAAGTTCAGTTCAGTTCCTATAAGTTCAGTTCAGTTCAGTTCAGATCCTATAAGTTCAGTTCAGTTCAGTTCAGTTAAGTTTCAGTCCAAAAGAACAGGGCCTTAATCCTGACTTTGCCGATGGATATCACCTTGGACACATGTAAACTGGTTTTCTAAAAGATAGCATTGAATTCAAAGATTAGAAGTTTATTATGAAAAGAGGCGTAAAGTTGAAACAATGGTCGTGATTTTATTAATAAGGTAGTTGGTCGTGGATTATGCATGTTCAGCTGTTCGTTCATAAAGATAGTCAAAGACAGCAGCCATGCATGGAAAGGTTGTAGAATTGTCGATGCAAATCCTGGAATTTTACACTTTCTTGTGGGAATTCAGAATTATCAATTATTCAATTATTGTATTCCCCCATTTGCAATTCTTATTGATGCTTTTCACACTTTCCACCGCCAAATCAAACAATTTATCGACTTATCGTTGTATACATAATACATATACTACGTACTTCTTCAGTCTCAAGTATTTGTTTAACTTTAAATAATTATCATTGTTAGAAACCTGGTTATAACTTATAAGTATTACCGTAACTTTATCTATTATGCTAATTCTGCAGGAGAAATATAAATTTCTCATTGAATTATTTTCAAATGAAATAGTTTTATACATGTAACAATAGTTTTATATTATTCGTAAAAATTATTTATAATTATTCGACTCTTAGATTAGGTATGTCACTTTTGGGAGTTGTTTGTGTCTATTTGTCAATTGATGTTACTATCATATAGAGATTATAGACCAATTGTAAGTAGAAATGAGTAGCTTGTTAGAATTGTAGACATGTTGGCATGTTGCCTGTATGGCTATATGCCTATATCAATATCAAGACGTAATTGGCCGACTCACCGGTATGTATATATTCGTTTCTATTCAGCCTAATGTTCTCATCTTATTATTATACACCTTATACATATATTAGGGAAACGGAACATTAGAGTGAATATGAGGGAGTAATTGTCAATGATTGTCAGTAAGTATATTTGTAGTTATATTTATTTATAAGATGGACAAAGTCATTTGAAAAACAAAATCGATTTTGTTATTCTTTATATAAGGTGTACTTATTATTATTATTATTATTATTATTATTATTATTATTATTATTATAAAATAAACAACTTTTAACGAAAAATCAAAATAAAAGTTTAAAAAAAATTGTGGCCAGCCGAGATCGTACTATCTGTTCGTCCTCCTAGCAATAACAAAATTAGGACGTGTAAAAATAAAATCACCCACACACGCTCCGGCATCATGAGACACCGATTTCTGAATCCGCTTGTCAGCTCCCTACCGAGGAGAAGGAAGAAGGTAAGAAACCATTTCCATTCGCCTCGCACAAACCCTGATATTATTACTATTATTATTATTATTTTTAAGATCCGAACTTAACTAACTTAATTTAATTTAAGTTAACTATTATTATTATTATTATTATTATTATTATTATTATTATTATTATATTTGAAATATGAGAGTTGGTGAAATACTTGTAAATGACATTGCAAGAAAGGAGGAACCAATAGTTGAAGGCAGCTCCTAATTGGATAATAAGTGCATGAATGGAAAAGCTAGAATCCCAAATAACACGACAATTCGACAAGGACTTATTTTGGTCGCAAATTCCAAACAATGCCGACGCTTTTGCGCTAAAAGTCCCATTCTTTTTCCTTACTCTTTTGAGAGGTTTTCCATTATTGTCAATGTTACTTCAATAGTAGGCCCAAAAGGGAAACTTATAATTTATATCAGCCTAATACCAACTAATAAAGTTGAATGTCACTAGGTCACACTACATAAGCACAAATCCTCGTTTCAATAAAAATATATTTGTTTTGAATTTAAAACGGTTAAATAAAATTAATAATACGAGTTGATGACTAATGACTAGTAAAAACATGTCTCATCCATATTTATTTGGGTTGCTATTTGACCATATTTTATCTTAAAACGAATATATTTGTTTTCATAAAGAGCAGCTCTTATTTTGGTTTTATAAGATCAATATATCAATTAAATCATTCGTATCGTTACCTAATTAACTTTCATTATTTTTCTTTCATTACACAAGACTAGGGTCCTGTTTTTTTTTTTTTTTTACTGAAACGAGCTGAATTGAATTAAGTGAAGTAGAACTTAATTGAACTAAATTGAGTGGAACTAAGGTTAAGTGAATTTAGTTGAATTAAAAGTTAATCTTGTGAAGAGATTAACTGAACGTAATTGATTGAACGTAAATAATGTTTAACAGAATAAAGCTAAGTAAAACTAAAATGAGCTGAAATTAAGCCAGAAAGAACAAAACCTAGCTCTAATTTAGTCTTGTGTAAGGCAGTTTAAGAGTAATCTAGTGTAAACAATAGATTCAAACACAACTCTATGATGAGTAAGTAAAATGTGCTAAGGCAGTTTTCTACTTCACATGTATTTGCACTTATCGTATCAACCAAACGATCTCTTATTTTAGTCTTGTGTAAGGAAGTTTTAGATTAATATAATGTAAATAACAAATTTAAACACAAACCTATGACTTTATGTGTAGGTAAAATGTGGTTATTAAAAAAACACTATTTTATATTTAATTTGTGTAAAACCACTTTACACGATAATATTTGTAAAATATATAAAAGAAAATAGTTTTTAGTCCATTTAAGGCAACCTAATTAGCACAACACTTATAGATGACAAATCATGTCACATTAATGGGCCTACATATTTGTTATTTTAGTAACAAAATTCAATATATTAGAGTAAATTGCTTGAATCTTTCCAAAGAGTTGGTAGTCCAAATGTCATGGCCCATGTTTCTTGACACATACAAACAAGTCACACAATCATACATCACTTGTTTGTATTATTCTATAATATATAATCAATAACTCAATAAGTAAGACTTCTTAATGCTTAAAATTACTTGGTTGCATCCTTAATGATGATTGCATGGCAATTTGTGTAAGACATTTTTAACCCCTTGAATAAAATACTTATATTCAGCGGTCGAGATAGGTAGTTAGTGTGAGCGCTCGCACATGTTGAGGGGTAGAATTTTAGTTAAGTTTTTTGATTGTTTAGAAATTTACCTTAAACTATTACTAATTCACCCGTATTGAAATTTGCGCATTCGTTAAATTCAAAATTTTGACTCTGTCACAACTTATATTGTATCTAAGCCTTGGTTTCTTAATTGTTTTTCTAAAATGAAATGATCAATTGAGGGGGGAACAAACAAAATTGAATTGAATCAAATTAGAGTGAACTCAAACTAAGTATAAAACAAATATACGTGTTAGTTAGGGTTGTAAGTTGTAATCAAAAAAGTCAGAAGATGGTGGGAGAAGATAATATGGGATAGAAAATCGGTCAAAGCGATAATACAACCAGTTTTTTTTCAGCTGAAAAGAGCTAAACTGTATAAAATGGAGTTGAACTAAATGAAACTGAATTGATTTAAATTAAATTGCAATGTAATAAACTAAACATAATAAAGATGAACTGAAATAATATAGGCTGCAATTGAATTCAAAAGAACGTGTCTAATGCTAAACCCGTATATGTCGTTTTTATAAAGTTAATGAATCTGTGGCCCATGAAGAAAATTTTGAGTCTACTAGTCAATCAATTGGGCCTAATTTTTTCATAATCACTAGTAGTATGATTATGACCCGAGTCCAATATACCAGTGGAGGCAGTAGTCCATCACTCCATCCACACGTTTTTCAAGACGGATCAGTAGACATCGCTTCAGAATTAACGGTGTCTTTAAAATAAGATCTCTTACAATTCTATTTTCACAAATTGTCAATCAAGACAGACTTATCCGTCACCAGCTGAAGACGGATCATGTAATACCAAAGTTGTTAGATAAGACAAAAGTATAATGCTACTCCCTAGACATTTTGCTTTTGTATTATCTACCAACTTGATTATTACTTGACTCGTATTTACCTTGTGACGGATACAACCGTCTTAGGGACTGTTTGGCAAAACTAGTTGAAAATGTACCTGAAATCTGAAAAGGTACTGAAACCTGAAAAGGTAGCTGAAACGGTACCTGAAAATTAAGACCTGATAAGTTAGCTAATTTTTGTTAAAACTGTTTGGAAACTAGCTGAAAAGGTAGCTGATATTTGACAAAATGACGTAAAAAGACATGATTTATTATTGATATCTTTTACGTTTTTACTATTATTCTTGTGTTATTGTAAACAAATGACCGAATCAAATATAGTAGTAACTTCTGAATAGAATCGTGCACTTAAAATGGTACTGGAAAATGTTGCTACTTCCAGGATTTCTTTATGTATACTGTTTTCGAATGAATTGACCATTAAAATCAAGTTATAGGAATAACTCCAACTACTAGCTTTTATATACACATGATTTATGCCCAAAGAATTTCACAAATTCATATATAACGATTAGCTAAAAACAAAATTCAAACAATATATCCTCAGAAATATACTATTAATATAAAATTAGTTTTCTATTAAAGTTATACACACAAAAAAATTAATTAAGTTTACGTAAGGATTTTGTAGTGTGTTTAATTTTGTTAATTAACGTTATAAAATCCGATGGTAGAATATGTAAATAAAATAAATCAAGTATCTGATTTGTCAAATGCTACTTTGGGTAGTTTTTTTATTTCAGCCTTTCAGGTATCTGTTTCACCTTTTTCACTCCCAAAAATAATAAGCTACCGGATTGTTTTGACAAAAAAGTTATTTCAGACAAATCAGATAACTGAAATGACTTGTCAAATAAAGCCTTAATAAATTTTTTTTTTTTTTTACATGTGAAAAAGTAATTTCGTAAATTAATTAGTTGTAACTGCTCAGGACCGTCTAACAAAAGCTACGGAAGTTCCGCTATTTACGCGACAAATAGGGGGATTTGCTTGAAGTTTAGCTTTAGGCCTAGGCCATTAACTAATCAAAGCTCCATTTATTTTTATTTTTATTTTTGAATTAAAATGTAATCAAATAATTGAGACGGCATTTTTGATATCGTGCTCATGATTGGCTTGGATTACTACGGTGAAAATATAGATTAATTAAGATAATATCATCACATGCACATTGCACAGACATGAAAAATACCTTAAGACTATACATATTAATTTATCAAACTACTAGTCTTAAACCCGTGCAAATTGCACGGGTTTGCTATTTTAAATGTGGTTATTAACTTGTTGTCAAAGAACGTAAAAAATGATGATTCAATTATGATTAATAATATTTTTAATTTGTATTATGATTTCAATTGCAATCACCGAGTTGTTATAAATGATAGATATGGTAATATAAACAATACAATTTATACTCAAAAACATATCACATGTGATCATAATAGATATAAAAAATGGAAAAAAATATTATACAATCTTAAGTAAATGGTACTACAATTTCTCAAATATTTCTTTAAACTACATATTTGTTTTATTAGATATGTGCATATCATAGTCACAAATCAAATTTTCAAACCATTTACATGTGTCACCTTAAAATATCAAAACAAAATTTGATCATTTATAAACACCGACATTGAAGATAAAATTGGCCTCCGATCGGTTCATTTATTATCATTGTAAAACATAAAATTTCGAAGATTTTTTTTCCGTCAAAGTGAGAAGGAACTAAATATTGTCTTTTGTCAAACCTTGACATCTAATTAACACATCATCACATCGGATTTTTCATGGATTATTGTATTAAGTTAGGACAATGTTACATAATATTCGGGTAAGTTGTAAGTGTAGGTTTGTTGTGGTAGGTAGTAAGATAAACAGTCTTATGATGGTAAATTTTTACTCAAGATGGTTACTTGTCTCAATTTTAAATTGGTCAAATACTATGAATAAAAGAAAAGTTAAAAGACTTATGGACCGGAAACACAATGCAACCTTAACAAATGCTTGAATATAGACGTAGTTGTGAATATTTTCTTTATTAGGCAGGACTTTGGATTCTAAGATGAAATTTTATAATTTCAATTAACATAGTTGCTTTAGGTCCGAAGGCCGTCATGCATGACTTGTAAGCTCAACGTAGTCCACTTTAAAAGAAAATATTGTATGCTTATTATAAAAAAAAATATTTATCATATAGAATTAATAAAAAATTGGCATCATGAGTAGAAATAACACATAACTGCTTTGCATAAATTTATCCAAATAGTCTTCTACTAAGTCATTTAAAAACTTACGTATCTAATTTGTAACAATATGATCTAGCACTTTAGATCACAATTCCACATGGTCTATCTCACTTCACATTCTCAATTTGTCTAAATATACACCATCATACAAATCTCACATTATATAAATACAATCCTAAATTTCGGCTATCGCCTCTATCTCACATTTTTGTCTCTCAATACTTCGTATAAGACTTGTTCTATTCATTGTCAATGGTTTTTGTTGAACCATTGAGATTCATTCATGGAGGGTAAAAAAAGGAATTAATTGATTACATACAATAATTGATAGTATTGTATATTTGTATATGCGAATGTTCCATTTACACACTTTGTTTTTTCTCACTTGCATTAATCTATGATTATTGTTTGCCTTTGTTTTAAAATTCTAATAACTTTTAATTTTTAATAAAAAAAAAATTTAAATGCAATTTTAACAATTTCTTATATTATTTTTATTTATTTTTTCATAATTTTTTATGTGCGAGTTTTACCCATCACTCTTGAGTAATAATTGATTTATTGAAGAAGCTATCTACATAATTTTTTTAAAAAAGAAAATTGGTATATTTTTTCGTTTGTCATTTTTCTCTTTTTTGGGTGTTTTAAGTCAATTCTTTTATATTAGTAGTTATTAGTTTAATATTTTTGTTGTGCTTCTAAATAGTAAGGTTATTGTTAAAAATATTGAAATATTGTTCTTCTATTAATAGTTTAGCAATATCATATAAGAATGTAATTTATATCAAACCAATTTAATCCGCATATATACGTACAAAAACAATTAAATCATTCATTGAACATGGAGGGCCCACTAAAATTTTACTTTGAAAAATTGACTTTCAACCACGGAGCGACACCTCAGCTCCGTGGTTGTTGCTTTTATAAAGAAGATACCAAACTCTTTTGTGTCGGTTGATTGTTTACCTTTTATATTTACTAGTTTTAATCTCGTGCAAAATTTGCACGCGATTGAATATTTAATATTGTTAAAATTTATAAATACTGGAAACAAATGGTAAGACGCACAAATGGAAAAGTGGAACCAAGTGGTGTTAGTCCAGTGGTAACTGAGTTAAAACTTAAAGCTTGCAAAAATGCAGGAGTTGAGAGGTCTCAGGTTCGATTACCAGCTGGGGCGATGACCACTTGGCCACTGCAGCTCCCGAAGGGGGTGGCTTACATGGTCCATGTGGTGGTGCGGGAATGCATGGGCCCGGGGGGATTAAACCCCTCGGCCCTCGTTACCAGCAAAAAAAAAAAAAGTGTGACTAATAACCTTACTTTTTAATTTTATTTTAAACATATTCTCAATTTGTCTCATTTGTCTATTTGATTAATATCTCTCACAAAAAATAAAAAGATAAATAAATTTCGGGACAGATCAAGTATAACATAAATTTGATGATGATAAAACCAATTAAAAGATGAATATTTCAATTAATATAATAATAATAATAATAATATTTCAACTAATTTATTACGAACTTTATGTTACTCCCTCCATTTTTTTTATATCACCCCAATCCCCTTTTTGACACTATTCACAAACGGGTATTCAACATCAGTTTTCTTTCAATCCGTTCACGGAAATATATTCATGTGAGATCTTTTTTAATTTGTCTTGATAAGAGGATTAAGAATATCAAAATTTTATAATTTTTAGTAGTATGTAGCTAAAGATATAATCGAAACAAAATGTGTATTGACAAACGTGTATAAAGAAATGGGGTGATATAAAAAAAATGGAGGGAGTATTTGATATTTATCAGGAAAACAAATAATGAAAAAAACAATATTTTTACCATTAGAATAAAATGAAATGACGGCAAATATCAATCATTGGCCTTCAAGTTTGAGTCTTCTCATCGTAATTGTTTTCTCAATTTTATTTGTGTATTTTCATTCCCGTTTCAACAACTCTGTTATATAGAGCTGTCTTACAACATTGCACCGACTCATCTGGAGAAAGTCCGACCACTTATTGGGTCTAAGTATCTGGTTAGGTCTCAATATATTTTATGCCGAAAATTTATAGGCCAAGATGATTATTGTTTGTCTTTTTTATCAAAATTATCAGTATTTTAAATCTAATTATTATTTTTGTCTATCAATAAATAATGTATTTTTGTATGAAATAAACAACAAATTTTTAATTATTAACAAATTAGGACTTTGTATTTTTTGTATTACAACTATTGATAAAAATATATATGTAAATTATGTATGGTTTTATAATATGTGGTGTTTAATGTATGGTTATAAAATACAAAACAAATATATAATGTACTCCCTCCTATAGTCCTATTCATAATAATCTTCCCTATTTCCTTTTTCGTTAATTCACAATACCTTCTCTATTTCTTTTTTTTGGTAAAGTTTTTATACATATTTTAATCACCTCACCCCACAACAATACCCCACCATACTCATACTTTATACTTATTTTAATCACCTTACTCACAACAATTACCCCACAATACATACCCTCTCTCCAATTACCCAACCCCACACCAATATTTTCCCATATAATAATCCCCTTCTTATTCTTGGTGCCTTCCCCAAAGAGGGAATGCTATCACTAGTAGAAAAATATTTATTTCCTGCTCTCTATTTGCGGCTTTTTATCCAAATAGCAGCAAATAAATGTACTAATTACCACCCATCCTTAATATTAATGGAAAAAAAGAATAAAGAAAAAGAATAAACTAAAAAAAACGCAGCAAAAGAACCTCAGCACTCTCCTTCTCTAATAACCTTACCTCACCGTGCATAACCCTTTATCAATTATAATCACAAAAATCATCATCCTTGTCGCGCCTCTCCGCCATTCTGCCTCACCACCACCGCGTGCCTCATCACCACCGTGTCAACTCGCCAGAATTTGACCTTCCTTCTATTTTTTGGATATTGGGTAAGCAAATCCAGTGTAACAACCCGACCCACCACGGTCGTAACACACCCCCAATTAGATGGGAGGTAAGCCTTTGGGCCCATTATTTGTCCTCACTTAAGCCCAAAAGCACAAGGCCTTGTTACTAAGTGGTGGGTGGGAGCTATTATAAACATATCACAAGACTCTCAATCTACCGATGTGGGACAAATCTCCACACAAACTCATATCATACTCTTGGGGTGTTACAAACTCCCCCACTTAAAGAACACAACGTCCTCGTTGTGCCTCAAACTTGACCACAACCAGGGCCAGAATCCTCCCCCGCTAGGTGTGTGACCCGGGTACTCCCGACCACAGGCTCACCACACGGTCGCAGGGTCGCTCTGATACCATTTGTAACAACCCGACCCACCACGGTCGTAACACACCCCCAATAAGTTGGGAGGTAAGCCTTTGGGCCCATTCTTTGTCCTCACTTAAGCCCAAAAGCATAAGGCCTTGTTACTAAGTGGTGGGTGGAAGCTATTATAAACATATCACAAGCCTCACATTCTACCGATGTGTGACAACCTTCTTCTCATACTCTTGGGGTGTTACAGGAGCTGTCGTCAGACGTTCCTTAAGGGTTAAGAACGCCTTCTCACAACTCTCATCCCATACGAAACGATTCTCCTTTCTCATTAATGACGTCAGCGGCTTAGCTATCTTCGAGAAATCTTTGACAAATCTCCTGTAGTACCCAGCTAACCCCAAGAAACTTCGGATCTCTCCCACATTCTTTGGACTTTGCCATCTTGTCACAGCCTCGATCTTGCTGGGGTCCACAGACACCCCCTCCTTAGAAATTACATGACCCAAGAAGGCAACCTTCTCTAACCAGAATTCGCATTTACTCAACTTAGCATATAACCCATTCACCTCAAGAGTCTTCAACACGGTCCTCAGATGTTCCTCATGCTCTTCTTTGTTCTTGGAATACACCAAAATGTCGTCGATAAACACAACCACGAACTTATCCAGGTACGGACTGAATACGCGGTTCATCAAATCCATGAACGTTGCTGGTGCATTAGTCAACCCGAACGGCATAACCACAAATTCGTAGTGGCCATACCTTGTTCTGAACGCGGTCTTGGGAATATCCTCATCCTTAATCCTCAATTGGTGATAACCCGATCTCAGATCAATTTTTGAAAAGACTCCGGCCCCACTCAATTGATCGAATAGGTCATCAATTCTCGGCAAGGGGTAGCGGTTCTTGATAGTCGCGTTGTTCAGCTCTCGATAATCAACGCAAAGTCTCAGACTCCCGTCCTTCTTCTTTACAAAAAGTACGGGCGCTCCCCAGGGTGACACACTAGGCCGGATGAATCCCTTCTCAGCCAATTCATCCAGTTGCTTTTTCAATTCTTCCATCTCTTTGGGTCCCATTCGGTAAGGTGATTTTGATATTGGTCCCGCACCAGGTTTGAGATCGATAGAGAAGTCGACCTCCCTCTTAGGTGGTAATCCTGACACATCGTCCCGGAACACTCTCTCAAACTCCCTCACCACTGGTATCTCACTAATACTCGGAGTCTCCACCTCACAGTTCCACATTTGACACAAGATTAAACTGCCCCCCTTACGCAAGCTCGATTTTAGGGTATTAACCATATGAACTTGACCTTAGGTTTAACCATGAATCCCCTATAGGTCACTCTCACCCCCTTAGGTCCCCTCAGAGAAATTTTCTTTTGGTAACAGTCAATGAAAGCCCGGTATTTTCCCAGCCAATCCATCCCCAGGATTACTTCAAAGTCCCCCAATGGAAACTCGATAAGGTCGCAATGGAAAACCACTTCCCTATATTGACAGGCACACTCCTAAAGACTTTATTACATAGTACTGATTCTCCGGATGGTATTGTTACTGGATCCTCTACCCAATCATAGATATCAAGTCTTAACTTCCTAGCATGATCTCTAGACACAAAAGAATGGGTTGCGCCGGAATCAAAGAGTACGAAAGTAGGTTTAAGGTTCACGAGAAAAGTACCAGTCACTACATGGGCGTCATCCTTGGCAGCTTGTTTCTCCATGGCAAAGAGTTTGCCACTAGTCTTCACTCCACTCTGGCTTGTAGAGGCGGCTCCTGTTTGCTGATTTCCTCCAACTGCGGCCTTTTGGTTACTGCCACTCCCGTTGTACTGGTTATGCTGGGAACGGTTTTGATAATTGTTATAGCTCCTCTGGTAGTTGTTGCTAGTACCAGACCTCGAATTTCCCCCATAACCTGACATAGGGGTGCGATAACCTCCACTCCCTGAAGTGTTCATGCGGGGCCCACTGTACCCCGGAGTTGGAGTACGGTAACCCCCAGATTGATATCCTCCCGAAGATCGACACACTGCCTGTTTATGCCCCGTCTTTCCACACCCATAACATACGATCCCCACCGAACTGGCCCCTGAACTACCACCCTTGTAATTTCCCGCACTCTGGTTCTTGGCACCTGTCGAAGCATTGCTGTTGAAGTATCCACTGTACTTATTAGAATTCTGCTTTTTCGACCCAGAACTGTCACCCAAGGTCTCAGTCTTCCTCTTGTTACTTCTTGTCTTCTTTTCCTCTCTGATCATGTCTGCGAGCCTCTCTGCCGCCCCGGCCCGTAAATAAATATCTCGAACAGTAGTGGGTGGTGCAGCAATGAGCCTCTTCTTGACTGCTATGGTTAACCCTCTCTCAAACTTCATGGCAAGCATCGGCTCATCCATCCCCATTTCTCCCACATGGTTTAACAGCTGAAGGAACTTTCTGTAGTAGACCTCCACGGTCATTTCCTCAGTCATCCTAAAAAGTTCCAGTTCCTCTCTGAGCTTGCTCTTTTGAAACTCAGGTAGGAAAACTTCGAACAAGATTCTCTTGAATGCGACCCATTCCACGTGGTTAATCCCATCCTCGACAGCAGCCTCTCAGATTTCTCCCTTGTTCCTCGTCCACAAATCGCCAGCCATTCCCCTCAAGTAGTGAGCAACTTGATCTACTCTCAGTTCTTCTGGACAGTCTATCAATTCGAACAAATTGCTGAACTCTCGACACCATTCTCCGAGGAGGTGAGGTTCTCCCTCCCCGGTGAATTGTGTAGGGTTATGCCTTGCGATTATGGTACTCATTTTAGCAGAATCCATGCGTCTCGCCTTCAAGGCCTCATTTTCAGCTATCAGCAAGTCTAACTCCTCTTGTGTGATATTGGCTGCGTTATTTCTTCTTGGAGGCATTCTAAGACATTCAAATAAAATATGAGTCCCGGTTTTAAGTATGGGTACCCATTCGTATTAAGGTCATCACCTTTAAACATCAAACTACTTATGCAACTAAAATATGTATTAGCATCACTTCCTACACATGGCTCAGGGATCACATAACCGCATATCATTAGACATGATATAACTATTAATATAACACCAATTATCGCATGTATCCTCGTTATCATGTACTTTATGTAAAACACCCATATAATCATACTCTTTCTTTCATATTCATGCCATTCGTATAACAGATGAATTCTTATAACCTCTTAGCATGCTTTACCACCATTCCCATCACTTCCTATTCTACCCTTTTCGCTCGTATGCACTTAAGGTATCCGGGTAAAACTGAGAGGGCCTATGGTTTAGTGTGAGGGGGGCCCCAGACTCATACTTCCCCTTTAGCGTGCTCCTAAAAGTTCTATCCCGGGGTTCATTTTATTTAGACTCTCCCTACATTCATTGGATTCATTAGGTTAGGCCTGAGGATCGTTCGCTCTGATACCACTTTGTAACACCCCCATTTATTTAGAGGCCTGAACTAGGACCCTCCAAATAACCAAGGGTGTTACCATCTCGGAAACCCGAGGCAGTAGATAACAAAGGAAGAACTACAGTACTTTATTTAATAATTTAACGTTTCATAAAGTCTCAAAACATTACAACTGTAGAAACTAAACCAAAGTTTAAGTCTGATGAAACTAAAAGACTGATCTAACACTAGACAGGTCCGTTCCAAGTTCTCTCCTCCCTTCCGCATCCATAAGTCTAACCTGTCATTCTGCTCCCCAATAAATTGGATCAACACAGACACATCAAACAAACAACAAACAGGGTCAACACGAGGTTGAGTAGGTAATATGATTAAACATGAAATATCACAAAAATACAATTCCTCCATCTCCTCCAAATCAACTCCTCCACATCACCCAACACATCACACCTCCCATGGCCATATCACAAGTCCCTTATCACAAGACCCGATTCAAACCTCCGTCCTCCACAACAACAGTAAGATCAATCAATCAATATATATATATTCACATTTCAATGTAAACTTCATACAATAGATATTCTCATGTCAATACACAACCACCAATGTAAATATTCCCCTACCTTGAACTGCGGAAGATAAAAGCAAGTGCGCGACGGCTACTAAAAGTGTTCCACGCGAAAACCTCCACCTAGACATATATCATATAATTAATAAGACTCCCTAAAACTCGTAACATAAGTACGCATTCCATTTATAGCACTTTCCTCAAGAGAAAAGTTTCCTTTAAAAGACATCACCAAAAATAGTAACTTTCTAAATATAGCACTATCTTAAAAATATTAACATACCCATTAAATATAATACCCAAAATAATAACCAAAACACAATTGATAACACACCATAAATAAATTACTAACAATAATAATAATAATAATAATAATAATAATAATAATACAACGCAACAACAACTACGTAGAAAGAACCGCACCAAAACACGAATAGCATTTTTCGAATACGATCCGCGACCAAAACAGAACCCGCACCAAAACAGCCCCCATACCCGCCTTATCACGCCACTGCTACCACCCATAACCACCCAGACTTGCACCCTATACCGCCTGGTACCACCACAACCCCTACCAGCCGCTTCGCCTCTCTCCGCCAAGATGAACCAGGGCCGCAAACAGGCCTGGTTCATCACCGAACATTCTGACCAGACCAAAACAGCCACCCCATCGACACCCCTATAGACCCTGACACCCAACGACTCCGACACCCAACACCAGCCCCAACACCACCTTAGCCGACACAGTGGTAACACCGCATTGACCTCCCCCGAGTCAGCGGTGTTACCGTTCCCAACACCCCCTGGTCACCAATAAATTAAATACAACAACAGCAGAACGCGAGAACAGTACTCCGACCACCCTGTCGACCGCCCCTTTATCGCCGTACCCATGCACCTCTGACTACCACGACTACCACCCCCGACATCACCCCACTACCTACTGAAAACCCACGCAAAGACCCGTGAACAAGATCCACAGACCCGACATAAAACTCCCTTAAAACTAACGCCTGATAAAACCAAAACGATAAAACAGACAGACACGACCCTTCTGACACCGTCACAACCACCCTCCACGACGCACCACAACAACCAACGACACCACCCCATATACTTACATACGTTCACTACATGTCCTACTACAACAAGATGCAAAAACAACAACAATTAAACGATTTATAACCTACAGATTATATGATGAAAGTTATAAGACGAGTTGATGCTATGTGCTGACATACCGAATACCAGGGCCAAACGAACCACCGAAAGAGGGCCTACCACCACCGCGACCACCTTCTTTTCCTTCTATGCTATGACGGCTAGGGTTTTGGGCGTTCAGATTTAGGTTAGAAAGGGGTTTAGGGTAAGATTAAAGCATCTAAATAAGGAGGCAGCAGCATAGGTTATAACTTGTATTATATTTTCGACATCATGGGCTGCTCTATTTCACAAATTCCGAGGCCCACTGGCCTGACCAGTGATCAGGGGTTCGAGCCCCCTTACGGACATCAAGTGATTATAAGCTATAAACCCTTAGTCCCTACTTCGAACCCCACAAGCATACAAACTTATACGATTTTTTGCCGTTGATCGCGTAATTAAATATAAAGAAAGAATACGGGTTATTACAAAGGGATTCATAGTTGTTTGATCTAGAAAGGCTAAAGTCTCAATTTTATAAAGAGTGAGATCCCATCATTATTTTAAACTCATTTAAGTGAACTATTTGATATGAGTAGGAATGAGTGATGGCAAAATAAAACATCATATGCCATAAGGCAAAATAATCTACATGAGTCATTTTACATGCATATAGGTGGTTTGGTTTAGGCGGAACATAATGATCTGCAACATTCAAGCAATAAAGATAAGAACTTAAAAACATTAAAATTCTAGTGTGGCTTATCCTATGAAAAACAGTAAATACAACTTGGAATCCAAGCACATGGACCCTAGAAGCTTCATGGATCACCGTTCTTCATCTCGAGATGTAAACTGGAAATAGAGACCCGGATGCATCAAACTCCTCTTCTCCTTTTTCTTCTTTGTTCTAAGCTATTACAATGTAAATCCTATTTACATTTAATCTAAAATAAAGAAAAATTAAAATACAAAGCGGAGATGCGAGATCTCATAAATTGCATCACTTAATTACTTTCCACCATTACCGAAAAGTAACCAAAAACTAAAGCCACACTAGATACATGATTATACTTGACAACAATTGTAAAAATAAATTCAACCTTCATTGAAAAACAATATCATTAACAATATAATAAAACATTCATAATGCAATATTATCCAAACCACCATTAATTTTAAAATTACATGTCACACATGTAACCATAATCCAAATAAATTCTAAAAAATTTTAGAATCTAGTAAGTATCATCAATTAGATATAATAAACCTTTTAAAATAAATAAATGATTAAGTAACCGAAAAATTATCAAATAATTTTCGTTTATTTTCTTTCTTTCCCACGGCAATCACACGGTTATGCCCTTTTTTTTTCGAAAAAAATTGTTACAATTACAAAACATCTTTTATAATTTAGTTAATATGAATATTATCTCATAATATAAATAAAAACGAAAACAAATAAAATAACCTAAAAACCAATTTTACGATTTTTTTAATACCCCTTTTTTTTTGTATCTTTATAAATTTGTTCTAATTATAAATCTTTATTTATAATTTAGTTAATATAAATTATCATATAATATTAATAATAACAAAAGCAACAAATCACAAAATTGAGGGTAGGGCCGGAAAAAAACTTACGGTCCAATCTTACACGTTTTTTTTTTTTTTTAAAAAAAAAGGCAATTACTCATATTATCAAATAATATCATGTAAATTGACATATTCATAAGATATTATACTATTTCCTTAAATGGTATAATCAAGGTAGAAATAGATTTTGGAAACTTTACTAATTCGTGAACTTTCTTAAAATTACTCATAGTAGCACAAAAATCATCTCATAACTTTGTGTTATAGTTCTAATCATATTAGGTTTTTAAAAATTTCCAAATATTGTCATCAAGATTAACCTTTTTAATTCATGTGAACAATATCCATTCATCTTAACAATTTAAAACAAATTAATCTAATTCTAACAATATCTTGATTGAACTTTTAATAATCATTGATCTATATCATTGTTATGAGCATCATCACATGATAATTATTTTAACAATTAAAATAAAAAAATAAAAAAAAAATAAAAACCGAAACCAAAAAAAACCTGAACCAAAAAAATTTTAGTCGTGACATATCACGAAAAAAAAACAGACCGAAAAAAAACTTTTTTTTTATAAACCGTGAAAAATATGTGTGCCGTGGGATTTTAATTCTCAATTAATTATCAAAACGATTTTGAACAATGGCTCTGATACCACTTGTAGGAAATAATTTCTTAAATTACTCATAAAAGTATTAAATTAATTAATACTGCCAAGGATTATATTAAAAACAAATTGATATTAAAACAATAGAACTGAAATAATAGGACAAGAATCATAGAAATAACCTTTGATCCTATATGAGATCTGCCTAAGAACAACCTAGTATAAACCCAAATTTCAAGGTAGAAGTTCTCCTTAGATTGCACCCAAGACGATTGAGAAAGATTCCCTCAAAGCTCCTCCTAAATTACTATTAATTATTTTAGAGGATTTATTTTGGGATTAAGATGATAAACTAATCAAAGAGAATAAGAGAGAAAAAACTGTTTTCTTCTTGTGTTTCCAACCTCACGGCCAAAATCCTCTATATATAGGGTTTTGGTTTGTGTTGGTATTGTACTTCAATTAGGAAAACCTCATTATAATATAATATTTTGAGTCAGTTTCCTTATTCCGAACTTCCTTAAAATATCATATATATTTTAATACTTTTCGGTGTACAAATTTAATTCCCGGAGAATATTAATTAATTATCTTATAATTAATTAATCCCAATTATATTATTCTATCATATATTAAAATATAATTAATAAATATAACTTTTATATATATTTATTAGAATTAACATTTAATTCATTTCTCCTAGTTATTATTTAATCATATTAAATGTTTATCATCTACTTAACTACATTTAGCAAAGTTTAGCATTTATGTAATTATATCAATATATAATCACATTTCTCAGTACTATCCTATAGGTGTGACCATTAGGGATCAGCTGATTATCGTCATCATATGACAGTAACGTCAAACTTCTAGTGAGTCAATCGTTACCGATAAACGTTAATCAACTGATTAATATACTAAGGATCCCTGCGTGATCCTGTAAAAGATTTACTCAAATAATCACACACTGTGGTGGACATTTACTCCAACAGTATCATTATTTCAGCGTTTTCTATACCACGCCCCCTGTTTTACTTGTTACGCCTTTATTTTTCAATTGATAACACATTTTTCAACTCAGTTGGTCTGAACAGAAACTTTACAGCAATTAAACAGAAAATTGGACAACTTGTAAAAATCATTATTAAACAGAAAATTGGACAACTTGTAAAACTTAAGGGAATTATTTATAACACATTTTTCAACTCAGTTGGTCTGAACAGAAACTTTACAGCAATTAAACAGAAAATTGGACAACTTGTAAAAATCATTATTAAATAACGACTCATTAAGATTTTACGTGACTTATCAATTAAAAAAAAACATGAATGAATATTCTAAACATTGGAGTTGGAAATATGCATAAACAATAAATACGCTTTAAATGGTTTCTTTTGTAAAAACATGGGTCAAAACGGAACTGTGCAGTAACAATCTGACCACTATCGACTAAAATATTTATTTCTCGCAAAATATAACTCATATACACATGAAACCAAAAGCATCGAGAAGCTAAATCAAAAGGTTATCAAACATAAAATTTTCACATTCGTATAGAAAACACATTTTAAATGGCAGCCCGTACAAACAATGTAACATTCTGAAAATTTATCAAACCCCCCCTTTTTTTTGTTCCCAAAAATCACTTCACATTATCACATTTACATACAACCATTATTCTTCCAAACATGTTGACATATCATTTGAAGCATAGAAATCACATTGCACCACATTAACATGTATTCATTATTTCAAACTGAAATTGCCATCTAGAAAACGGTAAAGATTGCGAAACTGAAACATCTTACTATAGCATAACTATATAGCACTCATGTATTAGGACAACACATTTTGCATATCACTAGACATGGATTGCCTAGGCAATTAGTAAGATAATAACAATTATAATCTCAAAATTCGATCAGATTTGCCTAGTAAGCCCAAACAGTAAACTCTTGCAAAGAATAAGACATTCAAATAAGAAGTGTATACAAATTTAGAATATCAACAAAACAATTATCACCGGACACGACACCCGTTTCGGTCTACTAGCTTTACACATAAAACTTAACTTGATTCCACATCCTGTATCAACATAACATGGTTGACTCTACTAACCATTCCAGTCAATCATGGTCATATCTCTCCTATATCTAACCTCTTAGGTAGCTATAGCTTATGGTGTTTCTATCATCAACTCATTACACATATCATTATACTATATCTCTACCTAAGGGTGCAGGGATCATATAGTCGCATACATATCACCATACAAGGCAAAATCATATTTCAAACTCATATTCAAAACTCATGTTCTCCATACTTGAAATAATATATCTCAATCCGCATTCAATATCAATCTCATGATTCACAATATAGATTACCAACCATATTTCACATCATAACTTAGCTCATTCATTTCCTGCCGAAACGTTAGTACAATATAAATTAGGTCTTTTCCTTTATTCTATACTACCCACTCTCTACATCTCTCAAGGTAACCAGGTTACACTGAAAGGGCCAGTGGCTTGGTTTGAGGGGGACCCTAACTCATCCCAATCCTGGGGGCTTCTAACAGTTACTAACCTGGGGTTCATTTTATTAGACTCTTCCTACGTTCCTTATTATTCATTTGGTTTAGGCCTGAGGATCGTTCGCTCTGATACCACTTTGTAACACCCCCATTTATTTAAGAGCCTTTAACAAGACGTTCCCAAATAAATAGAGCTGTTACCATCTCGGAATGTCCGAGGTAGTGAATAACAAAGTAAAACAGCCAAAGTACTTTATATAAAACTGATAAAATTTAAACTTTAGTTATTACAGTTACTACACAGCGGAAAAGAAAATACAACTGATGACTTCTCTAGATGTGATATAATTCTAAGTCGGTCCAAAGTCTGCATCTCACATTCCTGCCCCAACTCCTAGCTCATCTGTCTCTGACCTGTAGAATCTACTCCCCATTCCGGATCATCGTAGGTGTCACACGAATACACTGTCAACCTCGCGGTTGAGTAGGAAAACACAATAATAAATAATGCAACAATGATGATATGCAAATGTCATGATATGCTCGAGCTCAAACTCATTCTCAAGCTCAAACTCATACCCTTGCACCAAGCCATACCGAACCTCCCGGCAGACTATAATCGGTCGTCACCGAACACTAGCTCAATAGCTGATAAGACACCAGGCCTGGTCTGCAGAACCACCCTGGGCTTTATATCAGAACAATATCTGATCCACATCTTTCTCAGTAACCAATGCTTATGCCATGCTCATGAATGCAACACTAAAATAAATAACCATTAAGTATCATGCTCAGATAACTCATACTTGCATCCATAATATACAAGGCAACCTCCATTCATAACACATCACAGAGTAAACATCCACTCATAACACTTCATAGAGTATAGTGTCAGTGTATCCTACCTGGATATATAGCAATATAATCCAATAGCAAGCCAGCACGTAAGCAGAGTTATGTCACTTCAATACCGTCACCTAACAATATAATATACATCATTACTAACTAATATAACTACATAAACAAATATAATATATCAATTATTCACATTAACGATTTAAATCATATATTATGCATAACGAGACCGTATAAAAGATGACTATTCCAATTAACTTAAACAACTTGTCCTTATTACTTTAATCACCAACTTCAATTAAATAATGAACATTGAAAACACAAACGAATTATTGTTAACCGTCACATTCTTGTATAAACATTTACTTAACAACTTATATAATTAATTATCGTAAACAACATTTTACTAATAATAATTAACTATACTACAACAAACATTAACAAGCATATTACTAATAATAATAATAATAATAATAATAATAATAGTATAATATAATAATAATAATAATAATAATATAATATAACATAGTACGTAGTACGTAGTAGTGTAGTACGTAGTATTAATAATAATAATAATAATTATAATAATGCCAAGTTGTCAACAACATAAAACACGACACATCAAAAGCCTACAAACACGATAACACAACCACGCACCTTCAGCGTTCACTACTTCCTACCGTCACTACCACCAGTCTGACCACCCACGACCACCATGATGGACCCGCACCTTTACACTGTACCACCCCGTACATCATCCACCCCTTGGCAACCACTTGCGGCCGCTATACAAGCCACCCCCAATGACCCAAAACAGCCCGCTCATACCCGTATCCCCTGTTTCCCTCCGGCAGCGATCGCGCGAACCACCAACAACCACCACTCAAGACACCTACCCAGAGCCGCCAGTCACCGACCAACCCAACCCCATCAACCACCATCCCTCTCGTGGCCCCTACCACGAGAAAATCGCGAGTAAAACCATGCGTATACACCGTTAACATCATCACGCTCTGTTTCCCATTACTTCCTGCCACCGTGCACCCAGCGCCTCCCTCGCCACCACTAGACAACCACCGCTGTCTCAACCTACCCAGAAACCAGACCCACCAACCCTAGGCCTAGTCAACACGACCCACGCGCTCCTTGACTCTGTTTGTAACGTAACCCCGTATCCTTGTCGAAAACCGCTCTCACTACCGCCATAACCACCACCACGGGTCACCCTAGATATGGTCATAGTCCCTTCCATCTCTTCTATCCCAGACCTTAAACACAATTCAGAGAACATGAGATAGACGAGAGGAAAAAGGGTAGGAACTTACCGAGGTTGAGGATACTCGATAAGGCGTCGCTGGAAGCAACGAAGAAAGCTTTGGCCTGTGTGTGCGCGGATATGGAAGGTAGGTGGTGAATTAGGGTTTCGGTAATCGAGTTGTACGAGGAGGAAAGGGAGTTGGGTTATGTCCAGGGATAGGCTTGGTATGTTATGATAAGTAAATTAGGGTTCCTTATGTTTGTTCACTCGGTTCACCCAACTCCAAAACCGAACCCCACACCTTCTTACTCGGTCCATCACGCATTTCGAGACCCTCTGACATCTATATTCCGTTCTCAACTCGTTAACTTATGGAAACGAGTACATATAATTAATTATACTCGTACTAATACTCATACGGAAAACACGGGTATACAATTTAATTTAATATTAATAGATAATAATTACATAAGAATATACAAAAACGAGAAATACATATAAATTAGGAAATATATTTAATTATAAATATATTATTAAAATTAAAGAAGTACGAATCAAACGTCATTTTATGAAATAATTATCAAATATCTAATGATTATGAAATACGAAATAATCGTAGAAATACGAAATAATCGTAGAAATACGATTTATAAAATAATAACAATTCTCGTAAAATACTTTATAAACATTCCGTTTGAAATACGTTTATAAAACACGGTTTGACAGTTGTTGACCGATGCTAAAATACGGGGTATTACAGAGGGTACAAACAACACATCTTTCAAACAAGTTTTTTGCTCAATCGAACTTCACCATGGATTGTGGCTTCGACACGCCTATCATCATGTAGACTGACCATGGAGTAATCTTCTTCCCAAACGTTTTTTAAACATTCCCTTTGTCCCGTCATGTGATGCGAGGCTCCACTATCGATTAACCATTCAAAATTCTTAGTTATATTCATACCTTGGAGCTTTTCGTTGTCATCAGGACTGGATTTCAATAAGAACTTCAACCTGTCAATTTCTTCTACTGTGAATAGGATGTTTGAGCTTCCTGAGTCCTCTGTTTTACCAGCCCCTGTTGTGGCATTTGCTTGATGATATCCACGGCCTCTACCTCTTCCTCGAGTTCCAGTGCCACAACCTCTCCTGCCTCGTCCACGTTCTCGTGCCTTAACTTCTTCATACCCATGTTTTTCATAACAATTATCTTCCGTATGACAAAACTTCCAGCAATGCGTGCATCATGGTGGTGACGGTCTGCTGGACTCTTCTTCATCATCTCTTGAAAATTTTCCTCTTTCTTTTCCACCATTGTTTCTCATAGCCATTGTAGCGTCAATGCGTCCCTCCTTTTCATGGGTAAGAGACGCATGACGTTCTTCCCTTAATACCAAAGCATATACTCGATTTAATTGAGCAATTGGGTCTTATATGAGCAAATTGGTTCTGATTTGGTCGTCTAATTTTGCATCAAGCCCCATCAGAAATTGGTGCACCTTTTCTTCCTCATTTTCCTTTTCTATGGATGCCGCTGCTCCGCAATTGCAGTCCTTTATCTTACTGTATTTTGCTAGTTCATCCCAAATAATTTTTAGTCTAGTGTAGTACTCAACTACTATCTCTTTACCTTGCTTGCATTCATTCAGTTCACTCTTGAGTTGATGAACCCGGGGAGCATTCCCAGCAGAGTATCTTCGTCTTAACTCCTCCCAACTTTCGTTGATTGGTTGAGTAAAAATGATACTCAGATGTAGCTTTGGATCTATTACATTCTGAAGTCATGCCCGTAACATTGCGTTGCATTAACGCCATGCTACCGCTTCTAAATTTTCATCTTCTTCACTGCCTGCTGGTTTCATAGTTTGTTCCGTCAAAAATGATTTGAGTGACGTTCAAACTCGGGCTATCGGATGGATGAAGTTATAATGGAGATGTCATGGGAATTGTCTTTGGATCATTCCCTCCTACCTTCGACTTATCACAAGTCATACTGTATATTGATTGTGTTTTAATTTCTTGGAAAAAAATTTCTGGATCTTTTGGCTCGAGATACCATGAGAAAAGTTTATGAATGATGATTCCTTAATTGCATTCAACATAATACACAACTATGTTATATACTATACAATATAATCTCCTCCTTATATTAGATATTATATGCGACGGATACATACAAACCAAATTACGGGTATCCTAAACTAATAATTCATCATACGCCATGGCTACCCTAAATCCTAGCATAGGAATTAGCTACGCATAATCAGTAAGAGAATGATTATAACAAGGAAACAAATGATTAACAACATAACAAGAGAAGGAATTGAAATAGATATTAAGAAATAATAATACCAAATCCGAGAAAAGAATCAAGAAGAAGAACAATAATCCGATCCAAAGTAATAGAGAAAAACTATATTCTATTCTGAATTAGGTAAGAGAAATATAAGAAAAGTGATAGAAAAAAGTGCCGTCGTCTACTGTTGTCACGAACTCTTTATATAAGAGACAATTCTGAACTGAAGTCCACGGATGAGTGCAGCCCAACAGTCACAATCTTCTCGATCGAGAAGAAAAGCTCTCGATCGAGAAGAAAAGCTCTCGATCGAGAAGAATAAGTACCAAAACCTCTCGATCGAGAAGAAAAGCTCTCGATCGAGAAGAATAAGAAGCAAAACCTCTCGATCGAGAATAAAAGCTCTCGATCGAGAATAAAAGCTCTCGATCGAGAAGAAAAGCTCTCGATCGAACAAATAAACCTCTCGATAGAGCACTTCTCAGCGCGTATTTCCTGCACTGCGCACTGAAATTCAAATGACTGCCATTTCTTCGTTACTCGCTCTCTTTCATCTCCAACTGAAATCACGTGATTATCTGTTGTAGAACTCTATATATGGCTCCTCAAAGTAGGCACTAGCAAATTGAAGCTCTTCCATTGCTTGATAGACTTTCTTTGCTCCTATGCGCATCTCAAAACGGTAGTAACAAGCTCCGACTCAACTCTTCTCCTAAATGCATGCATAAGGACATGTTTTATGCTTGATTATGATCTTCTCCGGCTCATAGCTGCAAAATAGCAAAACAAACCAAAGTAGACTATTCGGGGGATATTCGTAGTAAAATACTACGGAATAAGCATGGAAATGCGTGCTAATATGGCCTAAAAGGTCTATATAAAATGCACACATCACCCGGATCCTAAGGATCTAAAATAATGGGATCCATATCCTACCTTTGGGTATAGGGTCTGGAGGATTTGGGTACGTAGGATCCGGGATTCATTGTTATCTCTACTTGCAACCCCAATAGATATTCTAGGAACTTTGAGTTCAAGTCTCCCAAAGAGCAAAAAAATCTTGTAAATGTGGGAAAATATCCGTATATATTCCCAATACTTTATATGCAGGATTATAAGGTATGATTTATAGTCATAAACGAAGAACAAGATACAAAGATTGGGATTAAGAATTAACCTTCTGTCCTTGCAAAGGCCTAAGATCAGATATCAAAACAGATATCCTCCTAATCGTTGCACCCAAGATGTGCTGAGAAATACCCTTTCCTGAGCTAGAAATTGCAAAATTACCTTTAATTTTGTGTAAGATGAAAGCTAGAGAGAGAGAGAGGAGGGAAGTAGTCGTGTAACTCGTGCGCTTTAAGTGCAGAGTGAATGTCCTATTTATAGCTGCACACAACCTTGTTATTAGACATCAACTAGGATTCCCCAAATCAGTATTTGGTTCTACCTACAACACTTCATAACAACTGAACAACTTAATAATTCCTCAGACCGAAATTCTATCTTTATAGAATCGGTTATATCTCTTTTGTGTAATGTTTTATCTTATAAATATAATCTACTAATTAAATATAACCTTTTATATTTAATTAAATCATTTAATCATCTTTATTAAATAATTGGGATATTCTAGGGTGTACCCTCGTGTTTTTCCGTTTTCTATGTTGTACCCCTAAATTTTATAATTTCTATGGTATACCCTTAAACTTCTTACTTATTCTCCATATTGACCTCATTTAAATCGCCAATAACTTTATCAATATAAAAAGTCGTAATTTGACCTTTATTTTGACTCATAAAAGTGGTATCACCATTCTATATATGAAATATCACAAATAACTTTAAATAAGTATGAACTTCTATTAATAACATATGTTATGAAGAATGAAATAATAACAACAATTTGATGAAATTGAGTTAGATTTGTATACTATTTGATTGGTTAATGGTAATTCGGTGAACTAATAAGTAAATGAGTAGGTTGTCAAGTACTTGAAATGTTAAATAGACGATTTAATAGATAATTTAAGAAATTAAGCTAGCAAAGTCAATAAATAAGGTCATTGTATAGACTAATATATAGAGTTTAAGGGCATACCATAGAATTTAAAAAATGTAGGGGTACAACATAGAAAATTGAAAAACTCGAGGGTACACAGTAGAATATCCCTAAATAATTTCATTACACATAATTAAATATAACATTTTATATTTAATTACGAATTAACATTTTAATTCGTCTTAGCTAATATTATTTAATCAGTATATATTAAATAATTATGTCATCATTACATTGACTAACCGTTTAGTCATATAGGGTATCAATATGATTACATTTTCATCTAATCATATCTCTCAGATTCCATCCTTTAGGTGTGACTTTTAGGGACCAGTTGATTACCGCATCTGTATGACAATAACGTCAAACTTTCTAGCAAGCCAACCGTTATTGATAAACGTGAATCAACTGGCTAAAATACAAAGTATACCCTGTGTTCGTTTAAGAGATTTATCCGTGTTGTCGCATTAACTGTTGAGGACACTAGCTCCAACAATCTCCCACTTGTCCGTATGTATGTGCGATAACCGATTCTCATATCCAATTAAATTTCTCCCACTCAATGTAAAACAATTTGCAAATCTGTATTCACAAAGGTCGTATTTTACAAGCGATCTGTATTAAGAGTGGTTTCCCCGACTAGAGAGTAACTCAACTGATAACGAATCATTATTCGAGCTTGGCCAAGCATTTCAGTTACTACTCCTCGAGTGGCCCTGAGAAATATTAAACCTGATAAGGGGTGGATATTTCCTTCAACTCGAATCTTGCAGATGTAAGCACAGTATGAAATGACCCAAAAAAATCTGCTTAGCCCCAGTTACGATCAGCTAGTGAGAAAGAAATCAAAGTCACCCAAAACTGCCCTTTATCTCAAGAAACAATCGACAGTCAAAAGAATCGACTCAAGGAACACGATGGACGTCCTATCCACGACCCGACACCGAATGTTCTGTAACATTTAGGACTCCATTGCGTCGTCACGAAAATTTCCTATGAGTTATCGTTATAATCTCGTATCTGTGATCGATCAGTCAACGGTTTGATTTATGGTTTATTGAACCCACCATCAATCGACGTCACAAAATAATTGCCAGAGTTATCAGCTCGTGTAGGCGATTACGGACAAAAACAAATATAATGTAATTCAGTTCACTTTGTGGTGTTCAATGTTGTCAGTACAATCCACATGAAAAACAATATATAAAACAAAATCGATGGTGTTATAAATAGTATATGAAATAGATACAATATCCAATTCACAAAAGTACTAATACAACTCAGGAACACGTTTAATTCCCATTGAAATAACGTGCCCTTCATGTTTATCATGTGTTAATGGTTTGGTGAGAGGATCTGCGATGTTGTCATCTGTCGCAATCTTGTCTATCACTATCTCCTTTTACTCAGTAGTAGAATCTGCAATAACACTCTGCTTGGAGCTTTTCCAACTGACAACAGCGCCATTAAGAGTAAAACGAATCCAGACTAAGATTTCGAGTCATCACGATCCGTTTGGAAGCTAGCATCTGCGTAACCGTTTGCGCAAAACGCAGTGCCTCCTCCATAAGTCAATACCCAATCTTTAGTCCTCCGTAGGTACTTAAGAATGTTTTTCACAGCCATCCAGTGTGGTTCACCTGGATTGCCTTGGTACCGACTCGTCATACTCAAAGCATATGCCACGTCTGGACGTGTGCATATTATGGCATACATGATCGATCCTATAGCTGACGCATAAGGAATGCGACTCATGCGCTCGACCTCTTCCGTTGTCTTAGGTGCCCGAGTCTTACTTAAATGCACCCCCGAGATCATCAGAAGTAACCCCTTTTTGGAGTTGGTCATGCTGAATCTGTCAAAAATCTTATCTATATAAGACTCTTGACTCAGTGATAGCATCCGTCGTGATCTATCTCTATAGATACGGATCCCCAATATACATTGTGCCTCACCCAGATTGTAACATCCCGTATTTTTATAAAAGTGATTTTAATAATCTAAAAGTAGTTTACGGAATTTAATAATATTTTAATAATAAATCGTAAATTTATTTTAAGTTTCTCCGTTAAGATCCGTCTTAAGAATGTTTTAGTTCTTAAGATGTTAACTTGGCAAAATCAAACCCCGACTTGAACCCGTTTCACAAAACAAGTAACCCGACTCAAAATATGGAAAGGACAATATAAACCCCACCAAAACCCTATTCCATCGACATCCATCTTCTTTTCCACTGCTTCTTCATTTCCACCATTGTTCTTCATTCTTAAGAGCTTAAAATCAACATTTCAACCTCTTCCCGAACTCGAATCGCGGTAAGTCTTACATTTTCGGAATCCTTGCGAGATTTGCAAGCTTTCTATCTCTTTTAATTTCAATTTGATCAAACTCGAAAAAGACGCTGTTTTGGGTAAATTCCGTTTTAAGCTTCTAAAACCCGTTTCTTTTGTTGTAAGAGTTGGATTAGAAGACCCGGAGGGTGATAGCTTCGTTATTGAAGAAGAATTCGGAGCATAACCCGCTTTTAAGGTGACGATAATGAGAAACTCGGCCTTTTGTCTAAATTAGCACTTTATGTGATTTTGGTTGTATTTGATGAATGTTAGTTTAGTCTTAAGTTCTTTAATGTTCTCCTAATGTCTTATAAACTGATTTTGGTGAAGATTTGAGGAAGAATTTGATGAGAAAGTGAATTTAGGAGTATACATGTTAAGACCGGTTTATTTGGGATTTTCTTGTTAACTCTTGAATTGGTTGTTTGTAAATATGTTCTTATGTGTAATTGATGTTGTATACATGTGGGAAATGTTGTGTTGTTGCGTAAAAACATGTTTAAGACGGATTGGTAAAGTATCGAACGGATTAGAGAATAGCAAAAATGGCGAAAATGCGATCAGAGGCTCTGAGCCGGTCGACCGACCGGCGGCCGACCAGCCGGCTCAGAGTCCCTCATTGTGTTGTCTTAATTTTTGAGGAATTTGGAAAAAGGGCCCCCAGCCGGTGGACCGGCAGCCGGCCGGCCGGCTGGGAGACCCTATAGTGTGTTGTGTGTTGTTTTTGCAAGAATGGAGAAGGGGTCCCCAGCCGGTGGACCGGCAGCCGGCCGGCCGGCTGGGAGACCTATTGTGTTGTTTTTGTGCTTGTCGGCTCGAGAGTAAAAAGGACTCTCAGCCGGTTGGCCGGCCGCCTGTGCCCAACCGGCTGAGAGCCCCCGATGGTATTAATTGTCTTATAACTTGTGATTTTCAAGTCGGATTGTATTGATTCTTTTTCTGTAAGCTTCGTATGCATGTCTAAGGTCCCCGAGGTTCGGGCGGGACTATATTGGGTTCGGGAATAGAGTAAGGATAGAGACCCCCCGGTCGGGCAACCGAAAGGGAAACCGGCTCTCCCTCGGCCTAATTCCCGGGGTCAATTAGGTGTTGGTTTGAAAATACGTCGCTTGCATGATTAGTATGAATTGAGTAAGTTCAGTAATGAAGTTGTAGGACTGTGATTTGGTTTAGGTCATAGTTCTGAAGTGAAATGTTGTTGTAGAACTGTGATTTGGATTAGGTCACAGTTTTGGTGTGCCTTGTATTGTTGTAGGTTTGTGATTTGGATTAGGTCACAGTTCTGCTTGCCTTTGTATTTTGAGGTGTATTGTTGTAGGGCTGTGATTGGGATTAGGTCACAGTTTTGTGTTGCCTTTGTATTATGGGGTATATTATGGTGGAACTGTAATTTGGATTAGGTTACAGTTTTGCTTGCCTTTGCATTTTGAGGTGTATTGTAATGGGGCTGTGATTGGGATTAGGTCACAGTCTTTGCTTGCCTTTGTATTTTGAGGTGTATTTTCGTAGAGCTGTGATTTGGATTTGGTCACAGTTTTGCTTGCCTTTGTATTTTGGGGTGTGTTTATGCATGTGGATTGTATTTGCTGAGGCTTTGTATGTAAAACCCCTCGCGAAAGCGGAAATATAAAACATACAAAGTACTAAAAATGCGGCGGAATTTAAAACTTTTTAAAGTAAACTAAGCAACATGCGAGAAGTCTTAAACTAAAACGGAAACTGAAACTGAAATAAAACCAAAATAGATAAGTAACAGTTCTAAGTATCAAAACCAATATGTACATCAGCCTGGGATGGCACATCCCTACAGGCACTCAAAACTGAAATGTAAACTAAGTCTAGCTAACGTAAACGTGTAAGTCAACCGATGAATAGGATCATCGCTCGCTAGCTCCATGCAACCCTCTGCCAACCACCTGTCATGTACCTACATACATGTAAACATGTACGCCACAATCAGTGGGGAGTGACTAGAGTTCTCCTAGCCACCTTTTGTAACGACACGTAACACATAAATACAAACAGAATACTCCAGCATATATAAACATGTGAAGTATAAAATCTCATCATTTGAATCTCATACTATCATGTAATCACTAATGCACGGCTCTTAACCAACTTCGGAAACTATTTGGAAAGAGAGCCGGTTTCCCTACCGGTTGCCCGGTCGGGGGGTCTTTCAGTCCAAACCATTTACGAAACTGACTAAAGAGTCATCCAATGCCTTGGATGAACAATATCAAAGTCAAGGTACTGTAAACATTACTATCATCATACATATCTGACACTGTACCAACTCAAGGCAAGCAGATAAAAACAGCAAGTATAAGGTTCAGCGGTCAACTTAAGACATAACCTAAATACCAATCATTCAGCAAGTATAAAGGTTCAGCGGTCAACTTAAGACATAACCTAAATACCAATCATTCAGCAAGTATAAAGGTTCAGCGGTCAACTTAAGACATAACCTAAATACCAATCATTCAGCAAGTATAAAGGTTCAGCGGTCAACTTAAGACATAACCTAAATACCAATCATTCAGCAAGTATAAAGGTTCAGCGGTCAACTTAAGACATAACCTAAATACCAATCATTCAGCAAGCAAGGACTCAGAGGCCAACTTAAGGCATAGACCTGCCAATCAGCAAGACACTAGACTCAGAGGCCAACTTAAGGCATAGACTAGCATCCAAAAGTAAAGGACTCAGAGGCCAGCTTAAGGCATGTCCCTTCACCACATCACAAGGTACTAAACTCAAAGGCCAACTTAAGGCATGTTCTAGCACCAAACATCTGCACCCCGGGCAAGGTGTCAGTTCCTTAGCTACCCCGTTGTGCAGCTGCTCTACTCGTCAGACTCAGAGGCCAACTTAAGGCATGTTCCAACGCGATCACTATCACACATGTCTGAACTCAGAGGCCAGCTTAAGGCATGTCCCAGACACGACAAACATACACATAAAGGGCTCAGAGGCCAACTTAAGGCATATCCCCATATATGACAAACAACTCACGTATTAAGTTCAGAGGCCAGCTTAAGGCATAACTTAATACGCATCAATACAATATCAACCAAAGTCTATGAACTAATCTATAGTTCTACTTTTCTTAACCTCTAGTCAACACTCAATTGACCCCGGGAACTAAGTTGAGGGTGAGCCGGTTTCCCTTTCGGTTACCCGACCGGGGGGTCTCTATCCTCTCTCCATTCCCGAACCCAATATAGTGTCGCCCATCCTCCGGGGACCTCAAACACATATAAACATAAGAGGAAGGCCAAATCCGATTAAGTTATTTCTAAACAACTGCTATCTTTTCAAATATCTTAGTCCGATATAAATATTAACGGACGCTTAAGAACTAACGAATTTTAGACAAGTCCCTAATTACTTTACTAAATCTTACTTAGCTCAAATATATTTTACTAAGTATTTGATTACGTTCTAATTAACCGGTTTAACCGATAAAGGAAATAACACGATTTGATTTAAATTAAACTTCATATAATATTACCTATATTTTATACGGGAAAATCGACTAACTAATTAAATTATTTCGACATGCTTCTAATAATAAAACCGTAACCCATTACTAATTCGTAACGATTTCTAACGTATTATTTAAACGTAAACAAGCTAGCAAGCACGTACGTAACTAATTAAATCAAGATGGCTAGCAAGCACGTACGTAAAATAATAATAAAATACTAAAACTAAAATGTGCAGGAGGTAGTATGTAGTAAATTAGCGTAGATATTAGTAGTACTAAGTATTATTAGTAGTAGAAGACAGCAGCAATAATTTTAGCAACGAACAACAATTAACACACACAGTCCTACTGTAGCGTGGACAGCAGCACGCAACAACAACAATAAAAGATAAAATGCATAGCGTGAAGTGGGAATGGGAAGGGGTGTGTTGCCGTAGCAGACCAGCATACACGCGGGCAGGGACAGATGCATATCAGGCGTATATCAAACCCTTAAACTGACCCAAAACAGGCATGTATCAGACCTGAAAACAGACTGTATCAGACCAGAAATAGACGCGTATATCAGACCCGTATCAGACCTGAAATAGGCGCAAAAATAGACAGACCAGTAAGGTTATGGTCTGAACAGACCAGAGACGGGTGCAATGCGATAGAGTTGAAGTAGCTGGTGCATGGACAGAAGGACGTTAGTAGCAATGCACAGATACTCAGGCAGAATCAGATGTGCAGAACTGAATTTCAGACGCGGGAAGCAAAAGAATACACAGAAACAGAAGTGCACCGATAAGTGAAGACAGCAGCATGAATGGTAATACCAGCTTTGAACATATGTAGATGTAGAAGCATAGCAAAACAGAAGGGATAAAAGCCCTCAGAATAGCAAGTGCAGAGGCACTTCAGAAGGTATTGAGTAGTAGCAATTCAGAAATGTTGTACCGTACATAGCATGGTAGACAATAAAGAGTGCAATAACTAGCAGTAGCAGCCATAGTCGTTACAGTAGTGCTATCTAGTATTCAGTACTAGTCTAAATGACTGTCATAAGTAGAGGCAGAAGAAATAAAGGGAAGGCAACCCACACATATTCACCATTCTTAGCATACATTGAATATATAAAACATAACCTAACATATTATTAAGTTCTTAACACCATTCCAGTTCATAAATCATATGAAACACAACATTTAAACCACATATTGTGCTAATATAAATAATAAGGCCGAGTTACTCATTATCGTCACCTCAAAAGCGTTTTAAGCTCCTAGCTCCTCTTCAACAATGAAGTTATCAACCTCAAGATCTTCTAAGTCCGCTCCTACAACAAAGAAAACGGTTTTTAGAGGCTTAAAACGGAAATTACTCAAAACAGCCTCTTTTTCAAGTTGAACGAAATTGAAATTGAAAGAGGTAGATGTCTTGGAAATTTCGCAAGGATTCCGAAAATGTATGACTTATCTTGATTCGGAAATCGGATGAGCTCGGAATTTGGGTTTGAAGCTTGAGAAAATGGAGGAGAATAGGAAAATGGATGTAACAGTGTTTGAGTTTTGTGAAATGTGAATATGTCGACATAAGTCAAGGGTTTAGGGTTATGTAGTGTCCTTTCTTAAATGAGTCGGGTCACTTGTTTGTGAACGGGTTTTCAGTCGGGTTTGATTTAGCCAAGTTATTTCGTCTTAATGACTTAAGGTTCTTAAGACGGATCTTAACGGAAGTTTAAAGGTAACATTACGATTTATTATTAAAATATTATTTTATTCCGTAAAATAAATTAAAACCTTTAAAATATAATTTACGAAAATGCGGGATGTTACATTGTATTCATGCCGTTGTCGTATATTGGATTCGTCTTAAGAGTCTTCTCGTGTAATGTGTATTTGTATCCTTCCATACCTAGGATTGGGGTCATGGTTTGATATTGCTGAGTATGGTATATACTTGCCTGAGTAGGGGTACGGTGTTATATACTTACTGTTGTATATCTGCTTGCCTAGAGTTGGTACAGTGTCAGATATGTATGTTGATAGTGATGAGTATATTACTTTGATTATAGTGTTGTTCATCCAAGGCATTGGATGACTCTTTAATTGGTTTCGTAAATGGTTTGGATTGAAAGACCCCCCGGCCGGGTAACCGGAAGGGAAACCGGCTCTCCTTCCAAATAGTTTCCGAAGTTGGTTGAGAGCCTTGCATAGTATTTGCATGATGATAAGAGTTTGAGAAGTTGAGATATATGCTTCACATGATTGTTTATGTTGGAGTATAATACTTGTAATTACATGTTCTGTGTTGTATGACATTAGGTGGCTATGAGAACTCTAGTCACTCCCCACTGACTGTGGCGCACATGTTGTATGTGTGTAGGTACTTGATGCTGTTTGCAGGGGGTTACGTTGAGGCTAGCGAGCGATGATCCTTCATCGATGATTTTACCCATTCGTTAGCTAGACCTTAGTTTTATGTCTTCCGTACTTTGGTGCCTGTAGGGATATGCTATCCCGGGCTGCTTTTGTATAGTACTTATATACTTATCTATGTTTTTATCTTCCGCATGTTTAGTTTGTTAAAACACCTCGCATGTTTATTTATGTTGAGAAGTTTTAATTCCGCTGCATTTTCGGTACTTTGTATGTTTTACATTTCCGCTTCCGCGAGGGGTTTTACACAGATCTTTCATCTGGAAATGGTTCTTTAACCATACTTTAACCGAAGATAAGAGAGGGATGTCATTTCCGATCAAGAGTATGTCGTCGACATACAACACCAGAAAGACGATGTTGCTCCCACTCGACTTGATATATAAGCATGGTTCTTCGACTAATCGAATAAAACCATTCTTTTTTATCACTTGGTCGAAGCGATGATTCCAACTCCTAGATGCTTGCTTAAGTCCATAAATGGAACACTTAAGCTTGCACACTTTCTTAGGATTTTTAGGATCTGTGAAACATTCGGGTTGTACCATGTACAAGTCCTCCTCCAAATAACCGTTTAAGAAGGCGGTTTTCACATCCATTTGCCATATTTCATAGTCATGAAATGCAGCAATCGCTAAGATAATCCGAATGGAACGCAACATGATTACGGGTGTAAAGATCTCATCATAGTGCAACCCTTTCACTTGAGTGAAACATTTTGCCTCTAGTCGTGTCTTATAGGTGTTTGGTTGTCCCTCGATGGAGCGCTTTATCTTATAAAGCCATTTGCACTGAAGAGGTCGTACCTTATCAGGCAAATCAACCAACTCCCATACGTCATTCTCGTACATGGAGTCCATTTCGGATTGCATGGCAGTAAGCCATAGCTTTGAGTTAGAACAGGTTATGGCACCTTTATAGGTTACGGGTTCGTTACTCTCTAAGAGAAAAACGTCAACTCCGTCAAGTTCCTCGATCATACCGATGTATCTATCTGGAGGAATGGAGTGTCTACCCGACCTTCTGGGTTCCTCAGGAATACTGACTACAACAGAATATGAAGGAACGGTTTCCTCCATTGGTTGCTCAGTAGTTGGTTCTTGAACCTCCGACAGATCGAAGGTTCTATTACTTGTCTTATTCTCGAGAAACTCTTTCTCTAAGAACTTCGCACTAGCCGCAACAAAAATGCGGTGTTCGGTAGGCGAATAGAAGTAATGACCAAACATTCCTTTTGGATAACCAATAAAGTATGTCTTGACCGATCGCGGGCCGAGCTTATCCTCGTGTCTCCACTTGACATAAGCCTCGCAGCCCCAAACCCGAATAAAGGACAAGTTAGGGACCGTTCCCTTCCATATCTCATATGGAGTCTTGTCAACAGCTTTAGACGGACTTCGGTTAAGTATAAGAGCAGCTGACAATAGAGCAAAGCCCCGTAATGAATCCGGCACAACTGTGTGACTCATCATGGATCGAACCATATCTAATAGTGTTCGATTTCTCCGTTCGGGTCACACCATTTAATTGTGGTGTTCCAGGTGGAGTTAACTTTAGTACTATACCACAGTCTTTAAGGTGTTGATCAAACTCATGCAAAAGATACTCACCACCGCGATCTGATCGTAGTGCTTTAATCTTTCTATCCAGTTGGTTTTCAACCTTCGCCTGGAATTCCTTGAACTTCTCAAAGAATTCACTTTTATGCTTCATTAAGTAAACATATCCGTATCTACTTAAATCGTCCGTGAAAGTGATGAAATATCTATAGCCGTCTTGTGCGTTGATTGACATAGGTCCACATACATCTGTATGTACGAGGCCTAATAGGTCAGCAGCGCGCATTCCAACACCTTTGAAGGAAATACGAGTCATTTTGCCTATGAGACATGATTCACAAGTGCCAAATGATTCATAATCAAATGGAGATATAGCGGCATTCTGTATTAGCTGCTTTACACGTTTCTCATTTATGTGTCCCATACGACAGTGCCACAGATATGGTTGATCTTTGTCACCAAACTTTAGTTTCTTATTATTTATGTATAATATTTCCGTCGATTGATCTAAGACATATATACCATTCATGGAAACCGCTTTATCATAAACCATTCCATTTAAAGAGAAAATACAGCTATTATCCTTTATTAAGAATGAAAATCCGTCTTTATCGAGTACGGAAACTGAAATAATGTTCTTAGATAAACTGGTACATAATAACAATTATACAGATATAACTCGAATCCGCTCGGTAGCTGGATCACATATGTTCCCATGAAAGAAGCAGCAACTTTTGCTCCATTCCCGACTCGCAGGTCCACATCACCCTTTGCGAGAGGTGTGATGTTTTTTAGGCCCTGCAAATGATTACACAGATGACAACCACAACCGGTATCAAGTACCCAAGTTCCGAAACTTGCATGGTTAATCTCAATCATATGAATATAAGATGACATACCAACAGGAGTGACGCGGCCTGCTTTTATGTCCTCACGGTACACTGGACAGTTCCGCCTCCAATGCCCAGTCTTGTGGCAATGGTGGCACTCAATGTCGATCACCGTCTTTGCTCTTTGTCTTGCTTTGTGAGCTACTTATCTCACCAGGCCCACTGACACCCGTCGTTGAGGGGTGTCAAAGATAAGATTTATAAAACCTCAGCTTAAACTAGATAGGATAAGTCAAGGGTCGAACCACAAGGAGACAAGGTTATTTATGTTTGTGAATTTAAAGTCTATTACTAATAACCAAAAAGGGGGGTTTGAATTAAGGTTTGAAATAACAACTAAAAGAGCAATTAAACAAGAGATTTAAAATAAGGTAAAAAGGAGATTAGGAACTTTGGTTCCCCATGGTTGAAAACAAGTCAATGAAAGGTAAAATAACCAAATAACACAATCCCAAGGAACAAAGAATAAACCTTTAGGTCAATATTCTACCCAATCCTTACGGTCTTAGGGTTCCTAGAAAAGCACTAAACTTTCGTTCATATGGCAATCCCAAAGTTGTTGTTAAACTAATCCTAATAATATTTCAATCTTAAGGATTAGTTCACCAACAACAATGGGGGATTGGTAATTCAATCATTAAACTATCAAAATCAAATCTTTACCATGGTTCCCCTAATTCCTAATCACAAGAATTAGCTATGCATGATTTTAACTATGAAATTAACAATAACAAGAACTAAGAACATCAAAGGAATCAACATAATTAAAGATGACGATAAAAGAGAAAACATGTATTGAGAAATAATAAGATGAACAACAAGATTAGTTGAAAGGGAAAGATTAATTGTAGCAAACTTACAAGCTTAATTGGAATTCAAGAACAAAGATTGAAACTTGGAAAGTATTCTCTCTAAACTATGGAGTTTTTTCTAATCTGGACTGCTTGACCTAATTTTGGAGTTTAGGTCTCCTTAAATAAGTTCTAATTACAAGATTAGGAGCAAAGCCCGTAATAAAAATCGCGGAAACACAGTGGGTCGGTCGGTCGACCCACTTTTTGGGTCGGTCGACCTCCTAATGACCTAATAAATTGATTGGGCTTTTTGCGGAAACTTCTGGGTCTGTGCTGAGGTCGGTCGACCTGATTGTCGGGACTGCAGCGCGCGTCGATCTTAAAACAGCTGCCATTTCTTTGTTACTTATTGTAATAAGGCGATTCTCGCGGCGTTGGAAAGCTAAGAGGATAAGCTTTCACCTCCAACTGGAATCACTCCATTATCAGCTCTAGAACTCGAGATATAGCCATTTGAAACAGGCTGCAACATCGAAGATCGATTCTTTGCTTATTAAAGCTATCTTCAGGCCCTGGAATGCGTGCTAGGCTTGTTCTTTCGTGTCCTTAGCTATAAAAATCACTTGAGGACTTGGTTTGAAATCGCCCTTTTTCCGCATAATTCTGCAAAATAGCATAAAAATACGAAAGTAGACAATTGTTGGGAAATAAGGGCTAAAACATAGTAAATGAGCGACCAAATGCGTGTAAAAATAGATGTAAAACATCATAAAATAGGCACGCATCAAATTCCCCAAACCAAACCTTGCTTGCCCTCAAGCAAGAAATAGACTCGATCTTAACTAATGGAACGATTTCAATCTCAGAGCGAAATTTACATGTTAGCCTATACCAATGCCAAGTACAAAATGAGAAAGCATTCAAATCATGCAAACGAGTTATGGTGTTGTCAAACTTTGCAAGACTAGAGACGATAGAGACTTTATACCATGGACTCTCGCGGTACGCTCGAGACACTCATGAAGCAAAGGGTGAGTATTGTAAAAGATAGAAAGAAGTAATTTTGTAGAGACACTCACCTAACTGCGACCCATGAAAACATGCCTGCAATTTAACATGAACAAAAATTCTACAACTATGTACAACAAACCCATTAAGTGACTCGGATACATGCAATTGGGGTTATGAAAGATAAGTGAGGTAAAAGATAGAAAGTGGTTAAGATGTTTTTGGATTTGTGGGGTTAGTAGCCAAGCTAGTAAAACTGATTTCCAACAACATATTTCACAACTTTTTGATAGTAAGAAAGTGCTCTTTTGTAGCACAACTCTCACATTATATATAAGAAAGGGCTCCCATATATTTTTGAATGAAGTACGGGAGTGATAATATATAAAAGAAAGGGAATTTGGAACGAATTTTGAATCTGATATTGACAGTTGGTCGGCCGACCCATAAAGGAGGTCAGTCGACTTCTTTCCTGTAAGTTTTGATTTTTTCGTTTTTTCTTTTCTTTCTTTTCCTTTTCTGGATTTTTCTGTTCTTTTTCTTTTTTTTTTTTTTCTTTCTTTCATTCTTTTCTTTTTCTTTTCTCCTTTTGCTCAAGATAGCATACGAACCAAGATGCCTCAAAAAATAAACCAAAGACCACAAATACTAGCTTGGAAGGGTAGGCTAAGTATGGGATGTAGTTTTGGGGGAATAAAAAGGCAATTTTGGCTATGTAAGGCTTATGGGTAAATAAGAGAAAGGGGATCCCAAATGCACGTATCAAGACTCACAAAACGAGATAGTATAACAAGTATATAGCAATTCAAGTTCATGTTTATGCATATTGATGTAACATGTTCCAAGGGGAGTACTACTCACATCCTAGACAACTGGTTTAAGAATGAAACCAGGAAATAAGCTCTAAAACTTAGAATGTATAGTAGGTTGCCAAGGTATAAGTCAAGTCTCAAGATATACAAATTGACAAAAACTCGTAGATATGCAAAAGACTTTCATACTAAAACAAGTTGACAAGGCAAGGTAAAGGCATAAATATGTAAGAAAGCAAAATTATCCTTGAAATACTATCGTTCCGACTCGACCTATATGCTAAAATAAACGTGCATTTTTTTGGAATTTTTGAATTTTTTTTTTCATTTTTTTTTTGTATTTTTCTTTTGTATAGGTAAGGAAAATAAAGAAAAGAACAATGCAAGACAGAAATGCAATAAACGTGTGACAAAATGCAATGCATGTGACACGAAACCATTCCCCAAACCAACCCGCACAATGTCCCCATTGTGCATTAGCCTAAGTAAAGGTTTCACAAAATTAAAGAAAAGATGCAATAAAAATAAAAACCAAGAAAAAACTGGAAAGAACTCACTGGATTATGAAGCGCATGAGAGAAACCTCCCCAAACCAGCGTAAGCTGGGAGGTTTTGGTGGCTAGCAGTGCCACTCAAGTACCCAAGATGGTTGCACGATTTCAAGGAAGAAACGAACAGACTGTGACAGATGTGTAGGTCGACCGACCCATGTTTTGGGTCGACCGACCTTTCTGCGGACTGCAGGAATTCCAGAACGTCAGGGACTAGGTCGACCGACCCGTATTTCTGGTCGGTCGACCCCTCTGCTGCACATCGGTCTTCCTTCTTTCGTCAATCCTGAAAAATCATCAAAAACGCGCCTAACAAGTGCGCGAGATCCCAGAAACAAGTCCAAAAAGTCTTAACTACGCAAACACAACGGAAAAGTTGTCCTAAAAACTTAAAGAAAGCAAACTAGAAAGTCTTAACAAAACAAAAAAAATGTCTTAAGAAAAACAAAAACGAGCAAAAAGAAGAAGTCATCCGCGAAGGATTCGGCGTTTCTTTGACCAAGGGCTCTGACTACAGGCTACTCCTTCAGCTATGGTGATTTGGGTAGATGAGTTTCTCTCCACCGTGTAGATAGGTGGGTCATCATCCATAGCTTTAGCCATCCATCTCCCGCGGTTGTCGAATCCTAAGTTGTGGGTCGACACCTTCCTCGGCTTCTTCTTCTTAGGGCTCTTTTCTTCAGCCAAATGATCACTTGCTTGAGTGACCTCGTTCTCTACATCATTTGATCGAGTAAGTGGTACTACTCGATCGAGAACATCTCTCTTCCTACCGCCTATAGACTCTACCACTAGTGTCGCAATTTCTGGAGCATCCAAATCAGCCTCCTGAGCAAGAGATTCACCTGCACATGCCTCAAAACACATCAAAGCCTCCGAAGGATCCTTTGTGAAGGATCCTTGTACATAACATTTACTAATATTATTAAAAACATCAGAAATGTCAATAGAAGAATCCTGCAAAAAACAAGGTTCATCAACCGAGGGTTCGAACGTGTTAGGAACATGTTCATTACTAACACCTACAAAAATAGGTTGATCAGTCAAGGGGTGAAGGTCTAACTCATTGGCTGTATCTAGATCCAAGTCAGTATCATCAACGGGGAGGGAGAGGGAATCAAGTAACCTATCATTCTCATCCTTAAGAATGAGCGACTCTTCAGTGATGGGTGTGATGGGATCACACTCGACAGAAATATCTGGGTTACTAATATCAACGCCCTTATACCTCTCCAAGATTTTTTTGAACTGATGCTCCAACATTAATTTCTCCAAATGATACGGATACGGGACCACAATGCTTGTCGCGGAATCGGCAAGCCTTGGCTCTTTTAATTTCAGAATCTCCGTTGAGTCATTGACGAGAGGAGAGTCAGGTAGCTCAAGAGGCGAATCCACAATCTGCTCAGGAACCCTGGTCGGTCGACCTAGTATAGCGGTCGGTCGACCAGACGCTGTATTATCGGAATTTTTCTGTTTTGTAGAAACTGATCTCACGTCGGGCGTCGAGGTCGGTCGACCTGATGTTGTGGTCGGTCGACCTCCTGACCTGTGCACGGGATCGATTTCTTCGTCCTGAACTTCGGCAGAATCATCCTTTGGGGTTGGTCCATAAGCACGACCACTCCTGAGATTTATAGCATCTAATGTCTCTATGGAACTCTCACAACCAACTGGAGAGCTAGCAATCCGATTAGCTAAGATTGCTAATTGCCTTTCAACACTCTTCACAGCTGCATCTCGTTCTTTTTATATTTCCGCCCATTTGAGTCATGAAGCTTTGAAGAGTCGTTCTTAATTCAGCCATAGTAGACACGATTGCAATAGCACTGAGAGTACTCAAGTCTTCCTCTCAAAAACCTGTCTTCTAAAACAAAACTAAAAGAAAAGGTAAGTAACGGTCTTAAGGAACCTAAGTTCCTTAAGACAAGAAAAATAAACTAAAAATCTACAAACAAAATTATACCGTCTCCCCGGCAACGGCGCCAAAATTTGACACCCGTCGGTGAGGGGTGTCAAAGATAAGATTTATAAAACCTCAGCTTAAACTAGATAGGATAAGTCAAGGGTCGAACCACAAGGAGACAAGGTTAATTATGTTTGTGAATTTAAAGTCTATTACAAATAACCAAAAAGGGGGGTTTGAATTAAGGTTTGAACTAACAACTAAAAGAGCAATTAAACAAGAGATTTAAAATATGGTAAAAAGGAGATTAGGAACTTTGGTTCCCCATGGTTGAAAACAAGTCAATGAAAGGTAAAATAACCAAATAACACAATCCCAAGGAACAAAGAATAAACCTTTAGGTCAATATTCTACCCAATCCTTACGGTCTTAGGGTTCCTAGAAAAGCACTAAACTTTCGTTCATATGGCAATCCCAAAGTTGTTGTTAAACTAATCCTAATAATCTTTCAATCTTAAGGATTAGTTCACCAACAACAATGGGGGATTGGTAATTCAATCATTAAACTATCAAAATCAAATCTTTACCATGGTTCCCCTAATTTCTAATCACAACAAATAGCTATGCATGATTTTAACTATGAAATTAACAATAATAAGAACTAAGAACATCAAAGGAATCAACATAATTAAAGATGACAATAAAAGGGAAAACATGTATTGAGAAATAATAAGATGAACAACAAGATTAGTTGAAAGGGAAAGATTAATTGTAGCAAACTTACAAGCTTAATTGGAATTCAAGAACAAAGATTGAAACTTGGAAAGTATTCTCTCTAAACTATGGAGTTTTTTCTAATCTGGACTGCTTGACCTAATTTTGGAGTTTAGGTCTCCTTAAATAAGTTCTAATTACAAGATTAGGAGCAAAGCCCGTGATAAAAATCGCGGAAACACAGTGGGTCGGTCGGTCGACCCACTTTTTGGGTCGGTCGACCTCCTAATGACCTAATAAATTTATTGGACTTTTTGCGGAAACTTCTGGGTCTGTGCTGAGGTCGGTCGACCTACTTTGTGGGTCGGTCGACCTGATTGTCGGGACTGCAGAGCGCGTCAATCTTAAAACAGCTGCCATTTCTTCGTTACTTATCGTAATCAGACGATTCTCGCGGCGTTGGAAAGCTAAGAGGATAAGCTTTCACCTCCAACTGGAATCACTCCATTATCAGCTCTAGAACTCGAGATATAGCCATTTGAAACAGGCTGCAACATCGAAGATCGATTCTTTGCTTATTAAAGCTTTCTTCAGGCCCTGGAATGCGTGCTAGGCTTGTTCTTTCGTGTCCTTAGCTATAAAAATCACTTGAGGACGGATTTGGTTTGAAATCGCCCTTTTTCCACATAATTCTGCAAAATAGTATAAAAATACGAAAGTAGACAATTGTTGGGAAATAAGGGCCAAAACATAGTATATGAGCGACCAAATGCGTGTAAAAATAGATGTAAAACATCATAAAATAGGCACGCATCACCCACTCTTAAATCCGGCCCTTTTAAAAATAAGGAGGCTTAGCTACTGTTAGCTATGCTTGAGCTTTTCCCTTACGTTTTCCCTTCTTTGTAATCATGAGAACGTCTTGCTTCATGCTCCCACTCAATTTAAGATCCTTCTCGGTCTGTACGAGAAGGGAGTGTAGCTCATGAGGACTTTTCTTCATGTCATTCATGTAATAGTTTGCCATGAATAAGGAAAAACCATCATGAAGTGAATGAAGCATTCGATCAATGATTACGTTCTCACTGATCTTGCAGTTCAGGGACTCCAATTTCTCGACATTCTCAATCATATTGAGAATGTGTGGGCTAACTGGTTGGCCCTTTTGGAGTTTCGCATCGAAGAAGCGACAGGTGTGCTCATATTAAACGATTCTCGGTGCTTTTGAGAATTCGTTTGTGAGCGTGGTGAAAATCTTATTTGCACCATGGAAAATGAAACGTCTTTGCAAATTGGGTTCCATTGCAAAAATGAGTACGTTCTTTATCGCACCCGCTTCCATAACGAAATCACTATAAGGTTGTGATACGTTAGCTCTAGCAGTGGGGCCTGGGTTAGGTGGTAACGGCTCAGTTAAATACTTGAGCTTACCATCAGCTACAGCTGCATTCCGTAATGCAACCTCCCAGTCCGCAAAGTTGGACCCATCATTTTTCAGTCGTGTGGACTGATTCATGTGGTCCATGAAAGCCTTAAGCCATGATTCTTTTCTTAGTGTGGCACTAGGCATAGGGGCATCATTATGACCAACCATAGTATTTGCAGTATTATTGTTTTGTTTAGGTGAATTCTACACTGTAAAGAAGAAATTAAAAACATAATAAGCATACCATCGTTTTGTAAATAGTCTAGCAAAAACAGTTTAATGCAATGACTTTAGCATTTATATAATTGATCTTCCTCAAGAACTATATAAACGATCCCAAGACTCAATATTAGTAAATTGATAAGCCAACCTCTTGGCTAATTCTACATTTAGAATTCTTGGTCGATAAATTTCTGTAAATTCTATCTTTAGTCCACCATAACCACAGGATCGTACGAGGGTCATGATGATGTTGAGGTAAAATAAGTCAACAGCTACTACTTACCCAACGTAGAAGGGGTCATATTTAGAGTAAGGTCCTATATGCCTGGCGACGAATAAGGGATTCATATTAATTTGACTTATAAAAGACTAATCTCAATTTTAGGTTATAGAGAAAGATCCCATCATCTTTAATTTTAATTCATTTAAGTGAACAAATATCTAGCACGTGAGAATGAATAAACGAAGGTGATGGCTTTAAGGGAAAAACGTGTGACATCTTTATGTCGACACAGACTAGCATACATACTATATGAGTCAATTTTCATGCAATCCAGGTGGTTTGGTTTAGGCGGAAAAATGATGCAAAACAAACATGTGAATGAAAAACAAAACGGAAATAAAGCAAGTCCTAGTGTGGCCTATCCTACCAAAGAACAAAAAACACAACTTGGAATCCATTCAGCAATGGACCCTGGAAGCTTGTCTTGTCTTGATGCTCCTTCTTGGTGATGTAGTGGGAGTGAGCAATCCGATCTTCGTCTTGGTCTTCTTTATTACATTTGAAGAATTACATAAAAAATCCTATTATTACACTCTAATTCCTAAAAACGTAAAAAAAAAAAAAAATATTACACAAGGGAGATTCGAGATCTCATAAATACATCAGAAATTATGTTTCCTTCATTACAAAAACATAATTTACTAAGGCCACACTAAGTATTACAAGATACAACTGATTGTAAACGCGTAAATAAATCAATTCATTCATTCAACAATATAATATATATAATGCATCATACTAATAAAATTAATCTTTCAATACATAATTCCGTAATTATGTAGAGTAATTTACCAATCCACCATTTAATGATTTAAATTATGTGATAATTCCGTAATTCATCTCATAATTTTAATCAAACAAACATATTCATATTATCGTATAATATGAATTAATCCAACATTATTTTAAACCGTTTTAAAATAATTAGGTATCAAAACTAGTGAACTATTTCACCCAAAAATTACACATTATATTTATAATGTATTAAAAAAACTTAAAAGATAAACAGCCCAAAAGCTTTTAGAAATAGCCGAGACAAACCAAGAAAGAAAAAAAAAACAAGGGAGGAAAAACCTCAAAGCGCTGCAAACAAAGAAAAAAACGCTGGAAACAGACTCCAGCGCTTCTAAAAGAGCTGTAAACAAAGCCAAGAACTGCGAACGACGCTTTAAAAGTGCTGTCCACGAAGACTGACGCTTAAAATACACAGCGTCGCAAATTTCCAGGAGAGCGCCGCTCAATAAAAATAAACGACACTTTTACAACGTCACAAAACAGGGCGCGACCCTTTTCAGAAAACGCTGTAAGAGATAAAGCACAGAAAGCGTCGGAATAAGCAAGAGAATCGCCGGGACAAAAGCGTCGCGGAAAGCGCTGTCAGAAAAGCGCCGAAAACAGCCTGTTTTCAATTTTTTTTTCCTTTTTTTAAAACTCATGAACTTGAATAACTAATGTCGGGTTGCTAAATACGTGATCGATAACCTTCAAAATTCTAATCTTTATTAGGTATAGTTGTAATCTTAATTATTCAAATTAACCTTTTAAGACGAATATCAAAATTATAGTGGGATCGATTTATTTAGCAAATTATATCATTCAAGAACATGTGAGACGATTTCCTTTTACGTTTTAATTCAGTCCTTATTAAATTAAAACATCTACAAATTTATTATTTTGTTATTTTAACTGATTAATACAACAACAATAATAAATCAAAAAGGAAAACGACAAACACAAAAAAAATAATGTCTCGGCTAAAAAAATTGTGACGGCTGTTTTTTTTTTTTTTTTGTCTCAAAACGTTTATGAAAATCATACAAAAATAAATTTCACAAACCTAACGCTCTGATACCACACCACTTGTGGGAAAATATCCGTATATATTCTCAATACTTTATATGCAGAATTATAACGAATTTATAAGGTATGATTTATAGTCATAAACGAAGAACAAGATACAAAGATTGGGATTAAGAATTAACCTTCTGTCCTTGCAAAGGCCTAAGATCAGATATCAAAACAGATATCCTCCTAATCGTTGCATCCAAGATGTCCTGAGAAATAACCTTTCCTGAGCTAGACATTGCAAAATTACCTTTAATTTTGTGTAAGATGAAAGCTAGGGAGAGAGGAGGGAAGTAGTCGTGTAACTCGTGCGCTTTAAATGTAGAGTGAATGTCCTATTTATAGCTGCACACAACCTTGTTATTAGATATCAACTAGGATTCCCCAAATCAGTATTTGGTTCTACCTACAACACTTCATAACAACTGAACAACTTAATAATTCCTCGGACCAAAATTCTATCTTTATAGAATCGGTTATATCTCTTTTGTGTAATGTTTTATCTTATAAATATCTTATATTTATAGTCCACTAATTAAATATAACTTTTATATTTAATTAAATTATTTAATCTTTATTAAATAATTTCATTACACATAATTAAATATAACATTTTATATTTAATTACGAATTAACATTTTAATTTGTCTTAACTAATATTATTTAATCAGTATTAAATAATTATGTCATCATTAGATTAACTAACCGTTTAGTCATATAGGGTATCAATATGATTACATTTTCATCTATTCATATCTTTCAGATTCCATATTTTAGGTGTGACTCTTAGGGACCAGTTGATTACCGCCATCTTTATGACAATAATGTCAAACTTTCTAGCAAGTCAACCGTTATTGATAAATGTGAATCAACTGGCTAAAATACAAAGTATACCCTGTGTTCGTTTAAGAGATCTATCCGTGTTGTCGCACTAACTGTTGAGGACACTAGCTCCAACAGTAAAACACTTTTGACCCGAGTCCATGCCTAATAGACTTCGAGCCTGTGACTGTCACCCACGAATGGCTTATCTGGAATATGTGGTTTGCAAGCTATCACAATTCACATATATACCCGAGGGTTTACCCAGTATGCACCGAAGATAACGGCTGCGGATTCCTCGTTTACAAAAAAAAAATTGGAGATGGCTAGCTAGGGCAGTCCATCTAACCAATGGGACATTTGAGAATTTGGTCTAAGTTGTAGTTGCGTTACTAATTCGTCTCATTAAAACTTTTCAACTTTATATAATTTGTTCGGAAACTTCAAATCTTGATTTCGCTACTAATTACACCCTGTAAATACAAGTAAAAGCAGATGAAAAAAAGAAATAAAAGTTTTTAAACGTAAAATATAGACTGATTATTATGATTATGAATTAGGTATATTTTGGCCATGTTCTTTCTGGCTTATTTTCAGCTTGTTTCAGTTCAGCTCAGCTCTATTCAGTTCAGTTCAATTCAGCTCAGTTCAGCTCAGTTCACTTCAGCTCAGTTTCATTCAGTTCAGTTAAATTCAGTTCAGTTCAGTTCAGCTCAGCTCAGCTTCTTTTAATTCATTTCAGTTTAGTTCAGCTCGACTTTATTAAATACATCCCACAATATTATTATTATTATTATTATTATAAAAACTGGGCTTTTATTAAAAACGGGAAGAAAAATTACATGAGATTGGTGGGCACCCGAGAAACAAGCTGGGCGCCCACTCCCTTAGCAATAGCAAAACTAAGGCGAGTAAAAATAAAAGCCGCGGTCTTCGATCCAGCATCTTGGGACACAGAGAACTTCTGAATCCGCTTGAGCAAGGAAACAGCATCTTCCCCCAATTCCCCCAAAGAAGAGAAAGAGAAAGGCAAGAAGCCATACCCATGCCCCGCGCACAAGTCCCGATACTTGGCGCACTTCCTCCGAGCAGCATCCAGCACGACCCCTCCTGGCAAGAAATCAGCCATCCCCGATTGATTATTATTATTATTATTATTATTATTATTATTATTATAGTTTTTGTTATGATTATTATTATTATTATATTTATTTATTTATTTATTATACTATTTATTATTATTAATTAATAATTATTATTATGATTATTATTGTTGTTTTTGTTGTTTTTATTATTTCTTACTTCTTCTTCTTATTTTTATTATTATTATTATTTTATATATATCTTTATTGTTTATTATTATTATTATTATTACTAGTAAACATGAAAGAGTAGAGAAAATGTAATTGAGAAGTAAAATTTGATAACATTCGAATAATAATATTTGTTAACACAATCGAAATTCATAATCTTGAAAATATAGATATCATTAACAAAGACATTATCTATGTTGCTTCGTTATTGACTTCCGTATCATCTTGACGTGCTTCATTTTCGAGGTCATTATGGACACCAATATCACACCCTATTTTTTTGCAATTTCTTTTCGAACTTTGTCCATGAATTGCTTCTGTTCTTTATCATCCATGTTTGAATCTGTTCTTCCTTTATTACTTTTATGTTGTATAACTTGAATACCAAGTTTATGCATCCGAATGAAATTATGAAGTGTAAAAGCGGATACGATGATTGACATTTGATATTTCGTTGTCATTTGTGGCATGTTTTTTAACACCTCTCACCTTCTCTTCAGCTGACCAAACGTCACTTCAACCGTCATCCTCAAAGATGAATGTCGATAATTAAAATGTTTAAATATTCCACTAGGAGGGTGATGCCCGTCGTTGAGGGTACCAAAGATAAAATTTATAATTCCTAACTTTAACAATAGATAGTGAAAGTCAGGGTCGAACCACAAGGAGGTGGGGAATGTTTATTGTTGAATGTTAATGTTTAAAGGTAACAATTTTGGGGGTTGATTGTGTTGATTACTATATCTAAGACAAAGATTAAAATAAACAATTAATAAAAGATGAGAATAAAATATAATAAAAAGGGATGCTAGGATGTTTGGGTAATAAATAGCTAAGGTAAAATAAATCCTAAGGTCAACATGTATTGCAGTCGCGTAAGGGGGTGTAACATATCTTTTTAGGTCTATGCTACCTAATAGCTACTTTCGGCCTATGCTATTAGTTCCTAGGTCTCACAATTATTGGGTGTCAACAATAAGGGTGATTCCTAAATCCTAGGTCACATACCTTTCAGTCTTGAGTAACCTAGCCGTCTTAAGGTGTAAACCAATGCCCTTCCCGTATCTTTCAATCTTGGGTAGGTCATTACTAACGTCCTACAAGTCTCCTTTCAGTTTCATTGCAGGGTGTTATAGTCAACAAGGAAAGACAAAACAGGATACAGACGCGAGTGGTCGACCGACCAGCTACTCCAGTCGGCCGACCACAGCCTCGGTTGACCGACCCACTATTTGAGTCGGCCGACCGTGGCTCTGCTACAAGTCGGTTTCGGATTTTATTCTACCCATGCATATTATCCCCTACATCCTAACATATGAAAATTAGCTACTCATGGTTGTTAAGATGATTATGAGAACGGGATTAAACATGGTGAACATAGTAACTAATCTAAGCATGCAAGATTCAAAAAAAGCTTGGGATTTCTATCTTAATTGAATGCAAAAGTAACAAGAACAATAATAAAAGCTAGATTAAAGAGTAATTACCACAATTGGAATTAAGGCAGAACGGAATAAACTTTATTGAATGCTTGAGAATTCTTGAATAATAAACTTGAAACTAAAACTCAACTATATGAAATTGATAAGAACTAGATTCTAAGAGATAGTAGATGATAAAAGGATGATGGATCGTAAAAGATCTCCCTAACCCTAATCACAAGATTAGTTTAAATAGGTAGAAAAATAAGAGTTTCCTAAATACTCTAATTCTAATTTATTTCCAAAAAGAATCGTCTGGGCTTCTGCTGAGGTCGGCCGACTTACTTTGTGGGTCGGTCGACCGCTTCGTATGGACTCAATTGATTTCTCGGGCTTTCTTGAAATTTGGACTTTCATGAACATCAGGCCTGGTCGGCCGACCCGTTTATCTGGTCGGTCGACCGCCTCCCTACGGAAATCTTCGGATTTCTTCTTGTTTTGACTTTTGGCACTTAAATAAAGACTCCAGTTGACTTTCCATTGTTCCTTAATTACGCATAAGACTCGAGGACATGAATTTGGTGCTAAATCGCCCCTTTTCCGCATAAATCTGCAAAAGTGCATAAAAATACGAAAGTACACGATTGTTGGGAAATAAAGGCTAAAACATAGTAAATGAGCGACCAAATGCGTGTAAAAATAGATGAAAAACATCATAAAATAGACACGCATCAAATTCCCCAAACCAAACCCTTGCTTGCCCTCAAGCAAGAAATAGACTCGATCCTAACTAATGGAACGATTTCAATCTCAGAGCGAAATTTACATGTGAGCCTATACCAATGTCAAGAACAAAATGAGATAGTATTTAAATCATGCAAACGAGTTATGGTGTCGTCAAACTTGCAACACTAGAGACTATAGAGACTTTATACTATGGACTCTCGCGGTACGCTCGAGACACTCATGAAGCAAAAGGTGAGTATATGTAAAAGATAGAAAGAAGTATATTTGTCATGACACTCACCTAACTGCGACCCATGAAAACATGCCTGCAATCTAACATGAACAAAAATTCTACAATTTTGTATAACAATCTTATTAAGTGACCCAGATACATGCAATTGGGGTTATGAAAGATATGTGAGGTAAAAGGTAAAAAAGTGGTTAAGATGTTTTTGGGTATGTGGGGTTAGTAGCCAAGCTAGTAAAACCGTTTCCCAACAACATACTTCACAACTTTTGATATTAAGAAGGTGCTCTTTTGTAGCACAACTCTCACATAATAAATAAGAAAGGACTCCCAAATATTTTGAATGAGGTACGGGAGTGATAACATATAAAAGAAAGGGATTTTTTGAACGAAATTTTGAATCTGATGATGACAGGTGGTCGGCCGACTTGTATATGTGGTCGGTCGACCTCTTTTCTGTACGTTTTGACTTTTTCCGTTTTCCTTTTCTTTGCTTCTTTTTCTGAATTTTTCTGTTCTTTTTCTTTTCTTTCTTTTCTTGCTTTCCTTCTTTCTTTTCTCTTTTTGCTCATGATAGCATACAAACCAAGATGCCTCAAAATAAACCAAAGACCACAAATACTAGCTTGGAAGGGTAGGCTAAGTATGGGATGTAGTTTTTTGGGGAAATAAAAAGGCAATTTTGGCTATGTGAAGCTTATGGGTAATTATGAGAAAAGGGATCCCAAATGCACGTACCAAGACTCACAAAACGAGATAGTAAAACAAGTATATAGCAATTCAAGTTCATGTTTATGCATATTGATGTAACATGTTCCAAGGGGAGTACTACTCACATCCTAGACAACTGGTTTAAGAATGAAACCAGGAAATAAAGATCTAAAACTTAGAATGTATAGTAGGTTGCCAAGGTATAAGTCAAGTCTCAAGATATGCAAGTTGACAAAAACTCGTAGATATGCGAAAGACTCTCATACTAAAACAAGTTGACAAGGCAAGGTAAAGGCATAAACATGTAAGATAGCTAAATCATCCTTGAAATACTTTCGTTCCGACTCGACCTATATGCTAAAATAAACGTGCATTTTTTTGGAATTTTTGAATTTTTTCATTTTTTTTGTATTTTTCTTGTATATGCAAGGAAAATAAAGAAAAGAACAATGCGATACGGAAATGCAATAAACGTGTGACATAATGCAATGCATGTAACACGAAACCATTCCCCAAACCAACCCGCACAATGTCCCCATTGTGCATTAGCCTAAGTAAAGGTTTCAGAAAATTAAAAGGAAATGCAAGTAATTAAAACTAAGGAAAAACTGGAAAGAACTCACTGGATTATGAAGCGCATGAGAAAAACCTCCCCAAACCAGCGTAAGCTGGGAGGTTTTGGTGGCCAGCAGTGCCACTTAAGTAACCAAGTCAATTTCGCGATTTCCAAGGAAGAGAAGCGAAAGACCGCAGCGGACAGTAGGTCGACCGACTGATGTTTCTGGTCGGTCGACCTCCTGTGAACCACAGAAAATTTAGCGATGTAGCGACAGTAGGTCGACCGAATGATGTTTCTGGTCGGTCGACCCTCTGCGTCCCGGAGGTCTTCGTTTCTTCGTAAAATCTGAAAAAGCAAGAAAGTATGTGCGCCCAACAATGCGCGAGATGCCAAAAACGATTCTAAAGTCTTAACTACTCAAGCATAAAGGAAAGGATCTAAAACTATGAGCAAGCCAAACTAAAAAGTCTCACACAACAAAAAATAAATTGTCTTGAAAACTGCAACTTAAAACAACTATCCGCTAAAGATGCGGAAGATATCCGACCACGGCTTCTGACGGCATGCCGTAGTCTCCACGGTTTTTGCTTTAGTAGCAAAACACATCTTCTTTCCGCTGTCGCAAAGCATATGCGACGGTCTCTCCTCTTGAACTTGCCTCCTCTTCTTCTTCTCCTCCCGATCCACGACGTCTGGGTCCTCATCTTCTTCATAGCTTAGACATCCCATTCCTCCTCTTTGGATGATGACTTCCTTCACTTTGGGTTTCCCCAAACCAATTCCTGCAATAGTCATAATAGAAGTGTCCTCCCTACTCCTCCCAATCTGGGGCGGAGGTGTAAAAACAGATACAGGAACAGGTAATAAAGTGGGAGAAGTAGTGATGACCTCATACTTCTTTTCAGAAGTGATAGCATTACATGTGATGGGGGTCATAGCATCCTTTTTCCTATAAGATAGGCCATAGATAATAGAATGCTTGCCTACTTTGAAGGTTAGAGTCCCAGTGCCTACATCTATAATGGCACCTGCAGTGTGAAGGAAAGGTATTCCTAGAATTATAGGTATATGGGCATCCTCTGGGATGTCCAAAACTACGAAGTCAACTGGGAAGAAAAACCTGTCAATACGCACAGGGATGTTTTCCAATACCCCTATAGGTTCCATAGATGTGCGATCTGCCATCTGGACTGTCATACTGGTTACTGCAAATTCGGTCATTCCTAGTTTTAAGGCAACGCTTAGGGGCATGACACTTATACTAGCACCTAAGTCGCATAAAGCCTTCTTAACTGGGAAGGTTCCTATATTACAGGGGACAGAAAAACTACCAGGGTCCTCTAGTTTATGAGGGGCAACGACATGTAACAAAAAGCTAGATGACTCTTCAGTGAGGGCCACCGACTCAACCTTTTCTAGAGACCTCTTCCTTGACAAAAGCTGTCTCATAAATTTAAGATAGGAGGGAACTTGTTGAACTAATTCTAAAAACGGGACTTGAACATTTAATGAACGAATCACATCCTTAAATTTGTCAAAAGATACCTGATCCTTTGAAGGCACGAGTCTTTCTGGGAAAGGAGCAGCTGAGGACTCAGTATTTGCAGCCCTTTTTAAAAACCTGGGGGTCTTGTCACCCCGGAAAAGAAAATCCCGCAAGTTATTCGGTAAATCTGGACGAAAGGGAACTTCGGGTTCTGCTTCAGTGGTCGGTCGACCAGTTTCTTCGGTCGGTCGACCAGTTTCCTGTTCAGGTAAAATTTTCGGGTCCTGATCTGTGGTCGGTCGACCAGGATCTTCGGTCGGTCGACCGCCTTCGCTGCTACTCGCCTGTTTTTCTTTCTCGCTCCCCACTTTAGCTCCACTTCGCAGGGAGATGATGTTTAGAGTCTCTTTTTTCTGGTCCGGTTTGGTCGGAAGCTGACCCGGAGCCCTAGTATCATTCTTGCTCGCAATTTGAGCAATCTGGGACTCTAACATCTTCATCCCTGCCTCTCTAGCCTGTGACTCCTTCTGAACCAACCCAATAAGATTTTGGATAAGAGCATTTGTGTTGGGTGGTGGGTTTGAAGGTGGTTGAGGGTTGAAAGGTGGTTTTTGGAAATTTTGTTTATGTGGGGGTATATATGTTGAATTTTGCTGAGGTTGCATGTGTTGTGGGTTTTGAACATTCTGGCTTGTCCACCTTAAGTGGGGATGGATATTATTTTTATTCGGGTAATAGAAGTTGTTCCCACGATAATGTTGAAAAGCGGCACATGTTTCATTAGCTGAAGTACAGAATTTTGACACGTGCCCTTCTCCACCGCACCTCTCACAAGCGAAGGGTCCGTCCTGAACGGCGTTTACTTGGTATATTCCTCCCTTGCTTCCACTTCGTAGATCGAATTTTCCTCCAGCCTCTAATTTTTCCAGTTTGGCTGTCAAGGCCTCAATAGCTGACAGGTTGTATTCAGATTTTCTTTGATTGCCTCTGGAGGTACCATGCTCAGCACGGTGCACAGCAACATCTTCTATCAATTTGAGACCCTTAGTCTCTCCTGAATTATCTTGGAATCTCCCATTAGCTGCAGCATCTAGATTGTGGGGAATAAAGCATGTATTCGCCCCAAACTTGCAGGATTATAATGAAACATACAATTGTGATTATTGTCATAAGTTAATAAAAAGCATGAAAAAGAAATCAACCTTGGGTCCTTGCTTGAATAGGCCTAAGAACAGGAATTAAAGTAAATTCCCTCCTATAACTTGCACCCAAGACTTTGTTTGAGATGATGCCGCGTGTGCTAGAAAGTACTCTCCAATTGCCTTGCAATATGGGGAGAGTTATTGAGGTTTTAGATGTGAGATCTGAGTTTTGGGAGAAGAATGCTCTCAAAACCCTAATTATGAGATTTGTGATTCCTGTAACTGACATAAGGAGAAAGACTCTCCTTATGTAGCTATAAGGGGCGGCCGAATTGGTCTTGGGTAAGGGTGGGCTTTCTCCACTCTTACCTTATTCCTTTGCATGATTCGACCCGTTTTGCTAAATATTATTTGCGGGATTTTTATTATAAATCGCATACGTGTTATCAGATATTAATGCAGTCGATGTATTAATAACGGTCTGATAAAATTACGATATTGTATAATTACCCAAATTAATATAACTGTTTATATTAATACGCGAATACAATATTTAATTAAATATAACTGCTTATATTTAATTTTACGAATTAAACATGTAATCCGTATTAGCTAAAATTATTTAATCCGTATTAAATAATAATCTCAACATCTTATTGACTAATTTAATAGTCAATACCTCTGACTAACTATTTAGTCATATTCGGCATAAATGTGATTGTATTTTCATACCTTCACATCTCTCAAACGTGTCCTATAGGTGTGACGTATAGGGACCAGTTGATCACCGCCATCCGTATGACAATAACGTCAAACTTATCTAGCAAGCCAACCGTTATTGATAAACGTGGATCAACTGGTAATAATACAAAAGTATGCCCTTGTGATCCTTTAAGAGATTTAGTAAGTCATTGTACTAACTGTCAAGGACACCAGCCCCAACAATCTCCCACTTGTCCGTACAAGGGTATGTGCAATGACGTTATCACACTACATGTGGAGGACACAAGTCTCCAACAAACTCCCACTTGTCCGTACAAGTGTAGGTGCGATAACCGAATCTCATATCCTTTTAAAATTTCTCCCACTCAATGTAAGACAATTTGCAAATCCGCATTCGCAAAGGTCGTATCTCACAAGCGATCTGTATCAAGAGTGGTTTCCCCGACTAGAGAGTAACTTAACTGATAAAACGAATCTGTATTCGAGCATGGCCATGCATTTCAGTTACTACTCCTCGAGTGGCCCTGAGAAATGATAAAATCCTGATAAGGGTTTGGATATTTCCCTCAACTCGAATCCTGCCGATATCGCGCAGCATGAAATAACCCAGAAAAAATCCTCTTGGCCCCTGTTACGGTGACCGTGGGAAAGAAACCAAAGTTACCCAAAATCTGCCTTAATCTCAAGAGACAGTTGAAAGTCAAAAGACTCGACTCTAAGGAACACTATGGAGGTCCTATCCACGACCCGGCACCCAATGTTATAAAACATTTAGGACTCCATAACGTTGTCACGGGGTGGCCTACGAGATATCCGTATAACTCGCCTTTGTGATTGGTCAGTCAGCCGCGTGACTTATGGCTCGTTGAACCCACCATCAACCAACGTCACAAAATGATTACCTGAGTTATCAGCTCAAGTGGGTAATCAAGGACCAAAACGATGTAATGTTAATCAGTTCACTTTGTGGTGTTCAAAATTGCCGTACAATTCCACATGAAAAACAAAACATTTTATATCATAACAATAAGGTTGAATAGAGTACACGAGAAAATGAATTATTACATGAATTCATAAAAGAGTACTACAACTTAGGAACACATCTAATTCCCATGGAATGAATGTGTCCTTCATGCTTATCACGTGGTAATGCTTTTGTGAGAGGATCAGCTATTTTGTCATCCGTAGCGATCTTATCAATAAATATCTCCTTTTGCTCCACGTAATCTCTGATTAGATGAGCTTTCCGTTGTACATGTCTAGCTTTGTTGCTAGACTTATGCTCCTTAGCTTGGAAGATGGCACCTTTATTGTCACAATAAACGGTGATCGGGTCATTCGAACTAGGTACTACCGTGAGTCCTTGTAAGAATTGACGCATCCATATTGCTTCCTTAGTTGCTTCCGAGGCGGCATAGTACTCGTACTCAGTCGTAGAATCTTCTGTAACACTCTGTTTAGAACTTTTCCAGCTGACAGCAGCGCCATTAAGAGTAAAAACGAATCCAGACTGAGATTTCGAGTCATCTCGATCCGTTTGGAAGCTAGCATCTGCGTAACCCGTGGCGCAGAGCGTCGAGTCGCCTCCGTAAGTCAATCCCCAATCTTTAGTCCTCCGTTGGTACTTAAGAATGTTTTTCACGGCCATCCAGTGTTGTTCACCTGGATGAGCTTGGAATCGACTTGTCATACTCAATGCATATGCTGTGGGGAATAAAACGCGTATTCGCCCTAAACTTGCAGGATTATAATGAAAAATACAATCGTGAATATGGTCATAAGATTAAAAAGATAAGAAAAAGAAATCAACCTTTGGTCCTTTGTGCTTATGGCCTAAGAACAGGAATTAAAGTAAATTCCCTCCTATAACTTGCACCCAAGACTTGATTGAGATGATGCCGCGTGTGCTAGAAAGTACTCTCCAATTGCCTTGCAATATGGGGAGAGTTATTGAGGTTTTTGATGTGAGATCTGAGTTCTGGGAGAAGAATGCTCTCAAAACCCTAATTATTCTTGAGATCTGTTTTAATCAGTAAAACAATCAGTCGTCTCACAAAAGGAGAAGTTCTCTCCTTTTGTAATACTTGGCTGGCCGAGATTGGTCTTGGGTAGGAGTGGGCTTTCCACTCTTACCTTATTCCAATGCATGATTCGACCCATTTTGCTAAAATATAATTTGCGGGTATTTCTTATAAATCGCACACATGTTATCAGATATTAATACAGTCGATATATTAATAATGGTCTGATAAAATACGATATTGTATAATTGGCCAAATTAATATAACTGTTTATATTAATACGCAAATTCAATATTTAATTAAATATAACTGCTTGTATTTAATTTTACGAATTAATCATGTAATCCGCATTAGCTAAAATTATTTAATCCGTATTAAATAATAATCTCAACATCTCATTGACTAATTTAATAGTCAATACCTCTGACTAACTGTTTAGTCATATCCGGCATAAATGTGACTGTATTTTCATACCTTCACATCTCTCAAACGTGTCCTATAGGTGTGACGTATAGGGACCAGTTGATCACCGCCATCCGTATGACAATAACGTCAAACTTATCTAGCAAGCCAACCGTTATTGATAAACATGGATCAACTGATAATAATACAAAAGTATGCCCTTGTGATCCTTTAAGAGATTTAGTAAGTCATTGTACTAACTGTCAAGGACACCAGCCCCAACAATCTCCCACTTGTCCGTACAAGGGTATGTGCAATGACGTTATCACACTACATGTGGAGGACACAAGTCTCCAACAAACTCCCACTTGTCCGTACAAGTGTAGGTGCGATAACCGAATCTCATATCCTTTTAAAATTTCTCCCACTCAATGTAAGACAATTTGCAAATCCGCATTCGCAAAGGTCGTATCTCACAAGCGATCTGTATCAAGAGTGGTTTCCCCGACTAGAGAGTAACTTAACTGATAAAACGAATCTGTATTCGAGCATGGCCATGCATTTCAGTTACTACTCCTCGAGTGGCCCTGAGAAATGATAAAATCCTGATAAGGGTTTGGATATTTCCCTCAACTCGAATCCTGCCGATATCGCGCAGCATGAAATAACCCAGAAAAAATCCTCTTGGCCCCTGTTACGGTGACCGTGGGAAAGAAACCAAAGTTACCCAAAATCTGCCTTAATCTCAAGAGACAGTTAAAAGTCAAAAGACTCGACTCTAAGGAACACTATGGAGGTCCTATCCACGACCCGGCACCCAATGTTATAAAACATTTAGGACTCCATAACGTTGTCACGGGGTGTCCTACGAGATATCCGTATAACTCGCCTTTGTGATTGGTCAGTCAGCCGCGTGACTTATGGCTCGTTGAACCCACCATCAACCAACGTCAAAAAATGATTACCTGAGTTATCAGCTCAAGTGGGTAATCAAGGACCAAAACGATGTAATGTTAATCAGTTCACTTTGTGGTGTTCAAAATTGGCGTACAATTCCACATGAGAAACAAAACATTATATATCATAACAATAAGGTTGAATAGAGTACACGAGACAATGAATTATTACATGAATTCATAAAAGAGTACTACAACTTAGGAACACATCCAATTCCCATGGAATGAATGTGCCCTTCATGATTATCACGTGGTAATGCTTTTGTGAGAGGATCAGCTATGTTGTCATCCGTAGCTATCTTATCAATGAATATCTCCTTTTGCTCCACGTAATCTCTGATTAGATGAGCTTTCCGTTGTACATGTCTAGCCTTGCTGCTAGACTTATGCTCCTTAGCTTGGAAGATGGCACCGCTATTGTCACAATAAACGGTAATTGGGTCATTCGAACTAGGCACTACCGATAGTCCTTGTAAGAATTGACGCATCCATTTTGCTTCCTTAGCTGCTTCCGAGGAGGCATAGTACTCGGACTCAGTCGTAGAATTTGCTGTAACACTCTGTTTAGAACTTTTCCAGCTGACAGCAGCGCCATTAAGAGTAAAAACGAATCCAGACTGAGATTTCGAGTCATCTCGATCCGTTTGGAAGCTAGCATCTGCGTAACCTGTGGCGCAGAGCGTCGAGTCGCCTCCGTAAGTCAATCCCCAATCTTTAGTCCTCCGTAGGTACTTAAGAATGTTTTTCACGGCCATCCAGTGTTGTTCACCTGGATGAGCTTGGAATCGACTTGTCATACTCAATGCATATGCAACGTCAGGACGTGTGCATATCATGGCATACATGATTGGTCCTATTGCCGAAGCATAAGGAATCCGACTCATGCGCTCTTTCTCTTCCAATGTCTTAGCTTCTTGAGACTTGCTCAAGTGAAGCCCAGGAGTCATAGGAAGGAACCCCTTCTTGGAGTTCGTCATGCTGAATCTCTCCAGAATCTTATCTATATAAGACTCCTGACTGAGAGACAACATCCGTCGTGATCTATCCCTGTAGATACGGATGCCCAAAATTCTTTGTGCCTCTCCCAGATCTTTCATCTGGAAGTGGTTTTTCAACCATGCTTTAACCGAAGATAAGAGAGGTATGTCATTCCCAATCAAGAGTATGTCGTCGACATACAGTACTAGGAATACAATCTTGCTCCCACTCGACTTGATATAGAGACATGGTTCCTCGACTGATCGAACGAATCCATTCTCTTTTATCATTTGGTCGAAGCAATGATTCCAACTCCGCGATGCTTGCTTAAGTCCATAGATGGAACGCTTAAGCTTGCAAACTTTCTTAGGATGTTCTGGATCAATAAAACTCTCAGGTTGTACCATGTACAACTCTTCCTCCAAATAACCGTTTAAGAAGGCGGTTTTAACGTCCATTTGCCATATTTCATAGTCATGAAATGCGGCTATCGCTAAGATAATCCGAATGGAACGTAGCATGACTACGGGTGCAAAGATCTCATCGTAGTGCAAGCCTGGCACTTGGGTGAAACCTTTAGCAACTAGTCTTGCCTTATGGATATCTTGTTTACCTTCCACGGCATGCTTTATTTTGTAAAGCCATTTGCATTGAAGGGGACGTACCTTTGCAGGTAGGTCCACAAGATCCCACACGTTGTTCTCATACATGGAGTCCATCTCGGATTGCATGGCTTCTAGCCATAGCTTTGAGTCAGAACTGGTCATGGCACCTTTATAGGTTGAGGGTTCATTACCCTCTAGGAGTAAGACGTCATCCATATCATATTCCTCGACCATACCAATGTATCTGTCCGGAGGAAGATCTCCTAGGTTTCTCAGGAATATCTACCGCAGCCTCGGTTGAAGGAACTGTTTCCTCCAATGGTTGCTCGGTAGTTGGTTCTTGAACCTCCGATAAATCGAAGGTTCTATTACTCGACTTGTTGTCGAGAAATTCTTTCTCTAAGAACGTCGCACTAGCCGCAACAAAAACACGTTGTTCGGTTGGCGAGTAGAAGTAATGACCAAAAGTTCCCTTTGGATAGCCTATAAAGTATGTCTTGACCGATCGCGGGCCGAGCTTATCCTCGTGTCTCCACTTGACATAAGCCTCGCAGCCCCAAACCCGAATAAAGGACAAGTTGGGGACCGTTCCCTTCCATAATTCGTATGGAGACTTGTCAACAGCTTTAGACAGACTTCGGTTAAGAATTAGAGCGGCCGACAAAAGAGCATAGCCCCACAATGAATCAGGCACAACGGTGTGACTCATCATGGATCGAACCATGTCAAGTAAAGTCCGATTTCTCCGTTCGGACACACCATTTAATTGTGGTGTTCTTGGTGGAGTCAACTGTAGCACGATGCCACAGTCTTTAAGGTGTTGATCAAACTTGTGTGAAAGATACTCACCACCACGATCAGAACGTAGTGCTTTAATATTTCTACCCAGCTGGTTCTGTACCCGATTCTGGTATTCTTTGAACTTGTCAAAGGATTCACTTTTATGCTTCATTAAGTAGACATAGCCATATCTACTCAAATCATCCGTGAAAGTGATGAAATACCTATAGCCATCTCGTGCGTTGATCGACATAGGGCCACATACGTCCGTATGTATGAGTCCTAATTGGTCGGCAGCGCGCATTCCAACACCTTTGAAGGAAATACGAGTCATCTTACCGATGAGACATGATTCACACGTGCCATATGATTCGAAATTAAAGGGCGAGATAGCTCCATTATGTATGAGTTGTTTCACGCGTTTCTCATTTATGTGTCCCATACGACAATGCCATAGGTAAGTTTGATCTTTGTCATCTACCTTTAATTTCTTATTATTCACATGTAATATTCCAGTGGTTTGATCTAAAACATAAATTTCATTCATGGAAACTGCCTTGCCATAAATCATATTGTGTAAGGAGAAAATACAGCTATTATTCTCTATTACAAATGAAAAACCGAGTTTGTCAAGCGCAGAAACTGAAATAATGTTTTTGGACAAACAAGGAACATAATAACAGTTATATAAAGATAACTCGAATCCACTTGGAAGCTGGATCACGTATGTTCCCCTCGAGATTGCAGCAACACGTGCTCCATTCCCGACACGCAGGTCAACCTCACCCTTGATTAGGGGTTCTTGGTTTCGGAGGCCCTGCACATGATTACATAGATGAGAACCACAACCAGTATCTAGTACCCAAGTTCCGTAACTTGCATGGTTAATCTCAATCATGTGAATAAAAGAAGAAGAAGATATACCAACAGGAGTAACGCGGCCTGCCTTAATGTCCTCACGATACACGGGGCATGAGCGCCTCCAATGCCCAGTCTTGTGGCAATGGTGACATTCCATGCTAGTATCCTTGCTCTTTGTTTTGCCCTGTGAGTTGCTTGACTCACCTGGCCCACTCTTAGTAAATCCTGACTTCTTAAACTTGGGCTTGCCTACTGTTAGGTCGCCCTGAGCTTTAGCCTTCCCTTTACCCTTTCCCTTACTGGAGATCATGAGAACATCCTGCTTCATGCTCCCACTTAACTTTAGATCCTTCTCAGTCTGTACGAGAAGGGAGTGGAGCTCATGAGGAGTCTTCTTCATGTCGTTCATGTAGTAGTTGGCCCTAAAGAGGGCGAACCCATCATGAAGCGAATGAAGCATACGATCAACGATTATGTTCTCACTGATCTTGCAGTTTAGGGCCTCCAGTTTCTCGATATTCTCAATCATGTGAAGAACTGTGGGCTAACAGCTTGGCCCTTCTGGAGTTTCGCCTCAAAGAGGCGACATGTATGCTCATAAGAAACGATTCTCGGAGCCTTTGAGAATTCGTTAGTGAGCGTGGTGAAAATCTTGTTTGCACCATGGGTTATGAAGCGTCTTTGCAAATTGGATTCCATTGCATAGATGAGTACGTTCTTTATCGCACCCGCTTCCATTACGAAGTCGCTATGAGCGCGAACTTCGTTAGCTCTAGCTCCAGTTCCTGGGTGTGTCGGAATTGGCTCAGTTAAATACTTAAGCTTTCCGTCAGCAATGGCAGCATTCCGTAGTGCTGCCTCCCAGTCAGAGAAGTTTGACCCATCATTCCTCAGTCTAGTTGACTGATTCATGGAGTCCATGAAGGCCTTTAGCCAGGATTCACGTGCTAGCTTGGCACTTGGCATTGGGTCTTCACCAGCCATTTTAGTTATACAGCAGTTTTAATGAACGTGTTCTAGACTGAAAAGAAGATAAAACAAAACCATATAAGCAACTCATTGTTGTGATTTAAGTCTATATTAAATTGAATTTAAACTCGTAGACTCATGCATTTATATAATTGATCTCCCTCAAGAATTATATAAACGATCCCAAGACTCAATTTCCGTATATTGATAAGCCCACAGTTTGGCTAATTCCACCGTTGGAACTCTTGGTCGATAGATTTCCGTAAATCCTATCTATTAGTCCATCTCAGTCACTGGATATTATCGAGTGACCATGATGTTGAGATAAAATAAATCATCTGTTCCCACTTACCCGACGTAGAAGGGGTCATATTATGCCTACCGACGAAGAGGGGATTCATGGGAGGCTGATTTATAAAGACTATTCTCAATTTTTGGTTATACGAGGAAGACCCCATCGACTTATATTTATTCATATTAAGTGAACTAAAATCTAGCATATTCGTGAATGAATGAAATAAAGTGATGGCTTGCAATTGACATGTGACATCTGTATTGTCACAGAAAACTAACGCGGAACCTCTACATGAGTCAGTTTTCAGCCATGTTATAGGTGGTTTGGTTTTAGGCGGAATATGATGCAAGCTATTATCGATGAAAGCATAAAATAAATGCGATAAACGTAAATAAAAGTCCTAGTGTGGCCTATCCTACCAAAATAAACATAAAACAACTTGGAATCCACCGTTGGACCCTAGAAGCTTGTCTTGATGTTCCATCTTGGTCCTTGCAGCGGGAGTGAGCATCCGGTCTCCGTCTTTGGTCTTCACAAAATTACTAATTTAAATTACAAAAGTAGTCCTAGATACATTCTAATTTAAATACAAAAGTAATTACATGGCAAAAACCCAAAACCGGAGATTCAAGATCTCAAAATTACAAGCAAGACTGTGTCCCATCATTACGGTGACACAATCTTCTAAGGCCACACTAAGTTACAACCGTTTGCAAAAATTAAATACGTTATTGAAAGCATTCAAGGCATTCACAAGACGATAAATAAAATGCATCAACTAAATAAAATTTATACATGACATAATACTGTTATTATGATTAATAAATTTATACCAAACCACCTTTTAAGATTAAAATTATGTGACTATACCGCTTTAATCACCAATTTTAATAAACATATAATCCATTATTTTAAACTGTTTTAAAACAATATGTATCAAACGAGGGTGAACCGTTTCACTAAATAATATACTATTTCCGTATACAGTATATTATTTTAAGCCATGTGAAAATAAGAAAACAAGTTATTTTCGAAAAAGATAGCCTGAAAGAAGAGCACTCGACCGAGCAACAGAGGCACTCGATCGAGTGTCCGTGTCACTCGATCGAGTGCAGCAGGGGCTCGATCGAGTGACTCGTTAAAACGCAAACGCTGCACTTTAAATCTAAACAAGTTTTTATCTTTTGATATAAAACATGAAAATCAAAAATAAAAACAACAAAAGATCCACATATTGCTAAAAATATCGATTAAATAACAATATGCAAATAAAAAATCGAAAAACAGGATCGATTACAACACAAAAGCACACGCACGAAGCCTGGTACAAGGGCACTCGATCGAGTGCAACAGGGACTCGATCGAGTGCCAAGGCAGAATGCACGGTGTTTCCAAAATTTTAAATCTTATGAAAGACACAATTGTAAAATTTCATGGCCTAAGGCTCTGATACCACTTTTGGGGAATAAAACGCGTATTCGCCCTAAACTTGCAGGATTATAATGAAAAATACAATCGTGAATATGGTCATAAGATTAAAAAGATAAGAAAAAGAAATCAACCTTTGGTCCTTTGTGCTTATGGCCTAAGAACAGGAATTAAAGTAAATTCCCTCCTATAACTTGCACCCAAGACTTGATTGAGATGATGCCGCGTGTGCTAGAAAGTACTCTCCAATTGCCTTGCAATATGGGGAGAGTTATTGAGGTTTTTGATGTGAGATCTGAGTTCTGGGAGAAGAATGCTCTCAAAACCCTAATTATTCTTGAGATCTGTTTTAATCAGTAAAACAATCAGTCGTCTCACAAAAGGAGAAGTTCTCTCCTTTTGTAATACTTGGCTGGCCGAGATTGGTCTTGGGTAGGAGTGGGCTTTCCACTCTTACCTTATTCCAATGCATGATTCGACCCATTTTGCTAAAATATAATTTGCGGGTATTTCTTATAAATCGCACACATGTTATCAGATATTAATACAGTCGATATATTAATAATGGTCTGATAAAATACGATATTGTATAATTGGCCAAATTAATATAACTGTTTATATTAATACGCAAATTCAATATTTAATTAAATATAACTGCTTGTATTTAATTTTACGAATTAATCATGTAATCCGCATTAGCTAAAATTATTTAATCCGTATTAAATAATAATCTCAACATCTCATTGACTAATTTAATAGTCAATACCTCTGACTAACTGTTTAGTCATATCCGGCATAAATGTGACTGTATTTTCATACCTTCACATCTCTCAAACGTGTCCTATAGGTGTGACGTATAGGGACCAGTTGATCACCGCCATCCGTATGACAATAACGTCAAACTTATCTAGCAAGCCAACCGTTATTGATAAACGTGGATCAACTGATAATAATACAAAAGTATGCCCTTGTGATCCTTTAAGAGATTTAGTAAGTCATTGTACTAACTGTCAAGGACACCAGACCCAACATATGCAACGTCAGGACGTGTGCATATCATGACATACATGATCGATCCTATTGCCGAGGCATAAGGAATCCGACTCATGCGCTCTTTCTCTTCCAATGTCTTAGCTTCTTGAGACTTGCTCAAGTGAAGCCCAGTAGTCATAGGAAGGAACCCTTTCTTGGAGTTCGTCATGCTGAATCTCTCTAGAATCTTATCTATGTAAGACTCCTGACTGAGAGACAACATCCGTCGTGATCTATCCCTGTAGATACGGATGCCCAATATTCTTTGTGGCTCTCCCAGATCTTTCATCTGGAAATGGTTTTTCAACCATGCTTTAACCGAAGATAAGAGAGGTATGTCATTCCCAATCAAGAGTATGTCGTCGACATACAGTACTAGGAAGACAATCTTGCTCCCACTCGACTTGATATAGAGACATGGTTCCTCGACTGATCGAACGAATCCATTCTTTTTTATCACTTGGTCGAAGCGATGATTCCAACTCCGCGATGCTTGCTTAAGTCCATAGATGGAACGCTTAAGCTTGCAAACTTTCTTAGGATGTTCTGGATCAATAAAACCCTCGGGTTGTACCATGTACAACTCTTCCTCCAAATAACCGTTTAAGAAGGCGGTTTTAACGTCCATTTGCCATATTTCATAGTCATGAAATGCGGCTATCGCTAAGATAATCCGAATGGAACGTAGCATGACTACGGGTGCAAAGATCTCATCGTAGTGCAAGCCTGGCACTTGGGTGAAACCTTTAGCAACTAGTCTTGCCTTATGGATATCTTGTTTACCTTCCACGGCATGCTTTATTTTGTAAAGCCATTTGCATTGAAGGGGACGTACCTTTGCAGGTAGGTCCACAAGATCCCACACGTTGTTCTCATACATGGAGTCCATCTTGGATTGCATGGCTTCTAGCCATAGCTTTGAGTCAGAACTGGTCATGGCACCTTTATAGGTTGAGGGTTCATTACCCTCTAGAAGTAAGACGTCATCCATATCATGTTCCTCGACCATACCAATGTATCTGTCCGGAGGAATGGAGACTCTTCCCGACCTCTTTGGTTCCTCAGGAATATCTACCGCAGCCTCGGTTGGAGGAACTGTTTCCTCCAATGGTTGCTCGGTAGTTGGTTCTTGAACCTCCGATAAGTCGAAGGTTTTATTACTCGACTTGTTCTCGAGAAATTCTTTCTCTAAGAACGTCGCACTAGCCGCAACAAAAACACGTTGTTCGGTTGGCGAGTAGAAGTAATGACCAAACGTTCCTTTTGGATAGCCTATAAAGTATGTCTTGACCGATCGCGGGCCGAGCTTATCCTCGTGCCTCCACTTGAAATAAGCCTCGCAGCCCCAAACCCGAATAAAGGACAAGTTAGGGACCGTTCCCTTCCATAATTCGTATGGAGTCTTGTCAACAGCTTTAGACGGACTTCGGTTAAGTATTAGAGCGGCCGACAAAAGAGCATAGCCCCACAATGAATCAGGCACGACGGTGTGACTCATCATGGATCGAACCATATCGAGTAGAGTTCGATTTCTCCGTTCGGACACACCATTTAATTGTGGTGTTCCAGGTGGAGTTAACTGTAGCACGATGCCACAGTCTTTAAGGTGTTGATCAAACTCGTGTGAAAGATACTCACCACCACGATCCGAACGTAGTGCTTTAATCTTTCTACCCAGCTGGTTCTGTACCCTATTCTGGTATTCTTTGAACTTGTCAAAGGATTCACTTTTGTGCTTCATTAAGTAGACATAGCCATATCTACTCAAATCATCCGTGAAAGTGATGAAATACCTATAGCCCTCTCGTGCGTTGATCGACATAGGCCCACATACATCCGTATGTATGAGTCCTAATAGGTCGGCAGCGCGCATTCCAACACCTTTGAAGGAAATACGAGTCATCTTGCCGATGAGACGTGATTCACACGTGCCATATGATTCGAAATCAAAGGGCGAGATAGCTCCATTCTGACTGGGAGGCAGCACTACGGAATGCTGCCATTGCTGACGGAAAGCTTAAGTATTTAACTGAGCCAATTCCGACACACCCAGGAACTGGAGCTAGAGCTAACGAAGTTCGCGCTCATAGCGACTTCGTAATGGAAGCGGGTGCGATAAAGAACGTACTCATCTATGCAATGGAATCCAATTTGCAAAGACGCTTCATAACCCATGGTGCAAACAAGATTTTCACCACGCTCACTAACGAATTCTCAAAGGCTCCGAGAATCGTTTCTTATGAGCATACATGTCGCCTCTTTGAGGCGAAACTCCAGAAGGGCCAAGCTGTTAGCCCACAGTTCTTCACATGATTGAGAATATCGAGAAACTGGAGGCCCTAAACTGCAAGATCAGTGAGAACATAATCGTTGATCGTATGCTTCATTCGCTTCATGATGGGTTCGCCCTCTTTAGGGCCAACTACTACATGAACGACATGAAGAAGACTCCTCATGAGCTCCACTCCCTTCTCGTACAGACTGAGAAGGATCTAAAGTTAAGTGGGAGCATGAAGCAGGATGTTCTCATGATCTCCAGTAAGGGAAAGGGTAAAGGGAAGGCTAAAGCTCAGGGCGACCTAACAGTAGGCAAGCCCAAGTTTAAGAAGTCAGGATTTACTAAGAGTGGGCCAGGTGAGTCAAGCAACTCACAGGGCAAAACAAAGAGCAAGGATACTAGCATGGAATGTCACCATTGCCACAAGACTGGGCATTGGAGGCGCTCATGCCCCGTGTATCGTGAGGACATTAAGGCAGGCCGCGTTACTCCTGTTGGTATATCTTCTTCTTCTTTTATTCACATGATTGAGATTAACCATGCAAGTTACGGAACTTGGGTACTAGATACTGGTTGTGGTTCTCATCTATGTAATCATGTGCAGGGCCTCCGAAACCAAGAACCCCTAATCAAGGGTGAGGTTGACCTGCGTGTCGGGAATGGAGCACGTGTTGCTGCAATCTCGAGGGGAACATACGTGATCCAGCTTCCAAGTGGATTCGAGTTATCTTTATATAACTGTTATTATGTTCCTTGTTTGTCCAAAAACATTATTTCAGTTTCTGCGCTTGACAAACTCGGTTTTTCATTTGTAATAGAGAATAATAGCTGTATTTTCTCCTTACACAATATGATTTATGGCAAGGCAGTTTCCATGAATGAAATTTATGTTTTAGATCAAACCACTGGAATATTACATGTGAATAATAAGAAATTAAAGGTAGGTGACAAAGATCAAACTTACCTATGGCATTGTCGTATGGGACACATAAATGAGAAACGCGTGAAACAACTCATACATAATGGAGCTATCTCGCCCTTTAATTTCGAATCATATGGCACGTGTGAATCATGTCTCATCGGTAAGATGACTCGTATTTTCTTCAAAGGTGTTGGAATGCGCGCTGCCGACCAATTAGGACTCATACATACGGACGTATGTGGCCCTATGTCGATCAACGCACGAGATGGCTATAGGTATTTCATCACTTTCACGGATGATTTGAGTAGATATGGCTATGTCTACTTAATGAAGCATAAAAGTGAATCCTTTGACAAGTTCAAAGAATACCAGAATCGGGTACAGAACCAGCTGGGTAGAAATATTAAAGCACTACGTTCTGATCGTGGTGGTGAGTATCTTTCACACAAGTTTGATCAACACCTTAAAGACTGTGGCATCATGCTACAGTTGACTCCACCAAGAACACCACAATTAAATGGTGTGTCCGAACGGAGAAATCGGACTTTACTTGACATGGTTCGATCCATGATGAGTCACACCGTTGTGCCTGATTCATTGTGGGGCTATGCTCTTTTGTCGGCCGCTCTAATTCTTAACCGAAGTCTGTCTAAAGCTGTTGACAAGTCTCCATACGAATTATGGAAGGGAACGGTCCCCAACTTGTCCTTTATTCGGGTTTGGGGCTGCGAGGCTTATGTCAAGTGGAGACACGAGGATAAGCTCGGCCCGCGATCGGTCAAGACATACTTTATAGGCTATCCAAAGGGAACTTTTGGTCATTACTTCTACTCGCCAACCGAACAACGTGTTTTTGTTGCGGCTAGTGCGACGTTCTTAGAGAAAGAATTTCTCGACAACAAGTCGAGTAATAGAACCTTCGATTTATCGGAGGTTCAAGAACCAACTACCGAGCAACCATTGGAGGAAACAGTTCCTTCAACCGAGGCTGCGGTAGATATTCCTGAGAAACCTAGGAGATCTTCCTCCGGACAGATACATTGGTATGGTCGAGGAATATGATATGGATGACGTCTTACTCCTAGAGGGTAATGAACCCTCAACCTATAAAGGTGCCATGACCAGTTCTGACTCAAAGCTATGGCTAGAAGCCATGCAATCCGAGATGGACTCCATGTATGAGAACAACGTGTGGGATCTTGTGGACCTACCTGCAAAGGTACGTCCCCTTCAATGCAAATGGCTTTACAAAATAAAGCATGCCGTGGAAGGTAAACAAGATATCCATAAGGCAAGACTAGTTGCTAAAGGTTTCACCCAAGTGCCAGGCTTGCACTACGATGAGATCTTTGCACCCGTAGTCATGCTACGTTCCATTCGGATTATCTTAGCGATAGCCGCATTTCATGACTATGAAATATGGCAAATGGACGTTAAAACCGCCTTCTTAAACGGTTATTTGGAGGAAGAGTTGTACATGGTACAACCTGAGAGTTTTATTGATCCAGAACATCCTAAGAAAGTTTGCAAGCTTAAGCGTTCCATCTATGGACTTAAGCAAGCATCGCGGAGTTGGAATCATTGCTTCGACCAAATGATAAAAGAGAATGGATTCGTTCGATCAGTCGAGGAACCATGTCTCTATATCAAGTCGAGTGGGAGCAAGATTGTATTCCTAGTACTGTATGTCGACGACATACTCTTGATTGGGAATGACATACCTCTCTTATCTTCGGTTAAAGCATGGTTGAAAAACCACTTCCAGATGAAAGATCTGGGAGAGGCACAAAGAATTTTGGGCATCCGTATCTACAGGGATAGATCACGACGGATGTTGTCTCTCAGTCAGGAGTCTTATATAGATAAGATTCTGGAGAGATTCAGCATGACGAACTCCAAGAAGGGGTTCCTTCCTATGACTCCTGGGCTTCACTTGAGCAAGTCTCAAGAAGCTAAGACATTGGAAGAGAAAGAGCGCATGAGTCGGATTCCTTATGCTTCGGCAATAGGACCAATCATGTATGCCATGATATGCACACGTCCTGACGTTGCATATGCATTGAGTATGACAAGTCGATTCCAAGCTCATCCAGGTGAACAACACTGGATGGCCGTGAAAAACATTCTTAAGTACCTACGGAGGACTAAAGATTGGGGATTGACTTACGGAGGCGACTCGACGCTCTGCGCCACAGGTTACGCAGATGCTAGCTTCCAAACGGATCGAGATGACTCGAAATCTCAGTCTGGATTCGTTTTTACTCTTAATGGCGCTGCTGTCAGCTGGAAAAGTTCTAAACAGAGTGTTACAGCAGATTCTACGACTGAGTCCGAGTACTATGCCGCCTCGGAAGCAGCTAAGGAAGCAATATGGATGCGTCAATTCTTACAAGGACTATCGGTAGTGCCTAGTTCGAATGACCCAATCACCGTTTATTGTGACAATAGCGGTGCCATCTTCCAAGCTAAGGAGCATAAGTCTAGCAGCAAGGCTAGACATGTACAACGGAAAGCTCATCTAATCAGAGATTACGTGGAGCAAAAGGAGATATTCATTGATAAGATCGCTACGGATGACAACATAGCTGATCCTCTCACAAAAGCATTACCACGTGATAAGCATGAAGGGCACATTCATTCCATGGGAATTGGATGTGTTCCTAAGTTGTAGTACTCTTTTATGAATTCATGTAATAATTCATTGTCTCGTGTACTCTATTCAACCTTATTGTTATGATATATAATGTTTTGTTTCTCATGTGGAATTGTACGCCAATTTTGAACACCACAAAGTGAACTGATTAACATTACATCGTTTTGGTCCTTGATTACCCACTTGAGCTGATAACTCAGGTAATCATTTTTTGACGTTGGTTGATGGTGGGTTCAACGAGCCATAAGTCACGCGGCTGACTGACCAATCACAAAGGCGAGTTATACGGATATCTCGTAGGACACCCCGTGACAACGTTATGGAGTCCTAAATGTTTTATAACATTGGGTGCCGGGTCGTGGATAGGACCTCCATAGTGTTCCTTAGAGTCGAGTCTTTTGACTTTTAACTGTCTCTTGAGATTAAGGCAGATTTTGAGTAACTTTGGTTTCTTTCCCACGGTCACCGTAACAGGGGCCAAGAGGATTTTTTCTGGGTTATTTCATGCTGCGCGATATCGGCAGGATTCGAGTTGAGGGAAATATCCAAACCCTTATCAGGATTTTATCATTTCTCAGGACCACTCGAGGAGTAGTAACTGAAATGCATGGCCATGCTTGAATACAGATTCGTTTTATCAGTTAAGTTACTCTCTAGTCGGGGAAACCACTCTTGATACAGATCGCTTGTGAGATACGACCTTTGCGAATGCGGATTTGCAAATTGTCTTACATTGAGTGGGAGAAATTTTAAAAGGATATGAGATTCGGTTATCGCACCTACACTTGTACGGACAAGTGGGAGTTTGTTGGAGACTTGTGTCCTCCACATGTAGTGTGATAACGTCATTGCACATACCCTTGTACGGACAAGTGGGAGATTGTTGGGGCTGGTGTCCTTGACAGTTAGTACAATGACTTACTAAATCTCTTAAAGGATCACAAGGGCATACTTTTGTATTATTATCAGTTGATCCATGTTTATCAATAACGGTTGGCTTGCTAGATAAGTTTGACGTTATTGTCATACGGATGGCGGTGATCAACTGGTCCCTATACGTCACACCTATAGGACACGTTTGAGAGATGTGAAGGTATGAAAATACAGTCACATTTATGCCGGATATGACTAAACAGTTAGTCAGAGGTATTGACTATTAAATTAGTCAATGAGATGTTGAGATTATTATTTAATACGGATTAAATAATTTTAGCTAATGCGGATTACATGATTAATTCGTAAAATTAAATACAAGCAGTTATATTTAATTAAATATTGAATTTGCGTATTAATATAAACAGTTATATTAATTTGGCCAATTATACAATATCGTATTTTATCAGACCATTATTAATATATCGACTGTATTAATATCTGATAACATGTGTGCGATTTATAAGAAATACCCGCAAATTATATTTTAGCAAAATGGGTCGAATCATGCATTGGAATAAGGTTAGAGTGGAAAGCCCACTCCTACCCAAGACCAATCTCGGCCAGCCAAGTATTACAAAAGGAGAGAACTTCTCCTTTTGTGAGACGACTGATTGTTTTACTGATTAAAACAGATCTCAAGAATAATTAGGGTTTTGAGAGCATTCTTCTCCCAGAACTCAGATCTCACATCAAAAACCTCAATAACTCTCCCCATATTGCAAGGCAATTGGAGAGTACTTTCTAGCACACGCGGCATCATCTCAATCAAGTCTTGGGTGCAAGTTATAGGAGGGAATTTACTTTAATTCCTGTTCTTAGGCCATAAGCACAAAGGACCAAAGGTTGATTTCTTTTTCTTATCTTTTTAATCTTATGACCATATTCACGATTGTATTTTTCATTATAATCCTGCAAGTTTAGGGCGAATACGCGTTTTATTCCCCACAGCATATGCATTGAGTATGACAAGTCGATTCCAAGCTCATCCAGGTGAACAACACTGGATGGCCGTGAAAAACATTCTTAAGTACCAACGGAGGACTAAAGATAGGGGATTGACTTACGGAGGCGACTCGACGCTCTGCGCCACGGGTTACGCAGATGCTAGCTTCCAAACGGATCGAGATGACTCGAAATCTCAGTCTGGATTCGTTTTTACTCTTAATGGCGCTGCTGTCAGCTGGAAAAGTTCTAAACAGAGTGTTACAGAAGATTCTACGACTGAGTCCGAGTACTATGCCGCCTCGGAAGCAACTAAGGAAGCAATATGGATGCGTCAATTCTTACAAGGACTCACGGTAGTACCTAGTTCGAATGACCCGATCACCGTTTATTGTGACAATAAAGGTGCCATCTTCCAAGCTAAGGAGCATAAGTCTAGCAACAAAGCTAGACATGTACAACGGAAAGCTCATCTAATCAGAGATTACGTGGAGCAAAAGGAGATATTTATTGATAAGATCGCTACGGATGACAAAATAGCTGATCCTCTCACAAAAGCATTACCACGTGATAAACATGAAGGACACATTCATTCCATGGGAATTAGATGTGTTCCTAAGTTGTAGTACTCTTTTATGAATTCATGTAATAATTCATTTTCTCGTGTACTCTATTCAACCTTATTGTTATGATATAAAATGTTTTGTTTTTCATGTGGAATTGTACGCCAATTTTGAACACCACAAAGTGAACTGATTAACATTACATCGTTTTGGTCCTTGATTACCCACTTGAGCTGATAACTCAGGTAATCATTTTGTGACGTTGGTTGATGGTGGGTTCAACGAGCCATAAGTCACGCGGCTGACTGACCAATCACAAAGGCGAGTTATACGGATATCTCGTAGGACACCCCGTGACAACGTTATGGAGTCCTAAATGTTTTATAACATTGGGTGCCGGGTCGTGGATAGGACCTCCATAGTGTTCCTTAGAGTCGAGTCTTTTGACTTTCAACTGTCTCTTGAGATTAAGGCAGATTTTGGGTAACTTTGGTTTCTTTCCCACGGTCACCGTAACAAGGGCCAAGAGGATTTTTTCTGGGTTATTTCATGCTGCGCGATATCGGCAGGATTCGAGTTGAGGGAAATATCCAAACCCTTATCAGGATTTTATCATTTCTCAGGGCCACTCGAGGAGTAGTAACTGAAATGCATGGCCATGCTCGAATACAGATTCGTTTTATCAGTTAAGTTACTCTCTAGTCGGGGAAACCACTCTTGATACAGATCGCTTGTGAGATACGACCTTTGCGAATGCGGATTTGCAAATTGTCTTACATTGAGTGGGAGAAATTTTAAAAGGATATGAGATTCGGTTATCGCACCTACACTTGTACGGACAAGTGGGAGTTTGTTGGAGACTTGTGTCCTCCACATGTAGTGTGATAACGTCATTGCACATACCCTTGTACGGACAAGTGGGAGATTGTTGGGGCTGGTGTCCTTGACAGTTAGTACAATGACTTACTAAATCTCTTAAAGGATCACAAGGGCATACTTTTGTATTATTACCAGTTGATCCACGTTTATCAATAACGGTTGGCTTGCTAGATAAGTTTGACGTTATTGTCATACGGATGGCGGTGATCAACTGGTCCCTATACGTCACACCTATAGGACACGTTTGAGAGATGTGAAGGTATGAAAATACAGTCACATTTATGCCGAATATGACTAAATAGTTAGTCAGAGGTATTGACTATTAAATTAGTCAATAAGATGTTGAGCTTATATTTAATTAAATATTGTATTCGCGTATTAAAATAAACAGTTATATTAATTTGGGTAATTATACAATATCGTAATTTTATCAGACCGTTATTAATACATCGATTGTATTAATATCTGATAACACGTATGCGATTTATAATAAAAATCCCGCAAATAATATTTAGCAAAACGGGTCGAATCATGCAAAGGAATAAGGTAAGAGTGGAGAAAGCCCACCCTTACCCAAGACCAATTCGGCCGCCCCTTATAGCTACATAAGGAGAGTCTTTCTCCTTATGTCAGTTACAGGAATCACAAATCTCATAATTAGGGTTTTGAGAGCATTCTTCTCCCAAAACTCAGATCTCACATCTAAAACCTCAATAACTCTCCCCATATTGCAAGGCAATTGGAGAGTACTTTCTAGCACACGCGGCATCATCTCAAACAAAGTCTTGGGTGCAAGTTATAGGAGGGAATTTACTTTAATTCCTGTTCTTAGGCCTATTCAAGCAAGGACCCAAGGTTGATTTCTTTTTCATGCTTTTTATTAACTTATGACAATAATCACAATTGTATGTTTCATTATAATCCTGCAAGTTTGGGGCGAATACATGCTTTATTCCCCACAATCTAGATGCTGCAGCTAATGGGAGATTCCAAGATAATTCAGGAGAGACTAAGGGTCTCAAATTGATAGAAGATGTTGCTGTGCACCGTGCTGAGCATGGTACCTCCAGAGGCAATCAAAGAAAATCTGAATACAACCTGTCAGCTATTGAGGCCTTGACAGCCAAACTGGAAAAATTAGAGGCTGGAGGAAAATTCGATCTAGGAAGTGGAAGCAAGGGAGGAATATACCAAGTAAACGCCGTTCAGGACGGACCCTTCGCTTGTGAGAGGTGCGGTGGAGAAGGGCACGTGTCAAAATTCTGTACTTCAGCTAATGAAACATGTGCCGCTTTTCAACATTATTGTGGGAACAACTTCTATTACCCGAATAAAAATAATATCCATCCCCACTTAAGGTGGACAAGCCAGAATGTTCAAAACCCACAACACATGCAACCTCAGCAAAATTCAACATATATACCCCCACATAAACAAAATTTCCAAAAACCACCTTTCAACCCTCAACCACCTTCAAACCCACCACCCAACACAGATGCTCTTATCCAAAATCTTATTGGGTTGGTTCAGAAGGAGTCACAGGCTAGAGAGGCAGGGATGAAGATGTTAGAGTCCCAGATTGCTCAAGTTGCGAGCAAGAATGATACTAGGGCTCCGGGTCAGCTTCCGACCAAACCGGACCAGAAAAAAGAGACTCTAAACATCATCTCCCTGCGAAGTGGAGCTAAAGTGGGGAGCGAGAAAGAAAAACAGGCGAGTAGCAGCGAAGGCGGTCAACCGACCGAAGATCCTGGTCGACCGACCACAGATCAGGACCCGAAAATTTTACCTGAACAGGAAACTGGTCGACCGACCGAAGAAACTGGTCGACCGACCACTGAAGCAGAACCCGAAGTTCCCTTTCGTCCAGATTTGCCGAATAACTTGCGGGATTTTCTTTTCCGGGGTGACAAGACCCCCAGGTTTTTAAAAAGGGCTGCAAATACTGAGTCCTCAGCTGCTCCTTTCCCAGAAAGACTCGTGCCTTCAAAGGATCAGGTATCTTTTGACAAATTTAAGGATGTGATTCGTTCATTAAATGTTCAAGTCCCGTTTTTAGAATTAGTTCAACAAGTTCCCTCCTATCTTAAATTTATGAGACAGCTTTTGTCAAGGAAGAGGTCTCTAGAAAAGGTTGAGTCGGTGGCCCTCACTGAAGAGTCATCTAGCTTTTTGTCACATGTCGTTGCCCCTCATAAACTAGAGGACCCTGGTAGTTTTTCTGTCCCCTGTAATATAGGAACCTTCCCAGTTAAGAAGGCTTTATGCGACTTAGGTGCTAGTATAAGTGTCATGCCCCTAAGCGTTGCCTTAAAACTAGGAATGACCGAATTTGCAGTAACCAGTATGACAGTCCAGATGGCAGATCGCACATCTATGGAACCTATAGGGGTATTGGAAAACATCCCTGTGCGTATTGACAGGTTTTTCTTCCCAGTTGACTTCGTAGGTTTGGACATCCCAGAGGATGCCCATATACCTATAATTCTAGGAATACCTTTCCTTCACACTGCAGGTGCCATTATAGATGTAGGCACTGGGACTCTAACCTTCAAAGTAGGCAAGCATTCTATTATCTATGGCCTATCTTATAGGAAAAAGGATGCTATGACCCCCATCACATGTAATGCTATCACTTCTGAAAAGAAGTATGAGGTCATCACTACTTCTCCCACTTTATTACCTGTTCCTGTATCTGTTTTTACACCTCCGCCCCAGATTGGGAGGAGTAGGGAGGACACTTCTATTATGACTATTGCAGGAATTGGTTTGGGGAAACCCAAAGTGAAGGAAGTCATCATCCAAAGAGGAGGAATGGGATGTCTAAGCTATGAAGAAGATGAGGACCCAGACGTCGTGGATCGGGAGGAGAAGAAGAAGAGGAGGCAAGTTCAAGAGGAGAGACCGTCGCATATGCTTTGCGACAGCGGAAAGAAGATGTGTTTTGCTACTAAAGCAAAAACCGTGGAGACTACGGCATGCCGTCAGAAGCCGTGGTCGGATATCTTCCGCATCTTTAGCGGATAGTTGTTTTAAGTTGCAGTTTTCAAGACAATTTATTTTTTGTTGTGTGAGACTTTTTAGTTTGGCTTGCTCATAGTTTTAGATCCTTTCCTTTATGCTTGAGTAGTTAAGACTTTAGAATCGTTTTTGGCATCTCGCGCATTGTTGGGCGCACATACTTTCTTGCTTTTTCAGATTTTACGAAGAAACGAAGACCTCCGGGACGCAGAGGGTCGACCGACCAGAAACATCATTCGGTCGACCTACTGTCGCTACATCGCTAAATTTTCTGTGGTTCACAGGAGGTCGACCGACCAGAAACATCAGTCGGTCGACCTACTGTCCGCTGCGGTCTTTCGCTTCTCTTCCTTGGAAATCGCGAAATTGACTTGGTTACTTAAGTGGCACTGCTGGCCACCAAAACCTCCCAGCTTACGCTGGTTTGGGGAGGTTTTTCTCATGCGCTTCATAATCCAGTGAGTTCTTTCCAGTTTTTCCTTAGTTTTAATTACTTGCATTTCCTTTTAATTTTCTGAAACCTTTACTTAGGCTAATGCACAATGGGGACATTGTGCGGGTTGGTTTGGGGAATGGTTTCGTGTTACATGCATTGCATTATGTCACACGTTTATTGCATTTCCGTATCGCATTGTTCTTTTCTTTATTTTCCTTGCATATACAAGAAAAATACAAAAAAAATGAAAAAATTCAAAAATTCCAAAAAAATGCACGTTTATTTTAGCATATAGGTCGAGTCGGAACGAAAGTATTTCAAGGATGATTTAGCTATCTTACATGTTTATGCCTTTACCTTGCCTTGTCAACTTGTTTTAGTATGAGAGTCTTTCGCATATCTACGAGTTTTTGTCAACTTGCATATCTTGAGACTTGACTTATACCTTGGCAACCTACTATACATTCTAAGTTTTAGATCTTTATTTCCTGGTTTCATTCTTAAACCAGTTGTCTAGGATGTGAGTAGTACTCCCCTTGGAACATGTTACATCAATATGCATAAACATGAACTTGAATTGCTATATACTTGTTTTACTATCTCGTTTTGTGAGTCTTGGTACGTGCATTTGGGATCCCTTTTCTCATAATTACCCATAAGCTTCACATAGCCAATTGCCTTTTTATTTCCCCAAAAAACTACATCCCATACTTAGCCTACCCTTCCAAGCTAGTATTTGTGGTCTTTGGTTTATTTTGAGGCATCTTGGTTTGTATGCTATCATGAGCAAAAAGAGAAAAGAAAGAAGGAAAGCAAGAAAAGAAAGAAAAGAAAAAGAACAGAAAAATTCAGAAAAAGAAGCAAAGAAAAGGAAAACGGAAAAAGTCAAAACGTACAGAAAAGAGGTCGACCGACCACATATACAAGTCGGCCGACCACCTGTCATCATCAGATTCAAAATTTCGTTCAAAAAATCCCTTTCTTTTATATGTTATCACTCCCGTACCTCATTCAAAATATTTGGCAGTCCTTTCTTATTTATTATGTGAGAGTTGTGCTACAAAAGAGCACCTTCTTAATATCAAAAGTTGTGAAGTATGTTGTTGGGAAACGGTTTTACTAGCTTGGCTACTAACCCCACATACCCAAAAACATCTTAACCACTTTTTTACCTTTTACCTCACATATCTTTCATAACCCCAATTGCATGTATCTGGGTCACTTAATAAGATTGTTATACAAAATTGTAGAATTTTTGTTCATGTTAGATTGCAGGCATGTTTTCATGGGTCGCAGTTAGGTGAGTGTCATTGACACCCGTCGTTGAGGGGTGCCAAAGATAAGATTTATAAAACCTCAGCTTAAACTCAGTTAGGATAAGTCAAGGGTCGAACCACAGAGAGACAGGGTAAATTGTGTTTGTAAATTTAAAGTCTATTGCAAGTAACCAAAAAAAGGGGGGTTTGAATTGGGATTTTAACTAACAACTAAAGTAACAAAATAACAAGAAAATTTAAAATAAGATAAAGAGGGGATTAGGAACTTTGGTTCCCCATGGTCAAGACAAGTCAATGAAAGGTAAGAATAACCAAATAACACAATCCTAAGGAACAAAGAATAAACCTTTAGGTCAATATTCTACCCAATCCTTACGGTCTTAGGGTTCCTACAAAAGCACTAAACTTTCGTTCAAGGGCAATCCCAAAGTTGTTGTTAAACTAATCCTAATAATCTTTCAATCCCAAGGATTAGTTCACCAACAACAATGGGGGATTGGTAATTTAATCATCAAACCTATCAAAGTCAAGTTTTTACATAGTTCCCCTAATTCCTAATCACAAGAATTAGTTATGCATACTTCTAATTATAAAACTATCAATTACCAAGAATATTAAAGATGTGAACATAATCAAAGATGATAATAAAAGAGTAAACATGAAATAAGAAAGTAACAACAAGATGAATAACAAGATTGGATTAAAGGAAAGATTAATTATCACAAACTTACAACTTGAATGGAAATCCTAAGAAGAAAGATGAAAGCTTGATAAAAATCCTCTAACAATGGAGGCTTCAAACATAGAGTACTTGGTAAAATTCCTAGGGTAGAAAATTGCTGAAAAACTACTTAACCTAATAGAAGAGTTTTGATCCCCTTAAATAAGAAATATTACAAGATTAGGAAATCAGAAAACAAAACGGAAATCCCCGAAACAGGGTCTGGTCGGTCGACCTGTTTTCTCGGTCGGTCGACCGACTCTGCCAATGCGGACTTAATTTCTGCGAATTTGGGCTTCCGTGAAGAACTGGGCCGATTACGTAATTGACATCGGTCGGTCGACCTGTTTCGATGGTCTGTCGACCGATCCGCTTTATCTTCAGTTTCGATTCAGCCCGATGATTATACTTTGAACACACCATCTGAATTATTGCTCCAAAAACAGCTTCCTAAAGGCAAATAAGGCTTGGTTTTGCTTACTTCCGCGTATTCCTACATACAAAACACAGAAATACCAAAGTAGACAAAATGGGAGAAAAAGCAACTAAAAAGTCACGAAAGTGTAAGAAAATACGTGCCAAAAGAGTAAATAAAATGCATAAAATAGGCACGTATCAAATTCCCCAAACCAAACCTTGCTTGTCCTCAAGCAAGCACTAAGACTCAAAAGAAAATAAAACTCCTAATGGAACGGACCTCATACTTTTCATAACCAAACACAACACTATGCTTAACCAATTTAATGCATCCTTCAACTATGATCAAACACAATGTCAAGAGCAAAACGAATTAAACATGTTGGAAAAGCATGCTAAAATTTCGACCTTGCAAGACCCATTCTAATTGGACTCTCGCGGTACGCTCGAGACACTCATGAAAGCAAAGGGTCAAAAGTATATGTGAAAGATAAGAAGATAAATAAAAGTAAGGACTCTCACCTATCTACGACCCGTAAGAACATGCCTGCAATCTAACATGAATAAAATCTCTACAACCGTACATATGCATTCCCACACTAAATAACCATGACACATGCCGAGGTAAATTTGGGATTGTGAGGCTAAAGGTAAGAAGGGGTAAAGATAAGTTATGGGAAAAGGGGTTAAACCGAGCTAACATCCGTCTATCCATACTATAAGATCACTTCTTTTTGTTTGCTTTTTGATTTTTTTTTTCTTTCATATATGCCAATATTCCACAATTTCTTCCAAATTCTTTTTCTCTTTTTTTTTTTTTGAAAAATCAGCCCATTCAATGGTCCTGGTCGACCGACCGAGGGAACTGGTCGACCGACCAGCCTTGAAAACAGGCTGCTCCGTTTTTTTTTTTTCTATCATTCCCGTTTCTCGTTTTTTTTTTTTCGTTTTCTGTGTTTTTCGTTTTCTCTTTTTTTTTTCTTTTTCATCATTCTCCCAAAATCAAAATTCACCGATGAAGCATAAACCAAAGGATGGCAAGGAAAACAGTCCCATTACTAAATTACTAGCTCGGCTAGGGTAAGCAAGTTTTAGAATGTAGCAAATGGGTAAAAGAGTTCAATTTGGCTATGTGAGGATAATGGGAATAAAGAGAAAGGGGGACCTCTACCACATGTGTCAACAAACCACAAAACCGAATGCATACAGGTATTAAGAAGACAAAATTCATATTTATGCAAATTGATGTAACATGCCTCAAGAGGAGAAACTACTCACAACCTACATGAAATCGGTCATGGATGTCACCGATTTATTAAGCTCTAATCCTTAGAATATGTAGTAGTTTGCCAAAAAGAGAGTCAAGTCTGTCTAATAATTTAGCATGAAATCAACAAAAACTCGTAGATAATGCAAAAGACTAGCTTGAAAATTTTTGAAAAATGCAAGGCAAAGCAATATGTGATATGTGAGGCATAACTAGTATTTATCCGTTCCGACTCGACCTAAGAACTTAAGACAGAGAAGAATGCCCGACAGGGAAGGACACGCGACAAGAGAGGATGAAAACAAGAAAAACTCCTAAAGGTATGAAAAACAAAAGACACAAAAACAATTGCATACTCACAAAGGAGTATGCAAACACCCTCCCCAAACCAAAACGCACAATGCCCCCATTGTGCTCATCAGCATACAACCACAGCATAGGGATGGGGGTAGGCGGAAAAGAAGCAAACAAAGAAAAGAAAAGGAAAAAGACTAAAAATTACAAACAGAGTCTATGGAGGAAGGAGGGAAAAACTGGAAATCTAAGGGGGAAAATTGGAAATCTAAAGAGGGAAAACACTTACAAAGTAAATGTGGACCTCTCCAAACCGAACCAATCAATAGGGGCCTCCCCAAACCGAACCCCAAAGAGGGTAAGGTTAAGCACGTCCCTATCCCGCTGAGTCGTAGAACGGCTCAGCGTTCTCCTCACCTTCTCCCTCATCGCCATCCTCCTCAGACCCTACTCCTGTTCCTGAGGCAGAGCCTGAAGCATCACCATGGTCACGACCGCCTGCGAGAGGTGTGTACCAGGTGGGGTGAGTCCACGGGCCGGTTGGGAGCCTACCTTGTGTGGCATACTCCCTGTAAACCGGGTATTGGAAGAGACTATCGTCCAACCGTTTTTGGCTGAACTGCGTGCAAAGACTCGCCAGCATTTGTGGCATAGATCTGTCATCAACAAAAGGAGGAACATAAACATTAGGAGGAGCAGTAAAATCAGATGGGTACCCTGTCCCAGGTGTGGCATGGTGGCCACCGGGAGCAGGGGCCCTGAAACCTCTAGAAGCGCCTCCCCTAAGCGGGAGGCGGTAAGACGGGAGTAGTGGTCGGGGCTCCCCTATAACAATAGAAAGGGGGTACATAGGGGGAGCCATAGTGATGGGGATGCGGTCAGTGAGATAGGTGTCTATTTTCCAAACACCTCTACTGTTTACCCAACGCACAGACCTGACATAATCCATGTCCATGTATCGGGATAGAGGGGTGACCGCATCCTCATAGCGAGGGAACTGGGGTACAAAATAGCGGGCTAATCGGGTGACTAGCCCACCACAGACAATAGTGGTCAAAGAAGTTCCCTCACCGACTGACACAAAATGAGAAGCGACCAAATGAGCAGTGTTATAAGACTGCTGACCCGTACGTCCGATGTTAAGATAACCGGACAAAATAGAGAGCTCAATGTTGTTAACATTTTGAGACTCTTTGCGGCCGAAAACAGTGTTGGCCAACAGACGCAAAAAATAACGGGGGGTGGGAAGGTGGACGGTACTGTTTTTCTTCTTCACATCGTTGGAGTCAGAAATACAGGACCACATATCAGAATACGACCCCGTGGGGTCATCAGTAAGACCCTCAGAAGACAGACCCAAAATTTGAGCAAACTGGGTTAAAGTTAAAGCATAAGTTTCATTGAACATGCGAAAAGAGATACAAAAACTATCATAGCCGGGGTGAAGAGCCCCTAAATCAAAGGTAAAGGAGGAGAAAAACTCAAGAGTAAGAAGGCGGTAGGTGATCTCGTCCATAGAGACAAGGCCTGCAAACCCGGTCCCAATGAGCATAGCAACCACCTCATCATGGCATCCCAATGCATGCAGAGCTGAAACACAAAGGAAACGGGTCGCCACTACCGCGCAATGAGCGCTCAGATGGAGGAATCGGGCCTTCTGGGCCGGAGAGATGAAAGTGATCTGCGGATAGTCCGGTAGACTATCCGTGTCCTGAACTGCTAGACCTCGAGACCTAGAGACACGTCCTCTAGAAGTGCTTGCACCCGTGGTGCGTGCGCGTTTCCCTCCTTGATCGCGGCTAGACATCGTAAAGCTGCAAAGTTCAATTAAAAATATAAGTCTTATGAGCATAAGAAAACATTGCTTTAACAAAATAAGCCACGAAAAATTGCAAAACAGAAATTTTTTGTCACAGTTCTGGTCGGCCGACCAGAGTAGCCAGTCGGTCGACCATTTTTTCAAAACGGTCTGTATTTTTCTGCTGCAATGAGAAATCAGAAACTGAGAAAATCATGAAAAATGAAGGTATTGTCGGTCGACCGTGAAAACAGGTCGGTCGACCACATTACGAGAAAAAATCAGAAACTGTTCAACAATTAAACTCAGGAAAATGCGACTCTGGTCGGCCGACCTCATTTTCCGGTCGGTCGACCGACCTTTGTCAGAAACGAAACCCAGATCTGCAAAATTTAAAAACCCAGAAATTCAAATTTTGGTCGGCCGACCTCCGATTCCGGTCGACCGACCGTAACAGTGATGGCGTCGGGTTTGAATTTCGCGCGGAAAAAGGCATAAAAATTGTAAGGAAGAATTAAACTATCCTAATTAGCACAAAATCACCCAAAATTTTCAGATCTAAGTATATAAACTCAAGAAGAAGGAAAAAACTAACATAAAAACACATAAACAAGCATGAAACGGAATGAAGAGCAAAATTAAACTTGAAAAAGATAAACTCATACTACCTAAAACGAAAGTAAGAAGGTAAAAACTAAAAAGAAAGAAAGAAAATGGAGGAAACACATACCTTGAAGATGGAAGCTAAAAATGGTGGAGGAGGAAGAAGGGTGAATAGTTTTTAGGGTTTTATGAGAGAGAGGGAATGCTGGTGGAAAGAATAGGTCAAAGCAATAATTTTATGTTCAAAACACAACAAACCCATGACATTGATTCTGAAAAAAAAAAACCGTAAAAAATCGTGGTCGGTCGACCAGAAAAGCTGGTCGGTCGACCACTGTACTTTTACCTGCTCTGCGATTTTACTTACTGTGTCAGAAAAAATTCAAAAAGTTGTCAGTCTGGTCGGTCGACCAGAAAAGCTGGTCGGTCGACCACTGTACTGATTAATACCGATTTTTTCTTTTTCTGTAGTGATTTCAATTTCCATCTGAGGATAAAACGAAAAATAAAAGGGAAAAACGTAAATTTAAGACTAAAGCACGGGTTGCCTCCCGTGTAGCGCTGGTTTAAGAGGTCCCGCACGACCTTTTACCTTCTAAGGAGCATCCTAAAAAGGGTCAAAGTAAGAAACTTCGACTTTTCCGACATACTCATTTTCTCCTCGGAAGTGCTTCACATATTGGCCATTGACTTTGAACCTCTCACCAGATGAGGTTTCTAATTCGATTGACCCGAATTTTGAGACAGCTGTGACGGTGTAGGGTCCGCTCCACCTGGATTTCAGTTTACCAGGAAAAAGAGGAATACGAGCATTAAAAAGCAGTACCCTATCACCTACCTGAAAATCACGTCTAATGATTCTCTTGTCATGCCAGCGCTTTGTTTTCTCCTTATAAATCCTGGCATTGTCATAGGATAACAACCTGAATTCTTCTAACTCGTTGAGCTGCAATAAACGTTTCTCACGGGAAAGATTAGGGTCTAAATTAAGATCACATATAGCCCACCAAGATTTACGTTCTAACTCAACTGGTAAATGACAAGTTTTACCATAAATCAATCTGAATGGTGACATTCCTATTGGAGTTTTGAACGCGGTTCTATAGGCCCATAAAACATCATCAAGTTTTAGGCTCCAATCTTTCCTAGACTTAGAAACTACCTTGGCTAGGGTCTCCTTGAGTTCTCTATTAGAGATCTCAACTTGACCACTAGTCTGAGGGTGATAAGCTAAACCCCTACGATGTTGGACACCGAATTTGTTTAACAAGTCACCTAAGCGTTTCTCCTTAAAATGCATACCTCCATCACTTATGACAACCCTAGGGACACCAAAACGAGGAAATATGATTTTTTTAAACATCTTAATAACAGCTTTTGCATCACAATGGGGAGTAGCAATGGCTTCTACCCACTTAGACACATAATCAACAGCTACAAGAATATACCTGTTACCTTGACTACTGGGAAAAGGTCCTTGATAATCAATGCCCCAAACATCAAAAATTTCTACCTCTAAAATACCTACTTGTGGCATCTCATGTCTTTTTGAGACATTCCCAGTCCTTTGACAGGCATCACAGTTACCTACAAAATTTCTACAGTCAGCATGTAAAGTAGGCCAATAAAAACCAGACTGTAATACCTTGGCCACGGTCCTAGATGGACCGTGGTGACCACCATATGCGGAAGAGTGACATGCTTCCAGAATGTCCTTCACCTCCCATTGGGGGACGTATCTCCGGATAAGTCCATCTCCACATTCTTTAAAAACATAAGGGTCATCCCAAAAATACTGTTTCGCATCGAACATAAATCTCTTCTTTTGTTGCCAAGACAACTCAGGAGGGATTTTACCTGTAACAGCAAAATTAGCAAAATCAGCATACCAAGGAGGGGGATAAGAACCTGAACTATTAATGATAAATAAACTTTCATCAGGAAACGAATCATCAATAGGTAAAGAATCTTCCCCATCAGTCAGCTGCAGGCGAGATAAATGGTCAGCTACCACGTTTTCCGCGCCTTTCTTGTCCCTGATCTCAATGTCAAACTCTTGGAGAAGGAGGATCCACCTTAAAAGTCTTGGCTTTGAATCCTTCTTTTGAAAAAGACTTTTTAAAGCTGCATGGTCAGTATAAACAATTACCTTATTACCTACTAAATATGATCTAAATTTTTCTAAGGCAAATATGACGGCTAGCATCTCCTTCTCTGTGGTGAAATAGTTGACTTGAGTCTCATCCAGGGTGCGGCTCGCATAGTATATAGCATTGAGAGCCTTGTTCTTCCTTTGACCAAGCACAGCACCCAGAGCATAATCACTAGCATCGCACATGATCTCGAATGGGAGATCCCAATCTGGTGGCTGGATGATTGGTGCTGAGATCAAAGCTTCCTTCAACCTGTTAAAAGCTGAAAGGCACTCATCAGAAAAATCAAAAACGGCATCTTTAAGAAGCAATTGTGTAAGTGGTTTAGCAATTTTAGAGAAGTCCTTAATGAAACGCCTGTAAAAACCTGCGTGCCCTAAGAAACTTCTCACCCCTTTGACATTGATAGGAGGGGGTAATTGCTCAATCACTTGCACCTTTGCTTTATCAACATGTATACCTTTATCTGAAATTAGATGCCCTAAAACTACCCCTTCAGTAACCATAAAATGACACTTCTCCCAATTTAAGACAAGGTTTACATCAATACATCGCTGCAAGACTTTATCAAGATTAGCTAAGCATTGATCAAAAGCATTACCATAAACAGAGAAATCATCCATAAATACTTCCATAATGTTTTCTATAAAGTCCGAAAAAATACCCATCATACACCTTTGAAAAGTAGCAGGAGCATTGCACAACCCAAAAGGCATCCTGCGATAGGCAAAAACACCCTGTGGACATGTAAAAGTAGTCTTACTCTGATCATCAGGATGGATGGGAATCTGGAAGAAACCTGAATAACCGTCTAGAAAACAGAAGAATTTATTAGAAGCCAATCTTTCAGTCATTTGGTCAACAAAAGGAAGGGGGAAATGGTCTTTCTTGGTGGCGGCATTTAACTGTCTATAATCAATGCACATCCGCCACCCAGTCACAACTCTAGTTGGTATTAACTCATTTTTATCATTTTTAACCACTGTGGTCCCTCCTTTCTTAGGAACCACCTGAACTGGGCTAACCCACTTAGAGTTGCCAACTGGATAGATAATACCTGCATCAAGAAGCTTCATAACCTCAGCCATAACTACATCCTGCATCTTAGGGTTCAATTTACGCTGTCCCTGTCTATAGGGCTTATGCCCTTCCTCTAAATCTATTCTGTGCATACAAACATCAGGGCTTATGCCCTTAATATCATCCAAAGAATAACCTAGAGCTTTTCTATTCTTTTTAAGAACAGTCATTAAGGCAGAAAGTTGGTCAGGGCTAAGTTTAGAGCTAACAATTGCAGGGTATTGCTCAGTATTATCTAGAAAAACATACTTAAGATTAGGAGGAAGTGGCTTACGCTCTGGTGCTTTTACCTCAACTGCCTGAACAGAATTAGCATTTATAGAATAGCACATGTTTACCAGACTTGCATTAGCTAGGCTTATGAGCTTCTCATTCTCTTCTTTAGTGAGCTCATATTCCTCTTCCTCTTCTTCTATCAAATCCAGCTTTTCAGCATCCTCAGCTGGAGTACCTGCATACTTATCCAAAACCGTCAGATCATCTACGGGATCCTTGGTCAAGGATTCCCTCCAATTAAGGATAACATTCCTGTCTACAATATCGATGGAACAACAAGTATCATCAGTAGGAATAGTTGCCTTATGGGCAAGACTAAACTCGATAGTGTCATCCCCAATCTCTAGAGTAATGGTCCCGCGTTTGACATCTATCACAGCCCCAGCTGTGTGTAAAAAAGGTCTACCTAAAATAATAGGTATTCGACTATCTTCAGCAATGTCTAAAACAACGAAATCTACAGGAATAAAGAACTTTCCCACTTTTACTGGGACATCCTCCAAGACCCCTAGTGGTCTTTGGGTTGATCTATCAGCCATCTGTACAGTAATATTGGTGACCTTAAGTCTACCTAAACCAAGTCTTTCACATACAGAATAAGGTATGACACTGACACTAGCCCCTAGATCACAAAGGGCTTTCCCTATTAAATGATTACCTATGGTACAAGGGATGGAAAAACTACCTGGGTCTTTCAACTTGGGTGCTATATTATTTTGTGAAAGAACATAACATTCTTCCACAAAAGCAACAGCACCGTCGTCCTGAAAATTCCTCTTACGACTTAAAATATCTTTCATGAATTTAGCATAAGAAGGTACCTGGGTAATTAAGTCAGTGAAAGGGATGGTTACCTCAAGGTTCTTCACCATCTCTAAGAACTTACCAAATTTCTTATCTTCCTTTGAATTTTTCAGTCTTTCAGGATAAGGAATGGTGACTTTAGCCATAGGATCAGTAACCTTTGGCTTCTTCAACTGTAAAATTTCAGTAAGGCTTTGAACGAGGGAAGGGTCCAGCGATTCCGGAGTCAAAACGGCACTCTGCTCAGAAGCGTCGGTCGGTCGACCAGTAAAGTCGGTCGGTCGACCAGAGTCTGCAAAATCCGAATTTTTTTCTTTTTCAGAATCTGATCTCGCGTCAGGAACAGTGGTCGGTCGACTGACAGAAGTGGTCGGTCGACCTCCTATTCTTTTGACGGGATCGGATTCTTGACTTGGAATTTCGGCTGGATCATCCTCTTTAGTTGAATCTTCACAAACACGGCCACTCCTTAGATTTATGGCATTCAGCGTCTCCATGGGTCCCTCAGAACAAGGTGGAGAGCTTTTTCTTTGGTTGGCTATGTTTTTCAAGTGTTCCTCAAAAATCCTCGTGGAAGTGCAGTGAGCCTCATTCATCTTAAAAACTGCCGTGGTTAAGGCATTAACAAGGGCTCTTAATCCCTCAATTTCTCCCGTGTTGTCGACCGTAGTAACTAGGTTCGCACTTTCAAGCTTCAGCTGGGTCGCCTCAAGCTTTTCAAAACGGGCTTCAACTGTTGTCTCAAGAGCCATCACTCTATTCATCTCTACATTCAGCCTTCTTGAATTCCCACGTGAACCTTTAAAAGTAGCCTTATGCGCCGCCATGTCTTCAATGGTTTGCCAACCCTTCATATGATCGGTGTTGTTCTGGAATCTTCCATTGGCGGCCACATCAAGAATCATCTTATAGTCATCGTAAAGAGAGTTGTAAAAGCAGTTACACAGGTCCCATTGTGGAAGGTTATGGTGAGGGATGGAACGGACCAATTTCTTGAATCGATCCCATGCTTCACAAAATCCTTCATCAGGCCCCTGCTGAAAGTTACGGATTTGGTTTCTCAAGTCCTCAGCTTTTGCAAGAGGGAAGTATTTCTTGTAAAAAGCCAGGGCCAAGGTGGTCCAATCTGTAATCCCTTCACTTGTCTTTTTAAGGTCCCGGTACCATTCTTGCGCGTCTCCTTTTAAGGAGAATAAGAACAGAGTTGCCAGCACCTCATCTCTAGTTACCCCTTCAGGTAGGGGTATGAAACAACAGTAATCTGTGAAGGTTGTAACGTGCTTTATTGGATCTTCATCAGGTAGACCAGAAAATCGACTCTGCTCCACCAAGTTAATATGAGTCGGGCGGAGTTCAAAGGAGCCAGTGGTGGGTTTAGGCAAGGCGAATCCTTTCGGTAAATCTTTAGGCTTCGGCTGTAGGTAGCTATAAATGGAGTCCATAAAGAGAGTACTCAAGCCTTCCTCTCAAAAACCTGTCTTCTAAATAGCACTAGAAGAAACGGTAAGAACGGTCTTAAGGAACCTAAGTTCCTTAAGACAAGAAAAATAAACTAAAAATTAACAAACAGAATTATACCGTCTCCCCGGCAACGGCGCCAAAATTTGACACCCGTCGTTGAGGGGTGCCAAAGATAAGATTTATAAAACCTCAGCTTAAACTCAGTTAGGATAAGTCAAGGGTCGAACCACAGAGAGACAGGGTAAATTGTGTTTGTAAATTTAAAGTCTATTGCAAGTAACCAAAAAAAGGGGGGTTTGAATTGGGATTTTAACTAACAACTAAAGTAACAAAATAACAAGAAAATTTAAAATAAGATAAAGAGGGGATTAGGAACTTTGGTTCCCCATGGTCAAGACAAGTCAATGAAAGGTAAGAATAACCAAATAACACAATCCTAAGGAACAAAGAATAAACCTTTAGGTCAATATTCTACCCAATCCTTACGGTCTTAGGGTTCCTACAAAAGCACTAAACTTTCGTTCAAGGGCAATCCCAAAGTTGTTGTTAAACTAATCCTAATAATCTTTCAATCCCAAGGATTAGTTCACCAACAACAATGGGGGATTGGTAATTTAATCATCAAACCTATCAAAGTCAAGTTTTTACATAGTTCCCCTAATTCCTAATCACAAGAATTAGTTATGCATACTTCTAATTATAAAACTATCAATTACCAAGAATATTAAAGATGTGAACATAATCAAAGATGATAATAAAAGAGTAAACATGAAATAAGAAAGTAACAACAAGATGAATAACAAGATTGGATTAAAGGAAAGATTAATTATCACAAACTTACAACTTGAATGGAAATCCTAAGAAGAAAGATGAAAGCTTGATAAAAATCCTCTAACAATGGAGGCTTCAAACATAGAGTACTTGGTAAAATTCCTAGGGTAGAAAATTGCTGAAAAACTACTTAACCTAATAGAAGAGTTTTGATCCCCTTAAATAAGAAATATTACAAGATTAGGAAATCAGAAAACAAAACGGAAATCCCCGAAACAGGGTCTGGTCGGTCGACCTGTTTTCTCGGTCGGTCGACCGACTCTGCCAATGCGGACTTAATTTCTGCGAATTTGGGCTTCCGTGAAGAACTGGGCCGATTACGTAATTGACATCGGTCGGTCGACCTGTTTCGATGGTCGGTCGACCGATCCGCTTTATCTTCAGTTTCGATTCAGCCCGATGATTATACTTTGAACACACCATCTGAATTATTGCTCCAAAAACAGCTTCCTAAAGGCAAATAAGGCTTGGTTTTGCTTACTTCCGCGTATTCCTACATACAAAACACAGAAATACCAAAGTAGACAAAATGGGAGAAAAAGCAACTAAAAAGTCACGAAAGTGTAAGAAAATACGTGCCAAAAGAGTAAATAAAATGCATAAAATAGGCACGTATCAGTCATGACAAATATACTTCTTTCTATCTTTTACATATACTCACCTTTTGCTTCATGAGTGTCTCGAGCGTACCGCGAGAGTCCATAGTATAAAGTCTATATAGTCTCTAGTGTTGCAAGTTTGACGACACCATAACTCGTTTGCATGATTTAAATACTATCTCATTTTGTTCTTGACATTGGTATAGGCTCACATGTAAATTTCGCTCTGAGATTGAAATCGTTCCATTAGTTAGGATTGAGTCTATTTCTTGCTTGAGGGCAAGCAAGGGTTTGGTTTGGGGAATTTGATGCGTGTCTATTTTATGATGTTTTTCATCTATTTTTACACGCATTTGGTCGCTCATTTACTATGTTTTAGCCTTTATTTCCCAACAATCGTGTACTTTCGTATTTTTATGCACTTTTGCAGATTTATGCGGAAAAGGGGCGATTTAGCACCAAATTCATGTCCTCGAGTCTTATGCGTAATTAAGGAACAATGGAAAGTCAACTGGAGTCTTTATTTAAGTGCCAAAAGTCAAAACAAGAAGAAATCCGAAGATTTCCGTAGGGAGGCGGTCGACCGACCAGATAAACGGGTCGGCCGACCAGGCCTGATGTTCATGAAAGTCCAAATTTCAAGAAAGCCCGAGAAATCAATTGAGTCCATACGAAGCGGTCGACCGACCCACAAAGTAAGTCGGCCGACCTCAGCAGAAGCCCAGACGATTCTTTTCGGAAATAAATTAGAATTAGAGTATTTAGGAAACTCTTATTTTTCTACCTATTTAAACTAATCTTGTGATTAGGGTTAGGGAGATCTTTTACGATCCATCATCCTTTTATCATCTACTATCTCTTAGAATCTAGTTCTTATCAATTTCATATAGTTGAGTTTTAGTTTCAAGTTTATTATTCAAGAATTCTCAAGCATTCAATAAAGTTTATTCCGTTCTGCCTTAATTCCAATTGTGGTAATTACTCTTTAATCTAGCTTTTATTATTGTTCTTGTTACTTTTGCATTCAATTAAGATAGAAATCCCAAGCTTTTTATGAATCTTGCATGCTTAGATTAGTTACTATGTTCACCATGTTTAATCCCGTTCTCATAATCATCTTAACAACCATGAGTAGCTAATTTTCATATGTTAGGATGTAGGGGATAATATGCATGGGTAGAATAAAATCCGAAACCGACTTGTAGCAGAGCCACGGTCGGCCGACTCAAATAGTGGGTCGGTCAACCGAGGCTGTGGTCGGCCGACTGGAGTAGCTGGTCGGTCGACCACTCGCGTCTGTATCCTGTTTCGTCTTTCCTTGTTGACTATAACACCCTGCAATGAAACTGAAAGGAGACTTGTAGGACGTTAGTAATGACCTACCCAAGATTGAAAGATACGGGAAGGGCATTGGTTTACACCTTAAGACGGCTAGGTTACTCAAGACTGAAAGGTATGTGACCTAGGATTTAGGAATCACCCTTATTGTTGACACCCAATAATTGTGAGACCTAGGAACTAATAGCATAGGCCGAAAGGAGCTATTAGGTAGCATAGACCTAAAAAGATATGTTACACCCCCTTACGCGACTGCAATACATGTTAACCTTAGGATTTATTTTACCTTAGCTATTTATTACCCAAACATCCTAGCATCCCTTTTTATTATATTTTATTCTCATCTTTTATTAATTGTTTATTTTAATCTTTGTCTTAGATATAGTAATCAACACAATCAACCCCCAAAATTGTTACCTTTAAACATTAACATTCAACAATAAACATTCCCCACCTCCTTGTGGTTCGACCCTGACTTTCACTATCTATTGTTAAAGTTAGGAATTATAAATTTTATCTTTGGTACCCTCAACGACGGGCATCACCCTCCTAGTGGAATATTTAAACATTTTAATTATCGACATTCATCTTTGAGGATGACGGTTGAAGTGACGTTTGGTCAGCTGAAGAGAAGGTGAGAGGTGTTAAAAAACATGCCACAAATGACAACGAAATATCAAATGTCAATCATCGTATCCGCTTTTACACTTCATAATTTCATTCGGATGCATAAACTTGGTATTCAAGTTATACAACATAAAAGTAATAAAGGAAGAACAGATTCAAACATGGATGATAAAGAACAGAAGCAATTCATGGACAAAGTTCGAAAAGAAATTGCAAAAAAATAGGGTGTGATATTGGTGTCCATAATGACCTCGAAAATGAAGCACGTCAAGATGATACGGAAGTCAATAACGAAGCAACATAGATAATGTCTTTGTTAATGATATCTATATTTTCAAGATTATGAATTTCGATTGTGTTAACAAATATTATTATTCGAATGTTATCAAATTTTACTTCTCAATTACATTTTCTCTACTCTTTCATGTTTACTAGTAATAATAATAATAATAATAAACAATAAAGATATATATAAAATAATAATAAAAATAAAAATAATAAGAAGAAGTAAGAAATAATAAAAACAACAAAAACAACAATAATAATCATAATAATAATTATTAATTAATAATAATAAATAGTATAATAAATAAATAAATAAATATAATAATAATAATAATCATAACAAAAACTATAATAATAATAATAATAATAATAATAATAATAATAATCAATCGGGGATGGCTGATTTCTTGCCAGGAGGGGTCGTGCTGGATGCTGCTCGGAGGAAGTGCGCCAAGTATCGGGACTTGTGCGCGGGGCATGGGTATGGCTTCTTGCCTTTCTCTTTCTCTTCTTTGGGGGAATTGGGGGAAGATGTTGTTTCCTTGCTCAAGCGGATTCAGAAGTTCTCTGTGTCCCAAGATGCTGGATCGAAGACCGCGGCTTTTATTTTTACTCGCCTTAGTTTTGCTATTGCTAAGGGAGTGGGCGCCCAGCTTGTTTCTCGGGTGCCCACCAATCTCATGTAATTTTTCTTCCCGTTTTTAATAAAAGCCCAGTTTTTATAATAATAATAATAATAATAATATTGTGGGATGTATTTAATAAAGTCGAGCTGAACTAAACTGAAATGAATTAAAAGAAGCTGAGCTGAGCTGAACTGAACTGAACTGAATTTAACTGAACTGAATGAAACTGAGCTGAAGTGAACTGAGCTGAACTGAGCTGAATTGAACTGAACTGAATAGAGCTGAGCTGAACTGAAACAAGCTGAAAATAAGCCAGAAAGAACATGGCCAAAATATACCTAATTCATAATCATAATAATCAGTCTATATTTTACGTTTAAAAACTTTTATTTCTTTTTTTCATCTGCTTTTACTTGTATTTACAGGGTGTAATTAGTAGCGAAATCAAGATTTGAAGTTTCCGAACAAATTATATAAAGTTGAAAAGTTTTAATGAGACGAATTAGTAACGCAACTACAACTTAGACCAAATTCTCAAATGTCCCATTGGTTAGATGGACTGCCCTAGCTAGCCATCTCCAATTTTTTTTTGTAAACGAGGAATCCGCAGCCGTTATCTTCGGTGCATACTGGGTAAACCCTCGGGTATATATGTGAATTGTGATAGCTTGCAAACCACATATTCCAGATAAGCCATTCGTGGGTGACAGTCACAGGCTCGAAGTCTATTAGGCATGGACTCGGGTCAAAAGTGTTTTACTGTTGGAGCTAGTGTCCTCAACAGTTAGTGCGACAACACGGATAGATCTCTTAAACGAACACAGGGTATACTTTGTATTTTAGCCAGTTGATTCACATTTATCAATAACGGTTGACTTGCTAGAAAGTTTGACATTATTGTCATAAAGATGGCGGTAATCAACTGGTCCCTAAGAGTCACACCTAAAATATGGAATCTGAAAGATATGAATAGATGAAAATGTAATCATATTGATACCCTATATGACTAAACGGTTAGTTAATCTAATGATGACATAATTATTTAATACTGATTAAATAATATTAGTTAAGACAAATTAAAATGTTAATTCGTAATTAAATATAAAATGTTATATTTAATTATGTGTAATGAAATTATTTAATAAAGATTAAATAATTTAATTAAATATAAAAGTTATATTTAATTAGTGGACTATAAATATAAGATATTTATAAGATAAAACATTACACAAAAGAGATATAACCGATTCTATAAAGATAGAATTTTGGTCCGAGGAATTATTAAGTTGTTCAGTTGTTATGAAGTGTTGTAGGTAGAACCAAATACTGATTTGGGGAATCCTAGTTGATATCTAATAACAAGGTTGTGTGCAGCTATAAATAGGACATTCACTCTACATTTAAAGCGCACGAGTTACACGACTACTTCCCTCCTCTCTCCCTAGCTTTCATCTTACACAAAATTAAAGGTAATTTTGCAATGTCTAGCTCAGGAAAGGTTATTTCTCAGGACATCTTGGATGCAACGATTAGGAGGATATCTGTTTTGATATCTGATCTTAGGCCTTTGCAAGGACAGAAGGTTAATTCTTAATCCCAATCTTTGTATCTTGTTCTTCGTTTATGACTATAAATCATACCTTATAAATTCGTTATAATTCTGCATATAAAGTATTGAGAATATATACGGATATTTTCCCACAAGTGGTGTGGTATCAGAGCGTTAGGTTTGTGAAATTTATTTTTGTATGATTTTCATAAACGTTTTGAGACAAAAAAAAAAAAAACAGCCGTCACAATTTTTTTAGCCGAGACATTATTTTTTTTGTGTTTGTCGTTTTCCTTTTTGATTTATTATTGTTGTTGTATTAATCAGTTAAAATAACAAAATAATAAATTTGTAGATGTTTTAATTTAATAAGGACTGAATTAAAACGTAAAAGGAAATCGTCTCACATGTTCTTGAATGATATAATTTGCTAAATAAATCGATCCCACTATAATCTTGATATTCGTCTTAAAAGGTTAATTTGAATAATTAAGATTACAACTATACCCAATAAAGATTAGAATTTTGAAGGTTATCGATCACGTATTTAGCAACCCGACATCAGTTATTCAAGTTCATGAGTTTTAAAAAAAGGAAAAAAAAAATTGAAAACAGGCTGTTTTCGGCGCTTTTCTGACAGCGCTTTCCGCGACGCTTTTGTCCCGGCGATTCTCTTGCTTATTCCGACGCTTTCTGTGCTTTTTCTCTTACAGCGTTTTCTGAAAAGGGTCGCGCCCTGTTTTGTGACGTTGTAAAAGTGTCGTTTATTTTTATTGAGCGGCGCTCTCCTGGAAATTTGCGACGCTGTGTATTTTAAGCGTCAGTCTTCGTGGACAGCACTTTTAAAGCGTCGTTCGCAGTTCTTGGCTTTGTTTACAGCTCTTTTAGAAGCGCTGGAGTCTGTTTCCAGCGTTTTTTTCTTTGTTTGCAGCGCTTTGAGGTTTTTCCTCCCTTGTTTTTTTGTTCTTTCTTGGTTTGTCTCGGCTATTTCTAAAAGCTTTTGGGCTGTTTATCTTTTAAGTTTTTTTTAATACATTATAAATATAATGTGTAATTTTTGGGTGAAATAGTTCACTAGTTTTGATACCTAATTATTTTAAAACGGTTTAAAATAATGTTGGATTAATTCATATTATACGATAATATGAATATGTTTGTTTGATTAAAATTATGAGATGAATTACGGAATTATCACATAATTTAAATCATTAAATGGTGGATTGGTAAATTACTCTACATAATTACGGAATTATGTATTGAAAGATTAATTTTATTAGTATGATGCATTATATATATTATATTGTTGAATGAATGAATTGATTTATTTACGCGTTTACAATCAGTTGTATCTTGTAATACTTAGTGTGGCCTTAGTAAATTATGTTTTTGTAATGAAGGAAACATAATTTCTGATGTATTTATGAGATCTCGAATCTCCCTTGTGTAATATTTTTTTTTTTTTTTTACGTTTTTAGGAATTAGAGTGTAATAATAGGATTTTTTATGTAATTCTTCAAATGTAATAAAGAAGACCAAGACGAAGATCGGATTGCTCACTCCCACTACATCACCAAGAAGGAGCATCAAGACAAGACAAGCTTCCAGGGTCCATTGCTGAATGGATTCCAAGTTGTGTTTTTTGTTCTTTGGTAGGATAGGCCACACTAGGACTTGCTTTATTTCCGTTTTGTTTTTCATTCACATGTTTGTTTTGCATCATTTTTCCGCCTAAACCAAACCACCTGGATTGCATGAAAATTGACTCATATAGTATGTATGCTAGTCTGTGTCGACATAAAGATGTCACACGTTTTTCCCTTAAAGCCATCACCTTCGTTTATTCATTCTCACGTGCTAGATATTTGTTCACTTAAATGAATTAAAATTAAAGATGATGGGATCTTTCTCTATAACCTAAAATTGAGATTAGTCTTTTATAAGTCAAATTAATATGAATCCCTTATTCGTCGCCAGGCATATAGGACCTTACTCTAAATATGACCCCTTCTACGTTGGGTAAGTAGTAGCTGTTGACTTATTTTACCTCAACATCATCATGACCCTCGTACGATCCTGTGGTTATGGTGGACTAAAGATAGAATTTACAGAAATTTATCGACCAAGAATTCTAAATGTAGAATTAGCCAAGAGGTTGGCTTATCAATTTACTAATATTGAGTCTTGGGATCGTTTATATAGTTCTTGAGGAAGATCAATTATATAAATGCTAAAGTCATTGCATTAAACTGTTTTTGCTAGACTATTTACAAAACGATGGTATGCTTATTATGTTTTTAATTTCTTCTTTACAGTGTAGAATTCACCTAAACAAAACAATAATACTGCAAATACTATGGTTGGTCATAATGATGCCCCTATGCCTAGTGCCACACTAAGAAAAGAATCATGGCTTAAGGCTTTCATGGACCACATGAATCAGTCCACACGACTGAAAAATGATGGGTCCAACTTTGCGGACTGGGAGGTTGCATTACGGAATGCAGCTGTTGTAACAGCCCGCATTTTTATAAAAGTAATTTTAATAATTTAAAAATAGTTTACGGAATTTAATAATATTTTAATTTTAATCCGTAAGTTTTATTTTAAGAAATGCCGTTAAGTCCGTCTTGAGTTGTTTAATTTAAAGATGTGGCGTTTACTTGGTAATTTACGTTTTAAGAATTTCCGCTCCTTACATTTTTACAAAACCGACTCAACTCCGTCCCACTTAAAAACCCGATTCTTTAGTTGTGATAAAAGAAAAGAGAAAAGGAAGCTTCCTCATAACCTTCCCTCACCTTTCTTTTTCTTCTTCCTCAAGACAAAACCCCCAAATTGTATTTGTATATACCGATCTCATTTACTAAAGTCATCACCCCGACTTCGTTTCAAGTCCAAACGAGGAGCTAATCTCGAAGACCCGGTAGTGGACTCTTACTTAATTGAAGATTCGAGTGAAGAACTTGCTTAAGAGGTGACGATAATGAGTAACTCGGCCTTTTTGTCAAAGTAGCATGCTTGTTGTGTTCTTGGATGAATTCTTGTGTTTAGGAACATGTTTAGGGTTACTTTTATCTTCTTTATGCTTCTTGTAATGTTATTGTGGAAGTATTGTGTTGAATTCATGGTTTAAGTGGAAATTATGAGTATACATGTTAAGATCGGTTTAATTTGGGATTTTGGTGTTAAGTCATGAGATGATTGTTTGTATCCGTGCTCATATGTTCATATGATGTGGTTTACATGCTGGATGTATGAAATTGTAGTTTAGAAACATGTTTGAGTCGGATTAGTAAAGTATTGAAGGAATGGGAAATGGCGAAATTGGCAAAATCGCGAGCAGAGGCTCTGAGCCGGTCGACCGACCGGCGGCCGACCAGCCGGCTCAGAGTCCCTCATTGTGATGTTCGTTTCTGTAAGATTTTGAGAAAAGGGGTCCCCAGCCGGTGGACCGGCAGCCGGCCGGCCGGCTGGGAGTCCCTCAAGTGTGATGTATGTTGTTTTGCGAGAAGGAGGATGCGTCCCCAGCCGGTGGACCGGCAGCCGGCCGGCCGGCTGGGGAAACCAGTATGTTGTTTTTGTTGTTGTCGGCTAAGAGTGAAGGACTCTCAGCCGGTTGACCGGCCGCCTGTGGCCAACCGGCTGAGAGCCCCTGAGAGTATTATTTGCTTCATATCTTTTGATTTTCAAGTTGGATTGTATTGATTCCTTTTGCGTATGCTTCGTATGCTTGTTTGAAGTCCCCGAGGTTCGGGCGGCACTATATTGGGTTCGGGAATAGAGTGAGGATAGAGACCCCCCGGTCGGGCAACCGAAAGGGAAACCGGCTCTCCCTCGGCTTAATTCACGGGGTCAATTAAGTGTTGGTTTGAGTATACGTCGCTTGCATGTTGGTTATGATTTGAGTATGTTCAGTATGATGTGTTAGGACTGTAATTTGTATTAGGTTACAGTTCTGTGTTACCTTTGTATTATGGGGTATGATGTGTTAGGACTGTAATTTGGATTAGGTTACAGTTCTGTGTTACCTTTGTATTATGGGGTATGATGTGTTAGGACTGTAATTTGGATTAGGTTACAGTTCTGTGTTACCTTTGTATTATGGGGTATGATGTGTTAGGACTGTAATTTGGATTAGGTTACTGTTCTGTGTTACCTTTGTATTATGGGGTATGATGTGTTAGGACTGTAATTTGGATTAGGTTACAGTTCTGTGTTGCCTTTGGATTATGGGGTATGTATGTGTGGTGGGACTGTAATTTGGATTAGGTTACAGTCTTGTTTGCCTTTGTATTTATAAGGTGTATTTGTGCATATGGGTATTAATTGCTGATATGGTATATACTTGCCTAGGATGGGGTACGGTGTTATATACTTGCTGTTGTTATCTGCTTGCCTAGAGTTGGTACAGTGTCAGATATGTATGTTGGTGTTGATGAGTTTAGTACCTTGCTTATAGTTTTGTTCATCCAAGGCATTGGATGACTCTTTATTCAGTTTCGTAAATGGTTTGGATTGAAAGACCCCCCGTCCGGGCAACCGGAAGGGAAACCGGCTCTCCTTCCAAATAGTTTCCGAAGTTGGTTGAGAGCCTTTGCATAGTATTTGCATGATGATAAGAGTTTGAGAAGTTGAGATTTGTATGCTTCACATGTTTTATATATGCTGGAGTATATTGTATGCTTATGTGTTATGTGTCACTGACAATAGGTGGCTAGGAGCACTCTAGTCACTCCCCACTGACTGTGGCGCACATGTTGTATGTGTGTAGGTACATGAGGCTGTTTTGCAGGGGGTTACGTTGAGGCTAGCGAGCGATGATCCTTCATCGTTGACTTTTACCTTATCGTGTAGCTAGACCTTAGACTTTATTTTCAGTATTGTGTGCCTGTAGGGATATGCTATCCCGGGCTGCTTGTATCGTATTTAATACTTATTTATGTTTCTTCTTTCGCATGTTTAGATTTCTAAAGCACCTCGCATGTTTAGTTTTGTTAAAAAGTTTTAATTCCGCTGCAATTTTGGTACTTTGTATGTTTTACCTTTTCCGTTTTCGCGAGGGGTTTTACAGCTGTAGCTGATGGTAAGCTCAAGTATTTAACTGAGCCGTTACCACCTAACCCAGGCCCCACTGCTAGAGCTAACGTATCACAACCTTATAGTGATTTCGTTATGGAAGCGGGTGCGATAAAGAACGTACTCATTTTTGCAATGGAACCCAATTTGCAAAGACGTTTCATTTTCCATGGTGCAAATAAGATTTTCACCACGCTCACAAACGAATTCTCAAAAGCACCGAGAATCGTTTAATATGAGCACACCTGTCGCTTCTTCGATGCGAAACTCCAAAAGGGCCAACCAGTTAGCCCACACATTCTCAATATGATTGAGAATGTCGAGAAATTGGAGTCCCTGAACTGCAAGATCAGTGAGAACGTAATCATTGATCGAATGCTTCATTCACTTCATGATGGTTTTTCCTTATTCATGGCAAACTATTACATGAATGACATGAAGAAAAGTCCTCATGAGCTACACTCCCTTCTCGTACAGACCGAGAAGGATCTTAAATTGAGTGGGAGCATGAAGCAAGACGTTCTCATGATTACAAAGAAGGGAAAACGTAAGGGAAAAGCTCAAGCATAGCTAACAGTAGCTAAGCCTCCTTATTTTTAAAAGGGCCGGATTTAAGAGTGGGTGATGCGTGCCTATTTTATGATGTTTTACATCTATTTTTACACGCATTTGGTCGCTCATATACTATGTTTTGGCCCTTATTTCCCAACAATTGTCTACTTTCGTATTTTTATGCTATTTTGCAGAATTATGCGGAAAAAGGGCGATTTCAAACCAAATCCGTCCTCAAGTGATTTTTATAGCTAAGGACACGAAAGAACAAGCCTAGCACGCATTCCAGGGCCTGAAGAAAGCTTTAATAAGCAAAGAATCGATCTTCGATGTTGCAGCCTGTTTCAAATGGCTATATCCCGAGTTCTAGAGCTGATAATGGAGTGATTCCAGTTGGAGGTGAAAGCTTATCCTCTTAGCTTTCCAACGCCGCGAGAATCGTCTGATTACGATAAGTAACGAAGAAATGGCAGCTGTTTTAAGATCGACGCGCTCTGCAGTCCCGACAATCAGGTCGACCGACCCACAAAGTAGGTCGACCGACCTCAGCACAGACCCAGAAGTTTCCGCAAAAAGTCCAATAAATTTATTAGGTCATTAGGAGGTCGACCGACCCAAAAAGTGGGTCGACCGACCGACCCACTGTGTTTCCGCGATTTTTATCACGGGCTTTGCTCCTAATCTTGTAATTAGAACTTATTTAAGGAGACCTAAACTCCAAAATTAGGTCAAGCAGTCCAGATTAGAAAAAACTCCATAGTTTAGAGAGAATACTTTCCAAGTTTCAATCTTTGTTCTTGAATTCCAATTAAGCTTGTAAGTTTGCTACAATTAATCTTTCCATTTCAACTAATCTTGTTGTTCATCTTATTATTTCTCAATACATGTTTTCCCTTTTATTGTCATCTTTAATTATGTTGATTCCTTTGATGTTCTTAGTTCTTATTATTGTTAATTTCATAGTTAAAATCATGCATAGCTATTTCTTGTGATTAGAAATTAGGGGAACCATGGTAAAGATTTGATTTTGATAGTTTAATGATTGAATTACCAATCCCCCATTGTTGTTGGTGAACTAATCCTTAAGATTGAAAGATTATTAGGATTAGTTTAACAACAACTTTGGGATTGCCATATGAACGAAAGTTTAGTGCTTTTCTAGGAACCCTAAGACCGTAAGGATTGGGTAGAATATTGACCTAAAGGTTTATTCTTTGTTCCTTGGGATTGTGTTATTTGGTTATTTTACCTTTCATTGACTTGTTTTCAACCATGGGGAACCAAAGTTCCTAATCTCCTTTTTACCATATTTTAAATCTCTTGTTTAATTGCTCTTTTAGTTGTTAGTTCAAACCTTAATTCAAACCCCCCTTTTTGGTTATTTGTAATAGACTTTAAATTCACAAACATAATTAACCTTGTCTCCTTGTGGTTCGACCCTTGACTTATCCTATCTAGTTTAAGCTGAGGTTTTATAAATCTTATCTTTGACACCCCTCACCGACGGGTGTCAAATTTTGGCGCCGTTGCCGGGGAGACGGTATAATTTTGTTTGTAGATTTTTAGGTTATTTTTCTTGTCTTAAGGAACTTAGGTTCCTTAAGACCGTTACTTACCTTTTCTTTTAGTTTTGTTTTAGAAGACAGGTTTTTGAGAGGAAGACTTGAGTACTCTCAGTGCTATTGCAATCGTGTCTACTATGGCTGAATTAAGAACGACTCTTCAAAGCTTCATGACTCAAATGGGCGGAAATAAAAAAAGAACGAGATGCAGCTGTGAAGAGTGTTGAAAGGCAATTAGCAATCTTAGCTAATCGGATTGCTAGCTCTCCAGTTGGTTGTGAGAGTTCCATAGAGACATTAGATGCTATAAATCTCAGGAGTGGTCGTGCTTATGGACCAACCCCAAAGGATGATTCTGCCGAAGTTCAGGACGAAGAAATCGATCCCGTGCACAGGTCAGGAGGTCGACCGACCACAACATCAGGTCGACCGACCTCGACGCCCGACGTGAGATCAGTTTCTACAAAACAGAAAAATTCCGATAATACAGCGTCTGGTCGACCGACCGCTATACTAGGTCGACCGACCAGGGTTCCTGAGCAGATTGTGGATTCGCCTCTTGAGCTACCTGACTCTCCTCTCGTCAATGACTCAACGGAGATTCTGAAATTAAAAGAGCCAAGGCTTGCCGATTCCGCGACAAGCATTGTGGTCCCGTATCCGTATCATTTGGAGAAATTAATGTTGGAGCATCAGTTCAAAAAAATCTTGGAGAGGTATAAGGGCGTTGATATTAGTAACCCAGATATTTCTGTCGAGTGTGATCCCATCACACCCATCACTGAAGAGTCGCTCATTCTTAAGGATGAGAATGATAGGTTACTTGATTCCCTCTCCCTCCCCGTTGATGATACTGACTTGGATCTAGATACAGCCAATGAGTTAGACCTTCACCCCTTGACTGATCAACCTATTTTTGTAGGTGTTAGTAATGAACATGTTCCTAACACGTTCGAACCCTCGGTTGATGAACCTTGTTTTTTGCAGGATTCTTCTATTGACATTTCTGATGTTTTTAATAATATTAGTAAATGTTATGTACAAGGATCCTTCACAAAGGATCCTTCGGAGGCTTTGATGTGTTTTGAGGCATGTGCAGGTGAATCTCTTGCTCAGGAGGCTGATTTGGATGCTCCAGAAATTGCGACACTAGTGGTAGAGTCTATAGGCGGTAGGAAGAGAGATGTTCTCGATCGAGTAGTACCACTTACTCGATCAAATGATGTAGAGAACGAGGTCACTCAAGCAAGTGATCATTTGGCTGAAGAAAAGAGCCCTAAGAAGAAGAAGCCGAGGAAGGTGTCGACCCACAACTTAGGATTCGACAACCGCGGGAGATGGATGGCTAAAGCTATGGATGATGACCCACCTATCTACACGGTGGAGAGAAACTCATCTACCCAAATCACCATAGCTGAAGGAGTAGCCTGTAGTCAGAGCCCTTGGTCAAAGAAACGCCGAATCCTTCGCGGATGACTTCTTCTTTTTGCTCGTTTTTGTTTTTCTTAAGACATTTTTTTTGTTTTGTTAAGACTTTCTAGTTTGCTTTCTTTAAGTTTTTAGGACAACTTTTCCGTTGTGTTTGCGTAGTTAAGACTTTTTGGACTTGTTTCTGGGATCTCGCGCACTTGTTAGGCGCGTTTTTGATGATTTTTCAGGATTGACGAAAGAAGGAAGACCGATGTGCAGCAGAGGGGTCGACCGACCAGAAATACGGGTCGGTCGACCTAGTCCCTGACGTTCTGGAATTCCTGCAGTCCGCAGAAAGGTCGGTCGACCCAAAACATGGGTCGGTCGACCTACACATCTGTCACAGTCTGTTCGTTTCTTCCTTGAAATCGTGCAACCATCTTGGGTACTTGAGTGGCACTGCTAGCCACCAAAACCTCCCAGCTTACGCTGGTTTGGGGAGGTTTCTCTCATGCGCTTCATAATCCAGTGAGTTCTTTCCAGTTTTTTCTTGGTTTTTATTTTTATTGCATCTTTTCTTTAATTTTGTGAAACCTTTACTTAGGCTAATGCACAATGGGGACATTGTGCGGGTTGGTTTGGGGAATGGTTTCGTGTCACATGCATTGCATTTTGTCACACGTTTATTGCATTTCTGTCTTGCATTGTTCTTTTCTTTATTTTCCTTACCTATACAAAAGAAAAATACAAAAAAAAAATGAAAAAAAAAATTCCAAAATTCCAAAAAAATGCACGTTTATTTTAGCATATAGGTCGAGTCGGAACGATAGTATTTCAAGGATAATTTTGCTTTCTTACATATTTATGCCTTTACCTTGCCTTGTCAACTTGTTTTAGTATGAAAGTCTTTTGCATATCTACGAGTTTTTGTCAATTTGTATATCTTGAGACTTGACTTATACCTTGGCAACCTACTATACATTCTAAGTTTTAGAGCTTATTTCCTGGTTTCATTCTTAAACCAGTTGTCTAGGATGTGAGTAGTACTCCCCTTGGAACATGTTACATCAATATGCATAAACATGAACTTGAATTGCTATATACTTGTTATACTATCTCGTTTTGTGAGTCTTGATACGTGCATTTGGGATCCCCTTTCTCTTATTTACCCATAAGCCTTACATAGCCAAAATTGCCTTTTTATTCCCCCAAAACTACATCCCATACTTAGCCTACCCTTCCAAGCTAGTATTTGTGGTCTTTGGTTTATTTTTTGAGGCATCTTGGTTCGTATGCTATCTTGAGCAAAAGGAGAAAAGAAAAAGAAAAGAATGAAAGAAAGAAAAAAAAAAAAGAAAAAGAACAGAAAAATCCAGAAAAGGAAAAGAAAGAAAAGAAAAAACGAAAAAATCAAAACTTACAGGAAAGAAGTCGACTGACCTCCTTTATGGGTCGGCCGACCAACTGTCAATATCAGATTCAAAATTCGTTCCAAATTCCCTTTCTTTTATATATTATCACTCCCGTACTTCATTCAAAAATATATGGGAGCCCTTTCTTATATATAATGTGAGAGTTGTGCTACAAAAGAGCACTTTCTTACTATCAAAAAGTTGTGAAATATGTTGTTGGAAATCAGTTTTACTAGCTTGGCTACTAACCCCACAAATCCAAAAACATCTTAACCACTTTCTATCTTTTACCTCACTTATCTTTCATAACCCCAATTGCATGTATCCGAGTCACTTAATGGGTTTGTTGTACATAGTTGTAGAATTTTTGTTCATGTTAAATTGCAGGCATGTTTTCATGGGTCGCAGTTAGGTGAGTGTCTCTACAAAATTACTTCTTTCTATCTTTTACAATACTCACCCTTTGCTTCATGAGTGTCTCTATCGTCTCTAGTCTTGCAAAGTTTGACAACACCATAACTCGTTTGCATGATTTGAATGCTTTCTCATTTTGTACTTGGCATTGGTATAGGCTAACATGTAAATTTCGCTCTGAGATTGAAATCGTTCCATTAGTTAAGATCGAGTCTATTTCTTGCTTGAGGGCAAGCAAGGTTTGGTTTGGGGAATTTGATGCGTGCCTATTTTATGATGTTTTACATCTATTTTTACACGCATTTGGTCGCTCATTTACTATGTTTTAGCCCTTATTTCCCAACAATTGTCTACTTTCGTATTTTTATGCTATTTTGCAGAATTATGCGGAAAAAGGGCGATTTCAAACCAAGTCCTCAAGTGATTTTTATAGCTAAGGACACGAAAGAACAAGCCTAGCACGCATTCCAGGGCCTGAAGATAGCTTTAATAAGCAAAGAATCGATCTTCGATGTTGCAGCCTGTTTCAAATGGCTATATCTCGAGTTCTAGAGCTGATAATGGAGTGATTCCAGTTGGAGGTGAAAGCTTATCCTCTTAGCTTTCCAACGCCGCGAGAATCGCCTTATTACGATAAGTAACGAAGAAATGGCAGCTGTTTTAAGATCGACGCGCGCTGCAGTCCCGACAATCAGGTCGACCGACCTCAGCACAGACCCAGAAGTTTCCGCAAAAAGCCCAATCAATTTATTAGGTCATTAGGAGGTCGACCGACCCAAAAAGTGGGTCGACCGACCGACCCACTGTGTTTCCGCGATTTTTATTACGGGCTTTGCTCCTAATCTTGTAATTAGAACTTATTTAAGGAGACCTAAACTCCAAAATTAGGTCAAGCAGTCCAGATTAGAAAAAACTCCATAGTTTAGAGAGAATACTTTCCAAGTTTCAATCTTTGTTCTTGAATTCCAATTAAGCTTGTAAGTTTGCTACAATTAATCTTTCCCTTTCAACTAATCTTGTTGTTCATCTTATTATTTCTCAATACATGTTTTCTCTTTTATCGTCATCTTTAATTATGTTGATTCCTTTAATGTTCTTAGTTCTTGTTATTGTTAATTTCATAGTTAAAATCATGCATAACTAATTCTTGTGATTAGGAATTAGGGGAACCATGGTAAAGATTTGATTTTGATAGTTTAATGATTGAATTACCAATCCCCCATTGTTGTTGGTGAACTAATCCTTAAGATTGAAATATTATTAGGATTAGTTTAACAACAACTTTGGGATTGCCATATGAACGAAAGTTTAGTGCTTTTCTAGGAACCCTAAGACCGTAAGGATTGGGTAGAATATTGACCTAAAGGTTTATTCTTTGTTCCTTGGGATTGTGTTATTTGGTTATTTTACCTTTCATTGACTTGTTTTCAACCATGGGGAACCAAAGTTCCTAATCTCCTTTTTACCTTATTTTAAATCTCTTGTTTAATTGCTCTTTTAGTTGTTATTTCAAACCTTAATTCAAACCCCCCTTTTTGGTTATTAGTAATAGACTTTAAATTCACAAACATAAATAACCTTGTCTCCTTGTGGTTCGACCCTTGACTTATCCTATCTAGTTTAAGCTGAGGTTTTATAAATCTTATCTTTGACACCCCTCAACGACGGGTGTCAGTGGGCCTGGTGAGATAAGTAGCTCACAAGGCAAGACAAAGAGCAAAGACGGTGATCGACATTGAGTGCCACCATTGCCACAAGACTGGGCATTGGAGGCGGAACTGTCCAGTGTACCGTGAGGACATAAAAGCAGGCCGCGTCACTCCTGTTGGTATGTCATCTTATATTCATATGATTGAGATTAACCATGCAAGTTTCGGAACTTGGGTACTTGATACCGGTTGTGGTTGTCATCTGTGTAATCATTTGTAGGGCCTAAAAAACATCACACCTCTCGCAAAGGGTGATGTGGACCTGCGAGTCGGGAATGGAGCAAAAGTTGCTGCTTCTTTCATGGGAACATATGTGATCCAGCTACCGAGCGGATTCGAGTTATATCTGTATAATTGTTATTATGTACCAGTTTATCTAAGAACATTATTTCAGTTTCCGTACTCGATAAAGACGGATTTTCATTCTTAATAAAGGATAATAGCTGTATTTTCTCTTTAAATGGAATGGTTTATGATAAAGCGGTTTCCATGAATGGTATATATGTCTTAGATCAATCGACGGAAATATTATACATAAATAATAAGAAACTAAAGTTTGGTGACAAAGATCAACCATATCTGTGGCACTGTCGTATGGGACACATAAATGAGAAACGTGTAAAGCAGCTAATACAGAATGCCGCTATATCTCCATTTGATTATGAATCATTTGGCACTTGTGAATCATGTCTCATAGGCAAAATGACTCGTATTTCCTTCAAAGGTGTTGGAATGCGCGCTGCTGACCTATTAGGCCTCGTACATACAGATGTATGTGGACCTATGTCAATCAACGCACAAGACGGCTATAGATATTTCATCACTTTCACGGACGATTTAAGTAGATACTGATATGTTTACTTAATGAAGCATAAAAGTGAATTCTTTGAGAAGTTCAAGGAATTCCAGGCGAAGGTTGAAAACCAACTGGATAGAAAGATTAAAGCACTACGATCAGATCGCGGTGGTGAGTATCTTTTGCATGAGTTTGATCAACACCTTAAAGACTGTGGTATAGTACTACAGTTAACTCCACCTGGAACACCACAATTAAATGGTGTGACCCGAACGGAGAAATCGAACACTATTAGATATGGTTCGATCCATGATGAGTCACACAGTTGTGCCGGATTCATTACGGGGCTTTGCTCTATTGTCAGCTGCTCTTATACTTAACCGAAGTCCGTCTAAAGCTGTTGACAAGACTCCATATGAGATATGGAAGGGAACGGTCCCTAACTTGTCCTTTATTCGGGTTTGGGGCTGCGAGGCTTATGTCAAGTGGAGACACGAGGATAAGCTCGGCCCGCGATCGGTCAAGACATACTTTATTGGTTATCCAAAAGGAATGTTTGGTCATTACTTCTATTCGCCTACCGAACACCGCATTTTTGTTGCGGCTAGTGCGAAGTTCTTAGAGAAAGAGTTTCTCGAGAATAAGACAAGTAATAGAACCTTCGATCTGTCGGAGGTTCAAGAACCAACTACTGAGCAACCAATGGAGGAAACCGTTCCTTCATATTCTGTTGTAGTCAGTATTCCTGAGGAACCCAGAAGGTCGGGTAGACACTCCATTCCTCCAGATAGATACATCGGTATGATCGAGGAACTTGACGGAGTTGACGTTTTTCTCTTAGAGAGTAACGAACCCGTAACCTATAAAGGTGCCATAACCTGTTCTAACTCAAAGCTATGGCTTACTGCCATGCAATCCGAAATGGACTCCATGTACGAGAATGACGTATGGGAGTTGGTTGATTTGCCTGATAAGGTACGACCTCTTCAGTGCAAATGGCTTTATAAGATAAAGCGCTCCATCGAGGGACAACCAAACACCTATAAGACACGACTAGAGGCAAAATGTTTCACTCAAGTGAAAGGGTTGCACTATGATGAGATCTTTACACCCGTAATCATGTTGCGTTCCATTCGGATTATCTTAGCGATTGCTGCATTTCATGACTATGAAATATGGCAAATGGATGTGAAAACCGCCTTCTTAAACGGTTATTTGGAGGAGGACTTGTACATGGTACAACCCGAATGTTTCACAGATCCTAAAAATCCTAAGAAAGTGTGCAAGCTTAAGTGTTCCATTTATGGACTTAAGCAAGCATCTAGGAGTTGGAATCATCGCTTCGACCAAGTGATAAAAAAGAATGGTTTTATTCGATTAGTCGAAGAACCATGCTTATATATCAAGTCGAGTGGGAGCAACATCGTCTTTCTGGTGTTGTATGTCGACGACATACTCTTGATCGGAAATGACATCCCTCTCTTATCTTCGGTTAAAGTATGGTTAAAGAACCATTTCCAGATGAAAGATCTGTGTAAAACCCCTCGCGGAAGCGGAAATGTAAAACATACAAAGTACCGAAAATGCAGCGGAATTAAAACTTTTCAACATAAATAAACATGCGAGGTGTTTTAACAAACTAAACATGCGGAAGATAAAAACATAGATAAGTATATAAGTACTATACAAAAGCAGCTCGGGATAGCATATCCCTACAGGCACCAAAGTACGGAAGACATAAAACTAAGGTCTAGCTAACGAATGGGTAAAATCATCGATGAAGGATCATCGCTCGCTAGCCTCAACGTAACCCCCTGCAAACAGCATCAAGTACCTACACACATACAACATGTGCGCCACAGTCAGTGGGGAGTGACTAGAGTTCTCATAGCCACCTAATGTCATACAACACAGAACATGTAATTACAAGTATTATACTCCAACATAAACAATCATGTGAAGCATATATCTCAACTTCTCAAACTCTTATCATCATGCAAATACTATGCAAGGCTCTCAACCAACTTCGGAAACTATTTGGAAGGAGAGCCGGTTTCCCTTCCGGTTACCCGGCCGGGGGGTCTTTCAATCCAAACCATTTACGAAACCAATTAAAGAGTCATCCAATGCCTTGGATGAACAACACTATAATCAAAGTAATATACTCATCACTATCAACATACATATCTGACACTGTACCAACTCTAGGCAAGCAGATATACAACAGTAAGTATATAACACCGTACCCCTACTCAGGCAAGTATATACCATACTCAGCAATATCAAACCATGACCCCAATCCTAGGTATGGAAGGATACAAATACACATTACACGAGAAGACTCTTAAGACGAATCCAATATACGACAACGGCATGAATACAATGTAACATCCCGCATTTTCGTAAATTATATATTAAAGGTTTTAATTTATTTTACGGAATAAAATAATATTTTAATAATAAATCGTAATGTTACCTTTAAACTTCCGTTAAGATCCGTCTTAAGAACCTTAAGTCATTAAGACGAAATAACTTGGCTAAATCAAACCCGACTGAAAACCCGTTCACAAACAAGTGACCCGACTCATTTAAGAAAGGACACTACATAACCCTAAACCCTTGACTTATGTCGACATATTCACATTTCACAAAACTCAAACACTGTTACATCCATTTTCCTATTCTCCTCCATTTTCTCAAGCTTCAAACCCAAATTCCGAGCTCATCCGATTTCCGAATCAAGATAAGTCATACATTTTCGGAATCCTTGCGAAATTTCCAAGACATCTACCTCTTTCAATTTCAATTTCGTTCAACTTGAAAAAGAGGCTGTTTTGAGTAATTTCCGTTTTAAGCCTCTAAAAACCGTTTTCTTTGTTGTAGGAGCGGACTTAGAAGATCTTGAGGTTGATAACTTCATTGTTGAAGAGGAGCTAGGAGCTTAAAACGCTTTTGAGGTGACGATAATGAGTAACTCGGCCTTATTGTTTATATTAGCACAATATGTGGTTTAAATGTTGTGTTTCATATGATTTATGAACTGGAATGGTGTTAAGAACTTAATAATATGTTAGGTTATGTTTTATATATTCAATGTATGCTAAGAATGGTGAATATGTGTGGGTTGCCTTCCCTTTATTTCTTCTGCCTCTACTTATGACAGTCATTTAGACTAGTACTGAATACTAGATAGCACTACTGTAACGACTATGGCTGCTACTGCTAGTTATTGCACTCTTTATTGTCTACCATGCTATGTACGGTACAACATTTCTGAATTGCTACTACTCAATACCTTCTGAAGTGCCTCTGCACTTGCTATTCTGAGGGCTTTTATCCCTTCTGTTTTGCTATGCTTCTACATCTACATATGTTCAAAGCTGGTATTACCATTCCTGCTGCTGTCTTCACTTATCGGTGCACTTCTGTTTCTGTGTATTCTTTTGCTTCCCGCGTCTGAAATTCAGTTCTGCACATCTGATTCTGCCTGAGTATCTGTGCATTGCTACTAACGTCCTTCTGTCCATGCACCAGCTACTTCAACTCTATCGCATTGCACCCGTCTCTGGTCTGTTCAGACCATAACCTTACTGGTCTGTCTATTTTTGCGCCTATTTCAGGTCTGATACGGGTCTGATATACGCGTCTATTTCTGGTCTGATACAGTCTGTTTTCAGGTCTGATACATGCCTGTTTTGGGTCAGTTTAAGGGTTTGATATACGCCTGATATGCATCTGTCCCTGCCCGCGTGTATGCTGGTCTGCTACGGCAACACACCCCTTCCCATTCCCACTTCACGCTATGCATTTTATCTTTTATTGTTGTTGTTGCGTGCTGCTGTCCACGCTACAGTAGGACTGTGTGTGTTAATTGTTGTTCGTTGCTAAAATTATTGCTGCTGTCTTCTACTACTAATAATACTTAGTACTACTAATATCTACGCTAATTTACTACATACTACCTCCTGCACATTTTAGTTTTAGTATTTTATTATTATTTTACGTACGTGCTTGCTAGCCTGCTTGATTTAATTAGTTACGTACGTGCTTGCTAGCTTGTTTACGTTTAAATAATACGTTAGAAATCGTTACGAATTAGTAATGGGTTACGGTTTTATTATTAGAAGCATGTCGAAATAATTTAATTAGTTAGTCGATTTTCCCGTATAAAATATAGGTAATATTATATGAAGTTTAATTTAAATCAAATCGTGTTATTTCCTTTATCGGTTAAACCGGTTAATTAGAACGTAATCAAATACTTAGTAAAATATATTTGAGCTAAGTAAGATTTAGTAAAGTAATTAGGGACTTGTCTAAAATTCGTTAGTTCTTAAGCGTCCGTTAATATTTATATCGGACTAAGATATTTGAAAAGATAGCAGTCGTTGTTTAGAAATAACTTAATCGGATTTGGCCTTCCTCTTATGTTTATATGTGTTTGAGGTCCCCGGAGGATGGGCGACACTATATTGGGTTCGGGAATGGAGAGAGGATAGAGACCCCCCGGTCGGGTAACCGAAAGGGAAACCGGCTCACCCTCAACTTAGTTCCCGGGGTCAATTGAGTGTTGACTAGAGGTTAAGAAAAGTAGAACTATAGATTAGTTCATAGACTTTGGTTGATATTGTATTGATGCGTATTAAGTTATGCCTTAAGCTGGCCTCTGAACTTAATACGTGAGTTGTTTGTCATATATGGGGATATGCCTTAAGTTGGCCTCTGAGCCCTATATGTGTATGTTTGTCGTGTCTGGGACATGCCTTAAGCTGGCCTCTGAGTTCAGACATGTGTGATAGTGATCGCGTTGGAACATGCCTTAAGTTGGCCTCTGAGTCTGACGAGTAGAGCAGCTGCACAACGGGGTAGCTAAGGAACTGACACCTTGCCCGGGGTGCAGATGTTTGGTGCTAGAACATGCCTTAAGTTGGCCTTTGAGTTTAGTACCTTGTGATGTGGTGAAGGGACGTGCCTTAAGCTGGCCTCTGAGTCCTTTACTTTTGGATGCTAGTCTATGCCTTAAGTTGGCCTCTGAGTCTAGTGTCTTGCTGATTGGCAGGTCTATGCCTTAAGTTGGCCTCTGAGTCCTTGCTTGCTGAATGATTGGTATTTGGGTTATGTCTTAAGTTGACCGCTGAACCTTTATACTTGCTGAATGATTGGTATTTAGGTTATGTCTTAAGTTGACCGCTGAACCTTTATACTTGCTGAATGATTGGTATTTAGGTTATGTCTTAAGTTGACCGCTGAACCTTTATACTTGCTGAATGATTGGTATTTAGGTTATGTCTTAAGTTGACCGCTGAACCTTTATACTTGCTGAATGATTGGTATTTAGGTTATGTCTTAAGTTGACCGCTGAACCTTATACTTGTTGTTTTTATCTGCTTGCCTTGAGTTGGTACAGTGTCAGATATGTATGATGATAGTAATGTTTACAGTACCTTGACTTTGATATTGTTCATCCAAGGCATTGGATGACTCTTTAGTCAGTTTCGTAAATGGTTTGGACTGAAAGACCCCCCGACCGGGCAACCGGTAGGGAAACCGGCTCTCTTTCCAAATAGTTTCCGAAGTTGGTTAAGAGCCGTGCATTAGTGATTACATGATAGTATGAGATTCAAATGATGAGATTTTATACTTCACATGTTTATATATGCTGGAGTATTCTGTTTGTATTTATGTGTTACGTGTCGTTACAAAAGGTGGCTAGGAGAACTCTAGTCACTCCCCACTGATTGTGGCGTACATGTTTACATGTATGTAGGTACATGACAGGTGGTTGGCAGAGGGTTGCATGGAGCTAGCGAGCGATGATCCTATTCATCGGTTGACTTACACGTTTACGTTAGCTAGACTTAGTTTACATTTCAGTTTTGAGTGCCTGTAGGGATGTGCCATCCCAGGCTGATGTACATATTGGTTTTGATACTTAGAACTGTTACTTATCTATTTTGGTTTTATTTCAGTTTCAGTTTCCGTTTTAGTTTAAGACTTCTCGCATGTTGCTTAGTTTACTTTAAAAAGTTTTAAATTCCGCCGCATTTTTAGTACTTTGTATGTTTTATATTTCCGCTTTCGCGAGGGGTTTTACATACAAAGCCTCAGCAAATACAATCCACATGCATAAACACACCCCAAAATACAAAGGCAAGCAAAACTGTGACCAAATCCAAATCACAGCTCTACGAAAATACACCTCAAAATACAAAGGCAAGCAAAGACTGTGACCTAATCCCAATCACAGCCCCATTACAATACACCTCAAAATACAAAGGCAAGCAAAACTGTAACCTAATCCAAATTACAGTTCCACCATAATATACCCCATAATACAAAGGCAACACAAAACTGTGACCTAATCCCAATCACAGCCCTACAACAATACACCTCAAAATACAAAGGCAAGTAGAACTGTGACCTAATCCAAATCACAAACCTACAACAATACAAGGCACACCAAAACTGTGACCTAATCCAAATCACAGTTCTACAACAACATTTCACTTCAGAACTATGACCTAAACCAAATCACAGTCCTACAACTTCATTACTGAACTTACTCAATTCATACTAATCATGCAAGCGACGTATTTTCAAACCAACACCTAATTGACCCCGGGAATTAGGCCGAGGGAGAGCCGGTTTCCCTTTCGGTTGCCCGACCGGGGGGTCTCTATCCTTACTCTATTCCCGAACCCAATATAGTCCCGCCCGAACCTCGGGGACCTTAGACATGCATACGAAGCTTACAGAAAAAGAATCAATACAATCCGACTTGAAAATCACAAGTTATAAGACAATTAATACCATCGGGGGCTCTCAGCCGGTTGGGCACAGGCGGCCGGCCAACCGGCTGAGAGTCCTTTTTACTCTCGAGCCGACAAGCACAAAAACAACACAATAGGTCTCCCAGCCGGCCGGCCGGCTGCCGGTCCACCGGCTGGGGACCCCTTCTCCATTCTTGCAAAAACAACACACAACACACTATAGGGTCTCCCAGCCGGCCGGCCGGCTGCCGGTCCACCGGCTGGGGGCCCTTTTTCCAAATTCCTCAAAAATTAAGACAACACAATGAGGGACTCTGAGCCGGCTGGTCGGCCGCCGGTCGGTCGACCGGCTCAGAGCCTCTGATCGCATTTTCGCCATTTTTGCTATTCTCTAATCCGTTCGATACTTTACCAATCCGTCTTAAACATGTTTTTACGCAACAACACAACATTTCCCACATGTATACAACATCAATTACACATAAGAACATATTTACAAACAACCAATTCAAGAGTTAACAAGAAAATCCCAAATAAACCGGTCTTAACATGTATACTCCTAAATTCACTTTCTCATCAAATTCTTCCTCAAATCTTCACCAAAATCAGTTTATAAGACATTAGGAGAACATTAAAGAACTTAAGACTAAACTAACAGTCATCAAATACAACCAAAATCACATAAAGTGCTAATTTAGACAAAAGGCCGAGTTTCTCATTATCGTCACCTTAAAAGCGAGTTATGCTCCGAATTCTTCTTCAATAACGAAGCTATCACCCTCCGGGTCTTCTAATCCAACTCTTACAACAAAAGAAACGGGTTTTAGAAGCTTAAAACGGAATTTACCCAAAACAGCGTCTTTTTCGAGTTTGATCAAATTGAAATTAAAAGAGATAGAAAGCTTGCAAATCTCGCAAGGATTCCGAAAATGTAAGACTTACCGCGATTCGAGTTCGGGAAGAGGTTGAAATGTTGATTTTAAGCTCTTAAGAATGAAGAACAATGGTGGAAATGAAGAAGCAGTGGAAAAGAAGATGGATGTCGATGGAATAGGGTTTTGGTGGGGTTTATATTGTCCTTTCCATATTTTGAGTCGGGTTACTTGTTTTGTGAAACGGGTTCAAGTCGGGGTTTGATTTTGCCAAGTTAACATCTTAAGAACTAAAACATTCTTAAGACGGATCTTAACGGAGAAACTTAAAATAAATTTACGATTTATTATTGATGCCCGTCGTTGAGGGTACCAAAGATAAATTTATATTCCTAACTTAAACAATTAGATAGTGAAAGTCAGGGTCGAACCACAAGGAGGTGGGGAATGTTTATTGTTTTAATGTTAATGTTTAAAGGTAGCAAAAATTGGGGGTTTGATTGGTTGATTACTATATCTAAAGTAAAGATTAAAATAAAACAAGAATTAAAAGATGAGGATAAAATATAATAAAAGAGGATGCTAGGATGTTTGGGTAATAAATAGCTAAGGTAAAATAAATCCTAAGGTCAACATGTATTGCAGTCGCGTAAGGGGGTGTAACATATCTTTTTAGGTCTATGCTACCTAATAGCTCCTTTCGGCCTATGCTATTAGTTCCTAGGTCTCACAATTATTGGGTGTCAACAATAAGGGTGATTCCTAAATCCCAGGTTACATACCTTTCAGCCTTGAGTAACCTATCCGTCTTAAGGTGTAAACCAATGCCCTTCCCGTATCTTTCAATCTTGGGTAGGTCATTACTAACATCCTACAAGTCTCCTATTGGTCTCATTGCAGGATATTATAATTTATAAGAAAAGACGAAATAAGAAAACAGACGCGAGTGGTCGACCGACCGGCTACTCCAGTCGGCCGACCACGGCCTCGGTCGACCGACCGACTATTCCAGTCGGCCGACCGAGGTCCTGCTACAGGTCGGGTTTTTCGGATTTTATTTACCTATGTATATTATTCCCTACATCCTAACATATGAAAATTAGTTACTCATAATTGTTAAGACGAATATAAAATTGGGAATAAACATGGAGAACATAGTAAATAAACTAAGCATGCAAGATTCAATAAAACTTGGGATTCTAACTTAACAATTGTAGTAAAAACAAGAACTATAATAAAACTAGATTAGAGAATAATTACCACAATTGGAATTAAGGCAGAACTGAATAAACTTTATTGAATGCTTGAGAATTCTTGAATAATGATAAAAGATGAACTAGATGGTAGAAGATGATATATGATAAAGCATATCTAACCCTAATCACAAGATTTGTTTATATAGGGTAAAAACTAAGAGTTTCCTTAAAATTCTAATTCTACTTTATTTCCGAAAAGAAATCGTATGGGCTTTAATCTGGTCGGCCGACCCGTATAACTGGTCGGTCGACCACTTCTTCCTGGGCTTCTCTTATTTCCGGCCCTTTCATGAAAATTGGACTTTATGAAAATCGGGCCTGGTCGGCCGACCCGTTTAGCTGGTCGGTCGACCGCTTCTGTACGGAAATCTTCGGATTTCTTCTGTTTTGACTCTTGGTACTTGATTTTGACTCCAGTTGACTTTCCATTTATTCCTTAATTAAGCAAAAGACTTGAGGATACGAATTTGGTGCTAAATCGTCTCTTTTTCGCATAAATCTGCAAAAGTGCATAAAAATACGAAAGTACACAATTTGTGGGAAATAAAGGCTAAAACATAGTAAATGAGCGACCAAATACGTGTAAAAATAGATGTAAAACATCATAAAATAGACACGTATCAAATTCCCCAAACCAAACCCTTGCTTGCCCTCAAGCAAGAAATAGACTCGATCTTAACTAATGGAACGATTTCAATCTCAGAGCGAAATTTACATGTAAGCTTAAACCAATGCCAAGAACAAAATGAGATAATATTCAAATCATGCAAACGAGTTATGGTGTTGTCAGACTTGCAAAAATAAAGACTATAGAGATTTTATACCATGGACTCTCGCGGTACGCTCGAGACACTCATGTAGCAAAGGGTGAGTATATGTAAAAGATAGAAAGAAGTAATTTTGTAGAGACACTCACCTAACTGCGACCCATGAAAACATGCCTGCAATCTAACATGAACAGGAATTCTACAACTTTGTATAACAATCTCATTTAATGACCCAGATACATGCAAATGAGGTACGAAAGATATGTGAGGTAAAAGGTAAAAGTGGTTAAGATGTTTTTTGGATTTGTGGGGTTAGTAGCCAAGCTAGTAAAACCGATTCTCAACAACATACTTCACGACTTTTTGATATTAAGAAAGTGCCTTTTCTTGTGGCACAATTCTCACATTAAATATAAGAAAGGATTCCCAAATATTTTGAATGAGGTACGGGAGTGATAACATATAAAAGAAAGGAATTTCTGGAACGAAATATTTTTTCTGATGGTGTCAGTTGGTCGGCCGACCTGTATATGTGGTCGGTCGACTGACTTCCGTATTTTTCGGATTTTTTTTTTTCGTTTTTCTTTTCTTTCTGTCTTTGAATTTTCTGTTCTTTTTCTTTTCTTGCTTGCTTTCTTTCTTTCTTTTCTCTTTTTGCTCATAATAGCACACAAACCAAGATGCCTCAAAAAAAACAATCCAATGACCACAAATACTAGCTTGGAAGGGTAGGCTAAGTATGGGATGTAGTTTTGGGGGAATAAAAAGGCGAATTTAGCTATGTGAAGCTTATGGGTAAATATGAGAAAAGGGATCCCAAATGCACGTATCAAGACTCACAAAACGAGAAAGTAAAACAAGTATATAGCAATTCAAGCTCATGTTTATGCATATTGATGTAACATGTTCCAAGGGGAGTACTACTCACATCCTAGACAACTGGTTTAAGAATGAAACCAGGAAATAAGCTCTAAACCTCAGAATGTATAGTAGGCTGCCAAGGTATAAGTCAAGTCTCAAGATATGCAAGTTGACAAAAACTCGTAGATATGCGAAAGACTCTCGTACTAAAACAAGTTGACAAGGCAAGGTAAAGGCATAAACATGTAAGAAAGCAAAATCATCCTTGAAATACTCTCGTTCCGACTCGACCTATATGCTAAAATAAACGTGCATTTTTTTGGAATTTTTGAATTTTTTAATTTTTTTGGATTTTTGTATATATAAGAAAAATAAAGAAAAGAATGATGCAAGACAGAAATGCAATAAACGTGTGACAAAATGCAATGCATGTAACACGAAACCATTCCCCAAACCAACCCGCACAATGTCCCCATTGTGCATCAGCCTAAGTAAAGGTTTCAGAAAATTAAAGGAAAGATGCAAAGAAATTAAAACCAAGAAAAAACTGGAAAGAACTCACTGGGTTAAAAGATGTAAGAGAAAAACCTCCCCAAACCAGCGTAAGCTGGGAGGTTTTGGTGGCTAGCAGTGCCACTCAAGTACCCAAGACGGTTGCACGGTTCCCGAGGAAGAAACGAAAGACTGCGACGGACGGGCAGGTCGACCGACCGATGTTTTTGGTCGATCGACCTCCTGTGAACAGCGGAAAAATCTTCGATACAGCGCGTCTGGTCGACCGACTGATGATTCTGGTCGGTCGACCATCTGTGTCCTGGAGGTCTTCTTTTCTTTGAAATCCTGAAAAAGCAAGAAAATATGCGCGCCCGACAATGCGCGAGATGCCAAAACGATTCTAAAAGTCTTAACTACTAGCAAACCGAACTAAAAAGTTTCACACAACATAAAATAAATTGTCTTAAAACTGCAATTTAAAAACAACTATCCGCTAAAGATGCGGAAGATATCCGACCACGGCTTCTGACGGCACGCCGTAGTCTCCACAGTTTTTGCTTCAGTGGCAAAACACATCTTCTTTCCTCCATCGCAAAGCATATGCGACGGTCTCTCTTCTTGAGCCTGCCTCCTCTTCTTTTTCTCCTCTCGATCCACGACGTCTGGATCCTCATCTTCTCCATAGCTTAGGCATCCCATTCCTCCTCTCTGGATGATGATTTCCTTCTCCTTGGGTTTCCCCAAACCAATCCCTGCAATAGTCATAGCAAAAGTGTCCTCCCTACTGCTCCCAATCTGGGGCGGAGGTGTAAAAACAGATACAGGAACAGGTAATAAAGGTGGAGAAGTAGTGATGACCTCATACTTCTTCTCAGAAGTGATAGCATTACATGTGATGGGGGTCATAGCATCCTTCTTCCTATAGGATAGGCCATAGATAATAGAATGTTTGCCTACCTTGAAGGTTAGAGTTCCAGTGCCTACATCTATAATGGCACCTGCAGTGTGAAGAAAGGGTCTTCCTAGAATGATGGGTATATGGGCATCCTCTGGGATGTCCAAAACAACAAAGTCTACTGGGAAGAAAAACCTGTCAATACGCACAGGGATGTTTTCTAACACCCCTACAGGTTCCATTGATGTGCGATCAGCCATCTGGACTGTCATACTAGTCACTGCAAATTCGGTCATTCCTAGTTTTAAGGCAACGCTTAGGGGCATGATACTTATACTAGCACCTAAATCGCATAAAGCCTTTTTAACTGGGAAGGTTCCTATATTACAGGGGACAGAAAAACTTCCAGGGTCTTCTAATTTATGAGGGGCAATGACATGTGTTAAAAAGCTAGATGACTCTTCAGTGAGAGCCACAGACTCAACCTTTTCTAGAGACCTCTTTCTTGACAAAAGTTGTCTCATGAATTTAAGATAAGAAGGAACTTGTTGAACTAATTCTAAAAATGGAACTTGAACATTTAATGAACGAATTACATCTTTAAATTTATCAAAAGATACCTGTTCCTTTGAAGGCACGAGTCTTTCTGGAAAAGGAGCAGCTGAGGATTCGGTATTTGCAGCCCTTTTTAAAAATCTGGGGGTCTTGTCACCCCTGAAAAGAAAATCCCGTAAGTTATTCGGCAATTCTGGACGAAAGGGAACTTCAGATTCTGCTTCGGTGGTCGGTCGACCAGTATCCTCGGTCGGTCGACCAGTCTCCTGTTCAGCTGATAAATTCGGATCCTGCTCCGCGGTCGGTCGACCAGATTCTTCGGTCGGTCGATCGACTTTGCTGCTACTCGCTGTTTTTTCTTTCTCAGCCCCCACTTTAGCTCCACTTCGCAGGGTTACGATGTTTAGGGTCTCCTTCTTCTGGTCCGGTTTGGTCGGAAGTTGACCCGGAGCCCTAGTGTCATTCTTGCTCGCGATCTGAGCAATCTGGGACTCCAACATCTTCATCCCTGCCTCTCTAGCCTGCGACTCCTTCTGAACCAACCCAATAAGATTTTGGATAAGAGCATCTGTGTTGGGTGGTGGATTGGAAGGTGGTTGAGGGTTGAAAGGTGGTCTTTGGAAATTCTGTTTATGAGGGGGTACATAGGTGGAATTTTGCTGAGGCTGCATGTGCTGTGGGTTTTGAACATTCTGGCTTGTCCACCTTAAGTTGGGATGGACATTATTATTATTTGGGTCATAGAAATTGTTCCCACGATAATGCTGAAAAGCGGCACATGTCTCATTAGATGAAGTACAGAACTTTGACACATGCCCTTCTCCACCGCACCTCTCACAAGCAAAAGGTCTGTCCTGAACGGCGTTCACCTGGTATATTCCTCCCTTGCTTCCACTCCCAAGATCGAGCTTTCCTGCAGCCTCAAATTTTTCCAACTTGGCCGTTAAGGCCTCAATTGCTGACAGGTTGTACTCAGATTTTCTCTGATTTCCTCTGGAAGTACCATGCTCAGCACGGTGCACAGCAACATCTTCTATTAACTTGAGACCCTTAGTCTCTCCTGAATTATCCTGGAATCTTCCATTAGCTGCAGCATCTAAGTAGGCCCTGTTGTCATCATAGAGGCCATTGTAGAACTGGTTGCAAAGAAACCATTGTTCGAATCCGTGATGTGGTATGGATCGAACAAGTCTCTTGAACCTGTCCCACGCCTCGCTAAAGTCTTCATTGGGTCCTTGCTTGAAATTAGTGATCTGCGCTCTTAAAGCATTCGTCTTTGACGCAGAGTAATATTTTCTGTAGAAAGCTAGGGCTAAGGTGTTCCAATCTGTAACTCCCGCAGCAGTGCGGTCAAGGTCTCTGTACCATTCTCTCGCAGAGTCCCTAAGGGAGAAGATAAACATGGTTTGTTTAATCTGGTCCTGCGTCACTCCTTCTGGGGGTGCTATAGAGCATATGTAATCTGTGAAGATTTCAATATGCTTAGCAGCATCCTCATTGGCCGAGCCTCCAAATTGGTTTCTTTCAACCATAGTAATATAGGCAGGCTTGGCCTCGAATGGCTTCCCAGTACCTGCAGGTAAAGTGAACCCTTTGTATAGGTCCTTTGCCTGAGGCATGGAGTGACTGGCAATAGTAGCTTCCTCTGTCATGTTCTCTTCTTCTTTAGGAAAAACTGGAAAGTAGGTAAAAGATGGTGTTTTTGGTGAAGGTGGATTGATGGGTGAATTTGGTTGTGAAGGTGGTGTTTTTGGTGAAGATGGTGGTAACTCGAAAAGGTCTTCTTGAAATAAAGAGGATGGTGACCCTCCCTTTTGATTTGCTAGAAGTTGCTTTCTTCTTTCCCTAAGAGTCCTCTCAATTTCGAGATCAAGTGGTAGGAGTTCTCCTTGAACTGACCTGCGCATAAGAGGAAACTACAAGAAAAAGGTGAGAAGGTTTAAGGAACAAAAAGTTCCTTAAACAAAGAGAAAAAAAAACAAAGAACAATAAACACTGGCGTCACCTCCCCGGCAACGGCGCCAAAATTTGAAGCCCGTCGTTGAGGGTACCAAAGATAAATTTATATTCCTAACTTAAACAATTAGATAGTGAAAGTCAGGGTCGAACCACAAGGAGGTGGGGAATGTTTATTGTTTTAATGTTAATGTTTAAAGGTAACAAAAATTGGGGGTTTGATTGGTTGATTACTATATCTAAAGCAAAGATTAAAATAAAACAAGAATTAAAAGATGAGGATAAAATATAATAAAAGAGGATGCTAGGATGTTTGGGTAATAAATAGCTAAGGTAAAATAAATCCTAAGGTCAACATGTATTGCAGTCGCGTAAGGGGGTGTAACATATCTTTTTAGGTCTATGCTACCTAATAGCTCCTTTCGGCCTATGCTATTAGTTCCTAGGTCTCACAATTATTGGGTGTCAACAATAAGGGTGATTCCTAAATCCCAGGTTACATACCTTTCAGCCTTGAGTAACCTATCCGTCTTAAGGTGTAAACCAATGCCCTTCCCGTATCTTTCAATCTTGGGTAGGTCATTACTAACATCCTACAAGTCTCCTATTGGTCTCATTGCAGGATATTATAATTTATAAGAAAAGACGAAATAAGAAAACAGACGCGAGTGGTCGACCGACCGGCTACTCCAGTCGGCCGACCACGGCCTCGGTCGACCGACCGACTATTCCAGTCGGCCGACCGAGGTCCTGCTACAGGTCGGGTTTTTCGGATTTTATTTACCTATGTATATTATTCCCTACATCCTAACATATGAAAATTAGTTACTCATAATTGTTAAGACGAATATAAAATTGGGAATAAACATGGAGAACATAGTAAATAAACTAAGCATGCAAGATTCAATAAAACTTGGGATTCTAACTTAACAATTGTAGTAAAAACAAGAACTATAATAAAACTAGATTAGAGAATAATTACCACAATTGGAATTAAGGCAGAACTGAATAAACTTTATTGAATGCTTGAGAATTCTTGAATAATGATAAAAGATGAACTAGATGGTAGAAGATGATATATGATAAAGCATATCTAACCCTAATCACAAGATTTGTTTATATAGGGTAAAAACTAAGAGTTTCCTTAAAATTCTAATTCTACTTTATTTCCGAAAAGAAATCGTATGGGCTTTAATCTGGTCGGCCGACCCGTATAACTGGTCGGTCGACCACTTCTTCCTGGGCTTCTCTTATTTCCGGCCCTTTCATGAAAATTGGACTTTATGAAAATCGGGCCTGGTCGGCCGACCCGTTTAGCTGGTCGGTCGACCGCTTCTGTACGGAAATCTTCGGATTTCTTCTGTTTTGACTCTTGGTACTTGATTTTGACTCCAGTTGACTTTCCATTTATTCCTTAATTAAGCAAAAGACTTGAGGATACGAATTTGGTGCTAAATCGTCTCTTTTTCGCATAAATCTGCAAAAGTGCATAAAAATACGAAAGTACACAATTTGTGGGAAATAAAGGCTAAAACATAGTAAATGAGCGACCAAATACGTGTAAAAATAGATGTAAAACATCATAAAATAGACACGTATCAATTATTAAAATATTATTAAATTCCGTAAACTACTTTTAGATTATTAAAATCACTTTTATAAAAATACGGGATGTTACAATCTGGGTGAGGCACAATGTATATTGGGGATCCGTATCTATAGAGATAGATCACGACGGATGCTATCACTGAGTCAAGAGTCTTATATAGATAAGATTTTTGACAGATTCAGCATGACCAACTCCAAAAAGGGGTTGCTTCTGATGATCTCGGGGGTGCATTTAAGTAAGACTCGGGCACCTAAGACAACGGAAGAGGTCGAGCGCATGAGTCGCATTCCTTATGCGTCAGCTATAGGATCGATCATGTATGCCATAATATGCACACGTCCAGACGTGGCATATGCTTTGAGTATGACGAGTCGGTACCAAGGCAATCCAGGTGAACCACACTGGATGGCTGTGAAAAACATTCTTAAGTACCTACGGAGGACTAAAGATTGGGTATTGACTTATGGAGGAGGCACTGCGTTTTGCGCAAACGGTTACGCAGATGCTAGCTTCCAAACGGATCGTGATGACTCGAAATCTTAGTCTGGATTCGTTTTACTCTTAATGGCGCTGTTGTCAGTTGGAAAAGCTCCAAGCAGAGTGTTATTGCAGATTCTACTACTGAGTAAAAGGAGATAGTGATAGACAAGATTGCGACAGATGACAACATCGCAGATCCTCTCACCAAACCATTAACACATGATAAACATGAAGGGCACGTTATTTCAATGGGAATTAAACGTGTTCCTGAGTTGTATTAGCACTTTTGTGAATTGGATATTGTATCTATTTCATATACTATTTATAACACCATCGATTTTGTTTTATATATTGTTTTTCATGTGGATTGTACTGACAACATTGAACACCACAAAGTGAACTGAATTACATTATATTTGTTTTTGTCCGTAATCGCCTACACGAGCTGATAACTCTGGCAATTATTTTGTGACGTCGATTGATGGTGGGTTCAATAAACCATAAATCAAACCGTTGACTGATCGATCACAGATACGAGATTATAACGATAACTCATAGGAAATTTTCGTGACGACGCAATGGAGTCCTAAATGTTACAGAACATTCGGTGTCGGGTCGTGGATAGGACGTCCATCGTGTTCCTTGAGTCGATTCTTTTGACTGTCGATTGTTTCTTGAGATAAAGGGCAGTTTTGGGTGACTTTGATTTCTTTCTCACTAGCTGATCGTAACTGGGGCTAAGCAGATTTTTTTGGGTCATTTCATACTGTGCTTACATCTGCAAGATTCGAGTTGAAGGAAATATCCACCCCTTATCAGGTTTAATATTTCTCAGGGCCACTCGAGGAGTAGTAACTGAAATGCTTGGCCAAGCTCGAATAATGATTCGTTATCAGTTGAGTTACTCTCTAGTCGGGGAAACCACTCTTGATACAGATCGCTTGTAAAATACGATCTTTGTGAATACAGATTTGCAAATTGTTTTACATTGAGTGGGAGAAATTTAATTGGATATGAGAATCGGTTATCGCACATACATACGGACAAGTGGGAGATTGTTGGAGCTAGTGTCCTCAACAGTTAATGCGACAACACGGATAAATCTCTTAAACGAACACAGGGTATACTTTGTATTTTAGCCAGTTGATTCACGTTTATCAATAACGGTTGGCTTGCTAGAAAGTTTGACGTTATTGTCATACAGATGCGGTAATCAACTGGTCCCTAAAAGTCACACCTAAAGGATGGAATCTGAGAGATATGATTAGATGAAAATGTAATCATATTGATACCCTATATGACTAAACGGTTAGTCAATGTAATGATGACATAATTATTTAATATATACTGATTAAATAATATTAGCTAAGACGAATTAAAATGTTAATTCGTAATTAAATATAAAATGTTATATTTAATTATGTGTAATGAAATTATTTAGGGATATTCTACTGTGTACCCTCGAGTTTTTCAATTTTCTATGTTGTACCCCTACATTTTTTAAATTCTATGGTATGCCCTTAAACTCTATATATTAGTCTATACAATGACCTTATTTATTGACTTTGCTAGCTTAATTTCTTAAATTATCTATTAAATCGTCTATTTAACATTTCAATTACTTGACAACCTACTCATTTACTTATTAGTTCACCGAATTACCATTAACCAATCAAATAGTATACAAATCTAACTCAATTTCATCAAATTGTTGTTATTATTTCATTCTTCATAACATATGTTATTAATAGAAGTTCATACTTATTTAAAGTTATTTGTGATATTTCATATATAGAATGGTGATACCACTTTTATGAGTCAAAATAAAGGTCAAATTACGACTTTTTATATTGATAAAGTTATTGGCGATTTAAATGAGGTCAATATGGAGAATAAGTAAGAAGTTTAAGGGTATACCATAGAAATTATAAAATTTAGGGGTACAACATAGAAAACGGAAAAACACGAGGGTACACCCTAGAATATCCCAATTATTTAATAAAGATGATTAAATGATTTAATTAAATATAAAAGGTTATATTTAATTAGTAGATTATATTTATAAGATAAAACATTACACAAAAGAGATATAACCGATTCTATAAAGATAGAATTTCGGTCTGAGGAATTATTAAGTTGTTCAGTTGTTATGAAGTGTTGTAGGTAGAACCAAATACTGATTTGGGGAATCCTAGTTGATGTCTAATAACAAGGTTGTGTGCAGCTATAAATAGGACATTCACTCTGCACTTAAAGCGCACGAGTTACACGACTACTTCCCTCCTCTCTCTCTCTCTAGCTTTCATCTTACACAAAATTAAAGGTAATTTTGCAATTTCTAGCTCAGGAAAGGGTATTTCTCAGGACATCTTGGGTGCAACGATTAGGAGGATATCTGTTTTGATATCTGATCTTAGGCCTTTGCAAGGACAGAAGGTTAATTCTTAATCCCAATCTTTGTATCTTGTTCTTCGTTTATGACTATAAATCATACCTTATAATCCTGCATATAAAGTATTGGGAATATATACGGATATTTTCCCACATTTACAAGATTTTTTTGCTCTTTGGGAGACTTGAACTCAAAGTTCCTAGAATATCTATTGGGGTTGCAAGTAGAGATAACAATGAATCCCGGATCCTACGTACCCAAATCCTCCAGACCCTATACCCAAAGGTAGGATATGGATCCCATTATTTTAGATCCTTAGGATCCGGGTGATGTGTGCATTTTATATAGACCTTTTAGGCCATATTAGCACGCATTTCCATGCTTATTCCGTAGTATTTTACTACGAATATCCCCCGAATAGTCTACTTTGGTTTGTTTTGCTATTTTGCAGCTATGAGCCGGAGAAGATCATAATCAAGCATAAAACATGTCCTTATGCATGCATTTAGGAGAAGAGTTGAGTCGGAGCTTGTTACTACCGTTTTGAGATGCGCATAGGAGCAAAGAAAGTCTATCAAGCAATGGAAGAGCTTCAATTTGCTAGTGCCTACTTTGAGGAGCCATATATAGAGTTCTAGAACAGATAATCACGTGATTTCAGTTGGAGATGAAAGAGAGCGAGTAACGAAGAAATGGCAGTCATTTGAATTTCAGTGCGCAGTGCAGGAAATACGCGCTGAGAAGTGCTCTATCGAGAGGTTTATTTGTTCGATCGAGAGCTTTTCTTCTCGATCGAGAGCTTTTATTCTCGATCGAGAGCTTTTATTCTCGATCGAGAGGTTTTGCTTCTTATTCTTCTCGATCGAGAGCTTTTCTTCTCGATCGAGAGGTTTTGGTACTTATTCTTCTCGATCGAGAGCTTTTCTTCTCGATCGAGAAGATTGTGACTGTTGGGCTGCACTCATCCGTGGACTTCAGTTCAGAATTGTCTCTTATATAAAGAGTTCGTGACAACAGTAGACGACGGCACTTTTTTCTATCACTTTTCTTATATTTCTCTTACCTAATTCAGAATAGAATATAGTTTTTCTCTATTACTTTGGATCGGATTATTGTTCTTCTTCTTGATTCTTTTCTCGGATTTGGTATTATTATTTCTTAATATCTATTTCAATTCCTTCTCTTGTTATGTTGTTAATCATTTGTTTCCTTGTTATAATCATTCTCTTACTGATTATGCGTAGCTAATTCCTATGCTAGGATTTAGGGTAGCCATGGCGTATGATGAATTATTAGTTTAGGATACCCGTAATTTGGTTTGTATGTATCCGTCGCATATAATATCTAATATAAGGAGGAGATTATATTGTATAGTATATAACATAGTTGTGTATTATGTTGAATGCAATTAAGGAATCATCATTCATAAACTTTTCTCATGGTATCTCGAGCCAAAAGATCCAGAAATTTTTTTCCAAGAAATTAAAACACAATCAATATACAGTATGACTTGTGATAAGTCGAAGGTAGGAGGGAATGATCCAAAGACAATTCCCATGACATCTCCATTATAACTTCATCCATCCGATAGCCCGAGTTTGAACGTCACTCAAATCATTTTTGACGGAACAAACTATGAAACCAGCAGGCAGTGAAGAAGATGAAAATTTAGAAGCGGTAGCATGGCGTTAATGCAACGCAATGTTACGGGCATGACTTCAGAATGTAATAGATCCAAAGCTACATCTGAGTATCATTTTTACTCAACCAATCAACGAAAGTTGGGAGGAGTTAAGACGAAGATACTCTGCTGGGAATGCTCCCCGGGTTCATCAACTCAAGAGTGAACTGAATGAATGCAAGCAAGGTAAAGAGATAGTAGTTGAGTACTACACTAGACTAAAAATTATTTGGGATGAACTAGCAAAATACAGTAAGATAAAGGACTGCAATTGCGGAGCAGCGGCATCCATAGAAAAGGAAAATGAGGAAGAAAAGGTGCACCAATTTCTGATGGGGCTTGATGCAAAATTAGACGACCAAATCAGAACCAATTTGCTCATATAAGACCCAATTGCTCAATTAAATCGAGTATATGCTTTGGTATTAAAGGAAGAACGTCATGCGTCTCTTACCCATGAAAAGGAGGGACGCATTGACGCTACAATGGCTATGAGAAACAATGGTGGAAAAGAAAGAGGAAAATTTTCAAGAGATGATGAAGAAGAGTCCAGCAGACCGTCACCACCATGATGCACGCATTGCTGGAAGTTTTGTCATACGGAAGATAATTGTTATGAAAAACATGGGTATGAAGAAGTTAAGGCACGAGAACGTGGACGAGGCAGGAGAGGTTGTGGCACTGGAACTCGAGGAAGAGGTAGAGGCCGTGGATATCATCAAGCAAATGCCACAACAGGGGCTGGTAAAACAGAGGACTCAGGAAGCTCAAACATCCTATTCACAGTAGAAGAAATTGACAGGTTGAAGTTCTTATTGAAATCCAGTCCTGATGACAACGAAAAGCTCCAAGGTATGAATATAACTAAGAATTTTGAATGGTTAATCGATAGTGGAGCCTCGCATCACATGACGGGACAAAGGGAATGTTTAAAAAACGTTTGGGAAGAAGATTACTCCACGGTCAGTCTACATGATGATAGGCGTGTCGAAGCCACAATCCATGGTGAAGTTCGATTGAGCAAAAAACTTGTTTTGAAAGATGTGTTGTTTGTACCCTCTGTAATACCCCGTATTTTAGCATCGGTCAACAACTGTCAAACCGTGTTTTATAAACGTATTTCAAACGGAATGTTTATAAAGTATTTTACGAGAATTGTTATTATTTTATAAATCGTATTTCTACGATTATTTCGTATTTCTACGATTATTTCGTATTTCATAATCATTAGATATTTGATAATTATTTCATAAAATGACGTTTGATTCGTACTTCTTTAATTTTAATAATTTATTTATAATTAAATATATTTCCTAATTTATATGTATTTCTCGTTTTTGTATATTCTTATGTAATTATTATCTATTAATATTAAATTAAATTGTATACCCGTGTTTTCCGTATGAGTATTAGTACGAGTATAATTAATTATATGTACTCGTTTCCATAAGTTAACGAGTTGAGAACGGAATATAGATGTCAGAGGGTCTCGAAATGCGTGATGGACCGAGTAAGAAGGTGTGGGGTTCGGTTTTGGAGTTGGGTGAACCGAGTGAACAAACATAAGGAACCCTAATTTACTTATCATAACATACCAAGCCTATCCCTGGACATAACCCAACTCCCTTTCCTCCTCGTACAACTCGATTACCGAAACCCTAATTCACCACCTACCTTCCATATCCGCGCACACACAGGCCAAAGCTTTCTTCGTTGCTTCCAGCGACGCCTTATCGAGTATCCTCAACCTCGGTAAGTTCCTACCCTTTTTCCTCTCGTCTATCTCATGTTCTCTGAATTGTGTTTAAGGTCTGGGATAGAAGAGATGGAAGGGACTATGACCATATCTAGGGTGACCCGTGGTGGTGGTTGTGGCGGTAGTGAGAGCGGTTTTCGACAAGGATACGGGGTTACGTTACAAACAGAGTCAAGGAGCGCGTGGGTCGTGTTGACTAGGCCTAGGGTTGGTGGGTCTGGTTTCTGGGTAGGTTGAGACAGCGGTGGTTGTCTAGTGGTGGCGAGGGAGGCGCTGGGTGCTCGGTGGCAGGAAGTAATGGGAAACAGAGCGTGATGATGTTAACGGTGTATACGCATGGTTTTACTCGCGATTTTCTCGTGGTAGGGGCCACGAGAGGGATGGTGGTTGATGGGGTTGGGTTGGTCGGTGACTGGCGGCTCTGGGTAGGTGTCTTGAGTGGTGGTTGTTGGTGGTTCGCGCGATCGCTGCCGGAGGGAAATAGGGGATACGGGTATGAGCGGGCTGTTTTGGGTCATTGGGGGTGGCTTGTATAGCGGCCGCAAGTGGTTGCCAAGGGGTGGATGATGTACGGGGTGGTACAGTGTAAAGGTGCGGGTCCATCATGGTGGTCGTGGGTGGTCAGACTGGTGGTAGTGACGGTAGGAAGTAGTGAACGCTGAAGGTGCGTGGTTGTGTTATCGTGTTTGTAGGCTTTTGATGTGTCGTGTTTTATGTTGTTGACAACTTGGCATTATTATAATTATTATTATTATTATTAATACTACGTACTACACTACTACGTACTACGTACTATGTTATATTATATTATTATTATTATTATTATTATATTATACTATTATTATTATTATTATTATTATTATTATTATTATTATTATTATTATTAGTAATATGCTTGTTAATGTTTGTTGTAGTATAGTTAATTATTATTAGTAAAATGTTGTTTACGATAATTAATTATATAAGTTGTTAAGTAAATGTTTATACAAGAATGTGACGGTTAACAATAATTCGTTTGTGTTTTCAATGTTCATTATTTAATTGAAGTTGGTGATTAAAGTAATAAGGACAAGTTGTTTAAGTTAATTGGAATAGTCATCTTTTATACGGTCTCGTTATGCATAATATATGATTTAAATCGTTAATGTGAATAATTGATATATTATATTTGTTTATGTAGTTATATTAGTTAGTAATGATGTATATTATATTGTTAGGTGACGGTATTGAAGTGACATAACTCTGCTTACGTGCTGGCTTGCTATTGGATTATATTGCTATATATCCAGGTAGGATACACTGACACTATACTCTATGAAGTGTTATGAGTGGATGTTTACTCTGTGATGTGTTATGAATGGAGGTTGCCTTGTATATTATGGATGCAAGTATGAGTTATCTGAGCATGATACTTAATGGTTATTTATTTTAGTGTTGCATTCATGAGCATGGCATAAGCATTGGTTACTGAGAAAGATGTGGATCAGATATTGTTCTGATATAAAGCCCAGGGTGGTTCTGCAGACCAGGCCTGGTGTCTTATCAGCTATTGAGCTGGTGTTCGGTGACGACCGATTATAGTCTGCCGGGAGGTTCGGTATGGCTTGGTGCAAGGGTATGAGTTTGAGCTTGAGAATGAGTTTGAGCTCGAGCATATCATGACATTTGCATATCATCATTGTTGCATTATTTATTATTGTGTTTTCCTACTCAACCGCGAGGTTGACAGTGTATTCGTGTGACACCTACGATGATCCGGAATGGGGAGTAGATTCTACAGGTCAGAGACAGATGAGCTAGGAGTTGGGGCAGGAATGTGAGATGCAGACTTTGGACCGACTTAGAATTATATCACATCTAGAGAAGTCATCAGTTGTATTTTCTTTTCCGCTGTGTAGTAACTGTAATAACTAAAGTTTAAATTTTATCAGTTTTATATAAAGTACTTTGGCTGTTTTACTTTGTTATTCACTACCTCGGACATTCCGAGATGGTAACAGCTCTATTTATTTGGGAACGTCTTGTTAAAGGCTCTTAAATAAATGGGGGTGTTACAAAGTGGTATCAGAGCGAACGATCCTCAGGCCTAAACCAAATGAATAATAAGGAACGTAGGAAGAGTCTAATAAAATGAACCCCAGGTTAGTAACTGTTAGGAGCCCCCAGGATTGGGATGAGTTAGGGCCCCCCTCAAACCAAGCCACTGGCCCTTTCAGTGTAACCTGGTTACCTTGAGAGATGTAGAGAGTGGGTAGTATAGAATAAAGGAAAAGACCTAATTTATATTGTACTAACGTTTCGGCAGGAAATGAATGAGCTAAGTTATGATGTGAAATATGGTTGGTAATCTATATTGTGAATCATGAGATTGATATTGAATGCGGATTGAGATATATTATTTCAAGTATGGAGAACATGAGTTTTGAATATGATTTTGCCTTGTATGGTGATATGTATGCGACTATATGATCCCTGCACCCTTAGGTAGAGATATAGTATAATGATATGTGTAATGAGTTGATGATAGAAACACCATAAGCTATAGCTACCTAAGAGGTTAGATATAGGAGAGATATGACCATGATTGACTGGAATGGTTAGTAGAGTCAACCATGTTATGTTGATACAGGATGTGGAATCAAGTTAAGTTTTATGTGTAAAGCTAGTAGACCGAAACGGGTGTCGTGTCCGGTGATAATTGTTTTGTTGATATTCTAAATTTGTATACACTTCTTATTTGAATGTCTTATTCTTTGCAAGAGTTTACTGTTTGGGCTTACTAGGCAAATCTGATCGAATTTTGAGATTATAATTGTTATTATCTTACTAATTGCCTAGGCAATCCATGTCTAGTGATATGCAAAATGTGTTGTCCTAATACATGAGTGCTATATAGTTATGCTATAGTAAGATGTTTCAGTTTCGCAATCTTTACCGTTTTCTAGATGGCAATTTCAGTTTGAAATAATGAATACATGTTAATGTGGTGCAATGTGATTTCTATGCTTCAAATGATATGTCAACATGTTTGGAAGAATAATGGTTGTATGTAAATGTGATAATGTGAAGTGATTTTTGGGAACAAAAAAAAGGGGGGGTTTGATAAATTTTCAGAATGTTACATTGTTTGTACGGGCTGCCATTTAAAATGTGTTTTCTATACGAATGTGAAAATTTTATGTTTGATAACCTTTTGATTTAGCTTCTCGATGCTTTTGGTTTCATGTGTATATGAGTTATATTTTGCGAGAAATAAATATTTTAGTCGATAGTGGTCAGATTGTTACTGCACAGTTCCGTTTTGACCCATGTTTTTACAAAAGAAACCATTTAAAGCGTATTTATTGTTTATGCATATTTCCAACTCCAATGTTTAGAATATTCATTCATGTTTTTTTTTAATTGATAAGTCACGTAAAATCTTAATGAGTCGTTATTTAATAATGATTTTTACAAGTTGTCCAATTTTCTGTTTAATTGCTGTAAAGTTTCTGTTCAGACCAACTGAGTTGAAAAATGTGTTATAAATAATTCCCTTAAGTTTTGCGTTTGATTCTTTTTCCTATAATTAGTTGATTGATTATATTTCCTAAAAACTATAATACCTTACAAAATGACTAAGCGGTTATTTACTTATGATTTTTGGAAGTTGCAGCGTGATGTATGATTGTTGAAATTGTAAGTTATGTAAGTTTTCAATATAAAAGTGTAATCAAATATGAATTATGTGATGTAACAATGTAATATTCTGATATGACATTAGTAGCATGAACAGTAGGCATATGATATGGATATGATCTTCGTTATATAATAATATAACCTTAATTATTATTGGTGAGTTTTACATAAAGTTAGTTTCTGTTATATCGACGCTATTGTTATGCCACAAGGTGAATTACATATTGTTATGTTTAAATCTGATCACAATATATTGAATTAGAAATTTGGTTGACACATGACTTGTAGGAATGCTAGCCTTGTTTTCGATATGTAACTTGTAAAAGCATCAGTTGATTCGTGTTTATAAATTGCCATTAATTACAACTTCATCGTTTTGAAAGTTTCAAAATGTTTTCAAAGTGATAACCTATGATAAAGCCGATGTTTGATAATTATGGTAATTGTTTTCCAACATGATAGAATCTGTAGCTACATGTTGATGAAATTTTGCCTGAATATGAAATTGTTCCACATGATATAAACCTCTTATTTTGCAAATTATTTATTACTAGTCTTATGATAAATGATGTAATGTGAGTAGATAGGAAATATACCTATGTGATTTTAACTTATTTATACCTAGAAATGCTAAGCTGACTTGCTAGTCTATGATTGGTGTATATCTCGTGAAATATGTTATTGCTCCGCGTTTAATTACATTAATTAAATATTTGCCTAATGTCTTTTCTAAAACTTGTGTGCATAAACATGATTTTGCTCCTATAAAATGAGCATGAAATGTTTTAATTTGTCAAATATAAACACTACGAGTTAGCTGATTGTTACATTGGTGTAAATGTGTTATGTTGTGTTAAAGTTTCCAAGGGTATATAAGTGTTAGTTACCTTGGTTTTGTTTTACTGCGTAGCATGAAATTGACAAATATGTTTGTTGCTTTAAAAGTCGGATGCTAGTTGCCCAATATAGAGTAATTAACTTATCAGATGATTTATGACTGTTGTTTCGATGACCTTCTTGAGCATTGGATGTGGAATTTTATAATGGGGTTACGGGGACGTAACCATGTCTTAAGGAGGATAGGATTGTAAAATCGTAATGATTTCTGATATGGCTAATTGATATGTCGTGCTTGTGATTTCTGATATGGCTAATTGATATGTCGTGCTTGTTTGAATATACTTGATAATCATGTTTACTTTTGTTATGCATTATATTGTGATTCGTGAAGTATCCTTTAACTTGGTTATGTGTTGAAACTTTGGGGACAAAGTTTTCTTAACGAGGGTAGAATGTGACATTTCGTGTTTTGAAGCCTATATAAGTGCTACTTGTGATTGTTTCATGCTGCTATATGTTTCGTTACCGTTACGGGGTGGTGAACTTCGGGACGAAGTTCATTTTAAGGAGGGAAGACTGTAATACCCCGTATTTTAGCATCGGTCAACAACTGTCAAACCGTGTTTTATAAACGTATTTCAAACGGAATGTTTATAAAGTATTTTACGAGAATTGTTATTATTTTATAAATCGTATTTCTACGATTATTTCGTATTTCATAATCATTAGATATTTGATAATTATTTCATAAAATGACGTTTGATTCGTACTTCTTTAATTTTAATAATTTATTTATAATTAAATATATTTCCTAATTTATATGTATTTCTCGTTTTTGTATATTCTTATGTAATTATTATCTATTAATATTAAATTAAATTGTATACCCGTGTTTTCCGTATGAGTATTAGTACGAGTATAATTAATTATATGTACTCGTTTCCATAAGTTAACGAGTTGAGAACGGAATATAGATGTCAGAGGGTCTCGAAATGCGTGATGGACCGAGTAAGAAGGTGTGGGGTTCGGTTTTGGAGTTGGGTGAACCGAGTGAACAAACATAAGGAACCCTAATTTACTTATCATAACATACCAAGCCTATCCCTGGACATAACCCAACTCCCTTTCCTCCTCGTACAACTCGATTACCGAAACCCTAATTCACCACCTACCTTCCATATCCGCGCACACACAGGCCAAAGCTTTCTTCGTTGCTTCCAGCGACGCCTTATCGAGTATCCTCAACCTCGGTAAGTTCCTACCCTTTTTCCTCTCGTCTATCTCATGTTCTCTGAATTGTGTTTAAGGTCTGGGATAGAAGAGATGGAAGGGACTATGACCATATCTAGGGTGACCCGTGGTGGTGGTTGTGGCGGTAGTGAGAGCGGTTTTCGACAAGGATACGGGGTTACGTTACAAACAGAGTCAAGGAGCGCGTGGGTCGTGTTGACTAGGCCTAGGGTTGGTGGGTCTGGTTTCTGGGTAGGTTGAGACAGCGGTGGTTGTCTAGTGGTGGCGAGGGAGGCGCTGGGTGCTCGGTGGCAGGAAGTAATGGGAAACAGAGCGTGATGATGTTAACGGTGTATACGCATGGTTTTACTCGCGATTTTCTCGTGGTAGGGGCCACGAGAGGGATGGTGGTTGATGGGGTTGGGTTGGTCGGTGACTGGCGGCTCTGGGTAGGTGTCTTGAGTGGTGGTTGTTGGTGGTTCGCGCGATCGCTGCCGGAGGGAAACAGGGGATACGGGTATGAGCGGGCTGTTTTGGGTCATTGGGGGTGGCTTGTATAGCGGCCGCAAGTGGTTGCCAAGGGGTGGATGATGTACGGGGTGGTACAGTGTAAAGGTGCGGGTCCATCATGGTGGTCGTGGGTGGTCAGACTGGTGGTAGTGACGGTAGGAAGTAGTGAACGCTGAAGGTGCGTGGTTGTGTTATCGTGTTTGTAGGCTTTTGATGTGTCGTGTTTTATGTTGTTGACAACTTGGCATTATTATAATTATTATTATTATTATTAATACTACGTACTACACTACTACGTACTACGTACTATGTTATATTATATTATTATTATTATTATTATATTATACTATTATTATTATTATTATTATTATTATTATTATTATTATTATTATTAGTAATATGCTTGTTAATGTTTGTTGTAGTATAGTTAATTATTATTAGTAAAATGTTGTTTACGATAATTAATTATATAAGTTGTTAAGTAAATGTTTATACAAGAATGTGACGGTTAACAATAATTCGTTTGTGTTTTCAATGTTCATTATTTAATTGAAGTTGGTGATTAAAGTAATAAGGACAAGTTGTTTAAGTTAATTGGAATAGTCATCTTTTATACGGTCTCGTTATGCATAATATATGATTTAAATCGTTAATGTGAATAATTGATATATTATATTTGTTTATGTAGTTATATTAGTTAGTAATGATGTATATTATATTGTTAGGTGACGGTATTGAAGTGACATAACTCTGCTTACGTGCTGGCTTGCTATTGGATTATATTGTTATATATCCAGGTAGGATACACTGACACTATACTCTATGAAGTGTTATGAGTGGATGTTTACTCTGTGATGTGTTATGAATGGAGGTTGCCTTGTATATTATGGATGCAAGTATGAGTTATCTGAGCATGATACTTAATGGTTATTTATTTTAGTGTTGCATTCATGAGCATGGCATAAGCATTGCTTACTGAGAAAGATGTGGATCAGATATTGTTCTGATATAAAGCCCAGGGTGGTTCTGCAGACCAGGCCTGGTGTCTTATCAGCTATTGAGCTGGTGTTCGGTGACGACCGATTATAGTCTGCCGGGAGGTTCGGTATGGCTTGGTGCAAGGGTATGAGTTTGAGCTTGAGAATGAGTTTGAGCTCGAGCATATCATGACATTTGCATATCATCATTGTTGCATTATTTATTATTGTGTTTTCCTACTCAACCGCGAGGTTGACAGTGTATTCGTGTGACACCTACGATGATCCGGAATGGGGAGTAGATTCTACAGGTCAGAGACAGATGAGCTAGGAGTTGGGGCAGGAATGTGAGATGCAGACTTTGGACCGACTTAGAATTATATCACATCTAGAGAAGTCATCAGTTGTATTTTCTTTTCCGCTGTGTAGTAACTGTAATAACTAAAGTTTAAATTTTATCAGTTTTATATAAAGTACTTTGGCTGTTTTACTTTGTTATTCACTACCTCGGACATTCCGAGATGGTAACAGCTCTATTTATTTGGGAACGTCTTGTTAAAGGCTCTTAAATAAATGGGGGTGTTACAAAGTGGTATCAGAGCGAACGATCCTCAGGCCTAAACCAAATGAATAATAAGGAACGTAGGAAGAGTCTAATAAAATGAACCCCAGGTTAGTAACTGTTAGGAGCCCCCAGGATTGGGATGAGTTAGGGCCCCCCTCAAACCAAGCCACTGGCCCTTTCAGTGTAACCTGGTTACCTTGAGAGATGTAGAGAGTGGGTAGTATAGAATAAAGGAAAAGACCTAATTTATATTGTACTAACGTTTCAGCAGGAAATGAATGAGCTAAGTTATGATGTGAAATATGGTTGGTAATCTATATTGTGAATCATGAGATTGATATTGAATGCGGATTGAGATATATTATTTCAAGTATGGAGAACATGAGTTTTGAATATGATTTTGCCTTGTATGGTGATATGTATGCGACTATATGATCCCTGCACCCTTAGGTAGAGATATAGTATAATGATATGTGTAATGAGTTGATGATAGAAACACCATAAGCTATAGCTACCTAAGAGGTTAGATATAGGAGAGATATGACCATGATTGACTGGAATGGTTAGTAGAGTCAACCATGTTATGTTGATACAGGATGTGGAATCAAGTTAAGTTTTATGTGTAAAGCTAGTAGACCGAAACGGGTGTCGTGTCCGGTGATAATTGTTTTGTTGATATTCTAAATTTGTATACACTTCTTATTTGAATGTCTTATTCTTTGCAAGAGTTTACTGTTTGGGCTTACTAGGCAAATCTGATCGAATTTTGAGATTATAATTGTTATTATCTTACTAATTGCCTAGGCAATCCATGTCTAGTGATATGCAAAATGTGTTGTCCTAATACATGAGTGCTATATAGTTATGCTATAGTAAGATGTTTCAGTTTCGCAATCTTTACCGTTTTCTAGATGGCAATTTCAGTTTGAAATAATGAATACATGTTAATGTGGTGCAATGTGATTTCTATGCTTCAAATGATATGTCAACATGTTTGGAAGAATAATGGTTGTATGTAAATGTGATAATGTGAAGTGATTTTTGGGAACAAAAAAAAGGGGGGGTTTGATAAATTTTCAGAATGTTACATTGTTTGTACGGGCTGCCATTTAAAATGTGTTTTCTATACGAATGTGAAAATTTTATGTTTGATAACCTTTTGATTTAGCTTCTCGATGCTTTTGGTTTCATGTGTATATGAGTTATATTTTGCGAGAAATAAATATTTTAGTCGATAGTGGTCAGATTGTTACTGCACAGTTCCGTTTTGACCCATGTTTTTACAAAAGAAACCATTTAAAGCGTATTTATTGTTTATGCATATTTCCAACTCCAATGTTTAGAATATTCATTCATGTTTCTTTTTAATTGATAAGTCACGTAAAATCTTAATGAGTCGTTATTTAATAATGATTTTTACAAGTTGTCCAATTTTCTGTTTAATTGCTGTAAAGTTTCTGTTCAGACCAACTGAGTTGAAAAATGTGTTATAAATAATTCCCTTAAGTTTTGCGTTTGATTCTTTTTCCTATAATTAGTTGATTGATTATATTTCCTAAAAACTATAATACCTTACAAAATGACTAAGCGGTTATTTACTTATGATTTTTGGAAGTTGCAGCGTGATGTATGATTGTTGAAATTGTAAGTTATGTAAGTTTTCAATATAAAAGTGTAATCAAATATGAATTATGTGATGTAACAATGTAATATTCTGATATGACATTAGTAGCATGAACAGTAGGCATATGATATGGATATGATCTTCGTTATATAATAATATAACCTTAATTATTATTGGTGAGTTTTACATAAAGTTAGTTTCTGTTATATCGACGCTATTGTTATGCCACAAGGTGAATTACATATTGTTATGTTTAAATCTGATCACAATATATTGAATTAGAAATTTGGTTGACACATGACTTGTAGGAATGCTAGCCTTGTTTTCGATATGTAACTTGTAAAAGCATCAGTTGATTCGTGTTTATAAATTGCCATTAATTACAACTTCATCGTTTTGAAAGTTTCAAAATGTTTTCAAAGTGATAACCTATGATAAAGCCGATGTTTGATAATTATGGTAATTGTTTTCCAACATGATAGAATCTGTAGCTACATGTTGATGAAATTTTGCCTGAATATGAAATTGTTCCACATGATATAAACCTCTTATTTTGCAAATTATTTATTACTAGTCTTATGATAAATGATGTAATGTGAGTAGATAGGAAATATACCTATGTGATTTTAACTTATTTATACCTAGAAATGCTAAGCTGACTTGCTAGTCTATGATTGGTGTATATCTCGTGAAATATGTTATTGCTCCGCGTTTAATTACATTAATTAAATATTTGCCTAATGTCTTTTCTAAAACTTGTGTGCATAAACATGATTTTGCTCCTATAAAATGAGCATGAAATGTTTTAATTTGTCAAATATAAACACTACGAGTTAGCTGATTGTTACATTGGTGTAAATGTGTTATGTTGTGTTAAAGTTTCCAAGGGTATATAAGTGTTAGTTACCTTGGTTTTGTTTTACTGCGTAGCATGAAATTGACAAATATGTTTGTTGCTTTAAAAGTCGGATGCTAGTTGCCCAATATAGAGTAATTAACTTATCAGATGATTTATGACTGTTGTTTCGATGACCTTCTTGAGCATTGGATGTGGAATTTTATAATGGGGTTACGGGGACGTAACCATGTCTTAAGGAGGATAGGATTGTAAAATCGTAATGATTTCTGATATGGCTAATTGATATGTCGTGCTTGTGATTTCTGATATGGCTAATTGATATGTCGTGCTTGTTTGAATATACTTGATAATCATGTTTACTTTTGTTATGCATTATAGTGTGATTCGTGAAGTATCCTTTAACTTGGTTATGTGTTGAAACTTTGGGGACAAAGTTTTCTTAACGAGGGTAGAATGTGACATTTCGTGTTTTGAAGCCTATATAAGTGCTACTTGTGATTGTTTCATGCTGCTATATGTTTCGTTACCGTTACGGGGTGGTGAACTTCGGGACGAAGTTCATTTTAAGGAGGGAAGACTGTAATACCCCGTATTTTAGCATCGGTCAACAACTGTCAAACCGTGTTTTATAAACGTATTTCAAACGGAATGTTTATAAAGTATTTTACGAGAATTGTTATTATTTTATAAATCGTATTTCTACGATTATTTCGTATTTCATAATCATTAGATATTTGATAATTATTTCATAAAATGACGTTTGATTCGTACTTCTTTAATTTTAATAATATATTTATAATTAAATATATTTCCTAATTTATATGTATTTCTCGTTTTTGTATATTCTTATGTAATTATTATCTATTAATATTAAATTAAATTGTATACCCGTGTTTTCCGTATGAGTATTAGTACGAGTATAATTAATTATATGTACTCGTTTCCATAAGTTAACGAGTTGAGAACGGAATATAGATGTCAGAGGGTCTCGAAATGCGTGATGGACCGAGTAAGAAGGTGTGGGGTTCGGTTTTGGAGTTGGGTGAACCGAGTGAACAAACATAAGGAACCCTAATTTACTTATCATAACATACCAAGCCTATCCCTGGACATAACCCAACTCCCTTTCCTCCTCGTACAACTCGATTACCGAAACCCTAATTCACCACCTACCTTCCATATCCGCGCACACACAGGCCAAAGCTTTCTTCGTTGCTTCCAGCGACGCCTTATCGAGTATCCTCAACCTCGGTAAGTTCCTACCCTTTTTCCTCTCGTCTATCTCATGTTCTCTGAATTGTGTTTAAGGTCTGGGATAGAAGAGATGGAAGGGACTATGACCATATCTAGGGTGACCCGTGGTGGTGGTTGTGGCGGTAGTGAGAGCGGTTTTCGACAAGGATACGGGGTTACGTTACAAACAGAGTCAAGGAGCGCGTGGGTCGTGTTGACTAGGCCTAGGGTTGGTGGGTCTGGTTTCTGGGTAGGTTGAGACAGCGGTGGTTGTCTAGTGGTGGCGAGGGAGGCGCTGGGTGCTCGGTGGCAGGAAGTAATGGGAAACAGAGCGTGATGATGTTAACGGTGTATACGCATGGTTTTACTCGCGATTTTCTCGTGGTAGGGGCCACGAGAGGGATGGTGGTTGATGGGGTTGGGTTGGTCGGTGACTGGCGGCTCTGGGTAGGTGTCTTGAGTGGTGGTTGTTGGTGGTTCGCGCGATCGCTGCCGGAGGGAAACAGGGGATACGGGTATGAGCGGGCTGTTTTGGGTCATTGGGGGTGGCTTGTATAGCGGCCGCAAGTGGTTGCCAAGGGGTGGATGATGTACGGGGTGGTACAGTGTAAAGGTGCGGGTCCATCATGGTGGTCGTGGGTGGTCAGACTGGTGGTAGTGACGGTAGGAAGTAGTGAACGCTGAAGGTGCGTGGTTGTGTTATCGTGTTTGTAGGCTTTTGATGTGTCGTGTTTTATGTTGTTGACAACTTGGCATTATTATAATTATTATTATTATTATTAATACTACGTACTACACTACTACGTACTACGTACTATGTTATATTATATTATTATTATTATTATTATATTATACTATTATTATTATTATTATTATTATTATTATTATTATTATTATTATTATTAGTAATATGCTTGTTAATGTTTGTTGTAGTATAGTTAATTATTATTAGTAAAATGTTGTTTACGATAATTAATTATATAAGTTGTTAAGTAAATGTTTATACAAGAATGTGACGGTTAACAATAATTCGTTTGTGTTTTCAATGTTCATTATTTAATTGAAGTTGGTGATTAAAGTAATAAGGACAAGTTGTTTAAGTTAATTGGAATAGTCATCTTTCATACGGTCTCGTTATGCATAATATATGATTTAAATCGTTAATGTGAATAATTGATATATTATATTTGTTTATGTAGTTATATTAGTTAGTAATGATGTATATTATATTGTTAGGTGACGGTATTGAAGTGACATAACTCTGCTTACGTGCTGGCTTGCTATTGGATTATATTGCTATATATCCAGGTAGGATACACTGACACTATACTCTATGAAGTGTTATGAGTGGATGTTTACTCTGTGATGTGTTATGAATGGAGGTTGCCTTGTATATTATGGATGCAAGTATGAGTTATCTGAGCATGATACTTAATGGTTATTTATTTTAGTGTTGCATTCATGAGCATGGCATAAGCATTGGTTACTGAGAAAGATGTGGATCAGATATTGTTCTGATATAAAGCCCAGGGTGGTTCTGCAGACCAGGCCTGGTGTCTTATCAGCTATTGAGCTGGTGTTCGGTGACGACCGATTATAGTATGCCGGGAGGTTCGGTATGGCTTGGTGCAAGGGTATGAGTTTGAGCTTGAGAATGAGTTTGAGCTCGAGCATATCATGACATTTGCATATCATCATTGTTGCATTATTTATTATTGTGTTTTCCTACTCAACCGCGAGGTTGACAGTGTATTCGTGTGACACCTACGATGATCCGGAATGGGGAGTAGATTCTACAGGTCAGAGACAGATGAGCTAGGAGTTGGGGCAGGAATGTGAGATGCAGACTTTGGACCGACTTAGAATTATATCACATCTAGAGAAGTCATCAGTTGTATTTTCTTTTCCGCTGTGTAGTAACTGTAATAACTAAAGTTTAAATTTTATCAGTTTTATATAAAGTACTTTGGCTGTTTTACTTTGTTATTCACTACCTCGGACATTCCGAGATGGTAACAGCTCTATTTATTTGGGAACGTCTTGTTAAAGGCTCTTAAATAAATGGGGGTGTTACAAAGTGGTATCAGAGCGAACGATCCTCAGGCCTAAACCAAATGAATAATAAGGAACGTAGGAAGAGTCTAATAAAATGAACCCCAGGTTAGTAACTGTTAGGAGCCCCCAGGATTGGGATGAGTTAGGGCCCCCCTCAAACCAAGCCACTGGCCCTTTCAGTGTAACCTGGTTACCTTGAGAGATGTAGAGAGTGGGTAGTATAGAATAAAGGAAAAGACCTAATTTATATTGTACTAACGTTTCGGCAGGAAATGAATGAGCTAAGTTATGATGTGAAATATGGTTGGTAATCTATATTGTGAATCATGAGATTGATATTGAATGCGGATTGAGATATATTATTTCAAGTATGGAGAACATGAGTTTTGAATATGAGTTTGAAATATGATTTTGTCTTGTATGGTGATATGTATGCGACTATATGATCCCTGCACCCTTAGGTAGAGATATAGTATAATGATATGTGTAATGAGTTGATGATAGAAACACCATAAGCTATAGCTACCTAAGAGGTTAGATATAGGAGAGATATGACCATGATTGACTGGAATGGTTAGTAGAGTCAACCATGTTATGTTGATACAGGATGTGGAATCAAGTTAAGTTTTATGTGTAAAGCTAGTAGACCGAAACGGGTGTCGTGTCCGGTGATAATTGTTTTGTTGATATTCTAAATTTGTATACACTTCTTATTTGAATGTCTTATTCTTTGCAAGAGTTTACTGTTTGGGCTTACTAGGCAAATCTGATCGAATTTTGAGATTATAATTGTTATTATCTTACTAATTGCCTAGGCAATCCATGTCTAGTGATATGCAAAATGTGTTGTCCTAATACATGAGTGCTATATAGTTATGCTATAGTAAGATGTTTCAGTTTCGCAATCTTTACCGTTTTCTAGATGGCAATTTCAGTTTGAAATAATGAATACATGTTAATGTGGTGCAATGTGATTTCTATGCTTCAAATGATATGTCAACATGTTTGGAAGAATAATGGTTGTATGTAAATGTGATAATGTGAAGTGATTTTTGGGAACAAAAAAAAGGGGGGGTTTGATAAATTTTCAGAATGTTACATTGTTTGTACGGGCTGCCATTTAAAATGTGTTTTCTATACGAATGTGAAAATTTTATGTTTGATAACCTTTTGATTTAGCTTCTCGATGCTTTTGGTTTCATGTGTATATGAGTTATATTTTGCGAGAAATAAATATTTTAGTCGATAGTGGTCAGATTGTTACTGCACAGTTCCGTTTTGACCCATGTTTTTACAAAATAAACCATTTAAAGCGTATTTATTGTTTATGCATATTTCCAACTCCAATGTTTAGAATATTCATTCATGTTTCTTTTTAATTGATAAGTCACGTAAAATCTTAATGAGTCGTTATTTAATAATGATTTTTACAAGTTGTCCAATTTTCTGTTTAATTGCTGTAAAGTTTCTGTTCAGACCAACTGAGTTGAAAAATGTGTTATAAATAATTCCCTTAAGTTTTGCGTTTGATTCTTTTTCCTATAATTAGTTGATTGATTATATTTCCTAAAAACTATAATACCTTACAAAATGACTAAGCGGTTATTTACTTATGATTTTTGGAAGTTGCAGCGTGATGTATGATTGTTGAAATTGTAAGTTATGTAAGTTTTCAATATAAAAGTGTAATCAAATATGAATTATGTGATGTAACAATGTAATATTCTGATATGACATTAGTAGCATGAACAGTAGGCATATGATATGGATATGATCTTCGTTATATAATAATATAACCTTAATTATTATTGGTGAGTTTTACATAAAGTTAGTTTCTGTTATATCGACGCTATTGTTATGCCACAAGGTGAATTACATATTGTTATGTTTAAATCTGATCACAATATATTGAATTAGAAATTTGGTTGACACATGACTTGTAGGAATGCTAGCCTTGTTTTCGATATGTAACTTGTAAAAGCATCAGTTGATTCGTGTTTATAAATTGCCATTAATTACAACTTCATCGTTTTGAAAGTTTCAAAATGTTTTCAAAGTGATAACCTATGATAAAGCCGATGTTTGATAATTATGGTAATTGTTTTCCAACATGATAGAATCTGTAGCTGCATGTTGATGAAATTTTGCCTGAATATGAAATTGTTCCACATGATATAAACCTCTTATTTTGCAAATTATTTATTACTAGTCTTATGATAAATGATGTAATGTGAGTAGATAGGAAATATACCTATGTGATTTTAACTTATTTATACCTAGAAATGCTAAGCTGACTTGCTAGTCTATGATTGGTGTATATCTCGTGAAATATGTTATTGCTCCGCATTTAATTACATTAATTAAATATTTGCCTAATGTCTTTTCTAAAACTTGTGTGCATAAACATGATTTTGCTCCTATAAAATGAGCATGAAATGTTTTAATTTGTCAAATATAAACACTACGAGTTAGCTGATTGTTACATTGGTGTAAATGTGTTATGTTGTGTTAAAGTTTCCAAGGGTATATAAGTGTTAGTTACCTTGGTTTTGTTTTACTGCGTAGCATGAAATTGACAAATATGTTTGTTGCTTTAAAAGTCGGATGCTAGTTGCCCAATATAGAGTAATTAACTTATCAGATGATTTATGACTGTTGTTTCGATGACCTTCTTGAGCATTGGATGTGGAATTTTATAATGGGGTTACGAGGACGTAACCATGTCTTAAGGAGGATAGGATTGTAAAATCGTAATGATTTCTGATATGGCTAATTGATATGTCGTGCTTGTGATTTCTGATATGGCTAATTGATATGTCGTGCTTGTTTGAATATACTTGATAATCATGTTTACTCTTGTTATGCATTATATTGTGATTCGTGAAGTATCCTTTAACTTGGTTATGTGTTGAAACTTTGGGGACAAAGTTTTCTTAACGAGGGTAGAATGTGACATTTCGTGTTTTGAAGCCTATATAAGTGCTACTTGTGATTGTTTCATGCTGCTATATGTTTCGTTACCGTTACGGGGTGGTGAACTTCGGGACGAAGTTCATTTTAAGGAGGGAAGACTGTAATACCCCGTATTTTAGCATCGGTCAACAACTGTCAAACCGTGTTTTATAAACGTATTTCAAACGGAATGTTTATAAAGTATTTTACGAGAATTGTTATTATTTTATAAATCGTATTTCTACGATTATTTCGTATTTCATAATCATTAGATATTTGATAATTATTTCATAAAATGACGTTTGATTCGTACTTCTTTAATTTTAATAATATATTTATAATTAAATATATTTCCTAATTTATATGTATTTCTCGTTTTTGTATATTCTTATGTAATTATTATCTATTAATATTAAATTAAATTGTATACCCGTGTTTTCCGTATGAGTATTAGTACGAGTATAATTAATTATATGTACTCGTTTCCATAAGTTAACGAGTTGAGAACGGAATATAGATGTCAGAGGGTCTCGAAATGCGTGATGGACCGAGTAAGAAGGTGTGGGGTTCGGTTTTGGAGTTGGGTGAACCGAGTGAACAAACATAAGGAACCCTAATTTACTTATCATAACATACCAAGCCTATCCCTGGACATAACCCAACTCCCTTTCCTCCTCGTACAACTCGATTACCGAAACCCTAATTCACCACCTACCTTCCATATCCGCGCACACACAGGCCAAAGCTTTCTTCGTTGCTTCCAGCGACGCCTTATCGAGTATCCTCAACCTCGGTAAGTTCCTACCCTTTTTCCTCTCGTCTATCTCATGTTCTCTGAATTGTGTTTAAGGTCTGGGATAGAAGAGATGGAAGGGACTATGACCATATCTAGGGTGACCCGTGGTGGTGGTTGTGGCGGTAGTGAGAGCGGTTTTCGACAAGGATACGGGGTTACGTTACAAACAGAGTCAAGGAGCGCGTGGGTCGTGTTGACTAGGCCTAGGGTTGGTGGGTCTGGTTTCTGGGTAGGTTGAGACAGCGGTGGTTGTCTAGTGGTGGCGAGGGAGGCGCTGGGTGCTCGGTGGCAGGAAGTAATGGGAAACAGAGCGTGATGATGTTAACGGTGTATACGCATGGTTTTACTCGCGATTTTCTCGTGGTAGGGGCCACGAGAGGGATGGTGGTTGATGGGGTTGGGTTGGTCGGTGACTGGCGGCTCTGGGTAGGTGTCTTGAGTGGTGGTTGTTGGTGGTTCGCGCGATCGCTGCCGGAGGGAAACAGGGGATACGGGTATGAGCGGGCTGTTTTGGGTCATTGGGGGTGGCTTGTATAGCGGCCGCAAGTGGTTGCCAAGGGGTGGATGATGTACGGGGTGGTACAGTGTAAAGGTGCGGGTCCATCATGGTGGTCGTGGGTGGTCAGACTGGTGGTAGTGACGGTAGGAAGTAGTGAACGCTGAAGGTGCGTGGTTGTGTTATCGTGTTTGTAGGCTTTTGATGTGTCGTGTTTTATGTTGTTGACAACTTGGCATTATTATAATTATTATTATTATTATTAATACTACGTACTACACTACTACGTACTACGTACTATGTTATATTATATTATTATTATTATTATTATATTATACTATTATTATTATTATTATTATTATTATTATTATTATTATTAGTAATATGCTTGTTAATGTTTGTTGTAGTATAGTTAATTATTATTAGTAAAATGTTGTTTACGATAATTAATTATATAAGTTGTTAAGTAAATGTTTATACAAGAATGTGACGGTTAACAATAATTCGTTTGTGTTTTCAATGTTCATTATTTAATTGAAGTTGGTGATTAAAGTAATAAGGACAAGTTGTTTAAGTTAATTGAAATAGTCATCTTTTATACGGTCTCGTTATGCATAATATATGATTTAAATCGTTAATGTGAATAATTGATATATTATATTTGTTTATGTAGTTATATTAGTTAGTAATGATGTATATTATATTGTTAGGTGACGGTATTGAAGTGACATAACTCTGCTTACGTGCTGGCTTGCTATTGGATTATATTGCTATATATCCAGGTAGGATACACTGACACTATACTCTATGAAGTGTTATGAATGGATGTTTACTCTGTGATGTGTTATGAATGGAGGTTGCCTTGTATATTATGGATGCAAGTATGAGTTATCTGAGCATGATACTTAATGGTTATTTATTTTAGTGTTGCATTCATGAGCATGGCATATGCATTGGTTACTGAGAAAGATGTGGATTAGATATTGTTCTGATATAAAGCCCAGGGTGGTTCTGCAGACCAGGCCTGGTGTCTTATCAGCTATTGAGCTGGTGTTCGGTGACGACCGATTATAGTCTGCCGGGAGGTTCGGTATGGCTTGGTGCAAGGGTATGAGTTTGAGATTGAGAATGAGTTTGAGCTCGAGCATATCATGGCATTTGCATATCATCATTGTTGCATTATTTATTATTGTGTTGTCCTACTCAACCGCGAGGTTGACAGTGTATTGGTGTGACACCTACGATGATCCGGAATGGGGAGTAGATTCTACAGGTCAGAGACAGATGAGCTAGGAGTTGGGGCAGGAATGTGAGATGCAGACTTTGGACCGACTTAGAATTATATCACATCTAGAGAAGTCATCAGTTGTATTTTCTTTTCCGCTGTGTAGTAACTGTAATAACTAAAGTTTAAATTTTATCAGTTTTATATAAAGTACTTTGGCTGTTTTACTTTGTTATTCACTACCTCGGACATTCCGAGATGGTAACAGCTCTATTTATTTGGGAACGTCTTGTTAAAGGCTCTTAAATAAATGGGGGTGTTACACCCTCGCTCACTTGCGACCTTATTTCCGTTCAACAATTAATTCATGAAATTAATTGTTTAGTAACTTTTTATACGGAATATTGTGAAATACAGGACCAGAATTCGAAGACGATGATTGGACGGGGTGAGAATAGAAGAGGGGTGTATTATTATCAGCCGGGAAAGGAAGAGCATGTAGGGAGCATCTCGGCAGATAAAGAGTGCAAATTGTGGCATCGAAGGGTAGGACATCCTTCGAAGAACATTTTTTTCTCAATTTTCGCATTTAGTTGGACGTAATTTGTTTTGGAATTCTGATGATTTGTGTGATTCGTGTTGTCGGGCAAAACAGTCCCGAACTCCGTTTAAAGGTAATATAATAGGTGTGATATTTTATTTGGGCTTATTCATTGTGAGCTTTGGGAACCATATAAAGTACCTAGTTTAACCCGCGCACTCTACTTTCTTACCATATATAGTCGATGACCATAGTCGGGGAGTATGAGTTTATTTAATGAAGGACAAGAGTGAAGCATGGGAATATTTGAAAGTTTTTTGTCAAATGGCAAAGATTCAATTTGAAAGGAGTGTGAAAATAATACAAAGCGGTAACAGGACGGAATTGTTAGCCGGAACATTGCAAAATTATTATGAGGAAAACGGCATATTATTTCGCACTAGTAACGTAGGTACACGTCAACAAAATGGACGGGTCGAAAGGAAACATCGACACATACTAGGAAAGGCACGGGATTTACGCTTTGAAGGGAATTCACCATTGGAATTTTGGGGAGAGTGTGTAACCACTGCTGCGTATTTAATAAACCGAACACCCACACCACTACTTAATGGAAAAACCCCATTCGAAGTCATATATCAAAAACAACCTCATCTCGATAATTTGCGGGTCTTCGGATGCCTATGCTACGTACATAATAAAGATCGAATACGTGATAAATTTAGTGAAAGAGGCACATGATGTGTATTCATCGGGTACCCACATAGCAAGAAAGGGTGGAAGGTTTACGATTTAAGAGAAAAACGAGTCTTTGTTTCCCGCGATGTTAAATTTTATGAAAATGTGTATCCATATCAAGCCACCACCAAAGAGCCCTCGTCACATTTTACACCCACTTTCAATACAAAACATGACGAACTCACTGATTACACCAATGACACTGGTCCAGGCCTTGCTGTAAGGGGGAGTGTCGAATAAGAGAGTAATGAGCTGAGTGAGGATGAGAGCACTTAAAACAGAGACAGAAGGAACTGCAGCGGGTGCGAGTGAGGAACGAGAGAGCGGTGCTGGTAGGGAACGAGAGAGGATGTGGGTGAGGAACGAGAGAGTGAAGTACTTGGCACACGAAGCGAGGGCCAACTGATGGGTAGGGGAGCGAGAGAAAGGTTTGAGCCGGCTTGGAAGAAGGACTATTGCTGTAACTCCACCGGATTAATTGCCCCAAATTCTAATGCTCATTTCGTTCCATCAAAGTCTTCCCGTTCAGGTACTCGCTATCCTCTAGATAATTATGTTATGAATAATTGTTTTTCTATGACTCACAAAGCCATTCTAGATGTTATTGATAAAGAGAATGAGCCAAACAACTATCACGAAGCAGCGAAGGAGAAGAAATGGAGAGAGGCAATGATGAGTAATGAAGTCGAAGCATTAGGGATGAATGGAACATGGAAGATTGTGACATTACCAAAGGGAAAGAAACCCATAGGATGCAAATGGGTGTACAAAATTAAGTACAAAGCCGATGGTAGTGTGGAACGATACAAAGCACGATTGGTAGCGCAAGGTTTCACGCAAATAGAAGGAGTCGATTTTCATGAAACTTATGCACCGGTGACAAAGATGACAAGCTTGAGATGCATGTTAGCCGTGGCGGTGTTGAAGGGTTGGCATATTGAGCAATTGGATGTAAACAACGCCTTCTTACACGAAGATCTCGAAGAAGAGTGTATATATGAGAGTTCCTAGAGGATTCGAAAGGGGAGAAGATCGAAAGGTATGCAAATTACTTAAATCGATTTACCGTTTTAAACAAGCCTCACGTAATTTGTTTGAAAAATTGGCATCTTCGTTAAAGATTTATGGGTTCATACTATCAATGGCGGACTATTCGTTATTTACCTCAAATCGAGATGACATATTTACCGGAGTACTTGTTTATGTCGATGACATGATAGTGGTTAGTAACAATAAAGAAGCATGTGAGAAACTTAAACAGTTTTTGCATAAGAGTTTTGGTATTAAGGATTTAGGAAAGTTAAAGTACTTTCTAGGAATTGAAGTAGCTCATAGTAAGGAGGGTTTGTTCTTGAATCAAAAGAAGTATGCATTGAACATAATAGAAGAAACAGGAATAAAAGGAGCAAAAACGGTATACAAACCGATTAGGCAAAGACATAATTTAGCTTGGGCAAAAGGTTATGTTTTGAAAGACATTATGAAATATCGTCGCCTAGTCAAAAGATTGGTGTATTTGACCATCACGAGGCCATATTTGGTGTACACAGTGCACATACTTTCGCAGTGCATCAATGAGCCAAGGAAAAAGCATTGGGAAGCGGCTGTGAGGGTCTTAAGGTATATAAAACGAAACCCCAACAAAGGTATAATGTTGAAGAGAGAATCAGACATGCGGCTTAAGGGGTATTGCGATTCCGATTATGCGAGTTGTCCAATGACACGAAGTTCAATAAGTGGTTACTTTGTTTCATAAGGGCAATCATCCATATCATGGAGGGCTAAGAAACAAGCTACAGTAGCTGGGTCCCCAGCGGAGGCGGAGTGTGACACCCCGCGATAATACAAAAAGATAAACAAGTAACTTGCAGCGGAAAAGCGATACTTTTAAAAACTTTCGACATATTTAATAAAACTTAAATCGCGGAATATCAAAACAACATGCAGAAGTCTAAAACTGAAGAGATAGTAAAACTTATACAAATTAATTTAATTAAACAAGGGATAGGGTATCCCCTGATAGAAAAATAATTTAAAACTAAACTAGTCGTAAATGGGTAACTGTCGAATAATCAACAATGCTCGCTAGCCACACGTCTTCCCCAAACAGCACCAACCTACATGCATGAAACATGTACGCCACAGTCAGTGGGGAGTAACTCGAGGTTCTCCCAGCCACTTTTTGTCAAAAAACACGTAAACGGTAATACAACACAACATATACATATGAACATGCATATACGTTAATAAGTAATCAAACATGATATATATTCGAATATGACAATCATGAACAAGGGATGAATGACATGCCATAACATGTGAAAACGGCATAGAACATCATGTGAAACATAAATCAAGCCAAAATGTGAATTAATATCAAAACGGATAATCAACCAAGTGAATGACTCAGCGGCCAACAACTAGGTGACATGTTCACTCACACAAGCAACAACCAAGTGATCGACTCAGCGGCCAACAACTAGGTGGCATGTCCGATCACAGAAATAACACATAAGAATAGAATAAACGCCGTCAGGGAACATAACCGTTACCACTGACCACTAGATCGCATAACTATGACACTAGCTATCGGGACGCATAACCACGACACCGATTCTATGTATAGAGCATAACCGCAAACTATATGCCTAAGACCTGGCCAGACCTCTCGGTGTAATAACCTACACCGAACGACACACGGGAACCGGAGCGCATAAAGCACGACCTCCAACTACGGGAGCGCATGAGCACGACCTCCGACCAATCCCGAACATAGATAAATCCCATAACTTGGGTGGCATTAGTTCATTACAATGATACACAAATCGTACCACCCTTATCTATTCACATAAACAAGGTAACATAACCGTCACCAACACAACTTAAATGACATAACCGTCACCCAAACAGAAGCAAGGTAACCTAACCGTTACCCAACTCAACTTAAGATAACATAACCGTTCTCATTACCGCTCAAGCTAACATAATCGTTAACTAACTCATTCAACACAAGTGAGCCTCAATTCAATCAAGACAATACTTAAGCTAGTTTCTAGAAGTTAATTTGAAGCGGGAGCCGGTTTCCCGTACGGTTGCCCGGCCGGGGTGTCTTCCTCCTCAACTTTGCTTCTAGAACGGCCTGAGCATTCAACCATACAACAACAACGGAAACACCCCAACATACGATTCACATGAGTATAAGATAACAAGAATTCATTTGACAAGTTTCATTCTACAAGTTTACATTTCATTCGGAAATAAAACAAACTAGAATTTAAAGACAAGTTTAATGTCGTAAACATGTGAATTAAACAATGAATGATGTACGTAATTCGTCTCATGAATCATACATGACATTTATATACTTCCTAACACAAGTTTTATAATGATTTAACATGCTCAAACAATGTCTGAACAAGCGGGAAAACAATGCCCGAAAACACCCCAAAACAGCCCATTAATCACGCCCAAAATAGCCCCTAACGCACACCCATGACCAGTGCCAAACGCAGGCTGCGCAGCCAAGGCCGCACGCCTGCGCTCGGGGCTGCAGGCTGCGGTTTACACGGGCTACAGACTAGCGGTTTCTTGGTCAGGTTTGCTTGCTTCTTGATTCTTTGCTCGACAATGCAAGACGGTTATTATACTATTTACACGACATGTCAAGCCAACCATTCACACATATCCATCAACATATAATCATAAGCAAGCGATAACAAGCAACATTTATTAACTTAATCATAGATTAAATCAATCGGAAATCACTATATTGATAGGACGAACTAAGCATGTGACGGATACTAGTTTTCCCATTAACTATAACCAACATTTACCATTCATTACTACCAAATAAATCATGAATTTCATTTTAATTGATTAAATAAAGAACATCACCATACAAACCATCAAAATTTCAGAAATTAAACCACAATAACCACACAAAAACGATTTTTGACTTAAAGTCGAGTAACCTCTCAAAGTTACCTTTAAAGCTCTTCAAACCTTCAAGGAAACTCGTCAATGAAATCGAAGCATCCATTCTCACCAACAAACAACAAGAAAAACGAATCAAAATGAAACCCTAGCAAAACTGGGTTTTCAGAAAACTCAACAAGACTAGCTTTTGTTGACTCAAAAAGAAGGAGAAGAGGAAGAGGAGAACATACCTATAAAGAACGCGAGATTTGAGCAAGGAACGAAGGAGCTAGGGTCGGATTTGTGTCCATGGAGAAACACCAACAATGGGGATTGGGGGTTTTGTGTTTGATGAGGGAGATGAATAAATGAATTAAGTTTTTGGAGGAAAACATAACATAAGGGTTATAAGGGCTTTTGAGCCGGAAATGACTCAGGATGAGTCGGGATGACTCGGATTTGGCTAACTAAGACGAAAATAACATCTCAAGTCTATTATTACTCAAGATAGAACGAATTATACAAATAAACTACAATTCTTGAAATTATTCGATTTACTTATCATTTTGAAAATTAAAGTCGAAACTTAAAAATTATAAAATTCGAAATATCGTTTGAAACTAATATGCTTAAAACTGAAATATTCATATTTATAAAAATATATTTACGAAATTCCATGAAATATAAATTATTCTCGAAATTAAATTAAACCTTAGAATTTTATAAAACGGAAATTATTGGGGTGTTACAATCACCCCACCTTTTAAGAAGTTTCGTCCTCGAAACTTGAAAGCGGAAAAGGTGTTTATCAAACGTTGACATTCTAAAACATAGCTTTCGTTCAAATATTTTTCAAGAAAAGAAATTACAAGGGCACAAGTCCTCATCAACGCAATCTTAGGGTCCTCGTTTCGTATTCAAGAGCCCGACCTTCTGAAACAAAGACAAGTCCAAAAGCCAAAACCAAATCATGCGCTGACAAGCGTAATACGAGCTATTGGACGTCTAATAACATGCCTTACATCAAATCAAACGCCAAAATCAACCAAAATTTTATAAGCCAAACCAAGCTTTTCAAAACATGTCTTTTGGAAAGGAAATTTTCATTTTGAAATCTTAAAATAAATAAGATTGTAACCGAAATAAAAGCTTCCAACAACATAAGTAAGGTTATTCAAATCGGTTATGAAGCACATAAATGGAAACAATTTGAACATTGCTCAAACAAAACACAAGCATGAAAGCTACATATGAACAACCAAAGAGAGTCGGATCGGACTATCAAAGAACTCAAAATACAACGGAGTCAACAAGGAAACTAACTAAGACAAGGCATCAAAACCATCATCTTCAAGGTAAAGACGACACTCAACGAGAGAGGAAGGATGGAAAACAACAAGGAACATAAGCATGGAAACAAGAGCTTAAGGTTAAGGGAGGAGAGATAACTCTCCCAGGATACGGAGACACTAACCACTCGATCCACCAAAGAAACATCACCATAACGGTCCCTTACACACCTCAGAAAACAACTCTTTCAACCACCAAACTCTTAAGGCTTCCTCAACTGAACTTGGGTCACTCATTTCTAGGTTATCCTGTTCAAGGTATCTCATTACCAAAGGGTTTCACCACTCGCGGTCATTACCCAAAAATCAACGACCTTCATCAGACCAGATTCAAAACTACGGGATAGGGTTCACTCATACCCAGCCGACATAAGCTACAAGGCCCTAACTAAGGTGAAACACCAAACAAGAACCTTAGTCTAGGAGACACCACACCCTAGGTCATCCAAGTAACCCAAACAAAGTCCAACATACTAATACCGTTAACCAAAATATGAACGCGACATTCTCCGAATCTCACGTATTTCCACATATATAACTATGAGACACTCATCCACAACCTCAAATTCCAAAAAGTATAACATGATATTCCTCAATCCTGAATATACCCAAACATAGGACTGCGGGTCAACACCCAAGGCACCTAGTTCTATTTACTCAAGGTTTCTTAAATACAGACCACAATTTACATTTTGCAAGTCTCCGCTTACCAAACTCTATTACCACAAAGAGAACATTCACAAGGGAGTCCCAAACGCAACAACTCTCATTCGACGATTTCTACTTAGCCATTAACACTCTCATAGAATCTATCATCGACACTATCCTCACGGTTGTCACCAAAATATAGGAAGCACTCATGCAGCTTAGTCTTTAACATAAAACCACTATGGTGGCATACTACCTCATTATCCAAAGGCATCATTGCAAACTCTCTCAATTAATTCCGATAAAACCAAACCAAGGATCCTCAAACATACATTACTACTCCACAAACGGGGCCAACCTCACAACTAAACCAAAAGAAGGACGACAAGGTTTACAAAGGCAAGGACATGATAAAAACTCATAGACAAACGAGATTCAGAAACGAGAGAGAGAGAGAGAGAGAGAGAGAGAGAGAGAGAGAGAGAGCGAGAGACAGACAGACAGACAGACAAGATGACAAGGTTAGAGACTTTTGGTGAAGGACTCCAACAAAAGTGAAGCCAAGAGTGGAAGGATAAGCATTAGAGGTAAGAAGATACAAGATATAACAGAAGGTCAAGTAAGAATTGCTAGGAAAGCAGAGCTCGACAGAGTTCACATGAGGGAAGAAAGAAGAAGAGGAATGTTGAAGTAAGATTATGATTTCAACTGGCACATATCTCAAGGCTCGGGATTTACGGGGTCCTCACAAGGTTCTCAATCTCCTATTTCCCAATTCAAACATGTCAAACTAACTTTGTCTAAGACACATCTTCCCAAATGGTCCACCATACTATAAGTTCTTCCAAAATTAAAGGTGTACGGTCATCCAAATATCAACAACTTTATAAAGATCGGGTATCCCTATATCTTAAATTCCTCAAACGATACTGCTATAACACTCCAGGATCAACCATCTCTATACCATTATTACCTTTAATTCATCACATCACTCTATCTCAATCCCACAAAAGAAGCAGATTCCTCAAAATTCATCAATACTTTAGGGAGTGAACGTTAAAGTTCACTATAAATGTTCTCACACCTCTATATAAGAATCCAACATCCTTTAAACATCTCAGGCTCGAAATCCTACAAGTCAACAAGTTGTACTTCACTACACCATTCAGACATTCTAGGACATGACTTTTAAGTAACTCCACTAAGGGAATAGTGCTAATTCCGTTCAAACATCTATGAGCATCAATTTCAATAAATCCTTCTAAGGTCACATTACTAATTCCTTCATTACTCATCCATAATTACGAACAATTCTCATTCACCAAAGGTAGCCTCCCAATTAAACTTAGAACAGATTCCCAAAGTTAAGTATTACTAATTCACTTTACTGATCTATTCATCTTTACTAGCATCCCAAGTATATTTTCCCAATTCATTTTTATGAATCCTAACACCTCATTCGTACCCTTGAACCAACACATTTCAACCCACTAGCTCTCAATCCCAATTATGATTCCAAAGGATAAGTTTCACCAAATATCACATACATAGCTCAACATTTGAACCAAAAGTTCCACTAGCTAACACTACTCACTCTAGGGCAGAGACCAAGCATTAGGATCACCAAGACATAACTTACTACACTCCCTAAACCATTCCAAAAATATTAACTTTCCGAAAGAGGTCTAAGGGTTATCCTCGAACAAGTTACTCCAAATTCAACGACTAGGGTAGGCTACTTATGAAGCGCCAAGAGAAGAGGCAAGTAACAAGAATGAGATTAAGTTGGAAAGTTATGAGGGTAGCTTCCGAGGCAAGATAGAAGAGAGTTTAAGGAAAGAGGGAATGCATCCAGAGACAAGAGAAAAAAGGAGATGCATGAGAACAAGGAGCATCATAGCGAACAAGGAAGCATTCACCAAGGATGACAAGAATCTTCCAACTTCGAGAGTAGGCACCAATCTTGATCGTCATACCTGCAAACTCATAGTTCACCCATTCTAGAGCACACCAATAAAATCGATGACAGTTAACAAGCTGGTTAGGCCTAGCAAAGAATAATCACAATACAGACTACCACTTGGTCCTTAAATCTACCCATCTCTCATTCATTATTTCAGGTCAAGTTCATATTTAAGTTGGGGTACACGTGCGTACGTCGGGAGCATTACTGCTCTGATACCAACTGTGACACCCCGCGATAATACAGAAAGATAAAAAAGTATCTTGCAGCGGAAAACAGATACTTTTAAAAACTTTCGACATATTTAATAAAACTTAAATCGCGGAATATCAAGACAACACGCGGAAGTCTAAAACTGAAGAGAAAGTAAAACTAATACAAATTAATTTAATTAAACAAGGGATAGGTATCCCTTGATAGCAAAATAATTTAAAACTAAACTAATCGTAAATGGGTAACTGTCGAATAATCAACAATGCTCGCTAGCCACACGTCTTCCCCAAACATGATCAACCTACATACATGAAACATGTACGCCGCAGTTAGTGGGGAATAACTCGAGGTTCTCCCAGCCACTTTTTGTCAGAAAACACGTAAACGGTAATAAAACACAACATATACATATGAACATGAATATACTTTAATAAGTAATCAAACATGATATATATTCGAATATGACAATCATGAACAAGGCATGAACGACACGTCATAACATGTGAAAACGGCATAGATCATCATGTGAAACACAAATCAAGCCAAAATGTGAACTAATATCAAAACGGATAATCAACCAAGTGAATGACTCAGCGGACAACAACTAGGTGGCATGTTCACTCACACAAACAACAACCAAGTGATCGACTCAGCGGCCAACAACTAGGTGGCATGTCCAATCATAGAAATAACACATAAGAATAGAATGAACGCCATCTAGGAACATAACCGTTACCACTGACCACTAGATCGCATAACCACGACACTAGCTATTGAGACGCATAACCACGACACCGATTCTATGTATAGAGCATAACCGCAAAATGTATGCCTAAGACCTGGGCAGACCTCTCGATGTAATAACCTACACCGAACAACACACGGGGACCGGAGCGCATAAAGCACGACCTCCAACTACGGGAGCGCATGAGCACGACCTCCGACCAATCCCGAACATAGATAAATTCCATAACTTGGGTGGCATTAGTTCATTACAATGATACACAAATCGTACCACCGCTATCTATTCACAAACAAGATAACATAACCGTCACCAACACAACTTAGAATGACATAAACGTCACCCAAACATAAGCAAGGTAACCTAACCGTTACCTAACTCAACTTAAGATAACATAACTGTTATCATTACCGCTCAAGCTAACATAACCGTTAACTAACTCATTCAACACAACTGAGCCTCAATTCAATCAAGACAACACTTAAGCTAGTTTCTAGAAGTTAATTTAAGCGGGAGCCGGTTTCCCTTCTGGTTGCCCGACCGGGGGGTCTTCCTCCTCAACTTATATTCTAAAACGGCTTAAGCATTCAACCATACAACAACAATGGGAACACCCCAACATACGATTCACATGAGTATAAAATAACAAGAATTCATTTGACAAGTCTCATTCTACAAGTTTACATTTCATTCGGAAATAAAACAAACTAGAATTTAAAGACAAGTTTAATGTCGTAAACATGTGAATTAAACAATGAAGGATGTACGTAATTCGTCTCATGAATCATACATGACATTTATATACTTCCTAACACAAGTTTTATAATGATTTAACATGCTCAAACAGTGTCCGAACAAGCGGGAAAACAATGCCCGAAAACACCCCAAAACAACCTATTAATCAAGCCCAAAACAGCCCCTAACGCACACCCACGACCAGTGCCAAACGCAGTGTGGGGAATATTGCATGTATTCGCCCTAAACATGAAGGATTATAACGAAATATACAATTGTGATTATAGTCATAAGTTAATAAAAACATGAAAAGAAATAACAACCTTGGGTCCTTGCTTTAATAGGCCTAAGAAAAGTAATTAAAGTAAATTCCCTCCTATAACTTGCACCCAAGACTTGGTTTGAGATGATGCCGCGTGTGCTAGAAATACTCTCCAATTGCCTTGCAATATGGGGAGAGCTTTTGTGAGTTTTGATGTGAGATCTGAGTTTTGGGAGAAGAATGCTCTCAAAACCCTAATTTTTCTTGAGATTTGTTTGTCAGTAAAACCATCCAAAAATCACCTGACAAAAGGAGAAGTCCTCTACTTTTGTATCTGAGTTCGGCCGAATTAGGGTTTGGGTAGGAGTGGGCTTTCCACTCTTACCTTATTCTAATGCGTGATTTGACCCGTTTTGCTAAAATATGATTCCCGAGATTTTAATTATAAACCGCACACATGTTATCAGATATTAATGCAGTCGATACATTAATAATGGTCTGATAAAAATTACGATATTCCATAATTACCCAAATTAATATAACTGTTTATATTAATACGCGAATACAATATTTAATTAAATATAACCGTTTATATTTAATTTACGAATTAATCATGCAATCCGTATTAGCTAAAATATTTAATCCGTATTAAATAATAATCTCAACATCTTATTGACTGATTTAATAGTCAATACCTCTGACTAACTGTTTAGTCATATCCGGCATAAATGTGACTGTATTTTCATACCTTCACATCTCTCAAACGTGTCATATAGGTGTGACGTGTAGGGATCAGTTGATCACCGTCATCCGTATGACAATAACGTCAAACTTATCTAGCAAGCCAACCGTTATTGATAAACGTGGATCAACTGATAATAATACTGAAGTATGCCCTTGTGATCCTTTAAGAGATTTAGTAAGTCATTGTACTAACTGTCAAGGACACCAGCCCTAACAATCTCCCACTTGTCCGTACACGGGTATGTGCAATGACGTTATCACACTACATGTGGAGGACACAAGGCTCCAAGAAACTCCCACTTGTCCGTACAAGTGTAGGTGCGATAACCGATTCTCATATCCTTTTAAAATTTCTCCCACTCAATGTAAGATAATTTGCAAATCCGTATTCACAACGGTCGTATCTCACAAGCGATGTGCATCAAGAGTGGTTTCCCCGACTAGATAGTAACTTAACTGATAAAACGAATCTGTATTCGAGCATGGCCATGCATTTCAGTTACTACTCCTCGAGTGGCCCTGAGAAATGATAAAATCCTGATAAGGGTTTGGATATTTCCCTCAACTCGAATCCTGCAGATGTAAGCGCAGCATGAACTAACCCAGAAAAAATCCTCTTGGCCCCTGTTATTGAAGACCGTGGGAAAGAAACCAAAGTTACCCAAAATCTGCCTTAATCTCAAGAGACAGTTGAAAGTCAAAAGACTCGACTCTAAGGAACACTATGGAGGTCCTATCCACGACCTGGCACCCAATGTTATAAAACATTTAGGACTCCATAACGTTGTCACGGGGTGTCCTACGAGATATCCGTATAACTCGCCTTTGTGATTGGTCAATCAACTGTTTGACTTATGGCTCGTTGAACCCACCATCAACCAACGTCACAAAATGATTACCTGAGTTATCAGCTCAAGTGGGTAATCAAGGACCAAAACGATGTAATGTTATTCAGTTCACTTTGTGGTGTTCAAAATTGGCGTACAATTCCACATGAAAAACAAAACATTAAATATCATAACAATGGGGTTGAATAGAGTACACGAGAAAATGAATTATAACATGAATTCATAAAAGAGTACTACAACTTAGGAACACATCTTATTCCCATGGAATTAATGTGCCCTTCATGCTTATCACGTGGTAATGCTTTCGTGAGAGGATCAGCTATGTTGTCATCCGTAGCGATCTTATCAATGAATATCTCCTTTTGCTCCACGTAATCCCTGATTAGATGAGCTTTCCGTTGTACATGTCTAGCTTTGTTGCTAGACTTATGCTTATTTGCTTGGAAGATGGCACCTTTATTGTCACAATAAACGGTGATCGGGTCTTCTAACTAGGCACTACTGATAGTCCTTGTAAGAATTGACACATCCATATTGCTTCCTTAGCTGCTTCCGAAGCGGCATAGTACTCGGACTCAGTTGTAGAATCTTCTGTAACACTCTGTTTAGAACTTTTCCAGCTGACAGCAGCGCCATTAAGAGTAAAAACGAATCCAGACTGAGATTTCGAGTCGTCTCGATCCGTTTGGAAGCTAGCATCTGCGTAACCCGTGGCGCAGAGCGTCGAGTCGCCTCCGTAAGTCAATCCCCAATCTTTAGTCCTCCGTAGGTACTTAAGAATGTTTTTCACGGCCATCCAATGTTGTTCACCTGGATGAGCTTGGAATCGACTTGTCATACTCAATGCATATGCAACGTCTGGACGTGTGCATATCATGGCATACATGATCGATCCTATAGCCGAAGCATAAGGAATCCGACTCATGCGCTCTTTCTCTTCCAATGTCTTAGCTTCTTGAGTCTTGCTCAAGTGAAGCCCAATAGTCATAGGAAGGAACCCTTTCTTGGAGTTCGTCATGCTGAATCTCTCTAGGATATTATCTATATAAGACTCCTGACTGAGAGACAACATCCGTCGTGATATATCCCTGTAAATACGGATGCCTAAAATTCTTTGTGCCTCTCCCAGATCTTTCATCTGGAAATGGTTTTTCAACCATGCTTTAACCGAAGAAAGGAGAGGTATGTCATTCCCAATCAAGAGTATGTCATCGACATACAGTACTAGGAAGACAATCTTGCTCCCACTCGACTTGATATAGAGACATGGTTCCTCGACTGATCGAATGAATCCATTCTCTTTTATCACTTGGTCGAAGCGATGATTCCAACTCCGTGATGCTTGCTTAAGTCCATAGATGGAACGCTTAAGTTTGCAAACTTTCTTAGGATGTTCTGGATCAATAAAACCCCCGGGTTGTACTATGTACAACTCTTCCTCCAAATAACCGTTTAAGAAGGCGGTTTTAACGTCCATTTGCCAAATTTCATAATCGTGAAATGCAGCGATCGCTAAGATAATCCGAATGGAACGTAGCATGACTACGGGTGCAAATATTTCATCGTAGTGCAAGCCTGGCACTTGAGTGAAACCTTTAGCAACTAGTCTTGCCTTGTGGATATCTTGTTTTCCTTCCACGGTATGCTTTATCTTGTAAAGCCATTTGCATTGAAGGGGACGTACCTTTGTAGGTAGGTCCACAAGATCCCACACGTTGTTCTCATACATGGAGTCCATCTCGGATTGCATGGCTTCTAGCCATAGCTTTGAGTCAGAACTAGTCATGGCACCTTTATAGGTTGAGGGTTCATTACCCTCTAGGAGTAAGACGTCATCTATGTCATGTTCCTCGACCATACCAATGTATCTGTCCGGAGGAATAGAGACTCTTCCCGACCTCCTAGGTTCCTCAGGAATATCTACCGCAGCCGAGGTTGAAGGAACTGTTTCCTCCAATGGTTGCTCGGTAGTTGGTTCTTGAATCTCCGATAGATCGAAGGTTCTATTACTCGACTTGTTCTCGAGAAATTCTTTCTCTAAGAATGTCGCACTAGCCGCAACAAAAACACGTTGTTCGGTTGGCGAGTAGAAGTAATGACCAAAAATTCCTTTTGGATAGCCTATAAAGTATGTCTTGACCGATCCCGGGCCGAGCTTATCCTCGTGTCTCCACTTGACATAAGCCTCGCAGCCCCAAACCCGAATAAAGGACAAGTTAGGGACTGTTCCCTTCCATAATTCGTATGGAGTCTTGTCAACAGCTTTAGACGGACTTCGGTTAAGTATTAGAGCGGCTGACAAAAGAGCATAGCCCCACAATGAATCAGGCACAACGGTGTGACTCATCATGGATCGAACCATATCAAGTAGTGTTCGATTTCTCCGTTCGGACACACCATTTAATTGTGGCGTTCCAGGTGGAGTCAACTGTAGCACGATGCCATAGTCTTTAAGGTGTTGATCAAACTCGTGTGAAAGATACTCGCCACCACGATCAAATCGAAGTGCTTTAATCTTTCTGCCCAGTTGGTTCTGTACCCGATTCTGGTATTCTTTGTCAAAGGTTTCACTTTTATGTTTCATTAAGTAGACATAGCCATATCTACTCAAATAATCCGTGAAAGTGATGAAATACCTATAGCCTTCTCGTGCGTTGATCGACATAGGGCCACATACATCCGTATGTATGAGTCCTAATAGGTCGGCAGCGCGCATTCCAACACATTTGAAGGAAATACGAGTCATCTTGCCGATGAGACATGATTCACACGTGCCATATGATTCGAAATCAAAGGCCGAGATAGCTCCATTCTGTATGAGCTGTTTTACGCGTTTCTCATTTATATGTCTCATACGACAATGCCATAGATAAGTTTGATCTTTGTCACCAACCTTTAATCTCTTGTTATTCACATGTAATATCTCGGTGGTTTGATCTAAAACATAAATTCCATTCATGGAAACTGCCTTGTCATAAATCATATTGTGCAATGAGAAAATACAGCTATTATTCTCTATTACAAATGAAAATCCGAGTTTGTCAAGTGCAGAAACTGAAATAATGTTTTTGGATAAACTAGGAACATAATAACAGTTATATAAAGATAACTCGAATCCACTTGGAAGCTGGATCACGTATGTTCCCCTCGAGACTGCAGCAACACGTGCTCCATTCCCGACACGCAAGTCAACCTCACCCTTCATGAGGGGTTCTTGGTTTCGGAGGGCCTGCACATGATTACATAGATGAGAACCACAACCAGTATCTAGTACCCAAGTTCCGTAACTTGAATGGTTAATCTCAATCATGTGAATAAAAGAAGAAGAAGAAGACAAACCAATAGGAATAAAGCGGCCTGCTTTGATGTCCTCACGATACACGGGGCATGTGCGCCTCCAATGCCCAGTCTTGTGGCAATGGTGGCATTCCATGCTAGTATTCTTACTCTTTGTCTTGCCCTGTGAGTTGCTCGACTCACTTGGCCCACTCTTAGCGAATCCTGACTTCTTGAACTTGGGCTTACCTACTGCTAGTCGCCCTGAGCTTTAGCCTTTCCCTTACCCTTACCCTTACCCTTACTGGAGATCATGAGAACATCCTGCTTCACGCTCCCACTTAATTTCAGATCCTTCTCGGTCTGTACGAGAAGGGAGTGGAGCTCATGAGGAGTCTTCTTCATGTCGTTCATGTAATAGTTGGCCCTAAAGAGGGCGAACCCATCATGAAGCGAATGAAGCATTCGATCAACGATTATATTCTCACTGATCTTGCAGTTTAGGGCCTCCAGTTTCTCGATATTCTCAATCATGTTGAGAATATGTGGGCTAACAGCTTGGCCCTTCTGGAGTTTCGCCTCAAAGAAGCGACAGGTATGCTCATAAGAAACGATTCTCGGAGCTTTCGAGAATTCGTTAGTGAGCGTGGTGAAAATCTTGTTTGCACCATGGGAGATGAAGCGTCTTTGCAAATTGGATTCCATTGCATAGATGAGTACGTTCTTTATCGCACCCGCTTCCATGACGAAGTCGCTATGAGCGCGAACTTCGTTAGCTCTAGCTCCAGTTCCTGGGTGTGCCGGAATGGGCTCAGTCAAGTACTTGAGCTTTCCGTCAGCAATGACAGCATTCCGTAACGCTGCCTCCTAGTCAGAGAAGTTTGACCCATCATTCCTCAGTCTAGTACACTGATTCATGGAGTTCATGAAGGCTTTTAGCCAGGATTCACGTGCTAGCTTGGCACTTGGCATTAGGTCTTCACCAGCCATTTGTTATACAGCAGTTTAATATGATCGTGTTCTACACTGAAAAGGAGATAAAAACAAAACCATATAAGCAACTCATCGTTGTGATTTAAGTCTATATTAAATTGTATTTAAACTCGTAGACTCATGCATTTATATAATTGATCTCCCTCAAGAATTATATAAACGATCCCAAGACTCAATTTCCGTATATTGATAAGCCCACAGCTTGGCTAATTCCACCGTTGGAACTCTTGGTCGATAGATTTCCGTAAATCCTATCTATTAGTCCATCACAGTGGCTAGATAGTATCGAGTGACCACGATGTTGAGATAAAATAAATCATCTGTTCCCACTTACCCGACGTAGAAGGGGTCATATTATGCCTACCGACGAAGAAGGGATTCATGGGAGTCTGATTTATAAAGACTAGTCTCAATTTTTGGTTATACGAGGAAGACCCCATCAACTTATATTTATCCATTTTAAGTGAACTAATATCTAGCATATACGTGAATGAATGAAATAAAGTGATGGCTTTGCATGTGACATGTGACATCTGTATTGTCACAGAAAACTAACGCGTAACCTCTATATGAGTCAGTTTTCAGGCATGTTATAGGTGGTTTGGTTTTAGGCGGAATATGATGCAAGCTATTATCGATGAAAGCATAAAATAAATGCGATAAACGTAAATAAAAGTCCTAGTGTGGCCTATCCTACTAAAATAAACATAAAAACAACTTTGGAATCCACCGTTGGACCCTAGAAGCTTGTCTTGATGTTCCATCTTGGTCCTTGCAGCGGGAGTGAGCATCCGGTCTCCGTCTTTGGTCTTCACAAAATTACTAATTTAAATTACAAATATAAACCTATTTACATTCTAATTTAAATACAAAAGTAATTACATGGCAAAAACCCAAAACGGAGATACAAGATCTCAAAATTACAAACAAGACTGTTTTCCATCATTACGGTAACACAATCTTCTAAGGCCACACTAAGTTACAACTGTTTGCAAAAATAAATACGTTATAGAAAGCATTCAAAGGCATTCAACAAGACGATAAATAAAATGCATCAACAAAAATTAAAATTCATTCATGACATAATACGGTTATTATGTTTAACAAATTTTACCAAACCACCTTACGGGATTAAAATTATGTGATTATACCGTTTTAATCACTTTTAATTTTAATAAATTTATAATCCATTATCTTAAACCGTTTTAAAATAACATGTATCATGCGAGAGTGAACCGTTTCACAAAATTAATATACTATTTCCGTATACAGTATATTACTAAAGGCCAAGGGAAAATAAAAACAAGTTATTTTCAGAAAAATAAAACGTCTGTTACAGAGACGAGGTCGACCGACCTCAACATGGGGTCGACCGACCATTTGTCAGTCAAAAAAAAACTTCCTGTAACAGCAACAAGGTCGACCGACCTATCAACCAGGTCGACCGACCACCAAACAGAAAAACGAGTTTTGAAAACGCAAATTGCTGCACTTTAAAACCAAAACAAGTTTTTAACTTTGATTTAAAACGTGTAAATCAAATTAAACAACATCAAAGATTCACATATTGCTAAAAATATCGATTAATTAACAATATGTAAACAAGAATCGAAAACAAGATCGATTACTCACAAAAGAAAACTGTCGAAACAGAAAACTCACGCAGGAGTCGGTCGACCGACCGCAACAAGAGGTCGATCGACCCACACGGCGACAGAAAACGATTTTCAAAATATTTAATTAAAACTTATGAAAAACACAAAAGTAAAAATTTCGTGGCCTTGGCTCTGATACCACTTGTGGGGAATATTGCATGTATTCGCCCTAAACAAGAAGGATTATAACGAAATGTACAATTGTGATTATAGTCATAAGTTAATAAAAACATGAAAAGAAATAACAACCTTGGGTCCTTGCTTGAATAGGCCTAAGAACAGGAATTAAAGTAAATTCCCTCCTATAACTTGCACCCAAGACTTGGTTTGAGATGATGCCGCGTGTGCTAGAAATACTCTCCAATTGCCTTGCAATATGGGGAGAGCTTTTGTGAGTTTTGATGTGAGATCTGAGTTTTGGGAGAAGAATGCTCTCAAAACCCTAATTTTTCTTGAGATTTGTTTGTCAGTAAAACCATCCAAAAATCACCTGACAAAAGGAGAAGTCCTCTCCTTTTGTATCTGAGTTCGGCCGAATTAGGGTTTGGGTAGGAGTGGGCTTTCCACTCTTACCTTATTCTAATGCGTGATTCGACCCGTTTTGCTAAAATATGATTCCCGGGATTTTAATTATAAATCGCACACATGTTATCAGATATTAATGCAGTCGATACATTAATAATGGTCTGATAAAAATTACGATATTGTATAATTATCCAAATTAATATAACTGTTTATATTAATACGCGAATACAATATTTAATTAAATATAACCGTTTATATTTAATTTACGAATTAATCATGTAATCCGTATTAGCTAAAATTATTTAATCTGTATTAAATAATAATCTCAACATCTTATTGACTGATTTAATAGTCAATACCTCTGACTAACTGTTTGGTCATATCCGGCATAAATGTGACTGTATTTTCATACCTTCACATCTCTCAAACGTGTCCTATAGGTGTGACGTATAGGGACCAGTTGATCACCGTCATCCGTATGACAATAACGTCAAGCTTATCTAGCAAGCCAACCGTTATTGATAAACGCGCGTGGATCAACTGATAATAATACTGAAGTATGCCCTTGTGATCCTTTAAGAGATTTAGTAAGTCATTTGTTGAACCATGTATTCAAATATATATATAGTATATATATGTTTATGTTTTGATAATGACAAGTCTAGCTTTTTATATACTATATACTCGTATGTCTAATCGTGTGCTAAGTGTACAGAACATTACTAACAAGATCTAATCAATCAAGTATAAAAGATTCAAGCATGTTAGTCAACAAATTGACTAAGTCGAAGATTGATAGAAGATCACAAGCGCGCATAATAGACTAAAGTTATACTTATCAACTATAGCTTTAGTACAAGATTGGTTCTAGTTATAGCCCGTAGCTATAACTCTATATCATGAAGAAATGATCGGAATATATATGTGTTTGAGTTGAAACGATTGTTTCTATATTAGTGTCGTGTAGAATTAGTGTTTAATTGGTATTCTATTTTAATAAATAGAATTGTTAATCTTAATAGGATTATATAAAATATCTTTAAGTTAAATAGGGAATAAATAATTGTCTTATGAGATAATTATTTATTACTAAAATAAACTAAGGATTTTTTATATGATTTTAATTGTCAAAATATATAATCTAAGTTATGGTTTGTTTCGATTTTTGGAAAACGTGTAACATGTCACGTTTCTATAAATCGTGTAGGGTTTATTTAAATAAATATTATGTATTTATTTAATGTCCTAAACTAACTAAGATTATATTATGGTAATATATTTTATTATCTTTGACTTGGTTTAGGAAGTTGATTTAATAAGGATACTAATTGTTTATTATATAAAGATCTTTCCTAAATATGAATTAGGAAATTGATTCCTTATATAATACATAAAGTATATTATTAAATCTTTCCTAAATATATTAAGATTAGATTTAAGGTAGTATTACTAAAAGACTAGTATTCTAGTTTTAGTAATATTCCTAAATCATCTAGGGTTTGAATTACCTAGATACATATTCTATATAAATAGACTACCTATGATACATTAAAACACACGAAATACACACATATCTACACGCAAATCAAGAGAGCCGCCGTTCATATATTCTTCATATTCGAGCTTATCATTGTCATATCCGATTCAAGATTCAAGTGCTCAAGCATTGATCTTATTCATTCAAGATTGTGACATCAAAAAACATTGAAGACTTTATCTTATTAACGTAAGATAGAACGAGTATTTAGCGGTACTCATTATAAGACAAATATTTAACGGTATTTGTCGAAGCTAGATATTTAACGGTATCTAGATAGAGTTGTGACTAACATCAAAGTCGCACGAGTAGGGTTGATAAAATTGTAATCCAGAGTTGGTACTAATTTTATTAATCGAGAATAGTGGACGTAGGTCTCAAAGTGTGAGACTGAACCACTTCAAAAATATTGTGTCTCTCTTTATTACTTGCTCTACTCAACGATCATCATACAAACTTACACACATCGAAGAAGATTTGAAAAGAAGGCATACTCAATTCAACCCCCCCCCCCTTCTTGAGTATATTACATCAATAGACTCTTCAATTGGTATCAGAGCCTCGTGCTCTTGATCGCCTAGCCGCGTGAGTTTTGATCCTTCTATTGATTCTATACTATATACTCTTTCATCAATGGATTCCAAGCATCTCAAGTGCCCTATCTTCGATGGCAAAAACTATAGTTTATGGAAAAATATGATGACTCATTACATCAAGGGTTGTGATTGGGAATGTTGGAAGACCATCCAAACTGGACCAAAGAAGATCTTGGTAGATAGCCGCCGCCAATGGAACAACCTATGAAAAGATGGAAAGCGATTATGTGGAAAGTGACTACAAAATTGCAGAGAAAAACTCTAAGGCCATGAGCCTCCTACAGAACGGTATGATAACCTCAGAATTTGATAGATTCTCATCTTGTAGTTCCGCTAAGGAAATATGGGATAGTCTCGAACTTGCTTATGAAGGAACATCCGCAGTCAGGAAACATCGTATAGACTTGCTCGTTCAAAGATATGAACTTTTCAATATGGAAAAGAATGAATCTATTGATAGCATGTCTGCACGATTTTCTTGTATTATTAATGAACTGCGGAACCTTGGCAAAAAGATCGATTCTGAGGATATCATTCGTAAGATTCTTAGGAGTCTCACCAAAAAGTGGCAACCTAAGGTCACGGCCATAGAGGAAGCACGTGACTTATCTAAAATCACTTACCAAGAATTGATTGGATCCTTAATGGCACATGAGATCATACTAAATAAAAATGATGATGATCCCAAAGGAAAGGGAGTCGCCCTACAAGCCTCCACAAGCGAAGTGTGCGAAGAAGAACTAGAAGACGAGACAGTTCTATTCGCAAGACGTTTTAAAAAGGCTGTCTTCAAGGGAAGATACAAAAACCCTAACAACAAAACAGTCGACAAAAAGAAAACTGACACAAAACAAACATTCTTCAAAAGAGGATGTTTCAAATGTGGTCAACAAGACCACATGATCAAAGACTGTCCAAGTTGGGACAAAATCAAAGACAAGTCAAAAAGAGAAAAGACCAAAACGGAGTTCAAGAAAGTAATGCTTGCGTCGTGTTGGGGAGAATTAGAATCCGAGGATGACTAGGACTCAGAAGAAGATGAGGTAGCAAACCTATGCCTAAGCAACGTCAGCCTAGATCTAATCTCAAATGACAACAACGAAGACGACGCATCCCATATGTGTCTCCTTGGAGAATCCGACTCAAACGACAACGACGACGATGAAGAGATAAATTTTCTTCAACTCAAAAGTCAAGTTAAATTTATCTAAAGCTATGTTGGTTAAATACTTTGAGAAAACCTTAGAACAATGTCATGAACAAAGTCTTGAGTTAGATGACTTGAAAGAACAGATCCTTGATATTGCTGAGGAAAATCAACTTCTAAAAGCCAAAGCTAAGAAACTGAAATCCAAAATAAGCATTGAAGCAAATGCTAAGTTGGAAACAGTTATGTCTGAGAAAAAGGTTCTTGAGTCTAAAGTTATAGCTAATGAAGCTATAACCTCAAAACTAAAACTCAACATTAAAGAGCTTCAATCTAAAGTTATAGCTAATGAAGCTATAACTTCAGAATTAAGAAAGGCTAATGAGCGCCTTAAGTCAGAATCTTCGATTATGGTCGAAGATGAGACTCATCTGGAAGAAGTTGAGATTCTCGAAAGCAAAATTATGGATCTAGAATTCAATCTATCTAAAATCAAGAAGGAACATGCCAAAATTGTGTCCGACTTTCATAAAGACGTTCAAAACCTAAAAGAGTCTAACAACACTGACCACAGTGAATGTAAGAAAGAAATAGACTCCCTAAAAGACCTCCTTCTTCATGCTCGGAAGGTTCACGACAAATGGGAAGGAAGCACTAACGTTCTAAACTTCCTAACTGAACAATCCGACAACAACATGAAGATGGGATTAGGTCACGAATGTTATGGAAGAAGGGATCACTCAAAGTGTAAACAAAGTCCAACAGATAGAGACTTTAGAAGAAGAAAATATGCCGACCTTCCTGAGTATTTAATATGCACTTACTGTGGCCATACTGGACACCTCCGAGAAAACTGTGTAAAACACGCACAAGATTTTAAAACCGGAGTCAAGTTTCTTAAATCCTTAGGAATTCCAAACGACACTATTTCTGTCTCTGATAGTGATGATAATAAAACTGAGGAAAGAAACATTGACCACAGATGGTTCTATGACATGACATTTGACTACGAAGAAAAGAAAAATAGAACCAAACAAACTCCTCAACAAGCAACACACAAAAATCGGTCACCAAGAGTCGAAACTAAGACCTACACAAAAACATCAAAACCCAACTACCACCAATATAGAAAGACCTATTTAAGACAAGTCTGGGTTAAAAAGGAAAATGTATTTGTGATTACTAACAACAAAGGACCCAAGTATGCTTGGGTACCTAAATCCTGTCTTTGAAATTATTTGTGCAGTTTGTCGCCAAGGAAAATAACCTATGGTATCTCGACAGTGGATGCTCAAGACATATGACAGGCGACGCAAATCTATTCCAAACCCTAAAACCGTTTGACGGAGGTAAAGTCACATTTGGTGATAACAAAAAGGGAAAGATCATCGGAATTGGTAAGATAGGTATTTCATCCTCTCATGCAATAAATGATGTATACCTTGTAAGTGGTCTCAAACAAAATCTTATCAGTATATCTCAATTATGTGACAAAGGAAATAAAGTGGTTTTTCACTCAGATATATGTCGTATTATCCTAGAAGGCACCAGTAAAGTAATACTTGAAGGTCATAGGATGAAAAATGTTTATATGATTGATTTAAATGTTGTACCTACTGATTCTCTATCATGCATGAAAGTTACGTTAGATGATCCATGTCTATGGCACAAGAGATTTGGTCATATTAGCTCACCTATTCTAAGTAAGCTGAAAAGATGGGACTTGGTCGAAGGTCTTCCAAAGATCAAATTTGATCAAGAAAAGATGTGTGACACATGTGCACGATGTAAACACGTCAGATCATCCTTTAAGCCAAAAAGAGTGGTAAGCACAGAACAAGCTCTTGAACTAGTACACATGGATCTATGTGGCCCTATGAAGGTAAGAAGCAGAGGTGGTTCCAGGTACGTTTTCGTTCTAGTTGATGATTACTCTAGATTTGTTTGGCCAATCTTTCTTCATTCTAAAGACGAAACATTCGATGAATTTGTTAGTCTCATGAAACTTGTCCAAAACAAATATAAATCAAACCTAGTAACAATCCGTACTGATCATGGAACTGAGTTCGACAATCATGCTTTTATTGAGTTCTGTAAAACCAATGGTGTTGGACATAACTTCTCGGCCCCTAGAACCCCACAACAAAATGGAGTCGTAGAACGAATGAACAGAACCCTAGAAGACATGGCTCGAACAATGCTTCTTTGCAGTGGCCTACCTAGAAACTTTTGGGCTGAGGCCATAAGTACAGCTTGATATATTCATAACCGTGCTATGATTAGACCTATCCTTAAAAAGACACCTTATGAACTTCTTCGAGGTCGTAAACCAAACATATCTCATTTAAGATGCTTTGGTAGTAAATGTTTTGTTCACAACAATGGTAAAAACAGATTAAGCAAATTCGACCCTAGAAGTGATGAAGCAATCTTTATAGGATATTCAGATCATAGTAAAGCCTACAAAGTTTTTAACAAACGTACTTTATGCATAGAGGAAAGTATTCATGTTATCTTTGATGAGAATAATGTCTTTGTTAAGCCATTACAGGATATAGAGGAAAACCTAGACGAACCTGATTTCAGGTTATCAAGGGAAGATCCTCCTGAAATGGAAATTGAAGAAGGAGAACCTCAAGGAACTCATGATGAACTCAACTTGGGAGAAAATGGTGCGAGAGATGAAACTACAGTTGATGATACTGTAGATAACTCTCAAACCAATGACGCGGAACCCAGAGTTACAGCTAATGAAGCTGTAACTTTGAATCAAAACCAAAGGGAAGAGGCCAGAGTTATACCTGACCCTACTATAAACCCAGGTTTGGATTCAGGGGGAACAAGTCAAGATCCCGAGTCAAGTTCAGGGAATGCAAATGATCAATCAAGGAACTGGAGATACAAAGGCTCTCATCCTTTGAACAATGTCATAGGAAGCCTGACAGATGGAGTTCAAACTCGAAGGAGCTTAAATAACTTTTGTTCATTCTACTCCTTTCTCTCCACCATTGAACCTTCAAATATCAAGGAAGCTCTCGCAGAACCAGACTGGATAGTTGCCATGCAAGAAGAACTCCAGCAATTTGAAAGAAACAAAGTTTGGCATCTTGTTCCTCGACCTAAGGACAGAACTGTCATTGGAACTAGATGGGTATTCAGAAACAAATTGGATGACACTGGAGTCATTGTGCGAAACAAGGCCAGACTAGTAGTTCAAGGATACAACCAACAGGAAGGGATCGATTATGACGAAACCTTTGCTCCTGTTGCTCGTCTTGAGGCAATAAGACTACTCATTGCATTTGCAGCACACAAGGGAATGAAGCTTTTTCAGATGGACGTTAAGACTGCATTTCTTAATGGCTATCTCCAAGAGGAAGTATTTGTTGAACAACCTCCTGGATTTCCTGACAGCAAACTCAAGGATCATGTATTCAAATTGGACAAAGCACTATATGGTCTGAAACAAGCACCTAGGGCATGGTACGACAGATTATCAAAGTTCCTATTGGAGAGTGGATTCAAGAGAGGGTCTGTGGATAAAACCCTATTTCTTAAAAGCAAAAACTCAGATCTACTAGTTGTTCAGATCTATGTTGACGATATTATTTTTGGCTCAACTAATAAAAAGTTGTGCAAGTACTTCTCTAAGTTGATGACTTCTGAGTTCGAGATGAGTATGATGGGAGAACTAAAGTTCTTCCTTGGACTTCAAATACAACAAACTGAAGAAGGAATCAAAGTTCATCAACAAAAATACGTCAAGGAGTTACTAAAGAAATTTGGAATGGAAACCTCTCATGCAATGCCTACTCCAATGGTCACAGATAAGAAGCTAACCAAAGACGAAGATGGTAAGTCTGTAGACGAAACAACTTACCGAGGTATGATTGGCTCACTTCTTTATCTTACAGCAAGTCGTCCAGATATAATGTTTAGTGTCTGTGTTTGTGCGAGATTCCAATCTGCACCAAAAGAATCACACATGATTGCAGTTAAAAGAATATTAAGATACCTAATCGGAACCTCAAAATTATATCTATGGTATCCTATGGACTGTAACTTTAACCTAGTAGGTTATTCAGATGCGGACTATGCAGGATGTTCATTAGACAGAAAAAGTACCTCCGGACTTGCTACCTTTGTAGGTCCTTGTATTATATCTTGGGGATCCAAGAAACAAAATTCTGTCGCCCTATCAACTGCTGAAGCAGAATATATTGCAGCCGCACTGGTATGTTCTCAACTTTTATGGTTAAAACAACAGTTACATGATTATGGTGTTGATGTTGGATGTGTGCATATATTATGTGATAACACGAGTGCTATAATTATATCTAAAAACCCAGCCCAGCACTCGAGGACCAAACATATTGAAATTAGACACCACTTTCTAAGAGACCATGTTGAAAAGAAAAATATAAAATTGGAATTTTGTAGTACGGAAAAACAATGGGCAGATATCTTCACTAAACCATTGGCTAGAGAACGCTTTGAGACTTTGCGATTGGAAATTGGTTTAATCGGTGGCACCTAATCAAATCTTAAAAGCAAAAATAACCCAATGATTGACTACGGTTTAGATGAGATTATATGACTGTGTCTGTATACTCCGCTGCATGTGTATGTATATATTCGATGATAAATTTTGTGATTATAGTTATATTATACTATTTACATATGAATGTGTGCACAACCGATCTCAAAATTATATTACGTCACATATTAATTTTTACCTCACATATATATATTATACATATTACAAATTATATCATACATAATAATATACAAATATTAAACAAAATTCAAAAACTTACCAAAATTAAACACACAAACCGTGTGTGGTACCCCTCACTGCCACGTACCCAGACCTAACCCCCTAGCATTAGACTTTAACCCACCCAACCATTATTACCCCAACTCACCTCCCACTACTCTCATTATTACCGACATTAAAACCCAAAACCTCCATCAAATTTACCAAAACCCATTAATAAAACTCAAAAACTCCACAAAACTCCATTAAATCCGTCCCAAACTCTCACCACACTTCGACTAAACCAACCACCGTAACTCACCATAACCATCATGCCTCCTTCTCGAGCCACCCGCTCCCAACAAAAGAAACCATCTCCTCCTTCACCAACCCCATCACCCCCACCGTCTCCGACACCCCTTGTCGCTTCAGCTCCACCATCCGACAATGGCAAACGACGCAAACTCAACCGCTCGTCCTCCTCCATTCCCGATGACATGCATGACCTAGGCTCTCCGTCGGAAAATTCGCGTCCTCTGTTTTCCGAGTACTCCATAGAAGCCACTAGGGAAGGTCTTGAGAAGGTGTGAATGACTAAGCAAGAAGGTATGTTAATTGAACGTGTTTTACCTTATGCTATTCATGGGGGTCGCTACTATCCAGGGTCATGGGTTGAAAATTCGAAATCTTTGTCTTTCTTTAAAGACTTCTTGAAGTTTCAGGGTTGGGAATTCATTAGTAATTTCTCTGGGTTGATTTTTCCAATCGAAATTGTTCAATTTTTTGCGTCAGTTAAAAGTTGTGATGAAGGGTTGCGTGCTATAGTGAATGGTAAAGATGTCGTGGTAACCACTTCTGATTTCCGTGATATTTTTAAAATTGATCAAAGTGGTCTGGTTCTTGACCCTAGGAAGGAATGGAATGGGGTGTCAAAAGAACAAAAGATGGAAATTAAGAAGTATTTTGATGAGTCTGCAACAGAAAATAGTCCCTTGTTGACCGTGACCTTCTCCCCGAAACTGAAATTGTTTGTCAATTATTTGTGGAATACGATCTTACCACGAAGAGGGGGAAGGGATAAACTTTCGAGTATTGAGGCAGTGGTGTTGTACAATTGGTTAGAAGGTATAAAGATTGACTTGGCTTCGCTTGTTTGTAACAAAATCTTGCAAATATCGAGTGTTCTTGTGAAGGAGAAACCGTGCTCTACACTCGACATCCCCTATGGAATGTGGGTGTCTGAGCTTCTGTTTAAGAAGGGAATTGTTGATGATTCGAGCTTTGGAATCAGGCCTCGTGACAAGATGAATGATCGGATGTTAAAATTAATGGGGATATGCTTTGAAGGGGATGATCTCACGTTTGGTAAGAATATTAGTAAGGAACCCGTGTCGACTTCATCTCCATTCTTTGCAAATCTTGAGGCAAAAATGGACAAAGTCATTGGTTTGTGTGAAAGGCAGAAGAACACTGGTGAGACAGGGGGTAGTTGTAAGAAGAGAGGTCGTGATTTTGAGGTTGTGGTAAAAGAATAGATGGAGAAAGTTGATAAGCATTTGGTGAAGATTGGGTCAGAGGTCTCGGTGGTATGCTCGGAGTTGTTAAGCATGAGCGATCGTCTCTCATTCATCACGTCTCAGGGAGGAGCCATGGTGAGAGACCATGGGTTGTTGCGAGAGGATGCTTCTAAAGCACTTGAGGCCGTCAAGGCACTCTCGCTCAAGGTACTTAACTTCGAAATCGCACTCAATGCTCAAGGGAGGAACGTTAACAGTTGCCTCGATAGGTTGGAGACCCTCGAATTCCGTACCCGACCCGACTACGTGAACCCTTATGCAAAGAATCCGGGCTCAAGCTCTCGCTCTTGATAATCCGTATCCGTTTCTGACTCATTAGAAGTAATGGTTGTGTTGTTGTTGTTCAAAGTCTGGGGTGGACTTATAAACAAATTTGGTATTGTGGCCCAATTTCATTACCTGGCCCATTAGGAATCCGAGGCCATATCCCCTTTTGCCTTCCTCGGATTTCTTAATCCTCAACCGGCCCAGTTCTTATTCTTTTTTTGATGCGGCCCAATTTGCTTGTTACCTTTTGCCTTAGCCCATCCTATCTTACACCTAGCCAGGCCCATTTTTTTTACAAAACACTATTATTTCTAATTCGGCCCATTGGCATAGTAAATTCGGATTGGTTGTGTATATTTTAACATTCCGTATGTGCTTGTATGATATTTTCTATGTTCATATTTTTCGACTCGTTTATGTGCTTGCTTATGCTTCGTACGTATATTATTCTAGTCGTTTCATGTCTTTGTTCTCATCTTTTCGATGATGTCAAGAGGGGGAAATATGCGACTTAGATTAGAATTTGCCTAAGCTTGCTCCTTGTCGTAATCCATTGTCTCTTAGGGTTCTTAAAGGATATAGGATAGATAGAAGATAAAAACCCTAAGTTGATCCTTGCTATGAATGACCATTATTATATTGAGGGGGAACATACACTTAGACACAAAATCTAAGAGAGACTTGCCATCATCAAAAAGGGGGAATTTGTTGAACCATGTATTCAAATATATATATAGTATATATATGTTTATGTTTTGATAATGACAAGTCTAGCTTTTTATATACTATATACTCGTATGTATAATCGTGTGCTAAGTGTACAGAACATTACTAACAAGATCTAATCAATCAAGTATAAAAGATTCAAGCATGTTAGTCTTATCAACTATAGCTTTAGTACAAGATCACAAGCGCGCATAATAGACTAAAGTTATACTTATCAACTATAGCTTTAGTACAAGATTGGTTCTAGTTATAGCCCGTAGCTATAACTCTATATCATGAAGAAATGATCGGAATATATATGTGTTTGAGTTGAAACGATTGTTTCTATATTAGTGTCGTGTAGAATTAGTGTTTAATTGGTATTCTATTTTAATAAATAGAATTGTTAATCTTAATAGGATTATATAAAATATCTTTAAGTTAAATAAGGAATAAATAATTGTCTTATGAGATAATTATTTATTACTAAAATAAACTAAGGATTTTTTATATGATTTTAATTGTCAAAATATATAATCTAAGTTATGGTTTGTTTCGATTTTTGGAAAACGTGTAACATGTCACGTTTCTATAAATCGTGTAGGGTTTATTTAAATAAATATTATGTATTTATTTAATGTCCTAAACTAACTAAGATTATATTATGGTAATATATTTTATTATCTTTGACTTGGTTTAGGAAGTTGATTTAATAAGGATACTAATTGTTTATTATATAAAGATCTTTCCTAAATATGAATTAGGAAATTGATTCCTTATATAATACATAAAGTATATTATTAAATCTTTCCTAAATATATTAAGATTAGATTTAAGGTAGTATTACTAAAAGACTAGTATTCTAGTTTTAGTAATATTCCTAAATCATCTAGGGTTTGAATTACCTAGATACATATTCTATATAAATAGACTACCTATGATACATTAAAACACACGAAATACACACACATATCTACACGCAAATCAAGAGAGCCGCCGTTCATATATTCTTCATATTCAAGCTTATCATTGTCATATCCGATTCAAGATTCAAGTGCTCAAGCATTGATCTTATTCATTCAAGATTGTGACATCAAAAAACATTGAAGACTTTATCTTATTAACGTAAGATAGAACGAGTATTTAGCGGTACTCATTGTAAGACAAATATTTAACGGTATTTGTCGAAGCTAGATATTTAACGGTATCTAGATAGAGTTGTGACTAACATCAAAGTCGCACGAGTAGGGTTGATAAAATTGTAATCCAGAGTTGGTACTAATTTTATTAATCGAGAATAGTGGACGTAGGTCTCAAAGTGTGAGACTGAACCACTTCAAAAATATTGTGTCTCTCTTTATTACTTGCTCTACTCAACGATCATCATACAAACTTACACACATCGAAGAAGATTTGAAAAGAAGGCATACTCAATTCAACCCCCCCCCCCCCCCTTCTTGAGTATATTACATCAATAGACTCTTCATCATTGTACTAACTGTCAAGGACACCAGCCCCAACACGCAGGCTGCCACGCCTGGCCGCAGGCCTGCGCTTGGGGCCGCAAGCTGCGGTTTACACGGGCTACAGCCTGGCGGTTTCTTGGTCACGTTTGCTTACTTCTTGATTCATTGCTCGACAATGCAAGAAGGTTGTTATAGGATGTACACGACATGTCAAGGCAACCATTCACACATATCCATCAACATATAATCATAAGCAAGCGATAACAAGCATGTGACGGATACTAGTTTGCCCATTAACTATAACCAACATTTATCATTCATTACAACCAAATAAATCATGAATTTCATTTCAATTGATTAAATAAAGAACATCACCATACAAACCATCAAAATTTCAGAAATTAAACCACAATAACCACACAAAAACGATTTTTGACTTAAAGTCGAGTAACCTCTCAAAGTTACCTTTAAAGCTCTTCTAACCTTCAAGGAAACTCGTCGATGAAGTCCAAGCATCCATTCTCACCAACAAACAACAAGAAAAATGAAACCCTAGAAAAAAAATGGGTTTTCAGAAAACTCAACAAGACTAGCTTTTGTTGACATGAAAAGAAGGAGAAGAGGAAGAGGAGAACATACCTATAAAGAACGCGAGATTTGAGCAAGGAACGAAGGAGCTAGGGTCGGATTTGTGTCCATGGAGAAACACCAACAACGGGGATTGGGGGTTTTGTGTTTGATGAAGGAGATGGAGAAATGAATTGAGTTTTTGGAGGAAAACATAACATAAGGGTTATAAGGGGTTTTGAGCCGGAAATGACTCGGGATTCATTTAATGAGTCCGGATGACTCGAATTTGGCTAACTAAGACGGAAATAACATCTCAAGTCTATTATTAATCAAGACGAAACGAATCATACAAATAAACTACAATTCATGAAATTATTCGATTTACTTGTCATTTTGAAAATTAAAGTCGAAACTTAAAAATTATAAAATTCGAAATATCGTTTGAAACTAAGATGCTTAAAAATGAAATATTCATATTATTAAAAATATATTTACGAAATTCCATGAAATATGAATTATTCTCGAAATTAAATTAAACCTTTAATTTATAAAACGAAAATTATTCGGGTGTTACAATATAGAGTCATTGGGGCAGCAAAGAGCGAGCTAATATCGGTCAAGTCGTTTCTCGCTTCTTTGGGAGTATTTCATACCGATGAGATGGATTTGTTTTGCGACAACCAACCTGCAATTCACATAGCAAAGAATCCCGTATTTCACGATAGAATTGAACGAAACATATTGAGATCGATTGCCATTTCATTCGACAACACCTTGTTTCGAAGGATATAAGGCGACGTCACACGCGAGAAGCAAAGAACAGATTGCAAACCTATTCACTAAGGCAATCGGGGGGGGCATTCGATCATCTACAATTCAAGTTGGGTCTTGGTGTTCCACGAGCTCCAGCTTGAGGGGGAGTGTCAAGATTACGACTAAGCATATTCTGCATTATCTTGTGAATAATATTGTGATATGTAATCTGTTATTTAGGATATAATTGATATGCTACTAACTGATAGGAGAAAGTTTAGGAAGGAGTTTAGGAAGGAAGATAAGGAGGAGATTACGTTGTATAGTATATAACATAGTTATAGTTGTGTATTTGTGTCTTACGTTGAATGCAATTAAGGAATTATCAATAAACTTTTCTCATTTGTCGTAGCTCTTCAACATGCATGTTTTATTATACAATACGAGGGAGGAAACAATAAGTCTCTCTTCAAACGGATATAATCGTTTTAAGACTAAAATATGTTACTCGCATAGATAAGACAAGTCCTTTTGCTAATTTTTTGATCCGTCTTATTGTTTCAAACGGATATACTTGGTTTAAAAGAAGAATTTGTGGGGAGGAAAATGTTATGCGAGTTCCGATAAATAGGAATGATGGAAAAAAAATCAGTGCTTAGACCATCCCCAAGCAAGGTCGCCAAGGAGGTCGCGACCTTGTTGGGTCGTGCTAATGACATAATTAAGTAACTAATGTTGGTGACCTTGAACTAATTTTGGTGACCTTGAAAATTTGAGGGTCAATTTGTGACCTTGAAGTAATGTGGTGACCTCCTTGGTGACCTTACACGTGTCACTCTGTTATTGGCATAAAAAAAGGACAAAGATGGGTTCACGTGTCACTATGTGAAAGACTCATTACGTAACATATACAACGGTACGTATATGATTTTTATTTTTTAATTTCATCCAAGTTTCTTTCATAAAATAAAGTACCTTAATTATTGAATTAGTAAGAGTAACGATACCGCGTTCCAAAAAAAGTTTATGTATTGAAATTACAACAAATATTTTAAATGACGTTCGCTTCAATTATAAATTTCAAATAAAACCGTCCGCTAATATTTTATAAATAAATGTCGCTTCATTTTTAATTTTTATATAACAGTTAATTTATATCGAATCATGTTTTTAGTAATTTTTGTCAATGGTCTTTTTACTTTTTAAAATTTAAATATTGTTATTTAATTATTTTTTTAGCCATATTGTACTAAACATATTGGACTAGTTTTTATTTTATCAAAATTATAAAAATAACTTATTTATAATATGATATTAATAATAAATAAAAAGGTAAGAGTGAGGTTTTGGTGGGATAGAGAATGTAATAAAGGGTTGAAAATATTGGAAAATTGAAAATTAAAGAAAAAATAATTGAGTTGATGACTTAGGTCGTGACCTTCTGCTTGAGGGGGTGAAAATGGGTTGAATGTGAGTCAAGATAATCAAGGTAAGATTAAGAGTAAAAATATTGGTGACCCGATTATGATGACCTTCTGCTTGGGGATGGTCTTACCATCATGGTAACACATTGCTCGCACTGAAGAATGGTTGAGTTCTGGTACCAAATATGTTCATTTTCATCGGTTAAACTTGTGTCGCCTTTGGAAACAAATGTGTGTAATTTATTATATTCGTATTAAACTTTGTAATTTATGCAAAGATGTATTTTTATATTGTTAAGAAAACAAAATGAATGCCGAATGCGTATTTCAAATTGTGCTCCTTGATCAAATAGTAGGATTGTGCTAGGCTATTATTAACTATATAGCTTGTTGAGATTATCTTGTGTAATCTCTTTATTTTGCTTTTTCACGCGAATTTTAGGCTTTACATACACTTCAATCTTACTTTTTGTCTATTACCCTTGGGTTATTTACAAAAAAAAAAAGTGAATCACTCACCCACCCTCGTTTCTACTTTTTCAAACATTAGTCAGAATTCAAGTTCATAATGCTATCGCAATTATGTTAGCAATTGAAATTTTCATGAACAGAACACAAGTTTTGAAAAAATAACGTTTATGCAGATAAACCCATTACATACTATGGATTACGCGGTTTACGATCTGGGTAATATATATCCGATCCGTTTTAAGTTAAAACAATCTTTACGGGATGATACTGATACTCATGTTTGGCTAATTAATTTAGAGAAATACATAAATCGAGAAGTAAGAGACGGTAATAATAGGGAAGATAATTGCATTCCATTTCCATTTCCATTTCAAGCACATACATAAAATAGTACTCCGTAAGTAACTAAATTACATCATCACTTGACATTGTTACAAAGCTTGACAGCAGCATCAACAACAACAACAGTGGATGCAACAGTAGTGATGACCGGACCGACTATTGGTATGAATGGTGCAACCGGTGCAACGACCGTCAACACCGGTGTTGCTACTTTTGCTACATTCACAACATGACCCCAAACGATATCCATTTTCTTAGTTATGGCCTGGAGAATTGCTGTAGTACTGGAGTATAATAATAATAATAATAATAATAATAATAATAATAATAATAATGTACGGAGTATTTTGCAAGAGTACCCTGTTATTATTTATACCTGGCGAATGATGAATGTTTCGATCAAGGTGAGTTACTGAGTTCGTTGGATATTCTAATATTTGGAAAATTGTGCCAAGGCTCCTTCAAATTTAATGTAATGGCACGACAAAACATTGATAAACTGTTGGACAATGGACTAGAAATTGTATAGAAACACGAAACGAATTCATGGACAACTGTTAAGTTTATTGTGTAATGTGTATTACGTGAATTGTTGATGTTCATCGTCCAACTTGTTCTTTTCCAATAATTATCATGTAGAACCACGCATAAAGCTAGGGTAAATTTTCAAAATCGCTATATTTCACCCTTACTTTTCTCATTCCGTCCTTAATTTCATTTCAAATGTTCCAAAATTACCCCTATCTTTGTAAAAAATACTTAACACGTTAATATATTGGTTAATCATATAAGATAAGTATAAATAGTTACGCGTACGCGTAGTTTAGTAATTTTATTTACGGTAAAAACATTACGAGGTAATATAATTACTTCAAATAACCTTAAGATGAAATTTAATTACCACACATCAACACTTTGTAATAATTTTTCTTTCTAAAAATTTATTAACAAATATATTTATTGATTAATGGGTGACGACTGACGATACCCCATTTTTCGATTATATTTTTGAATCGTACGATAATAATAGTTCTTACAATAATGACATAAATTGATTTAACAATGATTGGAATGACAAACAACATTATCGATATTACGATGAGTATAGTAGTCACCAACACGGAGAAGGAAGCGGTTTTGTATATGGTGAAAACAATACGGTTTCATATAATTATACCGAAGAAGCAAAAAATGAGGTATTAATCGATTTAATTAAATTCCGTCACTTATTATTATTGTTTCGTCACATTATTTAATCTGTAGAGTAACTGTAAAATGGTCCGTTCATGTGAATTACATGAACAGACCTAGGCATGTTCATGTAGTTCACATGAACTCGCTCAGGCATGTTCATGTGAATTACATGAATGATCCATTTTTAAAAAAGGAAAAAAATTTACAACGTTGCTACTTTGCAGTGAATTACTATTAATTATTTTAGAGGATTTATTTTGGGATTAAGATGATAAACTAATCAAAGAGAATAAGAGAGAAAAAATTGTTTTCTTCTTGTGTTTCCAACCTCACGGCCAAAACCCTCTATATATAGGGTTTTGGTTTATGTTGGTATTGTACTTCAATTAGGAAACCTCATTATAATATAATATTTTGAGTCAGTTTCCTTATTCCGAACTTCCTTAAAATATCATATATTAATACTTTTCGGTGTACAAATTTAATTCCCGGAGAATATTAATTAATTATCTTATAATTAATTAATCTCAATTATATTATTCTATCATATATTAAAATATAATTAGTAAATATAACTTTTATACATATTTATTAGAGTTAACATTTAATTCATTTCTTCTAGTTATTATTTAATCATATTAAATGTTTATCATCTACTTAACTACATTTAGCTAAGTTTAGCATATATGTAATTATCTCAATATATAATCACATTTCTCAGTACTATACTATAGGTGTGACCTTTAGGGATCAGCTGATTATCGCTATCATATGACAGTAACGTCAAACTTCTAGTGAGTCAATCGTTACCGATAAACGTTAATCAACTGATTAATATACTAAGTATCCCTGCGTGATCCTGTAAAAGATTTACTCAAATAATCACACACTGTGGAGGACATTTACTCCAACAATCTCCCACTTGTCTTACAAGTGTGTGTGCGATTACGATTCTCATATCCATGCATTATTCTCCCACTCAATGGAAGACAAATTGCAAAATCTTACCTTACAAGGTCGTATCTCCCAAGTAATCATATCAGGAGTGGTTTCCTCGACTAGAGAGCAACATAACTGATACGAATCATATTCGAGCATGACCATGCGTTTAAGTTACTACTCCTCGAGTGGCCCTGAGAAATATATATAAAACCTGATAAAAGCTGAATATTTTCCTTGACTTATGACCTGTCGATGGAAGCACATCAGTATGAAATGACCAAGTAAAAGTCCGATTGGTCTCCTTTTACGGTGCGACCTAGGACAGAAACCAAAGCCACCCAAAAACTGTCTATATCGCATGAAATAAACACTGGTCAAAAGAACCGACTTTAGGAATCACGATAGACGTCCCATTCACGACCAGGCACCTAATGTATCTTAACATTTAGGGTACTCTATGTTGTGGTCACTATGTCCTATGCGATATCATATACCCATATTTGTTATTGATCAGTCAGACGCTTGACTTATGGAATATTGAACCTTCCATCCTTCAACTAACAAAATAATCACCTGAGTTATCAGCTCATATTGGTGTTTACGGACAAAAACAGACACATAAAGTAAAACAGTTCACTGTGTGGTGTTCAAAAATTGTCGTACAATCCACATGTAATACAATATAAAGAAATTCAATGATTTTATTAAGTAATAATTTGAAATGATCAAACATTAATCAAACAATGTTTATTACAATTCTGGAACACGCTTTATCCCCATGGATGAGATGTGCCCTTCATGTTTATTATGCGGTAGTGCCTTAGTCAGAGGATCAGCAATGTTGTTATCCGTTCCAATCTTGCACAATGCTATCTCATTTTGCTCCATGTAATCTCTTATCAGATGAGCTTTTCTGAGTACATGTCTAGATTTGTTGCTAGACTTAGGCTCCTTAGCCTGGAAAATTGCACCACTGTTATCACAATAAAGAGTGATTGGATCTTTTACACCAGGTGCTATGTAATACCCCCATTTATTTAAGGAGCCTTTAGCAAGACATCCTCAGTAAATAGAACTGTTACCATCTCGGAAAGACCGAGGTAGTGAATAACAAAGTAGAACACCCAAAGTACTTTATATAAAATTGGTAAAATTTAAACTTTACTGTTACAATTACTACTCAGCGGAAAGTAAAATATAACTGATAGCTTCGAAGAGTGTGATCTAATTCTAAGTCGGTCCATCCAAGTACTTACGCCATCCCATGCTCCCGCAGCGCCATCTTTCCTGTAGAATCTACTCCCCATTCCGGATCATCGTAGGTGTCACACGAATACACAGGGTCAACCACGAGGTTGAGTAGATAAAACAGACAAAACATAAACAACAATAGAACTGCATCTTCTTCCATCTCCATCTCATTCAACCAGCCACTTCACCTCCACCACACCACACCTCCATCACACCACACCTCCCATCACACCACACCTCCCATGGCCATATTACAAGTCCCATATCACAAGACCCATATCACAAGACCCATTTCACAAACCCCGATCTCCACAGTAATCAATAATAATAATACAATCCATAGTACATTCATAAACGATTATATCAATCTTGTAATAACAACACGCACACTTTCTGTCATAACACAATCACAGGTACATATATATATCCCCTACCTCAATTGCGGATTGACAACTGAACAGCTGCTAAAAACGTTCCACCTTGAACAGCCGAACTCAATTCCTATAATTAGTATTGAATATCAATTTCTACCCATACAATCGCATTACTAAGAATACTTGACCATGTTCATATTCATATCAATTATTATGAACTCCTCATTCATATCCATCATCACTAGTCAATTAAAACTTACTAATTATATACTTACTGTATATAGACAACAATAACATAATTAGTATGTATCATATAATTATAACCATGATAAAATAACAACACCACTAATCATAACAAAATTAATGTTAATAATGGTAATGATAAAAACAATATGTAACAATAATAACAATAATGTCACATGAAATAAAACAATAACATTTGATAAGATATTAGTATTGATATTACTAATAACAATATTAACAACAATAATAAGAATAATAATAACCCTATTAATAATAATAATAAAAAAAAACAATAATAGTAATAATAACCATAGTAATAATAATAATAAATGTAACAACAAAGCCAAGTAACGAATCTAACAGCCCGAACAACCCTCCGACCAGCCCACTTCGCAGCTCCTTCGACACCCCTTCTACAGCCCGAACCACCACCATACCACCGTGGTTGAGACCCCTGAACCATGGTGCAACCACTGACCCTGACCACTAATCCACACTCACCCACGACAGACATCGAAACCAGCCCTAAACACGCTGGACACAAACACCAACCCAACTCCTGCTCATAACCCGTGTTACCCCCTTCCGTACACATTCCCCTAACCACCTAACAACACCACCGTTACCATGACCAAGCACTAACATCGACACTCTACGCCACCCCCGACACCCTCGTGGTAACCACCTGGGCTCGAAACCACCTAAACCCTATGAAACAGACTCCTCAACCCGAGCATAACACCCCCATTAAACCCCTGCTTCTGCGTAAAACACTCCAGCCACTTTCCGAATAACAGTACGGTGCTAAACAACCACCCTTCACCACCCTAATCACCACCAAACAACCCACAGACACCCTACTATTATTACCCAAAAGTCGAACTCAAGGACACATCAAAACGAGACTGAAAACGACACAATTACGAGCAGACTACATGAGCAAAACAGAGCACGAACAGAGTCGTTGATGCGTGTCTATTTTATGATGTTTTAAATCTATTTTTTACACGCATTTTATCGCTCATTTACTATGTTTTAGCCTTTATATCCCAACAATTGTCTACTTTCGTATTTTTATGCACTTTTGCAGATTTGTGCGGAAAAGGGACGATTTTATACAAAACTTATGCCCTCGGGATCTTTCATAACCAAGGAACAAAGGAAAGTCATCTCGAAACATTGACCAAGTGCCTAGAAGTCAAACCAAGGACAAATTAAGGCGATCCTACAGGAAAATAGGTCGACCGACCTACTTCATGGGTCGGCCGACCAGGCCTCTGTTATGAAAAGTCCAGAAATCACTGAAGCCTGACAGTAGGTCGACCGACCTAGAACATAGGTCGACCGACCTCTGCGCAGACCCAGAAGCTCTCCGAAAGCCCATTGAAGTGTTTGAGTCATTAGGAAACTCTAATTTTTCCGCCTATTTAAGCAAAGGACGTGATTAGGGTTTAGGGGGAGAGTATTACATTCAGTTCTTAATCCAGTAGTTTAGTTTATTTCTACATCCAATTACAAACTCTCAATTTATCTTTAGTTTTAGTTTTCTCCTTTCAAAGTTATTGCTTTGTAAGTTTTATTCATTGTTCATCAATCCTTCCACGATAATCAATAAAGCTTGTTCTTTTCCGCCCTAATCCATATTCCGGTAATTCTTATTTCAATTTCAGTTCATCAATTGTTCTTGTCTTAGAATTACTAGTATCCGGTTTAAGTTAGAATCTCAAGCCTTTATTATTATTGCATGTTTAGATTGATATTCGTTATGATTTCCATGTTTATTCCTGTTTTTATTATTGTTTCAATAGTTATGAGTAGCTAATTTCATATGTTAGGATGTGGGGAGTGAATATGCATAGGTAGTATGAATTCTCGAATCAACATTTTGAAGGCAGGAGGTCGGCCGACCGGGGTAGTTGGTCGGTCGACCGACTCGTGTTTGAATTCTGTTTCGCTTTAATTTGTAGACTATAATAACCTACAATGAGACCAAAAGGAGACTTGTAGGATGTTAGTAATGACCTACCCAAGATTGAGAGATACGGGAAGGGCATTGGTTTACACTTTAAGACAGCTAGGTTACTCAAGACTGGAAGGTATGTGACCTAGAATTTAGGAATCACCCTTATTGTTGACACCCAATAATTGTGAGACCTAGGAACTAATAGCATAGGCCGAAAGGAGCTATTAGGTACCATAGACCGAAAGGATATGTTACACCCCTTACGTGACTGCAATACATGTTGACTTAGGATTTACACCATCGTAGCTATTTACTACCCGAACATCCTAGCATCTCTTTTATCATCGTTTTTACATCTTCTTTTCAGTTTTATTCTTTACTATAATTGTTAGACTTAGTTCAAACCAAAATAACTCAAAACCCCCTCTTTATTGTTACTTAATAGATTAAAAATTAGCAAACATAATTAACCTTGTCTCTCTGTGGTTCGACCCTTACTATCACTATCTATAGTTTTAGTCTGGTTTATAAATCTTATCTTTGACACCCACAACGACGGGTATCAAATTTTGGCGCCGTTGCCGGGGAGACAAGGAACTTTGGTTCCTTGAGACCGTTGCTTACTTTTGCTTCTAGTTTTGCTTGTGCAGAGTTAGAAGTATGATTTTTGAGAGGAAGACTTGAGTACTCTCGGTTCAATTGCGATCATGCCTACTATTTATGATAATCTTCAGCCAACGACACACCACCTTCCACAGGGATTTACTCTCCCCTTTGAAATTCATCTTTCCTATATCGAATTGGTGGAGCAAAATCAGTTTGTCGGTCTACCGAATGAGGATCCTTGGAAGCATTTGGAGCTATTTACGGATTACTGTTGTTCCATACCCGTACCGGCTGGGGTGACACAAGATGAAGTTAAGGAGAAGATGTTTCTTTTCTCCTTGAAAGATTCCGCGCGTCAATGGATTCGCTACCTTTTTAAGGTAGCAGCTAGAGTTACTGACTGGACATCTCTGGCATTGGCTTTCTGCAAACAGTACATTTCGCCTGCCAAAACCAATGCTTTGAGAGTTCAAATTTCAAATTTCCAGCAAGGACCCGATGAGGCATTTCATGAAGCATGGGCCCGTTTTAAAAAGTTGGTTCGATCTGTTCCTCACCAGGCTTTGAGGAATGGTACCTCTGCAACCAATTTTATAACTCTTTGTATGATGACTACAGAGCCATCCTTGATTCGGCTACAAATGGTAGATTTCAAAATAATGTAGCTTATGATAAGGGTTGGGACATTATTGAGGAGATGGCGGTTCATAGAGCTGAAAATGGAAATTCACGTGGGAATTCACCGAAAACAAGTGTTGAAACAAGTCATGTTGCCGCACTTGAAGCGTCCAATAACCCCCGTTTCGAAAAACTTGAGAAAGCTCCCGTTCATAAAACAAATGAGGCTTCGGAGTTGAGAACGACTTTCCAAACCCTCATGACTCAAATGTTGGAAATGAAAAAGGCTCAAGCTGCATCATTGAAAAACCTTGAGAGCCAAATAGCAATCTTAGTTGCTAATCGGATTGCTAACTCTCCGAGCAAATGTGAGAGTCCCGTAAAGACGATCAATGCCATTAATGTCCAAAGCGGTCTTTCCCATGATGGATCGGGAAGCCAAGAGAAAGAGTTGGAAAAGGTTGAAAAGTCTACCGAAGTTCCTAATACAGTAGCTGAACTCGTCCTCAGTGATGATGGTCGACCGACCGACGTTCATGGTCGATCGACCACGGTACCTGATGGTCCTCCAATTTCTGACAGACAGAAACTTTCTGAACTGAGCTCGATCGGTCGACCGACCAGTACACCCGGTCGACCGACCGCGATACCTGAGCAGACTATGGATTCGCCTCCTGAGTTACCTGACTCTTCTCTCATCAATGACTCGACGAAGATTCTGAAGTTAAAGGAGCCAAAGATTGTTGATTCTGCGACAAGCGTTGTGGTCCCGTATCCGGATCATGTGGAGAAAGTGAAGTTGGAGCATCAGTTCGGAAAAATCTTGGAGATCCTCAAAGGCCTTGAGCTTGAGAGAAAATTGGAGGACCATGCTGTTATTTCTGTTGCTACGGGTCATGGTAAAGAGGGCATAGGAGATCCTGGTAATACTAGTGAGAAAAAATTGGAGCAAGTTGCTGAAGAAGATCGGCCGGGCAAAGTAAAGAAGCGTGTCATAGCCTATGTGACACCAGATACCCTTCATCCGGCTAGGCCTGTTGTCTGGAATCCCAGAGTAGCGGTCTATACTGCTGAAAGGACCTCTTTTATTAGCCAAGTGCCTTACTTTGGGGTATCTTGCTGTTGAGTCGTAGTGTTAGTCAAGTGTCCTATTCCGGTTTTTGTAGGACTATTTTTGTTCTTTCTTTTAGACTTAGACTCTTTTTGTTTTTTTTGCTTTGTTTTTATAGACTTGGTAGTTTTGGGTTTGGCGCAAGTTTTGGGCGCGTTAATTTCGTTTTACAGGTTTTGTGAAAGATTAACTCAATCCGTTGAGTTAATTAGATGAAGAAAAACGAGCACTGTCACAGGTGAGGTAGTCGGTCGACCAGAAGCACCAGTCGGTCGACCGATGGCTGCATTCCAGTAGCTTCGGACCAGACCACATGGTCGGTCGATCACTACTACTGCTGCCGCCTGTTCTCGTTTGCCTCGGGAAGCGTACCAGCAAGCCTAGGGAGTCTTTCTCTCTATCCTTCTTTTATGCTTTCATTTTCTCCTTTATTTTCATACCTTGTGATTATTATTTATCACCCAAATGCTTTTAATTTCCGAAAAAAGTTGTCTTGTTTCTTTTCCAGGTCTATAAAGCAGCACTGCTGGCTACCGAAACCTCCTAGCTCACGCTGGTTTGGGGAGGTTTCCGTTCGCGCATATATTCAGTGAGTTTTTTCCATTTTCCTTGTTTCTTTATTTTCCTTGTATTGTTCCTTAAATTTATGAAACCTTTGCTTAGGCTAATGCACAATGGGGACATTGTGCGGGCTGGTTTGGGGAATGGTTTCGTGTCACATGCATTGTTCCATTGCATTTCGTCACACGTTTATTGCATTTCCGTATTGCATTGTTCTTTTCTTTATTTCCCTTGCATATACAAAAATCCAAAAATATAAAAAAATTCAAAAAAAGTCCAAAAAATGCACGTTTATTTTAGCATATAGGTCGAGTCGGAACAGAGTATTTCAAGGATGATTTTGCTATCTTACATGTTTATGCCCTTACCTTGCCTTGTCAAACTCGTTTTTAGTATGAGAGTCTTTTACATATCTACGAGTTCTTGTCAATTTGTATATCTTGAGACTTGACTTATACCTTGGCAACCTACTATACATTCTAAGTTTTAGAGCTTTATTTCCTGGTTTCATCTTTAAACCAGTTGTCTAGGATGTGAGTAGTGCTCCCCTTGGAACATGTTACATCAATATGCATAAACATGAACTTGAATTGCTATATACTTGTTTACTATCTCGTTTTGTGAGTCTCGGTACGTGTATTTGGGATCCCTTTTCTCTTAATTACCCATAAGCCAAAATTGCCTTTTTATTCCCCCAAAACTACATCCCATACTTAGCCTACCCTTCCAAGCTAGTATTTGTGGTCTTTGGTTCATTTTTTGAGGCATCTTGGTTTGTATGCTATCTTGAGCAAAAAGAGAAAAGAAAGAAAGAAAACAAAAGAACAGAAAAACAACTCAGAAAGAAAAGAAAGAAAAAACGAAACGGAAAAAAATCAAAATATACAGCATAGTCAGTCGACCGACCACCATCATAGGTCGGTCGACCAACTGACAGGATCAGAAATTCAAAGTTTCGTTCTGAAATCCCTTTCTTCTACATGTTGTCACTCCCGTACTTCATTCGAAATATTTGGGAGTCATTTCTTATACTTAATGTGAGAGTTGTGCTACAAAAGAGCACTTTCTTAATGTCAAAAAGTCGTGAAATAGGTTGTTGGGAACCGGTTTTACTAGCTTGGCTACTAACCCCTCAAATCCAAAAACATCTTAACCACTTTTTACCTTTTACCTCACATATCTTTCATTACCTCAATTGCATGTATCCGAGTCACTTGATGAGTGTGTTTATACATAGTTGTAGAATTCTTGTTCATGTTAGATTGCAGGCATGTTTTCATGGGTCGCAGTTAGGTGAGTGTCATTACAATATACTTATTTCTATCTTCTACATATACTCACCCTTTGCTTCATGAGTGTCTCGAGCGTACCGCGAGAGTCCATGGTATAAAGTCTCTATAGTCTCTGGTTTTGCAAAATTTGACAACACCACAACTCGTTTGCATGATTTAAATACTTTCTCATTTTGTACTTGGCATTGGTTTAGGCTTACAAGTAAATTTCGCTCTGAGATTGAAATCGTTCCATTAGTTAAGATCGAGTTTATTTCTTGCTTGAGGGCAAGCAAGGTTTGGTTTGGGGAATTTGATGCGTGTCTATTTTATGATGTTTTACATCTATTTTTTACACGCATTTTATCGCTCATTTACTATGTTTTAGCCTTTATTTCCCAACAATTGTCTACTTTCGTATTTTTATGCACTTTTGCAGATTTGTGCGGAAAAAGGACGATTTTATACCAAACTTATGCCCTCGGGATCTTTCATAACCAAGGAATGAAGGAATGTCATCTCGAAACATTGACCAAGTGCCTAGAAGTCAAACCAAGGACAAATCAAGGCGATCCTACAGGAAAACAGGTCGACCGACCTACTTCATGGGTCGGCCGACCAGGCCTCTGTTATGGAAAGTCCAGAAATCACTGAAGCCCGACAGTAGGTCGACCGACCTACAACATAGGTCGACCGACCTCTGCGCAGACCTAAAAGCTCTCCGAAAGCCCATTGAAGTGTTTGAGTCATTAGGAAACTCTAATTTTTCCGCCTATTTAAGCAAAGGATGTGATTAGGGTTTAGGGGAAGAGTATTACATTCAGTTCTTAATCCAGTAGTTTAGTTTATTTCTACATCCAATTACAAACTCTCAATTTATCTTTAGTTTTAGTTTTCTCTTTTCAAAGTTATTGCTTTGTAAGTTTTATTCATTGTTCATCAATCCTTCCACGATAATCAATAAAGCTTGTTCTTTTCCGCCCTAATCCATATTCCGGTAATTCTTATTTCAATTTCAGTTCATCAATTGTTCTTGTCTTAGAATTACTAGTATCCGGTTTAAGTTAGAATCCCAAGCCTTTATTATTATTGCATGTTTAGATTGATATTCGTTATGATTTCCATGTTTATTCCTGTTTTTATTATTGTTTCAATAGTTATGAGTAGCCAATTTCATATGTTAGGATGTAGGGAGTGAATATGCATAGGTAGTATGAATTCTCGAATCAACATGTTGCAGGCAGGAGGTCGCCCGACCGGGGTAGTTGGTCGGTCGACCGACTCGTGTTTGAATTCTGTTTCGCTTTAATTTGTAGACTATAATAACCTATAATGAGACCAAAAGGAGACTTGTAGGATGTTAGTAATGACCTACCCAAGATTGAGAGATACGGGAAGGGCATTGGTTTACACTTTAAGACGGCTAGGTTACTCAAGACTGGAAGGTATGTGACCTAGAATTTAGGAATCACCCTTATTGTTGACACCCAATAATTGTGAGACCTAGGAACTAATAGAATAGGTCGAAAGGAGCTATTAGGTACCATAGACCGAAAGGATATGTTACACCCCTTACGTGACTGCAATACATGTTGACTTAGGATTTACACCATCGTAGCTATTTACTACCCGAACATCCTAGCATCTCTTTTATCATCGTTTTTCCATCTTCTTTTCAGTTTTATTCTTTACTATAATTGTTAGACTTAGTTCAAACCAAAATAACTCAAAACCCCCTCTTTATTGTTACTTAATAGATTAAAAATTAGCAAACATAATTAACCTTTTCTCTCTGTGGTTCGACCCTTACTATCACTATCTATAGTTTTAGTCTGGTTTATAAATCTTATCTTTGACACCCACAACGACGGGTATCAGTCGTCACTGTCGACACTTTAGGGGGTTGTCGTGTCACCCATGATGGTCCTATGGTGAGGTGAAGATGGTAGACATATAATACGTATCATAGAGATTACATATAGCTAAAAACACATATATAACGATCTGCAAAGAGGATGATAAGTACTCACGAAAATAGCGTTAACGCTGACGGTGATAATTGTGTCAGTCATGAAACATGGCTTCCCTTGTCCCTTTCTTTCTTCTTAGCATCGCACTCGGATTACTGGTATACGGGGCATGGAGGCAGAAGAGAGGGTAGGGTTTTGTTTCACGTTTATGTGGCAAAGAGGAGCGTAGGGTTTGACAGCGGAAAGTGTCGATGGATAGGTTTTTGGTTAGGTGTTCTTGTGTTGTTAATATTACTAGGGTTTTGTGTTTTATTTGTTCACATACCCGGTTCCCTACCAAGCCCAAGTCAAATCATGCCTCTCGAGGCCCTTCATGACATAACCCGTTCGTACCCCGTAACTTAAACTTAACCAATGCTCGTGTTTAAAATAACGAGTATGCATAATTAATTATAACCATTATGCTAACCGTAAATACGTATCGAATAAACTATAATTATGACTCGTCCTCACAAAAATATAAAATCACGCATCATCACGAATTATGAAAACATGATCAATACGTCAATTATAATAATAGATATCATAACAAAAATACGAGGTATTACATACTACTTTTAGTCCTTGTAAGAAATAACGCATCCAAATAGCTTCCTTTGCAGCTTCGGGAGCTGCCAAGTACTCAGACTCCGTTGTAGAATCTGCTGTAACGCTCTGTTTGGAACTCTTCCAACTGACTGCTCCACCATTAAGGGTAAAGACAAAACCCGACTGAGATTTAGAATCATCACGATCGGTTTGGAAACTAGCATCTGTGTAACCCTTAGCACTTAACTCCATGTCTCCACCATATACCAGTGCCCAATCCTTAGTCCTTCGTAAGTACTTAAGGATGTTCTTGACGGCTATCCAGTGACTTTCACCTGGATTATTTTGGTAACGGCTGACCATACTCAATACATATGCCACGTCAGGACGTGTACACATCATGGCATACATGATCGACCCTACTGCCGAAGCATAAGGTATCCGACTCATGCGTTCAGTTTCTTCCGGTGTTGTAGGTGATTGTTTCTTACTCAGATGCACCCCATGAACAACAGGAAGGTAACCTCTCTTGGAGTTTGTCATAATGAATCTATCAAGAATCCTATCTATATAATCTTCTTGACTCAATGCTAACATCCTTTTCGATGTATCTCTATAGATGCGGATGCCTAGAATCCTCTGTGCCTCACCCAAATCTTTCATTTTAAAATGGTTCTTTAACCATGTCTTAACCGACGAAAGCATGGGAATGTCGTTTCCAATTAGTAGTATATCATCTACATACAATACTAAGGATACGATTTTACTCCCACTTGACTTGATATACAGACATGGTTCTTCGACACTTCGAATGAATCCGTTCTGTTTTATCACGTCATCAAAACGATGATTCCAACTCCGTGATGCTTGCTTAAGTCCATAGATGGAACGCTTGAGCTTGCACACTTTCTTAGGATGTTTAGGATCGATGAAACCCTCAGGCTATATCATATACAATTCTTCTTCCAAAAACCCGTTTAGGAAGGCGGTTTTCAAATCCATTTGCCAGATCTCATAATCATGAAATGCGGCTATCGCTAAGATAATCCGAATAGATCTAAGCATTACGACTGGAGCAAATATTTCATCATAGTGCAACCCGTGTACTTGAGTGAAACCTTTTGCCACCAATCGTGCTTTATAAACATCTGGTTGTCCATCTAGTTCACGCTTTATCTTATAAAGTCATTTGCACTGTAGGGGTTTTACCTTTTCAGGCAAATCAACCAAATCCCATACTTGATTCACTTGCATGGAATCTATTTCGGACTGCATGGCTTCGAGCCATAGCTTAGAGTCGGAACATGTCATGGCTCCTTTGTAGGTAGCTGGTTCGTTAATCTCAAGGAGTAATAGGTTTTCTGCACCGCCTTCCTCAACCATACCAATGTATCGGTCTGGAGGGTGAGAAACTCGAACCGTCCTCCTAGGTTCCTCTAGAATGGATACCATAGCAGATGTGGAAGGAACACTTTCTTCCATCACACTGTTGGTTTCTGGTTCTTGAACCTCTGACAGATCAAAAGTTCTACTACTCTGTTTGTTCGAGAGAAACTCTTTTCTCTAAAAACTTCGCACTAGCCGCAACAAACACTCTTTGTTCGGTAGGTGAGTAAAAGTAGTGACCAAAAATTCATTTGGGATAACCTACAAAGTAAGTCTTGACCGATCGTGGGCCTAGCTTGTCTTCGTGTCTCCACTTGACATAAGCTTCACAGCCCCAAACCCGAATAAAGGACAAGTCGGAAACTTTTCCTTTCCACATCTCATATGGAGTCTTGTCTGCTGCTTTAGTCGGACTTCGCTTAAGTATTAGAGCAGTCGATTGAAGAGCAAATCCTCATAATGAATCAGGCACAACCGTGTGACTCATCATGGATCGAACCATATCTAATAAAGTTCGATTTCTCCGTTCAGATACACCATTTAATTGTGGTGTTCCAGGTGGAGTCAACTGCAATACAATACCATAGTCTTTCAGGTGTTGATCAAACTCAGTCGAAAGATACTCGCCACCAAGATCAGATCGAAGTGCCTTTATCTTCCTATCCAATTGGTTCTCAACCTTATTTTGGAATTCCTTGAACTTGTCAAAGGATTCACTTTTATGTTTCATTAAATAGACATGCCCGTATCTACTTAAATCATCCGTAAAAGTGATGAAATATCTATAGCCGTCTCTTGCTGTGATTGTCATAGGACCACATACATCTGTATGTATGAGTCCTAGAAAATCACTAGCTCGCATTCCAATACCTTTAAAGGAAATACGAGTCATCTTTCCGATGAGACATGATTCACACGTACCAATTGATTCGTAATGAAATGGTGGTATTGATCCATTCTTAATGAGTTTCTCTACGCGTTTTTCATTGATGTGTCCCATTCGACAATGCCATAGATACGTTTGTTCTTTATCACCTGTTTTAGCCCTTTTATTATTCACATGATAAACCTCGGTGGTTTGGTCTAAAACATATATTCCGTTTACGGAAACAACTTTTCCATAAATCATATCGCTTAATGAAAAAGTACAACAATTGTGCTTAATATTAAAACAAAAACCTTCTGAATCCAAAACAGAAATAGAAATAATGTTTTTCGACAAACTAGGAACAAAATAACAATTATTTAAAAATAACTCGAAACCACTAGGTAGTTTGAGTACATAAGTTCCTATGGAGACAGCTGCAACCTTTGCTCCATTTCCAACACGAAGGTCAACGTCCCCTTTCTCAAGTTTGCGGACGTTCCTTAAACCCTGCAAGTGATTACACATGTGAGAACCACAACCAGTATCAAATACCCATGTTGCTGAACTTGCATGGTTTATTTCAATCATATGAAAAAATGACGGTATACCTGTGGCTGTCACTCGTCCAGCCTTGATATCCTCGAGGTACTTAGGGCAGTTCCTTTTCTAATGCCCAGACTCGTGGCAATGGTGGCACTCTTCTTCTTTCCCTTTGCTCTTAGTCTTGGCCTTTGAGTTACTGGTCTCACCAGGTCCACTCTTGGGCTTCGGCTGCTTTCTTTTGAACTGAGGCTTCTTAACATTTAAGGGAGCCTTTGTCTTTCCCTTTCCCTTCTAATTATCTTGTATGACAATGACGTTTTTCTTAGCACTCCCACTCAAATTGAGATCCTTCTCAGCTTGCACGAGCTGAGAGTGGAGTTCATGAAGACTTTTCTTCATGTCATTCATATTATAATTCACCCTAAATTGGGTGAACCCATTATGAAGAGAGTGTAAGATTCGGTCTACAATGATTGACTCCTCAATCTTACAACCGAGAGACTCCAGAACTTTCATATTCTCAATCATCTTGAGGATGTGTGGGCTAACAACTTGGCCCTTGGACAGTTTAGCTTCGAAGAAGCGGACTGCTGCGTCATATCTCACGATTCTTGGAGCTTGCGAGAATTCATTGGTAAGGGTGGTGAAAATCTTATTCGCACCTTGTGAAATGAAGCGGCGCTGCAAATTGCTTTCCATTGCATAAATAAGTACATTCTTAATCGCACCAACTTCACGAATAAACTCATCATATGCAGTTCGTTGGGCTCCGGTCCTTGTAGTTGGTTCAGCCGGTACTGGCTCAACCAAATACTTTAATTTACCGTCAGCAATGGCAGCATTCCGTAATGCTGCCTCCCAATTGGTAAAGTTACTCTCATCATTCTTAAGGCGGGAGTTCTGATTGTAGGAGACGTGGTCCATAAAAGAGAGTAACCACGACTCCCTGGTGAGGGTGGCGTGATGGCCGGTTTTTGTCGTCAATTCCGGCACCAAAAACAATTTGTAAACTCCCAAATTAAGTAGTATAATTTAGGGTCAAACCCAAAGGATGGTGGGGTTAGGCTATAAGTCTTGGTCTAGTTTTAGTTTAGTCGGTCAACAAAGCATGATTTGTATTCTAAATTCTAAATTCTAAATTCTAAACTAACAACATAAATTAAATAAACAACTAAGTAAACACAATGAGAGAAAAGACTAGGGTCTCGGGGTCACTCAAGTAGGAGGGGTCTAGTTTAAGTCGATATAAAAGGAATAACGGAGGGTGAAGGCTAGGTGTGTCCCTATCTCTCGATATGAGACGGTCCTTGGGTCAAGTCTAGTTGAATTCTCGTCCTAACTAATCCCAACCCACTTATCTAGTACGGTCCAACTAAGCCCGACTCTCGCCGCAAGCAAGTCTAACCAAACACAAGGAGAGCCAAACTTTCGTTCAAGCAATCCGACAACATGTTCAAAGCAAAAGATAAAAAACCAACATCCAACGAAATATGTAAACAATTGAAGCTATGAACATGGGTATTTTGTCTAGGCAAAGCATAAGCATTATACTAACTAGTCTCAAACTCTCGTTTCGAAAAATAGCTAATAATAAGAGTGGAATCACCCAAGCTCTCACTTGGGCATTTCCACAAACACCTTGTGTGCAAAAGATTAAAGACGAATTACCCATAACAATTAGCATTCAAAACTCGACTCAAATCCGACCCACTAATCCCACAAGAGGTTCCCCTTAACCCTAGATTAATCTACTCACACATAATCAACACAAGCCACACAAGTAACACATTAACCACAATAATAAACATGATTAGAATTATAAAAAAGATAACTTGAATTAGTGAGACAATAAACTAATAAAGATATGAACTACACTAATTAGACTAACAAATAACAATAACATGTAAATAAACATAATAAATTAACAAAGATGAAAACTTTAATTAAACCATACATAAACACAATCTAAACTATAAACTTGAAATAAAGTGCAATAAAAATGAGGGATAAGAGAAATTATAACAAACTTGAATGGAGATGAACATTAAATGATGGATCTAGAAAATGAATTACCAAAGATTTGAACTTGAACACAAATTAATTGAGTAATTGGAAATAATTAAAAAATAAAAAAATAAAAAAATAAAAAAAAAATAAACGTAACTCCCTACTCCTCTCGTCTGCGAAATGTTGGTGTCCTCTCAAAATGACGAACGTTCTGCTCACTTCAAAATCAAGAGCTGCCTGCCTACCTGCTTATTTTGTTTCATTTTTGTTTCGTTGCCCAGAACCCACGAGAATAGAAGAGCAGGCTGCCTGCTTGCTTCGTTTTTCGAAATCGTTCGGCCCAGCAAATCGTTCGGCCCAGCAACCAAATTAAAGTGTTGGCCTGGCTGCTTCTTGTTTTTTTTTTCACCACGTGACTCTTTTTTCCTTTTCTAATCGTCTCGTCTTGTTTCCGTCTTGACTCGATCTTATTTCTCATTTTCCGTCTTCGTTCACGAAATAGTTCCTAAATAAAATTAAAACGACCAAAATAGTGCCAAATTTCACAAATCTAACAATTATTCACAATAAATAAAATAAAATAAAACTAATAATTACTAATTAAATAGTAAAAATGAGCTATTTAATCAATTAAGCACACAAAATCGAGTCGGAATAAGGTATAAATGAGGGGCAAAATGGTACCAAAATACTACTCATCAAATATCCCCACACTTAAACCTTACTCGTCCTCGAGTAAGCTCATAAATTAAACTAAGACACCTCATATAAAAGGACTAGCTACACTAATAAAATCCGATGGTAGGCAATTAACGGGCCTCCCCCGTCCCTTCAACTCACACCGAAATGCAATGAGGTATGCATCCCTTGCAAGGCAAGTGGGGGCTTGCGAGAAAAATGGATACAACCTAACATGAAGCACAAGTCAACACATAAGATGTATCACAAAAGAGAAAAGCCGCTTTCCTCATCTAAGCGACGGAAATAACTTAAAGAGAACAAATTCAAAATCGTAAACTCCCTTACAAATACTAATTCTACACATCACTAAGACAAAAAGGATGGCAACAAAACACCACCAAATAATGCTAAACTAGGCTACTTTCATAACCACTATCCAAATACTTTCGTCAAGGGCGATCGGATGGAATGGAATGATAATCCCCGCGATGCTAGAGGCAAAAGATACAACAAGTCTAGATTCTTCACATAGTAAAGGTCATGGGTCGTCCCAAGATCGACAAGACGGCATGGCAAAATTGGTTTTTTTTGGAGTGAAATGCTCAAATCAATGTAAAATGGTGGATTTTATTCAAAACTTGACCTCATTCGATTTTTCATTTTTTTTCCATTTCATGAGTTAAGATGGGGTTTGTCCCTCACGTGCTAATGTCCTTTGCTTTCGCCAATCGCTTACTAGGCAACCGGTTAACCTCTAGACAATAGCTTATCGGGGTGACAATCACTCTGTCTTTGGGCGGTCGAATTCACAACCAAGTGGGAAGCCAATTCAATGGCTACCCTCCAAAGCACATCGAAGTGGTACGCCTCCATCAAAACAACATGTTTTTATTCTTTTTCAACAACCTTTTTTTTTCGAGGTTTCTTTTTCATTCAAAACATTTCCACATCTTAAAATCAATGAAAAGAGCATTCCGAATTTATTCATGAAAATTATTTTTGGGTTGCCAAACCGCCAAGTCTAACAAGGTCACCAAGACAAGCTAATCAAAACCATTTCGCATCTCGGGGTTGGACAAGGTGACTCACATGCAAACCCTTGACTCGGCATTGGATCATGGTTTGAAAGATACTAGAAAAGCATAACCTGGGGTGTTTAAAACCATTCTAAAAGGCAAAGTCACAAGTAGAAGAATTATTTGCAATGGCCTAAACAATTTTGTCAATATTCCCAATTAGGCATTTTCAAAACATTTTACCTAAATGCAACTATATGCCATGAATGCAACTAATATAAACATGTTATAATGCAAATGAGACTATCAAACTACATGTCAAGCAAAACTAATGCATCTCCTAACAGCACAAAAGCACACAATCTCCACAATATACTCCACATCCTCCATATACAAGCCCATCCTCCTCAATTGTAACAAAAGAATGAAAATGAGAGTGAAATAGGGGTTGGAGCGATCATACCATGACGTCTTCACAATCCAATGCGGTGCTCAAGTAAGGTAGTGCCTATGCAAAAGGAGAGAAAACAAGCAAAAATATATACAATTCTACACTAATAAGATAAAAACATGTTTTTGATTTTTAGAAATTTTTTGAAATTTACAAGAATATATACAAGTATGTGCAATATATACAAAAATGATATTTCTCCTCCCCACACTTAAGATTCACATCGTCCTCGATGTGACCTAAGTGGGAAGAAGAATAGAAAAATGAAATAGCATGTTTTTGTATTTTAATTTTTGAAAAATAAAATGAACATATTTTTGGAATTTTGATTTTTGAAAATTAAAATACATGTTTTTGGGTTTTTGAATAATGCAATTTCCTCCCCACACTTATTTATTTACATGATTTCCAAATGGAAATAAATGTGTGGAGGAAATTGAGAAAATAAAATACATGTTTTTGCATTTTTGGAAAAAAGTTCAAAAAGAAAAAGAGCATAAAAAAAGCTTGGGTTGCCTCCCAAGAAGCGCGGTTTTAAGGAAACCGCCAAACCTACAATCAAATCCATCAACTATCCGGGATCCCACAACCTATGTACAAGGTCACCCATATCCTTCTCATTAGAAAACAAGCTCACATCTTTGAGCTTCCTCACATTGTTTAGGGCTAGATCATTCTCCACCTCACTTTCAAATTTAATGATGTAAAACATATCCTCTCTTGTGAGAAGAGGATGATCAAACCTCAAACAACCATCAAATTTATAAGGGAGGGGGATTTCAACCGACTCACATGCAAGCTATATCAAATAAAGGAGCATCATACTCCTCATCAACATACATGATTTGAAGTAAGGGGGCATAAGAAATGAGGTCAATGTCATTGGTGGGTATAAGGTACTCATCCTCACCGCAAAAAGGTACCTCAAATTTCTTCAAGTGAGGTTCAAGTAAAAGCATCTCACCGCCCCCCTCACTATCAAAGCTTACAATCTTCTCCTCAACATACATCACCTCCAATAAGGGGTCAGGAGAAATGAGATCAAGGTCATAGGTGGGTACAAGGAGCTCATCCTCACCAAGAAAGGGATCCTCAAATTTCTCTAAAAGGGGCTCATAAACATCACGAAGAATGTCCCCTCCCTCATGAAGGTTATCCAAGGTGGTGTCCACAATCTCATAATTGTCACATGAACTCTCAAAACATTCATCTACTAATTCATTAACCAAGCTAGGAATACAAACATCCTCAAGACAAGGGGTGAGTAATTCGATTTCCTCAAGCACATAATTCTCGTTCCAATTTGTATCAAGAGAATCACAAGTTATAGTTACACACTCCTTATCATAAGGTTCATCAACAACCTCATATTCCTCACGAGAACTCCCCTCTAGGACAACATCCTCAACATCCCCCACATTCCCGGGATTTACATCAAATGTAACACTCTCCAACTCAATCAAATACATGTCATTTTGAGAACAATTTGAATCATGTATGCCATAAGCATCATCAAACCTCATGAATTCGAACTCACTACCATTGTTAGTGGTTTCAAAATTCTCATTTTGCGGTGTAAATTCGTATTCAAGAGGTGAAGTTGGAGAGGAAGAGTATTGTGGCCATTCTTCCCTAGGTGGAGGCATGGTGTTCAAATCATTCACATTCAATGGAAAACAAGTATATGAAGTACAAACACGAGATGTATGTCCTACTCCTCCACATGTCGCACAAGTAAAATAGAAATCATTTACACCATGCACATTCATAGGAAGTGGGGAAGAGTGATAAGGAAGGGCATCATGCATATCATCATTCCTAGCCAAACTCTGTTTATAGAACAACTCACATTCAAAGGCCATGATTTCTATAAAATTCCAAAATTCTCTGCAATTCATGTAAAAGACTCGATCACAACTCATATAATTTGCTAAATTGCGGGTCTCAAAATTCATGCCTTCACATAAAATGCAAAGGGCCTCGAAAGTAGTAAGAGAATAGCCACAAGAGTTAGCATGACGGACACAATCATCGAACCTATAAAGATAATCATGGAATTGTTCACCTACATTTTGACAAATATTGAAAGAAGACATGTTTTATTTTTTTTTTTTGAAAGCAAATAAAAGACTAGACCTAAAACTCAACAAAAAACTTATATCTAACAAAGCACCATCCCCGGCAACGACGCCATTTTGATGGCCGGTTTTTGTCGTCAATTCCGGCACCAAAAACAATTTGTAAACTCCCAAATTAAGTAGTATAATTTAGGGTCGAACCCAAAGGATGGTGGGGTTAGGCTATAAGTCTTGGTCTAGTTTTAGTTTAGTCGGTCAACAAAGCATGATTTGTATTCTAAATTCTAAATTCTAAACTAACAACATAAATTAAATAAACAACTAAGTAAACACAATGAGAGAAAAGACTAGGGTCTCGGGGTCACTCAAGTAGGAGGGGTCTAGTTTAAGTCGATATAAAAGGAATAACGGAGGGTGAAGGCTAGGTGTGTCCCTATCTCTCGATATGAGACGGTCCTTGGGTCAAGTCTAGTTGAACTCTCGTCCTAACTAATCCCAACCCACTTATCTAGTACGGTCCAACTAAGCCCGACTCTCGCCGCAAGCAAGTCTAACCAAACACAAGGAGAGCCAAACTTTCGTTCAAGCAATCCGACAACATGTTCAAAGCAAAAGATACAAAACCAACATCCAACGAAATATGTAAACAATTGAAGCTATGAACATGGGTATTTTGTCTAGGCAAAGCATAAGCATTATACTAACTAGTCTCAAACTCTCGTTTCGAAAAATAGCTAATAATAAGAGTGGAATCACCCAAGCTCTCACTTGGGCATTTCCACAAACACCTTGTGTGCAAAAGATTAAAGACGAATTACCCATAACAATTAGCATTCAAAACTCGACTCAAATCCGACCCACTAATCCCACAAGAGGTTCCCCTTAACCCTAGATTAATCTACTCACACATAATCAACACAAGCCACACAAGTAACACATTAACCACAATAATAAACATGATTAGAATTATAAAAAAGATAACTTGAATTAGTGAGACAATAAACTAATAAAGATATGAACTACACTAATTAGACTAACAAATAACAATAACATGTAAATAAACATAATAAACTAACAAAGATGAAAACTTTAATTAAACCATACATAAACACAATCTAAACTATAAACTTGAAATAAAGTGCAATAAAAATGAGGGATAAGAGAAATTATAACAAACTTGAATGGAGATGAACATTAAATGATGGATCTAGAAAATGAATTACCAAAGATTTGAACTTGAACACAAATTAATTGAGTAATTGGAAATAATTAAAAAATAAAAAAATAAAAAAATAAAAAAAAAATAAACTAAACTCCCTACTCCTCTCGTCTGCGAAATGTTGGTGTCCTCTCAAAATGACGAACGTTCTGCTCACTTCAAAATCAAGAGCTGCCTGCCTACCTGCTTATTTTGTTTCATTTTTGTTTCGTTGCCCAGAACCCACAAGAATAGAAGAGCAGGCTGCCTGCTTGCTTCGTTTTTCGAAATCGTTTGGCCCAGCAAATCGTTCGGCCCAGCAACCAAATTAAAGTGTTGGCCTGGCTGCTTTTTTTTTTTTTTTAACACGTGACTCTTTTTTCCTTTTCTAATCGTCTCGTCTTGTTTCCGTCTTGACTCGATCTTATTTCTCATTTTCCGTCTTCGTTCACGAAATAGTTCCTAAATAAAATTAAAACGACCAAAATAGTGCCAAATTTCACAAATCTAACAATTATTCACAATAAATAAAATAAAACTAATAATTACTAATTAAATAGTAAAAATGAGCTATTTAATCAATTAAGCACACAAAATCGAGTCGGAATAAGGTATAAATGAGGGGCAAAATGGTACCAAAATACTACTCATCATGGCGGTAGGGCCCGGAGTTGCATTTGGATCAGTTATTTTAAAAGGCGGATATTAAATGATCTACAAATGAGAAAATAAATAAACATGAGAAATCAATGAATTTAAACTCTTTTTAAACAAAGATATACAACATAATATAATCGATCTCACTCAAAGAATTATATAATGTATCCAAAGACCCAAATCACGATTTGGTGAGTTAACCCTTTAACTGGTTCTACATTAGAACTCTTAGTCGACAAATTTCTTAAATTTATCTATTAGTCCACAATGATTTCAATAGCTTGATTGAATCATTGTGTTGAGTTCGACTAGGTCACAACACACTACTTACCCGAGGTAGAAGAGGTCCATATGGAGATAACAACAGGTCCTATATGCCCACCGACGAACAAGGGTGTAACACCCCCATTTATTTAGAGGCCTGAACTAGGACCCTCCAAATAACCAAGGGTGTTACCATCTCGGAAACCCGAGGCAGTAGATAACAAAGGAAGAACTACAGTACTTTATTTAATAATTTAACGTTTCATAAAGTCTCAAAACATTACAACTGTAGAAACTAAACCAAAGTTTAAGTCTGATGAAACTAAAAGACTGATCTAACACTAGACAGGTCCGTTCCAAGTTCTCTCCTCCCTTCCGCATCCATAAGTCTAACCTGTCATTCTGCTCCCCAATAAATTGGATCAACACAGACACATCAAACAAACAACAAACAGGGTCAACACGAGGTTGAGTAGGTAATATGATTAAACATGAAATATCACAAAAATACAATTCCTCCATCTCCTCCAAATCAACTCCTCCACATCACCCAACACATCACACCTCCCATGGCCATATCACAAGTCCCTTATCACAAGACCCGATTCAAACCTCCGTCCTCCACAACAACAGTAAGATCAATCAATCAATATATATATATATTCACATTTCAATGTAAACTTCATACAATAGATATTCTCATGTCAATACACAACCACCAATGTAAGTGCGCGACGGCTACTAAAAGTGTTCCACGCGAAAACCTCCACCTAGACATATATCATATAATTAATAAGACTCCCTAAAACTCGTAACATAAGTACGCATTCCATTTATAGCACTTTCCTCAAGAGAAAAGTTTCCTTTAAAAGACATCACCAAAAATAGTAACTTTCTAAATATAGCACTATCTTAAAAATATTAACATACCCATTAAATATAATACCCAAAATAATAACCAAAACACAATTGATAACACACCATAAATAAATTACTAACAATAATAATAATAATAATAATAATAATAATAATAATAATAATAATAATAATAATACAACGCAACAACAACTACGTAGAAAGAACCGCACCAAAACACGAATAACATTTTTCGAATACGATCCGCGACCAAAACAGAACCCGCACCAAAACAGCCCCCATACCCGCCTTATCACGCCACTGCTACCACCCATAACCACCCAGACTTGCACCCTGTACCGCCTAGTACCACCACAACCCCTACCAGCCGCTTCGCCTCTCTCCGCCAAGATGAACCAGGGCCGCAAACAGGCCTGGTTCATCACCGAAAATTCTGACCAGACCAAAACAGCCACCCCATCGACACCCCTATAGACCCTGACACCCGACGACTCCGACACCCAACACCAGCCCCAACACCACCTTAGCCGACACAGTGGTAACACCGCATTGACCTCCCCCGAGTCAGCGGTGTTACCGTTCCCAACACCCCCTGGTCACCAATAAATTAAATACAACAACAACAGAACGCGAGAACAGTACTCCGACCACCCTGTCGACCACCCCTTTATCGCCGTACCCATACACCTCTGAATACCACGACTACCACCCCCGACATCACCCCACTACCTACTGAAAACCCACGCAAAGACCCGTGAACAAGATCCACAGACCCGACATAAAACTCCCTTAAAACTAACGCCTGATAAAACCAAAACGATAAAACAGACAGACACGACCCTTCTGACACCGTCACGACCACCCTCCACGACGCACCACAACAACCAACGACACCACCCCATATACTTACATACGTTCACTACATGTCCTACTACAACAAGATGCAAAAACAACAACAATTAAACGATTTATAACCTACAGATTATATGATGAAAGTTATAAGACGAGTTGATGCTATGTGCTGACATACCGAATACCAGGGCCAAACGAACCACCGAAAGAAGGCCTACCACCACCGCGACCACCTTCTTTTCCTTCTATGCTATGACGGCTAGGGTTTTGGGCGTTCAGATTTAGGTTAGAAAGGGGTTTAGGGTAAGATTAAAGCATCTAAATAAGGAGGCAGCATCATAGGTTATAACTTGTATTATATTTTCGACATCATGGGCTGCTCTATTTCACAAATTCCGAGGCCCACTGGCCTGACCAGTGATCAGGGGTTCGAGCCCCCTTACGGACATCAAGTGATTATAAGCTATAAACCCTTAGTCCCTACTTCGAACCCCACAAGCATACAAACTAATACGATTTTTTGCCGTTGATCGCGTAATTAAATATAAAGAAAGAATACGGGTTATTACAGTCTTCCCTCCTTAAAATGAACTTCGTCCCGAAGTTCACCCACTCGTAACGCACAACAAAACTTAACCAAGTGAAAGAAACACAGAATGTTACATTCTACCCCCCATAAAAAAAAAGAAGTTACGTTCTCGTAACTTACCTTAAGCGAAGAGTTGCGGATAACGCTCCTTCATGGACGCCTCGGACTCCCAGGTAGCTTCCTCCACATTGTGATTGGTCCACAAGACCTTCACTAACACTGTCTCTCCGTTCCGAGTCTTCCGAATCTTTCTATCCAAAATCTCCCTTGGAACCTCGGCGTAGGCAAGCTGTTCATCGACCTCAATTTCTTCATGGTTCAATACATGCGTGGGGTCACTTACATACTTCCTTAGCTGAGAAACGTGGAACACATTATGGACCTTGGATAGAGCTGTAGGTAACGCTAATCGGTATGCTACCTCTCCAACTCTGTCCAAAATCTCAAATGGTCCAATAAATTTCTGACTTAACTTGCCACGCTTTCCGAACCTCATCACCCCCTTCATGGGAGATACCTTCAGTAGTACCTTCTCACCTGACTCAAAAGAAATGTCACTTCTCTTAAGATCTGCGTAACTCTTCTGTCTCTCCTGAGCAGCCCTCATTTTCTGCCGGATTATCTGAACTTGCTCAACCATTTCCTGGATCATATCTGGACCTAGAACAACAACATCAGTGCGATCATCCCAACATACAGGACTCCGACACTTCCTCCCATACAATGCCTCAAAAGGAGCCATCCCGATGCTAGCATGGTAGCTATTATTATACGAGAACTCTATCAGTCCCAACCGCTCTTCCCACGATCCCCCGAACTCCAGTATACAAGCTCTCAACATGTCTTCCAAGGTCTGGATGGTCCTTTCTGTCTGACCATCTGTAGCTGGGTGAAAAGCGGTACTCATCTTTAACTGCGTGCCCAACGCGGCTTGCAGCTCTTGCCAAAATCTGGAGATAAATCTAGAGTCGCGATCGGAAACAATATCCTTGGGAACGCCATGCAACCTGACTACATTCTGCACATATGCCTTTGCTAACTCAGCCTTACTCCAGGTATCTTTCATTGGAATAAAGTGAGCGGACTTGGTCAGTCTATCCACGATTACCCAGATCATATTGTTGCCCTTCTGAGTGCGAGGCAACCCCACAATAAAATCCATAGAAATATTCTCCCACTTCCATTCAGGTATATCCAGTGGCTGGATCTTCCCTTGAGGTCTCTTGTGCTCACCTTTTACCCTCTGACATGTCAAACACCGCGACACGAACTCGGCAACTTCCTTTTTCATATTGGGCCACCAAAAGGTCTTCTTGAGGTCTTTGTACAATTTATCGCCCCCTGGGTGAACGGAATAAGGCGTAGCATGAGCTTCAGTTAAGATTTTCTTTTTCAATTCGTCATCATCTGGAATACACCATCTCCCACTGAATCTCAGGCTACCATCATCATGGACACTGAATTTGGATTCGGTCCCTCTATCACTGCCTTCGATCATCCCTCGCCACTTCTGAATCCTTAAATCCCCCTTCTGCAATTCCCTGATTTCACCATACAATTCTGGTTCCACCGTCAGATCGCTAAGAGTATCTCCTTTTCGAATCATGTAAATTCCCATTTCTCCCAACTCATTGAGCAATTTGACCCTTGATCTGGCACTAATCAAGGCATGAACAGATTTCCTACTCAAGGCGTCAGCAACCACGTTAGCCTTGCCCTCATGATAGACAATCTGCATATCGTAGTCGCCAATCAGTTCGATCCACCTCCTTTGCCTCATATTTAATTCCCGCTGGGTGTAGATGTACTTCAAGCTTTTGTGGTCGGAAAACACTTTAAATGTGGCCCCGTACAGGTAATGACGCCACAGTTTTAGTGCAAAGACCACCGCCCCTAACTCCAAGTCATGAGTAGGATAATTCTCTTCATAGGTCTTCAGCTGTCGGGAAGCATAAGCTATCACTCTCCCATTCTGCATTAGCACACATCCTAGTCCATGCTTCGAAGCATCAGTATAAACTTCAAGGTTATCGTTCCCATCTGGCAAGGCAAGGATAAGAGCTGTCGTCAGACGTTCCTTAAGGGTTAAGAACGCCTTCTCACAACTCTCATCCCATACGAAACGATTCTCCTTTCTCATTAATGACGTCAGCGGCTTAGCTATCTTCGAGAAATCTTTGACAAATCTCCTGTAGTACCCAGCTAACCCCAAGAAACTTCGGATCTCTCCCACATTCTTTGGACTTTGCCATCTTGTCACAGCCTCGATCTTGCTGGGGTCCACAGACACCCCCTCCTTAGAAATTACATGACCCAAGAAGGCAACCTTCTCTAACCAGAATTCGCATTTACTCAACTTAGCATATAACCCATTCACCTCAAGAGTCTTCAACACGGTCCTCAGATGTTCCTCATGCTCTTCTTTGTTCTTGGAATACACCAAAATGTCGTCGATAAACACAACCACGAACTTATCCAGGTACGGACTGAATACGCGGTTCATCAAATCAATGAACGTTGCTGGTGCATTAGTCAACCCGAACGGCATAACCACAAATTCGTAGTGGCCATACCTTGTTCTGAACGCGGTCTTGGGAATATCCTCATCCTTAATCCTCAATTGGTGATAACCCGATCTCAGATCAATTTTTGAAAAGACTCCGGCCCCACTCAATTGATCGAATAGGTCATCAATTCTCGGCAAGGGGTAGCGGTTCTTGATAGTCGCGTTGTTCAGCTCTCGATAATCAACGCAAAGTCTCAGACTCCCGTCCTTCTTCTTTACAAAAAGTACGGGCGCTCCCCAGGGTGACACACTAGGCCGGATGAATCCCTTCTCAGCCAATTCATCCAGTTGCTTTTTCAATTCTTCCATCTCTTTGGGTCCCATTCGGTAAGGTGATTTTGATATTGGTCCCGCACCAGGTTTGAGATCGATAGAGAAGTCGACCTCCCTCTTAGGTGGTAATCCTGACACATCGTCCCGGAACACTCTCTCAAACTCCCTCACCACTGGTATCTCACTAATACTCGGAGTCTCCACCTCACAGTTCCACATTTGACACAAGATTAAACTGCCCCCCTTACGCAAGCTCGATTTTAGGGTATTAACCATATATGAACTTGACCTTAGGTTTAACCATGAATCCCCTATAGGTCACTCTCACCCCCTTAGGTCCCCTCAGAGAAATTTTCTTTTGGTAACAGTCAATGAAAGCCCGGTATTTTCCCAGCCAATCCATCCCCAGGATTACTTCAAAGTCCCCCAATGGAAACTCGATAAGGTCGCAATGGAAAACCACTTCCCTATATTGACAGGCACACTCCTAAAGACTTTATTACATAGTACTGATTCTCCGGATGGTATTGTTACTGGATCCTCTACCCAATCATAGATATCAAGTCTTAACTTCCTAGCATGATCTCTAGACACAAAAGAATGGGTTGCGCCGGAATCAAAGAGTACGAAAGTAGGTTTAAGGTTCACGAGAAAAGTACCAGTCACTACATGGGCGTCATCCTTGGCAGCTTGTTTCTCCATGGCAAAGAGTTTGCCACTAGTCTTCACTCCACTCTGGCTTGTAGAGGCGGCTCCTGTTTGCTGATTTCCTCCAACTGCGGCCTTTTGGTTACTGCCACTCCCGTTGTACTGGTTATGCTGGGAACGGTTTTGATAATTGTTATAGCTCCTCTGGTAGTTGTTGCTAGTACCAGACCTCGAATTTCCCCCATAACCTGACATAGGGGTGCGATAACCTCCACTCCCTGAAGTGTTCATGCGGGGCCCACTGTACCCCGGAGTTGGAGTACGGTAACCCCCAGATTGATATCCTCCCGAAGATCGACACACTGCCTGTTTATGCCCCGTCTTTCCACACCCATAACATACGATCCCCACCGAACTGGCCCCTGAACTACCACCCTTGTAATTTCCCGCACTCTGGTTCTTGGCACCTGTCGAAGCATTGCTGTTGAAGTATCCACTGTACTTATTAGAATTCTGCTTTTTCGACCCAGAACTGTCACCCAAGGTCTCAGTCTTCCTCTTGTTACTTCTTGTCTTCTTTTCCTCTCTGATCATGTCTGCGAGCCTCTCTGCCGCCCCGGCCCGTAAATAAATATCTCGAACAGTAGTGGGTGGTGCAGCAATGAGCCTCTTCTTGACTGCTATGGTTAACCCTCTCTCAAACTTCATGGCAAGCATCGGCTCATCCATCCCCATTTCTCCCACATGGTTTAACAGCTGAAGGAACTTTCTGTAGTAGACCTCCACGGTCATTTCCTCAGTCATCCTAAAAAGTTCCAGTTCCTCTCTGAGCTTGCTCTTTTGAAACTCAGGTAGGAAAACTTCGAACAAGATTCTCTTGAATGCGACCCATTCCACGTGGTTAATCCCATCCTCGACAGCAGCCTCTCGGATTTCTCCCTTGTTCCTCGTCCACCAATCGCCAGCCATTCCCCTCAAGTAGTGAGCAACTTGATCTACTCTCAGTTCTTCTGGACAGTCTATCAATTCGAACAAATTGCTGAACTCTCGACACCATTCTCCGAGGAGGTGAGGTTCTCCCTCCCCGGTGAATTGTGTAGGGTTATGCCTTGCGATTATGGTACTCATTTTAGCAGAATCCATGCGTCTCGCCTTCAAGGCCTCATTTTCAGCTATCAGCAAGTCTAACTCCTCTTGTGTGATATTGGCTGCGTTATTTCTTCTTGGAGGCATTCTAAGACATTCAAATAAAATATGAGTCCCGGTTTTAAGTATGGGTACCCATTCGTATTAAGGTCATCACCTTTAAACATCAAACTACTTATGCAACTAAAATATGTATTAGCATCACTTCCTACACATGGCTCAGGGATCACATAACCGCATATCATTAGACATGATATAACTATTAATATAACACCAATTATCGCATGTATCCTCGTTATCATGTACTTTATGTAAAACACCCATATAATCATACTCTTTCTTTCATATTCATGCCATTCGTATAACAGATGAATTCTTATAACTTCTTAGCATGCTTTACCACCATTCCCATCACTTCCTATTCTACCCTTTTCGCTCGTATGCACTCAAGGTATCCGGGTAAAACTGAGAGGGCCTATGGTTTAGTGTGAGGGGGGCCCCAGACTCATACTTCCCCTTTAGCGTGCTCCTAAAAGTTCTATCCCGGGGTTCATTTTATTTAGACTCTCCCTACATTCATTGGATTCATTAGGTTAGGCCTGAGGATCGTTCGCTCTGATACCACTTTGTAACACCCCCATTTATTTAGAGGCCTGAACTAGGACCCTCCAAATAACCAAGGGTGTTACCATCTCGGAAACCCGAGGCAGTAGATAACAAAGGAAGAACTACAGTACTTTATTTAATAATTTAACGTTTCATAAAGTCTCAAAACATTACAACTGTAGAAACTAAACCAAAGTTTAAGTCTGATGAAACTAAAAGACTGATCTAACACTAGACAGGTCCGTTCCAAGTTCTCTCCTCCCTTCCGCATCCATAAGTCTAACCTGTCATTCTGCTCCCCAATAAATTGGATCAACACAGACACATCAAACAAACAACAAACAGGGTCAACACGAGGTTGAGTAGGTAATATGATTAAACATGAAATATCACAAAAATACAATTCCTCCATCTCCTCCAAATCAACTCCTCCACATCACCCAACACATCACACCTCCCATGGCCATATCACAAGTCCTTTATCACAAGACCCGATTCAAACCTCCGTCCTCCACAACAACAGTAAGATCAATCAATCAATATATATATATTCACATTTCAATGTAAACTTCATACAATAGATATTCTCATGTCAATACACAACCACCAATGTAAATATTCCCCTACCTTGAACTGCGGAAGATAAAAGCAAGTGCGCGACGGCTACTAAAAGTGTTCCACGCGAAAACCTCCACCTAGACATATATCATATAATTAATAAGACTCCCTAAAACTCGTAACATAAGTACGCATTCCATTTATAGCACTTTCCTCAAGAGAAAAGTTTCCTTTAAAAGACATCACCAAAAATAGTAACTTTCTAAATATAGCACTATCTTAAAAATATTAACATACCCATTAAATATAATACCCAAAATAATAACAAAAACACAATTGATAACACACCATAAATAAATTACTAACAATAATAATAATAATAATAATAATAATAATAATAATAATAATAATAATAATAATAATAATAATAATACAACGCAACAACAACTACGTAGAAAGAACCGCACCAAAACACGAATAGCATTTTTCGAATACGATCCGCGACCAAAACAGAACCCGCACCAAAACAGCCCCCATACCCGCCTTATCACGCCACTGCTACCACCCATAACCACCCAGACTTGCACCCTGTACCGCCTGGTACCACCACAACCCCTACCAGCCGCTTCGCCTCTCTCCGCCAAGATGAACCAGGGCCGCAAACAGGCCTGGTTCATCATCGAACATTCTGACCAGACCAAAACAGCCACCCCATCGACACCCCTATAGACCCTGACACCCAACGACTCCGACACCCAACACCAGCCCCAACACCACCTTAGCCGACACAGTGGTAACACCGCATTGACCTCCCCCGAGTCAGCGGTGTTACCGTTCCCAACACCCCCTGGTCACCAATAAATTAAATACAACAACAGCAGAACGCGAGAACAGTACTCCGACCACCCTGTCGACCACCCCTTTATCGCCGTACCCATGCACCTCTGACTACCACGACTACCACCCCCGACATCACCCCACTACCTACTGAAAACCCACGCAAAGACCCGTGAACAAGATCCACAGACCCGACATAAAACTCCCTTAAAACTAACGCCTGATAAAACCAAAACGATAAAACAGACAGACACGACCCTTCTGACACCGTCACAACCACCCTCCACGACGCACCACAACAACCAACGACACCACCCCATATACTTACATACGTTCACTACATGTCCTACTACAACAAGATGCAAAAACAACAACAATTAAACGATTTATAACCTACAGATTATATGATGAAAGTTATAAGACGAGTTGCTGCTATGTGCTGACATACCGAATACCAGGGCCAAACGAACCACCGAAAGAGGGCCTACCACCACCGCGACCACCTTCTTTTCCTTCTATGCTATGACGGCTAGGGTTTTGGGCGTTCAGATTTAGGTTAGAAAGGGGTTTAGGGTAAGATTAAAGCATCTAAATAAGGAGGCAGCAGCATAGGTTATAACTTGTATTATATTTTCGACATCATGGGCTGCTCTATTTCACAAATTCCGAGGCCCACTGGCCTGACCAGTGATCAGGGGTTCGAGCCCCCTTACGGACATCAAGTGATTATAAGCTATAAACCCTTAGTCCCTACTTCGAACCCCACAAGCATACAAACTTATACGATTTTTTGCCGTTGATCGCGTAATTAAATATAAAGAAAGAATACGGGTTATTACAAAGGGATTCATAGTTGTTTGATCTAGAAAGGCTAAAGTCTCAATTTTATAAAGAGTGAGATCCCATCATTATTTTAAACTCATTTAAGTGAACTATTTGATATGAGTAGGAATGAGTGATGGCAAAATAAAACATCATATGCCATAAGGCAAAATAATCTACATGAGTCATTTTACATGCATATAGGTGGTTTGGTTTAGGCGGAACATAATGATCTGCAACATTCAAGCAATAAAGATAAGAACTTAAAAACATTAAAATTCTAGTGTGGCTTATCCTATGAAAAACAGTAAATACAACTTGGAATCCAAGCACATGGACCCTAGAAGCTTCATGGATCACCGTTCTTCATCTCGAGATGTAAACTGGAAATAGAGACCCGGATGCATCAAACTCCTCTTCTCCTTTTTCTTCTTTGTTCTAAGCTATTACAATGTAAATCCTATTTACATTTAATCTAAAATAAAGAAAAATTAAAATACAAAGCGGAGATGCGAGATCTCATAAATTGCATCACTTAATTACTTTCCACCATTACCGAAAAGTAACCAAAAACTAAAGCCACACTAGATTACATGATTATACTTGACAACAATTGTAAAAATAAATTAAACCTTCATTGAAAAACAATATCATTAACAATATAATAAATCATTCATAATGCAATATTATCCAAACCACCATTAATTTTAAAATTACATGTCACACATGTAACCATAATCCAAATAAATTCTAAAAAATTTTAGAATCTAGTAAGTATCATCAATTAGATATAATAAACCTTTTAAAATAAATAAATGATTAAGTAACCGAAAAATTATCAAATAATTTTCGTTTATTTTCTTTCTTTCCCACGGCAATCACACGGTTATGCCCTTTTTTTTTCGAAAAAAATTGTTACAATTACAAAACATCTTTTATAATTTAGTTAATATGAATATTATCTCATAATATAAATAAAAACGAAAACAAATAAAATAACCTAAAAACCAATTTTACGATTTTTTTAATACCCCTTTTTTTTTGTATCTTTATAAATTTGTTCTAATTATAAATCTTTATTTATAATTTAGTTAATATAAATTATCATATAATATTAATAATAACAAAAGCAACAAATCACAAAATTGAGGGTAGGGCCGGAAAAAAACTTACGGTCCAATCTTACACGTTTTTTTTTTTTTTAAAAAAAAAAGGCAATTACTCATATTATCAAATAATATCATGTAAATTGACATATTCATAAGATATTATACTATTTCCTTAAATGGTATAATCAAGGTAGAAATAGATTTTGGAAACTTTACTAATTCGTGAACTTTCTTAAAATTACTCATAGTAGCACAAAAATCATCTCATAACTTTGTGTTATAGTTCTAATCATATTAGGTTTTTAAAAATTTCCAAATATTGTCATCAAGATTAACCTTTTTAATTCATGTGAACAATATCCATTCATCTTAACAATTTAAAACAAATTAATCTAATTCTAACAATATCTTGATTGAACTTTTAATAATCATTGATCTATATCATTGTTATGAGCATCATCACATGATAATTATTTTAACAATTAAAATAAAAAAATAAAAATAAATAAAAACCGAAACCAAAAAAAACCTGAACCAAAAAAATTTTAGTCGTGACATATCACGAAAAAAAAACAGACCGAAAAAAAACTTTTTTTTTGTAAACCGTGAAAAATATGTGTGCCGTGGGATTTTAATTCTCAATTAATTATCAAAACGATTTTGAACAATGGCTCTGATACCACTTGTAGGAAATAATTTCTTAAATTACTCATAAAAGTATTAAATTAATTAATACTGCCAAGGATTATATTAAAAACAAATTGATATTAAAACAATAGAACTGAAATAATAGGACAAGAATCATAGAAATAACCTTTGATCCTATATGAGATCTGCCTAAGAACAACCTAGTATAAACCCAAATTTCAAGGTAGAAGTTCTCCTTAGATTGCACCCAAGACGATTGAGAAAGATTCCCTCAAAGCTCCTCTTAAATTACTATTAATTATTTTAGAGGATTTATTTTGGGATTAAGATGATAAACTAATCAAAGAGAATAAGAGAGAAAAAACTGTTTTCTTCTTGTGTTTCCAACCTCACGGCCGAAATCCTCTATATATAGGGTTTTGGTTTGTGTTGGTATTGTACTTCAATTAGGAAAACCTCATTATAATATAATATTTTGAGTCAGTTTCCTTATTCCGAACTTCCTTAAAATATCATATATATTTTAATACTTTTCGGTGTACAAATTTAATTCCCGGAGAATATTAATTAATTATCTTATAATTAATTAATCCCAATTATATTATTCTATCATATATTAAAATATAATTAATAAATATAACTTTTATATATATTTATTAGAATTAACATTTAATTCATTTCTCCTAGTTATTATTTAATCATATTAAATGTTTATCATCTACTTAACTACATTTAGCAAAGTTTAGCATTTATGTAATTATATCAATATATAATCACATTTCTCAGTACTATCCTATAGGTGTGACCATTAGGGATCAGCTGATTATCGTCATCATATGACAGTAACGTCAAACTTCTAGTGAGTCAATCGTTACCGATAAACGTTAATCAACTGATTAATATACTAAGGATCCCTGCGTGATCCTGTAAAAGATTTACTCAAATAATCACACACTGTGGTGGACATTTACTCCAACAGTATCATTATTTCAGCGTTTTCTATACCACGCCCCCTGTTTTACTTGTTACGCCTCTATTTTTCAATTGATTCCAAATTTGTCGTTATATTAGCTTTAGTAAAAAAAAATTGTTTTTATCGTAAATTTTTTCGATACGATCTTTATAATAATTGTTTTATTTTTGTGACGGTTTATATTATACGGTATATCGTCATTCATGTATTTGGTTTAGCGATTTGTATTATATGTAATTTACGGTTTATTGTTTTTAAAATTTTAAGACGGTCTAAAACGTAATTAATTTCCCAAACATTCACTCATATTTTGTTCTTATCTCACAAATTAAAAAATAAAAAATAAAAGAGAAAGATAAAAAACACACCAAATGGCAGTGTCGTGTAAATTACACGGCACCACCATGGTACTGCCGTGTAATTTGCACGGCACCAACATGGTACTGCCGTGTAATTTACACGAGAGTACCATGGTGGTGCCGTGTAATTTACACGGGTGTACCATAGTGGTGCCGTGTAATTTACACGGCAGTACCATGGTGGTACCATGCATCCATGTGATTAGGAAGGGTGATGCGCGCGGTGACCTAACAGTGGAGCCAAGCTTGTATACTGAAATCATAGAGAGTCAGATGACTGATGCGAAATTCGTCGAATGGAAAGCAAAGCTGGAAGCGGGTGGCCTGTCGAGGTTTTCCGTGAGTGGGGATGGGGGTCTTAGGTATGATGGGAGATGGTACGTTCCGGATTGTGCGGAGTTGAGGAAGAGAATTATGGTTGAGGCTCATTGTGTACCTTATTCAGTGCATCCAGGTGGCGATAAACAGTATAGGGACGTCAAGCAGACTTTTTGGTGGCCGGGAATGAAGAGGGGTGTTACAGAGTTTGTGGCTAGATGTTTGACTTGTCAGGGGGTAAAAGGGGAGCAGCATCGACCGCAGGGCAAGATTCAGTCACTAGAGGTACTAAAGTGGAAGTGGGAATCTATTTCGATGGATTTCATTGTGGGGTTACCTCGATCTCAGAGTGGTAACAACATGGTTTGGGTGATAGTGGACAGGTTAAGCAAGTCAGCTCATTTTGTCCCTATAAAGGACACTTGGAGCAAGACTGAGTTGGCTCTAGCCTACAGGAAGAACGTGGTCAGATTACACGGGATTCCTATGGATATAGTATCGGATCGAGATTCTCGCTTCATCTCGAAATTTTGGCAAGAGTTACAAGAGATGATGGGTACTACCCTAAAGATGAGTACTGCATTTCATCCCGCTACCGATGGGCAAACCGAGACGACTATCAAGACCTCGGAGGACATGTTGAGAGCGTGGTGATGGAATTTGGGGGTAGTTGGGAAGAGAGACTGGACTTGATTGAGTTTTCCTACAACAACAGTTACAATGCGAGTATTGGGATGACACCATTCGAGGCCTTGTATGGGCGGATATGTAGGAGTCCAATGTGTTGGGATGACAGTTTTGAAGCCGTCGTGCTAGGTGCTCAGATGGTTCAGGATATTATAGATCAGGTGAACATGACTCGCCAGAAGATGAGAGCAGCCCAGGATCGACAGAAGAGATATGCGGGATTGCACCGCAAGGATCGGACATTGAGTTTCAGGCTGGGGATAAGGTGTTACTAAAAGTTTCATCTATGAGAGGTGTTATGAGATTTGGGAAGAAGGGAAAGCTGAGCCAGAAGTTTATTGGTCCTTACGAGATTTTGGATCGAGTTGGAGAGGTTGCTTACCGGTTGGCTCTACCACCAGCCTTGGATCGAGTTCATAATGTGTTCCATGTATCTCGGTTACGAAAGTATGTTAGTGACCCATCTTACACCCTTGAGGTGGAAAATGTTGAGCTCGATGAGACCTTGTCTTATGTGGAAATACCTAAGGCTATCCTTGATACCAATGTGCGAAAGACCAGAACGGGAGAGACCAAGCTCCTTAAGATTTTGTGTTCAAACCACGATGTTGAGGAGGCTACCTGGGAGCCTGAGGCAGCTATGAGGGAACGATACCCTCAGTTGTTCGATAAGGTATGTAAGGTTAATGGGACGTAACCTATGTTCTTTTAGGGGGGTAGAAGATGATCGCGCACTAGTATCACCTCGTTGTGTAGGGTGTCTGTGTAGTATTGACACCCGTCGTTGAGGGGTGCCAAAGATAAGATTTATAAAACCTCAGCTTAAACTCAGTTAGGATAAGTCAAGGGTCGAACCACAGAGAGACAAGGTTAATTATGTTTGTGAATTTAAAGTCTATTGCAAGTAACCAAAAAGAGGGGTTTGAATTGGGATTTTAACTAACAACTAAAGTAACAAAATAACAAGAAAATTTAAAATAAGATAAAGAGGGGATTAGGAACTTTGGTTCCCCATGGTCAAGACAAGTCAATGAAAGGTAAGAATAACCAAATAACACAATCCTAAGGAACAAAGAATAAACCTTTAGGTCGATATTCTACCCAATCCTTACGGTCTTAGGGTTCCTACAAAAGCACTAAACTTTCGTTCAAGGGCAATCCCAAAGTTGTTGTTAAACTAATCCTAATAATCTTTCAATCCCAAGGATTAGTTCACCAACAACAATGGGGGATTGGTAATTTAATCATCAAACCTATCAAAGTCAAGTTTTTACATGGTTCCCCTAATTCCTAATCACAAGAATTAGTTATGCATGCTTCTAATTATAAAACTATCAATTACCAAGAATATTAAAGAGATGAACATAATCAAAGATGATAATAAAAGAGTAAACATGAAATAAGAAAATAACAACAAGATGAATAACAAGATTGGATTAAAGGAAAGATTAATTATCACAAACTTACAACTTGAATGGAAATCCTAAAAGGAAAGATGAAAACTTCATAATAATCCTCTAACAATGGAGGCTTCAAACATAGAGTACTTGGTAAAATTCCTCGGGTAGAAAATTGCTGAAAAACTACTTAACCTAATAGAAGAGTTTTGATCTCCTTAAATAAGAAATATTACAAGATTAGGAAATCAGAAAAGAAAACGGAAGTCTCGAAACAGGGTCTGGTCGGTCGACCTGTTTTCTCGGTCGGTCGACCGGATCTGCCAATGCGGACTTATTTTCTGCGAATTTGGGCTTCCGTGAAGAATTGGGCCGATTACGTAATTGACATCGGTCGGTCGACCTGTTTCGATGGTCGGTCGACCGATCCGCTTTATTTTCAGTTTCGATTCAGCCCGATAATTATACTTGAACACACCATCTGAATTATTGCTCCAAAAACAGCTTCCTAAAGGCAAATAAGGCTTGGTTTTGCTTACTTCCGCGTATTCCTACATACAAAACACAGAAATACCAAAGTAGACAATATGGGAGAAAAAGCAACTAAAAAGTCACGAAAGTGTAAGAAAATACGTGCCAAAAGAGTAAATAAAATGCATAAAATAGGCACGTATCAAATTCCCCAAACCAAACCTTGCTTGTCCTCAAGCAAGCACTAAGACTCAAAAGAAAATAAAACTCCTAATGGAACGGACCTCATACTTTTCATAACCAAACATAACACTATGCTTAACCAATTTAATGCATCCTTCAACTATGATCAAACACAATGTCAAGAGCAAAACGAATTAAACATGTTGGAAAAGCATGCTAAAATTTCGACCTTGCAAGACCCATTCTAATTGGACTCTCGCGGTACGCTCGAGACACTCATGAAAGCAAAGGGTCAAATGTATATGTGAAAGATAAGAAGATAAATAAAAGTAAGGACTCTCACCTATCTACGACCCGTAAGAACATGCCTGCAATCTAACATGAATAAAATCTCTACAACCGTACATATGCATTCCCACACTAAATAACCATGACACATGCCGAGGTAAATTTGGGATTGTGAGGCTAAAGGTAAGAAGGGGCAAAAAATAAGTTATGGGAAGAGGGGTTAAACCGAGCTAACATCCGTCTATCCATACTATAAGATCACTTCTTTTTGTTTGCTTTTTGATTTTTTTCTTTCATATATGCCAATATTCCACAATTTCTTCCGAATTCTTTTTCTCTTTTTTTTTTTTTTTTTTTTTTTTTTTTGAAAAATCAGCCCATTCAATGGTCCTGGTCGACCGACCGGGGGAACTGGTCGACCGACCAGCCTTGAAAACAGGCTGCTCTGTTTTTTTTCTATTATTCCCGTTTCTCGTTTTTTTTTTTTTCGTTTTCTGTGTCTTTCTTTTTTTTCATCATTCTCCCAAAATCAAAATTCACCGATGAAGCATAAACCAAAGGATGGCAAGGAAAACAGTCCCATTACTAAATTACTAGCTCGGCTAGGGTAAGCAAGTTTTAGAATGTAGCAAATGGGTAAAAGAGTTCAACTTGGCTATGTGAGGATAATGGGAATAAAGAGAAAGGGGGACCTCTACCACATGTGTCAACAAACCACAAAACCGAATGCATAAAGGTATTAAGAAGACAAAATTCATATTTATGCAAATTGATGTAACATGCCTCAAGAGGAGAAACTACTCACAACCTATATGAAATCGGTCATGGATGTCACCGATTTATTAAGCTCTAATCCTTAGAATATGTAGTAGTTTGCCAAAAAGAGAGTCAAGTCTAATAATTTAGCATGAAATCAACAAAAACTCGTAGATAATGCAAAAGACTAGCTTGAAAATTTTTGAAAAATGCAAGGCAAAGCAATATGTGATATGTGAGGCATAACTAGTGTTTATCCGTTCCGACTCGACCTAAGAACTTAAGACAGAGAAGAATGCCCGACAGGGAAGGACACGCGACAAGAGAGGATGAAAACAAGAAAAACTCCTAAAGGTATGAAAAACAAAAGACACAAAAACAATTGCATACTCACAAAGGAGTATGCAAACACCCTCCCCAAACCAAAACGCACAATGCCCCCATTGTGCTCATCAGCATACAACCACAGCATAGGGATGGGGGTAGGCGGAAAAGAAGCAAACAAAGAAAAGAAAAGGAAAAAGACTAAAAATTACAAATAGAGTCTATGGAGGAAGGAGGGAAAAACTGGAAATCTAAGGGGGAAAATTGGAAATCTAAAGAGGGAAAACACTTACAAAGTAAATGTGGACCTCTCCAAACCGAACCAATCAATAGGGGCCTCCCCAAACCGAACCCCAAAGAGGGTAAGGTTAAGCACGTCCCTATCCCGCTGAGTCGTAGAACGGCTCAGCGTTCTCCTCACCTTCTCCCTCAGAGCCATCCTCCTCAGACCCTACTCCTGTTCCTGAGGCAGAGCCTGAAGCTTCACCATGGTCACGACCGCCTGCGAGAGGTGTGTACCAGGTGGGGTGAGTCCACGGGCCAGTTGGGAGCCTACCTTGTGTGGCATACTCCCTGTAAACCGGGTATTGGAAGAGACTATCGTCCAACCGTTTTTGGCTGAACTGCGTGCAAAGACTCGCCAGCATTTGTGGCATAGATCTGTCATCAACAAAAGGAGGAACATAAACATTAGGAGGAGCAGTAAAATCAGATGGGTACCCTGTCCCAGGTGTGGCATGGTGGCCACCGGGAGCAGGGGCCCTGAAACCTCTAGAAGCGCCTCCCCTAAGCGGGAGGCGGTAAGACGGGAGTAGTGGTCGGGGCTCCCCTATAACAATAGAAAGGGGGTACATAGGAGGAGCCATAGTGATGGGGATGCGGTCAGTGAGATAGGTGTCTATTTTCCAAACACCTCTACTGTTTACCCAACGCACAGACCTGACATAATCCATGTCCATGTATCGGGATAGAGGGGTGACCGCATCCTCATAGCGAGGGAACTGGGGTACAAAATAGCGGGCTAATCGGGTGACTAGCCCACCACAGACAATAGTGGTCAAAGAAGTTCCCTCACCGACTGACACAAAATGAGAAGCGACCAAATGAGCAGTGTTATAAGACTGCTGACCCGTACGTCCGATGTTAAGATAACCGGACAAAATAGAGAGCTCAATGTTGTTAACATTTTGAGACTCTTTGCGGCCGAAAACAGTGTTGGCCAACAGACGCAAAAAATAACGGGGGGTGGGAAGGTGGACGGTACTGTTTTTCTTCTTCACATCGTTGGAGTCAGAAATACAGGACCACATATCAGAATACGACCCCGTGGGGTCATCAGTAAGACCCTCAGAAGACAGACCCAAAATTTGAGCAAATTGGGTTAAAGTTAAAGCATAAGTTTCATTGAACATGCGAAAAGAGATACAAAAACTATCATAGCCGGGGTGAAGAGCCCCTAAATCAAAGGTAAAGGAGGAGAAAAACTCAAGAGTAAGAAGGCGGTAGGTGATCTCGTCCATAGAGACAAGGCCTGCAAACCCGGTCCCAATGAGCATAGCAACCACCTCATCATGGCATCCCAATGCATGCAGAGCTGAAACACAAAGGAAACGGGTCGCCACTACTGCGCAATGAGCGCTCAGATGGAGGAATCGGGCCTTCTGGGCCGGAGAGATGAAAGTGATCTGCGGATAGTCCGGTAGACTATCTGTGTCCTGAACTGCTAGACCTCTAGACCTAGAGACACGTCCTCTAGAAGTGCTTGCACCCGTGGTGCGTGCGCGTTTCCCTCCTTGATCACGGCTAGACATCGTAAAGCTGCAAAGTTCAATTAAAAATATAAGTCTTATGAGCATAAGAAAACATTGCTTTAACAAAATTAGGCACGAAAAATTGCAAAACAGAAACTTTTGCCACAGCTCTGGTCGGCCGACCAGAGTAGCTAGTCGGTCGACCATTTTTTCAAAACGGTCTGTATTTTTCTGCTGCAATGAGAAATCAGAAACTGAGAAAATCATGAAAAATGCAGGTATGGTCGGTCGACCGTAAAAAACAGGTCGGTCGACCACATTACGAGAAAAAATCAGAAACTGTTCAACAATTAAACTCAGGAAAATGCGACTCTGGTCGGCCGACCTCATTTTCTGGTCGGTCGACCGACCTTTGTCAGAAACGAAACCCAGATCTGCAAAATTTAAAAACCCAGAAATTCAAATTTTGGTCGGCCGACCTCCGATTCCGGTCGACCGACCGTAACAGTGATGGCGTCGGGTTTGAATTTTGCGCGGAAAAAGGCATAAAAATTGTAAGGAAGAATTAAACTATCCTAATTAGCACAAAATCACCCAAAATTTTCAGATCTAAGTATATAAACTCAAGAAGAAGGAAAAAACTAACATAAAAACACATAAACAAGCATGAAACGGAATGAAGAGCAAAATTAAACTTTAAAAAGATAAACTCATACTACCTAAAACGAAAAGTAAGAAGGTAAAAACTAAAAAGAAAGAAAGAAAATGGAGGAAACACATACCTTGAAGATGGAAGCTAAAAAGAAAGTAAGTAAAATGGTGGAGGAGGAAGAAGGGTGAATAGTTTTTAGGGTTTTATGAGAGAGAGGGAATGCTGGTAGAAGGAATAGGTCAAAGCAATAATATTATGTTCAAAACACAACAAACCCATGACATTGATTCTGAAAAAATAAATCCGTAAAAAAAATAATTCGTGGTCGGTCGACCAGAAAAGCTGGTCGGTCGACCACTGTACTTTTACCTGCTCTGCGATTTTACTTACTGTGTCAGAAAAAATTCAAAAAGTTGTCAGTCTGGTCGGTCGACCAGAAAAGTCGGTCGGTCGACCACTGTACTGATTAATACCGATTTTTTTTCTTTTTCTGCAGTGATTTCAATTTCCATCTGAGGATAAAACGAAAAAATAAAAAGGAAAAACGTAAATTAAAACTAAAGCACGGGTTGCCTCCCGTGTAGCGCTGGTTTAAGAGGTCCCGCACGACCTTTTACCTTCTAAGGAGCATCCTAAAAAGGGTCAAAGTAAGAAACTTCGACTTTTCCGACATACTCATTTTCTCCTCGGAAGTGCTTCACATATTGGCCATTGACTTTGAACCTCTCACCAGATGAGGTTTCTAATTCGATTGACCCGAATTTTGAGACAGCTGTGACGGTGTAGGGTCCGCTCCACCTGGATTTCAGTTTACCAGGAAAAAGACGAATACGAGCATTAAAAAGCAGTACCCTATCACCTACCTGGAAGTCACGTTTAATGATTCTCTTGTCATGCCAGCGCTTGGTTTTCTCTTTGTAGATCCTGGCATTGTCGTAGGATAACAACCTGAATTCTTCTAGCTCATTTAGCTGCAATAAACGTTTCTCGCGGGAAAGATTAGGGTCTAAATTAAGATCACATATAGCCCACCAAGACTTACGCTCTAACTCAACTGGTAAATGACAAGTTTTACCATAAATCAATCTGAATGGTGACATTCCTATTGGAGTTTTGAACGCGGTTCTATAGGCCCATAAAACATCATTAAGTTTTAGGCTCCAATCTTTCCGAGACTTAGAAACTACCTTGGCTAGGGTCTCCTTGAGTTCTCTATTAGAGATCTCAACTTGACCACTAGTCTGAGGGTGATAAGCTAAACCCCTACGATGTTGGACACCGAATTTATTTAACAAGTCACCTAAGCGTTTCTCCTTAAAATGCATACCTCCATCACTTATGACAACCCTAGGGACACCAAAACGAGGAAATATGATTTTTTTAAACATCTTAATAACAGCTTTTGCATCACAATGGGGAGTAGCAATGGCTTCTACCCACTTAGACACATAATCAACAGCTACAAGAATATACCTGTTACCTTGACTACTGGGAAAAGGTCCTTGATAATCAATGCCCCAAACATCAAAAATTTCTACCTCTAAAATACCTACTTGTGGCATCTCATGTCTTTTTGAGGCATTCCCAGTCCTTTGACAAGCATCACAGTTACCTACAAAATTTCTACAGTCAGCATGTAAAGTAGGCCAATAAAAACCAGACTGTAATACCTTGGCCACGGTCCTAGATGGACCGTGGTGACCACCATATGCAGAAGAGTGACATGCTTCCAGAATGTCCTTCACCTCCCATTGGGGGACGCATCTCCGGATAAGTCCATCTCCGCATTCTTTAAAAACATAAGGGTCATCCCAGAAATACTGTTTCGCATCGAACATAAATCTCTTCTTTTGTTGCCAAGACAACTCAGGAGGGATTTTACCTGTAACAGCAAAATTAGCAAAATCAGCATACCAAGGAGGGGGATAAGAACCTGAACTATTAATGATAAATAAACTTTCATCAGGAAACGAATCATCAATAGGTAAAGAATCTTCCCCATCAGTCAGCTGCAGGCGAGATAAATGGTCAGCTACCACGTTTTCCGCGCCTTTCTTGTCCCTGATCTCAATGTCAAACTCTTGGAGAAGGAGGATCCACCTTAAAAGTCTTGGCTTTGAATCCTTCTTTTGAAAAAGACTTTTTAAAGCTGCATGGTCAGTATAAACAATTACCTTATTACCTACTAAATATGATCTAAATTTTTCTAAGGCAAATATGACGGCTAGCATCTCCTTCTCTGTGGTGAAATAGTTGACTTGAGTCTCATCCAGGGTGCGGCTCGCATAATATATAGCATTGAGAGCCTTGTTCTTCCTTTGACCAAGCACAGCACCCAGAGCATAATCACTAGCATCGCACATGATCTCGAATGGGAGATCCCAATCTGGTGGCTGGATGATTGGTGCTGAGATCAAAGCTTCCTTCAACCTGTTAAAAGCTGAAAGGCACTCATCAGAAAAATCAAAAATGGCATCTTTAAGAAGCAATTGTGTAAGTGGTTTAGCAATTTTAGAGAAGTCCTTAATGAAACGCCTGTAAAAACCTGCGTGCCCTAAGAAACTTCTCACCCCTTTGACATTGATAGGAGGGGGTAATTGCTCAATCACTTGCACCTTTGCTTTATCAACATGTATACCTTTATCTGAAATTAGATGCCCTAAAACTACCCCTTTAGTAACCATAAAATGACACTTCTCCCAATTTAAGACAAGGTTTACATCAATACATCGCTGCAAAACTTTATCAAGATTAGCTAAGCATTGATCAAAAGCATTACCATAAACAGAGAAATCATCCATAAATACTTCCATAATGTTTTCTATGAAATCCGAAAAAATACCCATCATACACCTTTGAAAAGTAGCAGGAGCATTGCATAACCCAAAGGGCATCCTGCGATAAGCAAAAACACCCTGTGGACATGTAAAAGTAGTCTTACTCTGATCATCAGGATGGATGGGAATCTGGAAGAAACCTGAATAACCGTCTAGAAAACAGAAGAATTTATTAGAAGCCAATCTTTCAGTCATTTGGTCAACAAAAGGAAGGGGGAAATGGTCTTTCTTGGTGGCGGCATTTAACTGTCTATAATCAATGCACATCCGCCACCCAGTCACAACTCTAGTTGGTATTAACTCATTTTTATCATTTTTAACCACTGTGGTCCCTCCTTTCTTAGGAACCACCTGAACTGGGCTAACCCACTTAGAGTTGCCAACTGGATAAATAATACCTGCATCAAGAAGCTTCATAACCTCAGCCATAACTACATCCTGCATCTTAGGGTTCAATTTACGCTGTCCCTGTCTATAGGGCTTATGCCCTTCCTCTAAATCTATTTTGTGCATACAAACATCAGGGCTTATGCCCTTAATATCATCCAAAGAATAACCTAGAGCTTTTCTATTCTTTTTAAGAACAGTCATTAAGGCAGAAAGTTGGTCAGGGCTAAGTTTAGAGCTAACAATTGCAGGGTATTGCTCAGTATTATCTAGAAAAACATACTTAAGATTAGGAGGAAGTGGCTTACGCTCTGGTGCTTTTACCTCAACTGCCTGAACAGAATTAGCATTTATAGAATAGCACATGTTTACCAGACTTGCATTAGCTAGGCTTATGAGCTTCTCATTCTCTTCTTTAGTGAGCTCATATTCCTCTTCCTCTTCTTCTATCAAATCCAGCTTTTCAGCATCCTCAGCTGGAGTACCTGCATACTTATCCAAAACCGTCAGATCATCTACGGGATCCTTGGTCAAGGATTCCCTCCAATTAAGGATAACATTCCTGTCTACAATATCGATGGAACAACAAGTATCATCAGTAGGAATAGTTGCCTTATGGGCAAGACTAAACTCGATAGTGTCATCCCCAATCTCTAGAGTAATGGTCCCGCGTTTGACATCTATCACAGCCCCAGCTGTGTGTAAAAAAGGTCTACCTAAAATAATAGGTATTCGACTATCTTCAGCAATGTCTAAAACAACGAAATCTACAGGAATAAAGAACTTTCCCACTTTTACTGGGACATCCTCCAAGACCCCTAGTGGTCTTTGGGTTGATCTATCAGCCATCTGTACAGTAATATTGGTGACCTTAAGTCTACCTAAACCAAGTCTTTCACATACAGAATAAGGTATGACACTGACACTAGCCCCTAGATCACAAAGGGCTTTCCCTATTAAATGATTACCTATGGTACAAGGGATGGAAAAACTACCTGGGTCTTTCAACTTGGGTGCTATATTATTTTGTGAAAGAACATAACATTCTTCCACAAAAGCAACAGCACCGTCGTCCTGAAAATTCCTCTTACGACTTAAAATATCTTTCATGAATTTAGCATAAGAAGGTACCTGGGTAATTAAGTCAGTGAAAGGGATGGTTACCTCAAGGTTCTTCACCATCTCTAAGAACTTACCAAATTTCTTATCTTCCTTTGAATTTTTCAGTCTTTCAGGATAAGGAATGGTGACTTTAGCCATAGGATCAGTAACCTTTGGCTTCTTCAACTGTAAAATTTCAGTAAGGCTTTGAACGAGGGAAGGGTCCAGCGATTCCGGAGTCAAAACGGCACTCTGCTCAGAAGCGTCGGTCGGTCGACCAGTAAAGTCGGTCGGTCGACCAGAGTCTGCAAAATCCGATTTTTTTTCTTTTTCAGAATCTGATCTCGCGTCAGGAACAGTGGTCGGTCGACTGACAGAAGTGGTCGGTCGACCTCCTGTTCTTTTGACGGGATCGGATTCTTGACTTGGAATTTCGGCTGGATCATCCGCTTTAGTTGAATCTTCACAAACACGGCCACTCCTTAGATTTATGGCATTCAGCGTCTCCATGGGTCCCTCAGAGCTAGGTGGAGAGCTTTTTCTTTGGTTGGCTATGTTTATCAAGTGTTCCTCAAAAATCTTCGTGGAAGTGCAGTGAGCCTCATTCATCTTAAAAACTGCCGTGGTTAAGGCATCAACAAGGGCTCTTAATTCCTCAATTTCTCCCGTGTTGTCGACCGTAGTAACTAGGTTCGCACTTTCAAGCTTTAGCTGGGTTGCCTCAAGCTTTTCAAAACGGGCTTCAACTGTTGTCTCAAGAGCCATCACTCTATTCATCTCTACATTCAGCCTTCTTGAATTCCCACGTGAACCTTTAAAAGTAGCCTTATGCGCCGCCATGTCTTCAATGGTTTGCCAACCCTTCATATGATCGGTGTTGTTCTGGAATCTTCCATTGGCGGCCACATCAAGAATCATCTTATAGTCATCGTAAAGAGAGTTGTAAAAGCAGTTACACAGGTCCCATTGTGGAAGGTTATGGTGAGGGATGGAACGGACCAATTTCTTGAATCGATCCCATGCTTCACAAAATCCTTCATCAGGCCCCTGCTGAAAGTTACGGATTTGGTTTCTCAAGTCCTCAGCTTTTGCAAGAGGGAAGTATTTCTTGTAAAAAGCCAAGGCCAAGGCGGTCCAATCTGTAATCCCTTCACTTGTCCTTTTAAGGTCCCGGTACCATTCTTGCGCGTCTCCTTTTAAGGAGAATAAGAACAGAGTTGACAGCACCTCATCTCTAGTTACCCCTTCAGGTAGGGGTATGAAACAACAGTAATCTGTGAAGGTTGTAACGTGCTTTATTGGATCTTCATCAGGTAGACCAGAAAATTGACTCTGCTCCACCAAGTTAATATGAGTCGGGCGGAGTTCAAAGGAGCCAGTGGTGGGTTTAGGCAAGGCGAATCCTTTCGGTAAATCTTTAGGCTTCGGCTGTAGGTAGCTATAAATGGAGTCTATAAAGAGAGTACTCAAGCCTTCCTCTCAAAAACCTGTCTTCTAAATAGCACTAGAAGAAAAGGTAAGAACGGTCTTAAGGAACCTAAGTTCCTTAAGACAAGAAAAATAAACTAAAAATTAACAAACAGAATTATACCGTCTCCCCGGCAACGGCGCCAAAATTTGACACCCGTCGTTGAGGGGTGCCAAAGATAAGATTTATAAAACCTCAGCTTAAACTCAGTTAGGATAAGTCAAGGGTCGAACCACAGAGAGACAAGGTTAATTATGTTTGTGAATTTAAAGTCTATTGCAAGTAACCAAAAAGAGGGGTTTGAATTGGGATTTTAACTAACAACTAAAGTAACAAAATAACAAGAAAATTTAAAATAAGATAAAGAGGGGATTAGGAACTTTGGTTCCCCATGGTCAAGACAAGTCAATGAAAGGTAAGAATAACCAAATAACACAATCCTAAGGAACAAAGAATAAACCTTTAGGTCGATATTCTACCCAATCCTTACGGTCTTAGGGTTCCTACAAAAGCACTAAACTTTCGTTCAAGGGCAATCCCAAAGTTGTTGTTAAACTAATCCTAATAATCTTTCAATCCCAAGGATTAGTTCACCAACAACAATGGGGGATTGGTAATTTAATCATCAAACCTATCAAAGTCAAGTTTTTACATGGTTCCCCTAATTCCTAATCACAAGAATTAGTTATGCATGCTTCTAATTATAAAACTATCAATTACCAAGAATATTAAAGAGATGAACATAATCAAAGATGATAATAAAAGAGTAAACATGAAATAAGAAAATAACAACAAGATGAATAACAAGATTGGATTAAAGGAAAGATTAATTATCACAAACTTACAACTTGAATGGAAATCCTAAAAGGAAAGATGAAAACTTCATAATAATCCTCTAACAATGGAGGCTTCAAACATAGAGTACTTGGTAAAATTCCTCGGGTAGAAAATTGCTGAAAAACTACTTAACCTAATAGAAGAGTTTTGATCTCCTTAAATAAGAAATATTACAAGATTAGGAAATCAGAAAAGAAAACGGAAGTCTCGAAACAGGGTCTGGTCGGTCGACCTGTTTTCTCGGTCGGTCGACCGGATCTGCCAATACGGACTTATTTTCTGCGAATTTGGGCTTCCGTGAAGAATTGGGCCGATTACGTAATTGACATCGGTCGGTCGACCTGTTTCGATGGTCGATCGACCGATCCGCTTTATTTTCAGTTTCGATTCAGCCCGATAATTATACTTGAACACACCATCTGAATTATTGCTCCAAAAACAGCTTCCTAAAGGCAAATAAGGCTTGGTTTTGCTTACTTCCGCGTATTCCTACATACAAAACACAGAAATACCAAAGTAGACAATATGGGAGAAAAAGCAACTAAAAAGTCACGAAAGTGTAAGAAAATACGTGCCAAAAGAGTAAATAAAATGCATAAAATAGGCACGTATCAAGTATGTCTTTTGAACATTTCGAGGACGAAGTTCATTCTAAGTGGGGAAGATTGTAACACCCCAAGTTAGAGAAGCTGAGTTGTGAATCAACTCGGTCGAGTAGGTGACACTCGGCCGAGTATATGATACTCGGTCGAGCCCTTCTATGTCAGTAGCTGAGTTGCGAGTCGAATCGGCCGAGTAGGCCGCACTCGGCCGAGTACGTCACACTCGGCCGAGTGCTTCGCACTCGTTCGAGTGTTTCTTTTCCAGACGTTAAACCGTGGTTATTATAAATTTAATCCGTGGGTTAATAAATCATTCTAACCCTAATCAGAAAAGTTTAGCAGAACCCTAATCTTTCATTTCCTCATTTCTCATTCCCCATTTCCTCATCCTTCAAGTTAGTAGCAAGTCTAGTCGCACCGGTCATCTACCTAGTCCGTATATCACCAAGTAAGTGTATATCTACCGTTTTTACATCATGGTTATGGTTATTCAGTAAGTAATTGAGAATTGTGTAATCTCTAGTAGGAGGATTCGTAGAAGAGTGTTAGTAGGAAGTTTCGATTGTCTTGCTTGCTGTTCTATTTGAGGTAGGGTTTCCCTACTCAATACTGTATGATAATGTTGTGACGATATTGTATTATGGTTGTAATACTATGTATAACATGATGTCTGAGATTCCAATGGTAACGTGTGGGACCGTTGTGGGGAACCGGATCCCACTCCTATGATCGCTTCCCGTGGGACCCGCCTGAAGGAAATCGTATTTCGAGAAATATTAACATATCTTATATTTAGGGTTTTATTTAACTCATAATATAAAATTCGGACCTTATGCATGCAAGATAAATTTGAAACCTTACATTGCGGAAATGGCGCTAAGGGCACGGTTTTGGTCACCGACCAAAACTATTCTTGAGCTATGAAAACGGGATGAAATCTAAGATCCTAAGAGTAGAAGTCCTCCCAAGTATACACCCAAGATGAACCCGAAATTACAATATTAAACAATCTTATTATGTAGTATTATTGCCACAAGGTAAAATCAATTTTCTACACTAGAAAATGTTTACCATGAAAAAGATAGTACTATTATGGAGTATTATTTAGAGAGGATATTAAGGTGAATATGTCCAACAAATAATACAAAATGAACTAGTGTATTTTGTATGTGATGGTGTGCATTATATAAGAAGAGAATAAAACTTCTTCTCTTCTCAAGCAAACACACGGCACACACATGCACAATAGGGAAGAGTAATTTGATTTTTCTCTTTTCCAAAATATGCATTAGTGATATCCTATATAACTAGTTAGGCTATAATAATCATTTACCTTATTCTTAATAAGATAAAAACAATCATCACCCACACAAAACACAATTACACGACACCCTTAAAATGGGTTTCATATTAAGTTTTACAATTTGTCAAATGTAGTATGTCACATGTGTGACATATCACATGAAATATGACATTAGGCAATTTAAAATATATATTTAACCAATTTAAACACAATTTCATATTTCATAAATATTAATTAACATGTAAGTACAAATTACCAATTTACTTCGTAAAACTCGTCATTTCATATTCATCAAACGCGATTCACAACTCAATTGTAATCACTACTAATCGATAACCCTTACCGATAAAATATACGATAACTCTTATCGTTTATAAAATAATTACTTATTTTATTACAAACGAATCACGTATAATCATATTATCACGAGAAACGTACCTCTCATATATCTCGTTCATATTAGGGAATTAATAGATTCATATCGTATAAGAATTATTAATCTTAACAATTTCGGGTAACATCCTTTAGGTGTGACCATAGGGGATCAACTGATCACCACCATCATATGTCAATAATGTCAAACTATTTAAAGTCAATCATTACCGGTAAATGACGATCAGTCGAATTAATAATTTATCATCCCTTCCGTATTCAGTATATAAATATACATGAGATTCTACGATTTTATAATAAATAATAGAATCATGTGATCGCACTATTGTCGAGGACACTTATCCCAACAATCTCTCACTTGTCCGATACAAGTGTGCGCGTCATCAATTCTCTTGTCCTATTACAATCTCCCGCTCAATGCAAGACATCATCACATGTCGTACCTCGCAAGTGATCATATCTAGAGTGGTTTTTCTCGATCTGGAGATATAACTGCTTTGACCGGAATTTATCTACCTTAGATAGCTTCCGAGTGTGACCACGCATTTCCAGTTAACTGCTCCTCGAGTGGCCTTGAGATTTTGGACAACCCTGACACGGGGTGGACAATTCATAATTGCTCCATTCCCTTCGTCTAGCCACAGTCCATCATAACCCAAAAGATGCCCTTATAAACCCCATTTACGAAGGTGTTAGGACAAAAATCAAAGTTACTCTGAAACTGTGCTACCTTAGCGGAATAATCATTAGTCAAAGAATCGACTCATTCAAAATACAGTAGTAGCTCTCGTCACGACCAGGCAAATTTATATAAATAAATGTATGTCATAACTCTATAAAAGCATCACTTGTCCGACAGAGTGTTCTTAACAGTCTGCCTATGTGATCGACTAGTCATTACCTTATGACTCTATGGCACAGTGAGCTTTTCATCAATCGCCTCACAATCTAGTTACCTTGAGACGTCACCTCATGGTGGCAACTAGGGACTATTACAATGTCAATCATAGTTCACTTTAATAGGGTTCAAAGCTTGTCTCCACAACCCATTTGGATTATGACAAAGTAATGAAAAAAGAGAGTTATTTAAAACTCAAAACGACAAGTGCGATTATCACATCTGAGTAGTTAATACCTTATTACCACTCAATGTGCATAATCTTAAGTGTAACTCAAGTGCGATCCTTAGGGATTTCAATTTGATGTAATCTAAGAGTCTCAACATGCTCCACCAACTTGAGCACATGAGGGCTAACCTTTTGCCCTTCTTTGTAGTTGAGATCGAATAAGGAGGATGCCGCTTCAAATTGGACTATTCTCGAAGCCCTCGAGAACATAGTCACAAGCTTTGCGTAAATCTCATACGCGGTGCCAATCGTTATGGCGCTTTTTTGGAGTTCCGGCTCCATCGAGAAAATCAAAACATTTTTGATAGCCGCAGACTCCTTATGGTAGGACTCGTAGGCCCTCCTTACGGCGGCGGCCGAAGTTTCGGTGGGTTCGGTGGGTGAAGGTTCAATAAGGTAACGAGTCTTATCGTCAACTTGGGCGGCCAATCTTAATTGGGCGTCCCAATCGGCAAAGTTAGACTCATTTTTCTCAAGTTTACAACGATCCATAAAGGATCTTAGCCAAGGAACGGTTGTGGCGGAGTTTGCGTTAGCATTGGTGGAAGTCGACATTTCGAATGATGGATGAATACGTTACTACAAAATTAAAATTGAAGAATTAATCTCTTATCGTTTTTATACTTGTAAATGTAAATAAAAAAGATTTTAAGCATTTATAAAGTGACCTCAACCCAACTTATATAAATGATTTCGAGACCCAAATCATCACTAATTGTCATGGTGGCCTACGGACCTCTCCCACTTCCCTTAGCATTGGTGGATTAACTCTTTAATCGGTTCTACTCTAGAACTCTCGGTCGATCGAATTACATTAATTCAATCTCCTTGGCTCCGGAACATGTGTGGCATACAGACCTCTCCACTCTTCCTTGGAGCCCAACCCAATTCTCGATGTAATAACACTTATTACCCATGCACCTAACGTAACAAGGTTTGTACCCAGGTGAGCCGAGCCTACTCCCTTATGAAATTAGGATCTATGGTTCTAAACATTGGTACGACCAATGCTCAATAATTTAATAACGTTGAGGTCTTGACAATTTATTATCTATAACGTTTTAAGTGAACTAAAGCGGTCAAACTAATAATTAATTGCCACGGTCGATTTAAACTCGATTAATTTATATGCATGTTTAGTTATGGCGATTTGGCGATGCATGCAAACATATAAAGAAAATGCAAAGCAAGAAAATAAAAAACTCTAGTATGGCCTTCCTAATAATAGAAAATCTAATTAACTATTACAAATGCGGAAACCAACTTCTTTGGTCCCTTAAACTTCAATGTGCGCCTTCCAAGAAAACACCGTCTTGACGGAACTCCTTTCCGAATGGCACCATGTCTTGGAATCACCCGGATTACAAAGAAATAAATACAAACTATTCAATTGTAAATAAAATTTAAAACTATTAAATTACAAGCCAGTGATACGAGATCACATTAATTACAACCAAATCGTTATTCTCTTACATTACGGGTAATACCAATTAACAACTAAGGCCTTACTAATGAATTACATTATTCAAAATTACGTAAATAAATAAAATAAATATGACATTCATATTAAATAAAATGCAGCATTAAAATATGTATGCAAATGCCAAATTTTTATGCAAATGCCAAATTTTAAGCCAAATCGCATTGGAAGCAAATATTGTATATTTGATTACAGTTTTTACGGATTTGCGTGATAATAACCTTTTAAAATCACTATAAATTACATAAATCCTTTTTATGTCCAAGTTAACCATCCTAACACTTTTAGGTATCAAAATTCGTTCCCACCAAATTTCAATCATGATTCAGCTCGATTTATTAATATATTGTTCGGTAATTAGTCGTTTTTACGGAAAAATAATATGAAATGCCAAATGAGTCATAAAAATTTCGAGAAATTCAAAATTCAAATTTTGAATATTCTGGAATTTTCTTAGATTTCCAGAACCAAATAAATATTAGTACTATTCAAATAATTAATTTATTTCACAAATAAATCGTAAAACGCGCATTTTTAAGTCGTAAATTCAAAATTCACCTTTTTAAAAATGCAATAAAATACTAATAAAATTTTATACTTTCTAAAACTCTTTTAGAATCTGATATGGTCAGAAAAACGCTGCCCCAAGTCTGAAAAATGTTTTATGACTCTTAAAATTCAATTATTGAACTTTATCTAATAAAATCAATAATTAAAAATGCAGAAACTTTCAGCTCCCAAGAAATTTATTCTTATGAACATATCCCATATGAAATCTATGGGTGAATTTTTAGGCCAGAATAATAATATTTACTATTTTTAACAAATTATGTAACATTTTACCCGATTTTAAATAATAAAATCGTACCTCATGCAATACTAGATAATAAAATCCCAAAAATTACATGCATGCTATAAATATGATATATAACATTGTGTTAATTGTTTATGGCTAAATTCTGAATCAAATTATTTAAGCCGAAATTAGTCACTATTAATAGGATTTTTACACTTAAAATCATTAATCATACAATATGTGATAATAAAATTTAAAAATTTACATGAGCACTGTAAATATTACATGTGACACCTCCAAAACGTTTCGTAGTAAAATTCATAATTTAACTATTTTTACCCATTTATTCTCATATTATGACCTTTTAACTATTAAAATTCATAATCCATGCAAAAAGCCTTCATATAATATGAAAACTTATATTCACCATATAAAATACACATTTGAGAACATACTAAAACAATCTCGGCTAGAAAGTTAATTTAACTATTTTTCCCTTAATAATCACATATATTAATCGTATAAAATGTATTATAATAACGAATAATTAAATAAATGAACAATATAATCCATAAAATTTATATTATGTCCTAAAAACACTTTAGGACCAGAAACTTTAACATGCAAAATAAGTTTCGTGATTTAATCCATATAAAACACAAAATTTCGATTTTTGTTTGTAAATCTAATTTACTCGGAAAAATATACCGATTATGCATGCAACTATCGCATTGCTCTGATACCACTTGAAAGAAATCGTATTTCGAGAAATATTAACATATCTTATGTGTAAGGTTTTATTTAACTCATAATATAAAACTCGGACCTTATGCATGCAAGATAAATTCGAAACCTTACATTGCGGAAATGGCACTAAGGGCACGGTTTTCGTCACCAACCAAAAACCGTTCTTGAGCTATAAAAACGGGATGAAATCCGAGACCCCAAGAGTAGAAGTCCTCCCAAGTATGCACCCAAGATGAACCCGAAATTACAATACTAAACAATCTTATTATGTAGTATTATTGCCACAAGGTAAAATAAATTTTCTACACTAGAAAATGTTTACCATGAAAAAGATAGTACGGAGTATTATTTAGAGAGGATATTAAGGTGAATATGTCCAACAAATAATACAAAATAAACTAGTGTATTCTGAATGTAATTATGTGCATTATATAAGAAGAGAATAAAACTTCTTCTCTTCTCCAGCAACCACACGGTACACACATGCACAATAGGGAAGAGTAATTTGCGTTTTCTCTTTTCCATAACATGCATTAGTCATATCCTATATAATTAGATTAGGGTATAATCATTTACCTTATTCTTAATAAGATAAAAACAATCATCACCCACACATAACACAATTACACGATACCCTTAAAATGGGTTCCATATTTAGTTTTACAATTTGTCAAATGAAATATGACATTAGGCAATTTAAAATATGTATTTAACCAATCACAATTTCATATTTCATAAATATTATTTAACATTTAAGTACAAATTACCAATTTACTTCGTAAAACTCGTCATTTCATATTCATCAAACGTGATTCACAACTCAATTGTAATCACTACTAATCGATAACCGTTATCGATAAAATATACAATAACTCTTATCGTTTATAAAATAATTACTTATTTTATTACAAATGAATTACATATAATCATATTATCACGAGAAACGTACCTCTCATCTATCTCGTTCATATTAGGGCATTAATAGATTCATAATTTCATATCGTATACGAATTATGAATCTTAACAATTTCGGGTAACATCCTTTACCATAGGGGATCAACTGATCACCACCATCATATGATGATATGTCAAACTATTTAAAGACAATCATTACCAGCAAATGACGATCAGTCGACTTAATAATTTATCATCCCTTCCGTATTCAGTATCTAAATATACATGAGATTTTACGATTTTATAATATATAATAAAATCATGTGATCGCACTATTGTCGAGAACACTTATCCCAACACCACCACGGGAAGGATGTGCACATTTATGGTCTAGGTACCCCTTGCTGCGGTAAGTAGGGAGATTGGTGTGAGACTAAAGGTCACCACGACAGATATAAATGATGGTAGAGGCGGCAATCATTGACACGACCCGAAAACCCGACACGAACCCCACACGAAATTAGCGGGTTCGGGTCAAGCTGTTTCAACCCGTTTCGTAATTGGGTTGACACGGACACGACTCGAACTTATATGGGTCGGGTTCGGGTTGGGGTCTTGCGACACGAACCCGACACGAATAACCCATTAATTTAAATAGGTTGTGATATATCCATCTAAATGGGTTATAATCGGGTTATTTTATTTTGAATTTGAAATAAGATATGAAGATTGTCTATTCTTGCTGTAAATTTTAATTTTGAATGCATTATATTTATATGGGTTGGATGGGTTAGACGGGTTTAATGGGTCAAAACTGATCTGTTAAAACTTAAACGGGTTACACAAGTCGGGTTGGGTTATTGAAAAAATAAATGGGTTGGGTTAGGGTTGATGCTTTTGACCCGTTTATTTAATTGGGTCGGGTTAGGGTTGAGGGGGTCATGACCCATTTAATGGTGACACGAACACGAACCCGACACGACCCGACCTGTTTGTCAGGTCTAAATGATGGTAATAGTGTTGCAGTGAATATTGTGAATTATGTATCATGATGAGTATCCGTCTTATTGTATAGTTGCTGACACATGATGTTATTTACTGTGATGATCCATGTAATGGTGAGCAGAGTCTCAGGTACACAGATGAGTCTTGCTTGCTCGCTTGAGAGGAGGGATCACCAGTTTGTAGGGTCTCGTGTCATAGCTTCTGCATAAACTATAGCTACTTTCGTTACCGTTTTGGCAGACAGTTGTTTTACTTTGTATCACAGTACTTCTGTTATTTTTAATAAAGTGTTAGCATTGTTTATCTTATATTGTACCTCAGGAAACTGAGATTGTGACGTTTTCATTGTCTGATGGTCCTATTTTAGAGGCCTTGGACTATGAGGGTGTTATATTATTAGCCTATAAATATGATTCATTAACTGTTACAAAATGGTCAGAAATTGTACTATAAATAGTCACTCTGTATTATAAAGTGGCCGGTCACAAACAAATAACGGGTATCTTTGGCCAATACATGGACTGTCAATAATTACCAATATAATAGTCAAATATTATTGTATAAGTGGTCACAAATTATAGTATGATGGTCACTCTGTATTAAAAGAGTGACCAGTTTGCGATAAATGCTTAATTTGTTATTAGTAAATTTCATTGTTAAAAATTACAAAAGTAGTCACTCTATATGATAAAAGTGGTCACAAATTATAGTATAATGGTTACTCTGTGTTAGACAGTGACCAGTTTACCAAAAATGATTTAATTTGTTATCACAAAATTTAATTGTTAAATATTACAAAAATGGTCACTCTGAATGATAACATTGGTCACACATTATAGTATAATGGTCACTCTATATTAAAAGAGTGACCAGTTTGCAAAAATTTCTTTTATTTGTTATCAGTAAATTGCATTGTTAAAATTACAAAAATAGTCACTCTGTAAGATAAAAATGGTCATAGATTACAATATAATGGTCACTACGTGTTAAAGAATGACCAGTTTGCCAAAAATTGCTTTAATTTGTTAACACTAAATTTAATTGTTGAACATTACAAAAATAGTTACTTTGAATGATATAAGTAGTCACCTATTATAGTATAATGGTCACTTTGTATTAATGAGTGATCAGTTTGCCAAAAATGCTTTAAAGAATGAACACTAGCTCAATGTCATTTGAAAAAATTACAAACATTACTTCAATGCCATGCACTACTACAATAAAGGGCTATTGCAACGTCGGTAAAATGTAGCATATGTCCTCCAAAATGTTGCTTTAGGGTTTTTGCAACATGTTTAACTGTGCTGCTTAAAACTCCGTTGTAATAACCTAATATAACACTTTGTGCAACATTTTCTACTCAAATGCAACATTTTTTTAAAAATGCTGCAACGATGCCCTAATACAACAGATATCTTGAGACATTATTGCAAGATTTGCAACACTATTGCAAATATATAAATATGCAACACTTTTCCCCTTTCCCTCCAAAATGTTGCAACGCTTATTTCAATGTTATGCAACATATTTTTGTCTAAATGAAACATAAAGGCACCATTATTTTGGTGATAATGCCAACATATCCAATATTGTCAAAAGCAACACTATTATAATTCTAATGCAACATTCCTGAATGAAAATGTATAATATACATTTGTTTTATTTTTTTGTCGTGTGTTATTAATCGTAAAAAATAGTATCCGCATATACAAGACGTATAATCCAAAAATAATAATTAACTTATCCACAAAAGAGATATTCATTAATTATCCAAAAATAAATATTCATGTTTCGTACTACATCTTATTGAGAAAATGTCAATGAAAAAGAACAAACAAAAATCAACATTGTTTGAATACAAACATAAATAAACATCAAGCATGTGTAATTCTTCAATGGATCCAAATTTGCGTTGCTACCGTTGAATAACTGGCGTTGCCCTATGCTCCAATTTGCACCTTCCTCGCCAACTATCATAGATGCCAAAACATTCAGTTTGTGCTAAGTTCACATTTGTCTAAAAACAAAAATTGTATGTAAATGCATTATAATCAGAAAGAAATGACTTTTCCTTTAATAGAATGGTCCATGTGATTCTAGAATAATGATCAACATTTGTGAAAAAATAGGAACGAACTCCTACAGATTTTTGCCTGTATGGCCCCCCATAAATCCATATGCAACAATTCAAAAACAAATGTGGTTTTGGATGTACTACTGAGAGGAAAAAGATGACAGGCCAAAGTCGTACGCCTCAAATTAATAATTTTTATCAGTTAAATCCAAATACTAAACAGAAAAAAAGAAAAAAGATAAACAGATACCGGGCTAGGTGAAAACCCGAAAGGGCGCCTAGGCAGAAATAGGAAAAGTTGCCGAGGACGGAGTGAAAACCCGAAAGGGCACTTCGGGTAAAATGAAGAACTGAGATGCGTGCCACAAGAGTAGTGTGAGGAAAATAGCTAGAGTGAAAACCCGTAAAGGCGGGCGCTCTAGGCAAAATAAGAGAAATAGAAAAAAAAAAATCAATCTCACATTAGTCTTCTATCCTGTTTTTGGTAAGGCGTCATAAAAATTGTGGTAAAGAAGGTCGGTCGGGTATAATGATTGTTTATTAGGCAGTTCATAAGTTAATTGTTAAGTTAATGAGTTAATTGCCATATTCAATTGACGTATTTATTGTATCCCTTGGTTTGCCTTGCTGTTAGCTTTTGTACACCATATAAGCCAACTTTTGGGCTAATCTAATGCATTGAACATTTCCCTCAATACTTCCTATCATGGTATCAGATTTTTTCCTGTTTTTTACCAAAAACTAATTTTTTTCCACGCAGATATAAAACTCTACCACCATGACCGGAACTGATGGTGACTCTGATGTCTATCCCAAAATCGACCCTCTTAGCCCTTATTATCTCGGTTCACACGATGTTCCGGGCGCAAAAGTATCTACCATTATCCTTCGTCGTGATAACTACGACTCTTGGCAGAAATCTATGACGTTCTCTCTTAAATCTCGCCGCAAGTTTGGGTTCGTCGATGGGTCAATCCAAAAACCCACCGATGCATTCGAACTCGAGAATTGGGTGGTCGTTAATTGCACAATAATTCAATGGATCAGAAATACAATCGATCCCAGTTTGCTCGACAACATCTCTTACCCCAACGACGCCTCTCTCTTGTGGTCGTAACTCAAAGCCCAATATTCGGTTATTGACGGTACGATGATTCATGGTTTAAAAACCCAATTAAATAACTGTAAACAAGTTAAGGGAATGGATGTAACTTCCTACTTTGGAAAATTAAAGTCCCTGTGGGATTCTATCTCTAAACATGAGCCTCCGTTCGCTTGCCACTGCGGCCGCTGCACTTGTGAAATTGGACCCAAAGCCCTCCAATGCCAGGATAATGAACGGTTGCACCAATTCTTTATGGGACTCGATCCCACCTTATACGGTAATATCCGCTCATCTCAGTTTCAATTGGACCCTTTGCCTACCCTTAGTCGTGCTTACAACCTCGTTCTTCAAGAAGAACGTTTGCGTGCCGAGACCGTTCCTAATGTTTCTGACGTTACTATTTTTGCTACCCCTCGTCTTGATAAACGGTCTGTATTCTGCTCTGCTTGTGAGACTCGCGGTCATGAGGCTGCTCGGTGTTTTTTTAAAACCTTGCGTTTTCCGGATTGGTGGGGTGATAGGCCCCGTACCCTCGCTGAGTACCGTCTCTATAGGTCTCGTCTTGCTGCTGCCCGTGGCTCTGTTGGTACTGGTGCCTCTGTCGGTGTTGGTAGTATGACTGGAAACACGGCTGGTGCGGGTTCCAGTAACTCAGTTGGTGCTAAGCCTGATGTGCGTGCCAATGCTCTTCTCCCGGATGCTACAACTCATTCGCTACTTTCCTCGGATCGACTCAGTGGTATGTTTAATTGGATCATTGATACGGGTGCCTCAAATCATGTCACTGGTATTCTGTCATGTTTGGAGGATCGGGTGCAAATTCCGGAACGCACTGTTGGTCTTCCTAATGGCCAGCAGGTCGTATCTTCCGTGATGGGTTCGGTTTATATTAATACACATCTTACACTACACTGTGTTTTATTTGTTCCCACTCTCCAATGCAATTTATTGTCAGTATCTCAACTTACCGTAGATACTCCAATTTCATTTGAGTTTACTAAAAAATCTTGTCTCATTCAGGACCTTTCTTCGAGGAAGACGATTGGGACAGGTGAGCTACGGGACGGACTGTTTTGGATTCAAGCGGGGGAGAGGCCATTGACGGTAAATACGGTGTCTGGACATGAAAGTTTCGACCTTTGGCACAGGCGTCTCGGACATCCGTCGGCTAAAGTGGTCAAGACTATTCCCTCTTTTAGCGGTTTCTTTTGCAATAAAGACGTTATTTGTGATGCTTGCTATTTGGCTAAACAACATCGTGACAGTTTTATTTTGAATAATAAGCGTGCATCGGATTTATTTGAGCTAATTCATTGCGACTTATGGGGACCATACCGTATTGTTTCGTCATGTGGTGCGAAATATTTTTTAACCATCGTTGATGATTATTCTCGGGCAACTTGGGTATATTTATTGATTGATAAAACTGAGGTCACTGATATGTTTATGAGCTTTATTCATATGGTTCAGACCCAATTTTCCAAAACCATAAAAAGTGTCCGGAGCGACAATGGTACCGAATTTAACAGTATTGCTGGGCATTTCTTTAAGAATGGGATTAAATTTGAGACTTCCTGTGTGGGCACACCACAACAAAATGGGCGGGTTGAACGTAAGCACCGACATATTTTGAATGTAGCACGGACCCTCCGTTTTCAAGCCAATCTTCCTAAATCTTTTTGGGGTGAGTGTGTACTCTCCGCCGTATATTTAATAAATCGAACACCAACGCCTTTGCTTAATCATTTAACTCCCTATGAATGTCTTTATGGTGTTGCCCCCTCTTATGATAATTTGCGGGTATTTGGCTGTCTTTCATATGCTCATAATCCGTCTAACAATGGTGACAAATTTGAGAAACGGAGTCGTCGTAGTATTTTAATTGGGTACCCAGGTAACAAAAAAAGATGGAAACTTTACGACCTCGAAACTAAATCTATTTATGTTTCTCGGGACGTTGTTTTTCATGAGTCCACATTTCCTTTTGCCACCAAAACTCCTGATCCCACTACAACTCCAGCTACTTCTCCCCCTGAGTTGACCATTTTTGACGAGCCATTTAATGGGACAGACTTGGGCACCCGTGATCCTCCCTTCGCTGCTGTTTCTGCTCCACACGAAACAGCCGCAAGTACTAGTGAGCCTGACCAGACTACCAGTACCGGGCCTGCCGACACCGCTGATACCATTTCTGCCTCCTCGACCACTGATGGTACTACCTCCATAAAGGTCGTCGCTTAAAGTTTCCAAATTCACGACTTACTGGCTACGTCCTCGACACCGTCTCTAGTCCGTCTCCTCCGTCAAGCTCACCTAGCTCTCCAACGTCCTCCTCAGGTACTCCATACACTCTAGCTCATTATGTCAATTGTAATTCCTTTTCTAAAAAACAACGTGAGTTTCTTGCAGCCGTAACCGCCGGACTCGAACCACCTTCTTTTAAAGAAGCCATTAAACATACCGGCTGGTGCGATGCAATGAAACAAGAAATTGACGCCTTAGAACGCAATGATACTTGGGAATTGACGGAATTACCATTGGGCAAAAAGGCTCTTGGGTGTAGATGGGTGTACAAGATTAAATATAAATCGGACGGCACTGTTGAACGACTCAAGGCCCGACTAGTGGTCTTCGGAAATCACCAAATTGAGGGGCTTGATTACGGAGAAACTTTTGCACCCGTAGTGAAAATGGGTACCATTCGTGCTTTCCTTGCTGTTGCCGCTATAAATAAATGGGAGTTACATCAAATGGACGTCCATAATGCTTTTTTACATGGTGACTTAATTGAAGAAGTTTATATGCGTCTTCCTCCTGGATTTAGTCGTGGGAAGGAGGGCAAAGTGTGTCGTCTCAAGAAGTCATTATATGGGCTCCGACAAGCTCCCAGGTGTTGGTTTGCCAAGCTTACTTCTGCTCTTAAGGAATACGGTTTCACACAGTCATATTCCGATTATTCTTTATTTTCTTACCAGCAAGGACAGGTACGTTTATTTACTCTTATCTATGTAGACGACTTGGTCATTGCTGGTAACGATTTTTCCGCTGTTGCTCACTTTAAGGAGTATTTGGGGTCTTGTTTTCATATGAAAGATTTGGGACAGCTGAAATATGCTTTAGACATAATTTCTGAGACTGGTTTGCTTGGCTCAAATATACTTCCTATCATTGTTTGAGTCGACGCACTCAATTGACTGTTTAGAAACCCTCTTGGCCTAGATCGGAAGATTGGTTTAGGGGTAGTTCTGCGACGATTATTAAGACCATACTAATAAGGGCGGAAGCTAAGTTATTATATTCTTAGGGCGAATAGCGGACCGGAAGGACCTTTTCACTACCCATAGACCGAATTTATTAGGGTGTTTAATGATTATTAGTTCAGACCTTAGTAGCCATGTTTAACCGACAATCCTAGTGCCTTTTCTATCTGTTTTCTCTCCCTTTATCCCGTAGTTTATAGATACCAATTCAATCAAACCCCTAATTTGTGACAATTCAGACGGACCAATTTGAACAGATAATTAGCAACTTTGCCTCCCTGTGGAGATCGACCCTATTTACCACTAGCTTCCGTTAGTAGTATTAGGTTATTATTTTGGGTAGTGAAACGACGGTATCACCGGGTTAGACCCATATCCTTATACGAGTATGAGGGTCGGATTTGGATCCTACCATTATGATCCAGATCCTACCCTTAGACCCTCTTTTAATTTCTATAAGGGTAATTTTTAGATAGATTCGACCCTTTAAAGGTAAATCATGGAAACAAGGAATTAAGTATTACGAGTAGTGTTTAGTTTGTTGAACAATTTGTTTTATTATGATTTGTTAGAATTATAATTATTTTGTGGTTGGTAAACTTTATTTATAAGTTGTTATAAGACTTTTTAACACTTTGTACCCTCTTCTTGTTTCTTTTGGACTATGATTTTTAAACCAGTAAAACTAATAGAGGGTAATTCAACTAAAACATCGTCTCTAATTGACAAATAAAAGTGAAATAGTGTATAATAGTGACTAGATACGGTTTCATTTGAATGTATTGTTAAAGATTGACGGATCTGGATTTTACCCAGATCCTACCCAGATCTTTGGGATATGGATATGGATCTACAAATTTCAGACCCTAAGGACAAGGGTAGGAACTGGATATAACATTTTAAAATGAATCTGAATCAATGGATCTGGATCTAGGTCCTATAGAATTTTGTCCAGATCTTATCCATTGTCATCTCTAGTTGTAAATATTTATCATTTCGCATTGTTTTCATATTTGTCAGAAATATACAAATAAATTACACAAAATGTTATTTATAACTAGTAATCAGAAGTAGTTGGACACCTGTTAACAATGTTAATTTAAACTAATCTCCTAACATAAGGGTATGATTATTGGGCGTCTTGAGACAAGACTTTGACGAGTCTTAAGACAAGACTTTTCTCAAGACTACCAATAATCTATTAAAGTCTTAACAAAGTCTTAAGTCGAGTCTTGGAAATCCAAACTCGACTTAAGACTTTGTTTAGTCTTGACCCAACCGTATTTTATTTTTTTAATGTTATATATTCTTTTAATTAGTGTTGCTTTGTACGTAAAATGCATTAATAGAATTTCTCACAATTGCTTTGTTTCACTTTCACTGCCAAAACTCTTTTTGTCACCCATTTCTCTCAATAAAAATTGTATTCAACTAATTCCATATTACAAAATGGATCCCAACCAAAATTTTGATTTCAATTCTATTATGCTGTTATGCATTTACTTCAAAATCCACAATGTCAACATGTCTTTTTATATATTTAATTAAGTTTCGTTAAGCTATATAATTAACTTTATGCATTTTAATTAGTAATGTTTAATACAAACTAGAATTAATTAATAAGTTTCTAAGAAAGAAAAGTAAATGGAAAATTAAAGTCTGAGACGAGTCTGACGGATAATGTATAAAATCTGAGGTGACTCTGAGGTAAGTCTGAACAATAAAGAAATAATAAAAGTTAGTGGAAAGCTGACGTGGCACAGTGTTAAGACTTTGGAAAATCTGAGGGATAATCTTAGCCTAATTTTATGCAGGGAGCACCCGTACAAGAGAAAAATGAAGCAACGTAAATACAAAACATTGACCTTTATATTTTATTGGAAACATACAAAGGGTGTATTGAACACCCATATTTGTTACTCAAAGTCTATAGTAACTATGCGTGATAGATAAACCATCTCAACCAACATCTTAAGGAGTGGTTTTGAGGTTGTCAGGATTCGCACCGTGACCTGGTCACACTAGCCCTGATACCATGATAGATGAACCATCTCAACCAAAACCGTAAAGTGATGGTTGAGACTCAACTATTATTAATATTTCTATTAATGCGCGATGCATTTTACACCAGACACGAAGCGTTATCTTCAACCTGCGTGGCCAATATATACCACCAAAATTATTAGTTTAACTATCAATTTAATAAATATTAGAAAAAGCTAAAGTGAGTAATCGGGTTTGAAGACGAAGTGATGGTTCAAGTTAAACTTAAAATAGATAGTACTCCGTAATATCATCATTATATATATAAAAGAATAATATAAAATTGCTGATGTTGCACAATAAGATTTCAAAAAACCAATTTTCAAGCCCTCTCCTTTAGTCTCACAATTTCAATTTTTCTCATCCAATTAAAACTAATAACACCACTACCATGTCAACAATTTCAGCCGTGTAAGATTTCAGTCTTTTGAACCCAATCTTCCAGATTCCAATTTCCTGAATTGTTTCCTTCTAAAAATCTTTTTATTTTCTATAATCTTCTCGGTTGCCATAATCGATTTTTATACTATTTTCATTTTCTGTAATATATAGAACTTAATTATCTTAATTTTGATTTTTTTAATTTACATAACTTAAATTACTTAAATTTGTATGTTATAATTTCCTTTTTTAACTATATATTAATTGTTTCATTTTAATCCTTTCTTACAGTTGTTACTCCTATTAACATTATCATGTGTTAGTTTATTAACTTACATAACTTAAAATTCTCAAATTTGAATGTTATAATTTCCGTATATATATTTTAATATATATAATAATATTATATTATTTCTTTTTTATTTTTAAAAAGCACACATGTTCGAATAAAAAGAATTGGTTATATAATAAGTAAAATTTATAGTCATCTTTAGAAATAAATGTACACAACCCCGTGATTTTTCGCGGGTGTTACACTAGTTATATATATAAAAGAATAATGTAAAATTGTCTGTGGCACAACAAGATTTCAGAAAACCTATTTTCAAGCCCTCTCATTTACTCTCACAGTTTCAGTTTTTCTTAGCCAATTAAAACTAACACTGCTGCCATGTCATCAGCCGTGTAAAATTACAGTCTTTTGAACCCAATTTCCATACAAAACCAGTGATTACAATACACAAAAAAGAACGTCAAAGGATTATTTTCTTCTAAACCGTACAATTATTTCCTTCTAAACCCAATTTTCCAGATTCCAATTTTCCAGATGTCCAATTTTCCAGAATTATTTCCTTCTAAACCATACAATTATTTCCTTCTAAACCCAATTTCCTTGAAAAAATCTGACAACTTATTGCCTTACAAACCAAATTTTCCAGAAAATTGGTGTGATAATAAATCTTTTTAGTCTCCATAATTTTCTCGGTTGCCATAAACCTCTTTAAGACCCAATTTTCAAATCTTTTTATTCTTCATAATTTTCTCGGTTGCCATAATCTTCTCGGTTTACATAAATCTTTTTATTCTCCATAATCTCCTTCACTTCAATACCTTTCTTTTCATCTTTCATCTTTGAATCCGGAAAACAACTCCTAAAAATTTATGTTCAATTTCTTTAGATTATTTGTCAACAAAATTTGTTCAATATTCTCAAGTCTCAACAATTTCTAAAATGGTCATGACAAACATTCTTACTATTAGTCAACTCAAATATGGAGTTAGACTTACTCAAATAAATGTTAGGGTTGTTCACAAATGGTCAGGTATGAATTTAGCAACAAACACAACAAAGATAATAATAAGAAACTCGATGTCATCGAACTATTATTTGTTGATTCAAAGATATGTCTATTTCCTTTTCAGAATATTCATTACTTGGCACCATAAAAAATCAGAAAAAAAAGAGTATTATAAATTCAGGCCTAAACAATTAAGATTGGTTTGTATGCTTTAATAATTTATTATATGACACAATTTAAATTGGTTTGAATGTTAGCGACTTCATTGTGTTAGATTTCATCCTTGAATAACAATGTGTTAAACAGGGATTCACGCCCTTTAGAAGCACGTTGTCTGGACTTTAAGGAACTAGATCATCGGAGCTAAAATACTGACATGGTTTGGTTATGAAAACAGAATAATTAATTTCTAGACACAAACCAAATACTCTTTTGCGCAGTCGTTTTGTTATAACAAAAAAAACCCTCGCAATAGAAAGTAAAGATAAACAATAAATTGAGACAGGCGGAGTATGTTTTGTTATTTTAGTATATGCAAGATAAGTAACTCCCTTGAGCATACGAGAGAATTAGCAGCTTCTTTTGCATCGCACGAGCATTAATTAACTCCAGTTAAACCATAAAATAAGGGTGGTGTTCATTCATATACGAGTGTACTCATTCATGATCCTTTTTTTCATTATTTTTTCCATTTTATACGCCTTGCCTAAAAACAGAGAGAAAAAACTCTTTCTTTAATTTTTCCCCCTCATAAAATTAATGAAATTTATCAAATTCGACAAATTACACAACTTATGAATGTTAATTCTCGTATCGATCAAGTAAAGGCTATGAACAAGTAATCTTAGGCATAAATTTGTATAATATCTTCAACTGCTTGAGAAATTTACAGATATCTTCAGTACTTCAATAACAGGACAACTCCTAATTATCCTAGTCACGAAGCGAAATCACTGAAGTCATTCGCGTCAATATTTGATAACTGCAAAACTTTCAAGCATTTATACGTGAATGGAAGCAATAATGGCGCAATTCACTTGAAGTCAAAGCCTTTCATATAGACACAAAAACAAGAATTCATATCGGTCGCGTCCGTAGACAAGGGAACTAATAAGGATCGATTTTTTCTGAAGAAAAGAACAATTCATCAATATAACGTCATACGACACTTACAAAGAATATGTATAATTGAAAACAAATCTAATGGAAATCAAAGAAAAACAATTTTCTTATAAACTAAAGATCTCAAAACAACATCTGACATTTCGACTCATCCTCTTATCGCCATCTTCATGTAACTTTTGAGGGATACTTCGTTTGATTTATGAGATAAAACATAAATCCGACTGGTTCCAAATATCGTTGACAAATTACTTTTACCCTTTGAAAAAACAGGATACGAACCATCAACGAACTACTCTTGACGATATTATTGATGAAATTAAATCATGAATAAATGGACAGAAAAACGATTCTCCCAATATTGATAAAGGTTAGGGTTTTTGAAGAGTTTTTGAGAGAAGATTTTTAGAGAGATAAAAAAACAGAATGACAAAAACAACAAAGAAGAATAAGGAAGAAAAAGAACAAAACAGAAGACCTAAACAAAGAAAAATAAGGAAGAAAAAGAACAAAACAGAAGACGTAATCAAACTCTAATCTAATTAGTCTAAATCAATTTCTTAATTTCATATAATATAATTAATAAAGGGATAGATTATAAATAACCACCACATATTTGCGTATATTTACAAATTACCACCACGTATTTGTTTTTTTACAAATAACCCCCAAGATTTTTACGTATACTCCCGCATCACCACCGTATTCTAATCCCGATTTTTTTTCTTATTTTTCGTCTTGTTAAGTAACGATTTATGTAAAATACTCCTATTATCCTTCTTAATTACACAAGCCTAACTCAAATTAACTACACATATACATACACAAGAGTAATCGATCATCCAATTTCCCAATTTCCTATTTCCAACCTCCCAATTTCCCAGATCAGAATAAATTTCTAACCCTAAATTCAGAAATTCCCCATTTAGTCTTATACCAGCAATCCCTTTTCTGCAGTTGCATTCAGATTGTATGATTTGAGACAAACAGACTTTATTGAGAGGAAAGAGGTGAAGAACTCGAAGTGGATTGCTTAGAAGAAATTACAAGTCAGTCAATGTGAGTATGTGACTGAGCAAGATTTTTGAAGTATATAACTGAATATGAATGCATCATATCCCATTCTACTGTATTTTACTATAAGAATCTTGGTTCAAACTTTGATGTCTATCTAAGATTTACAGAAGGCGGTGATGGTGACAAGGATACGCTAACCCTAAAGAGTTGACCGAGCTCAGGATGGATCGATCATAGGGTGAATTTGAAACTTAGTGTCTCATCGTTTGTTTTGCAATAGGTCGATTAAGGCACACAACTGCTATAAACTTGCACGAATTTTTATTTGCAACGTCACTATCCGTCGCAAGCTTGTGACGGATACCGTTTCTTCTCATAAAATACCCACTTTTTCTCTTTCTCCAACACTATTCATGTGGTCCCCTTTCTCCACTAACTCAATTTCTATCCATTTTATCTCACAAAATATCCGTCACAAATAGTGACCCGTCGCAAACAAGACTTACTAATAAACTTTTATGTCCTGTGTAACATGTCCTGTGAATGCATCTTTGATCATGGAATTCTTCAAATGCCATCTTCACTATTCTTCTTACCCAAAAATTTCAGCCGTCATTCTACGAAACAATTAGAAGACATTAATTCGACGATAGTGTGAAACCGATGGTAAAAATGGAATTCAGGAGAATGATTTGGGGAATTTTAATTCAGGGTTAGAAATTTATTCATTTGGGAAATTGGGAAATTGGATGATCGATTACTCGACTCGTGTATTAGGAAGGACAATATGAGTATTTTACATAAATGGTTACTTAATAAAACGGAAAATAAGGAAAAAAAAAAAATAATCCATATTAAAATACGGTGGTGATTCGGGAGTATACGTAAAAGTTTGGGGTTATTTGTAAAGAAAACAAATACGTGGTGGTAATTTGTAAAAATACGTAAATATATGGTGCTTATTTGTAATTTATCCAAGTTATAAATTACAATTATTACTTGATGGATACGAGTATTTACTTCCGTAGTTGTGTAGTTTTGACGGATTTGATAAATTTGATTAATTTTGTATGGGAAAAATTAGAGAGAGTTTTTCTTTTTCTGTTTTTAGGAAATGATATAGAAATGAAAATATAATGAAAAACAGTTCATAAATAAGTAAAATTCGTACATGAGTGAGCAACTACGTTATATATTAAAAAAAAAATCATTTTTTGTTAAAAGTCTTTATGGCGGCGAGCTAATTGGGCTTTAGACATTGTGGGCCTCAGCGATTTAGTGTGGTATCAAGATGCAATAAATTATTATTATTATTATTACGATTAAGAAGTTGTTGAGCCCTAAGAAAAAATTGGAAAACTAGCGATTTTTTGCTTCTATATCTTCTGAATTCTCCATGTTTAGTAACGCTTTAGCAGAGTTGTTTAAACAATCATGCAAGATCTGATGCCTTTAGTTTAGCAAAATTCATGAAATTATAGACCCCGTGGTCAGGCTTGCTTGGGTTAATGAAGAAAAGTAGTAATTTCTTTATATATGACAGGTGAGGCAATGAAGAAAAATGAACGAAAGAGGCGTAGGAATTTCAATTATCCCCACCCCAATCATAACTAATGAGATTTATGATGAGATCTCAATCACCGATGAATCCAGATCTTTGATGAATTTCTTGCGTTTTTACTGTGGGCGGGGGATTTTTTCACTCAGTTCATAGTTGCTCACCCCCTAAGCGACTTGCTGTTGGCATAATTTTTAGTTAGGGTTGCTGTCCGGATAAGCGACTTGAATACGAACCTAGCTTCGGTAATGACGTGTATCCATATTTGGTAATAAATTTCAAAAGTTATCCATTTCATTAATTAATTAGTGAGAATCGCTCCATCTGAATAAAAAAATGATCACTTTATTATTAGTCTAAATAAACGAATTCAAATAATGGTTATTTTAATTTAAGGTGGACACATACTAAATGACAAGGTACTTGTCATTTTTTTTAAAATTTTTAGATGGTGCTCTTTAATCAGTTCACTTCACATTGTTTTAAAACCGAGTGCATATCACGTAGAGTTCGATCTATTATTAGCTTGGGAGACCCATAACTCATTCATTTGGTACGGCCAATTCCAGTGGTGTTATCACAATCAACTGATAGCACTCGGGGAAGATGGTGGAGTTCTTTCGATACAGGTTAAAAAACGACTGATTCTCTAATACGACTAATACAGCACCTCGCATTTATCCTAAAACTCGGAGAATTATCAAAAAAATTATACTGTAATCGAACTGAAGATCACATAACATATACAGATTATATATAATCGATGTTGGTATGGTTGTTTCATAAGTTCATCAACAAAGTTTGTACAACAGTATATATATCGAATGTAGATACGCAGTATATTCCTAATTAACATTCTTATTTATATGTTAACAATATATTGCTTTTGATTTACTCAGACAGTAATTATTTGTCTATGTGATTAAGAGATTACTGCCTTCCTTAATGAGAACAAACACACCACCGCCATCACCTCTTGAGATACGAAGCTCTGAATCGAGATACGTGGTAAGTAACCATGATTGTGCATTTTGTGAAAGGTTGAACTTCAATGGTGGCTGGTTTGAAATCGTTCTAGCTACTGATGAAGCCGTGTCCTGCACCGAGTTGAATAACCCCTTCAGAGGTGTCAAGTCGATCTTCTGCCCAAGAAACTCCACATTCTCTGGTAGAACCAGACTGTCGGTTATCTGTGGGGTGCCTACAATCCCCTCCTCAAATTTGATCTGCGAGTCAAAAACCGTCATCATCATATCAGCGTACATAGTGCAGAAAGGATGACATATTTATGTTCGGGTTTATACAGGAGGACATTCATAGGATTATCCGGTTCATAATACAGATTTTAGGTTCACATTCCTGTTTTCTTCTACAGATTTTAGGTTCCGCAATGTCCCTCCAAATGTTATTTTCATACACTCGGCTTTTTACCAGTTTCTACGCACTTCTTTGACAAAAATCTTAAGCCTGTCTAGAATTATGTCTAACAAATGTTCTGTATAACGAGTTAACGACTTGACGACAATCATGTTAAGCGCGCGCAGGATAAGTCTATACGAAGATCTACCACAGCTTTATTGATGCTGTCAATCCTGTCATTACAGTAAGATATGTAAAAGAACAGCGAAAGATTACCTGAACGCGTTTGGGACTACGAACTTCAAATTTAGCATTGGTACTGACGGAAGTCGTAGCCAGAGGACCTGAAAACTGGACAGAGTTCTGGACTGTGAAACTATCAGAGTCTATAGTCTGTGATATTTCCTCCACTTTCACCAATGTTTGTGATCGAGACAACAACGGGAATAAGCCAGGGAACGACGTGTACCTGGACATCAATTTCACCATTAGAACGTACAGCCTACAATACGGAACTGTGGCCATTTTCACACTAAATTCCATTAATTTGTAAGCAACCAAATTGATAATTATAAATGGATACATAACATTCAATCGTATGATCATTTCAACTATTTCATTTCCGACTACTCTTTCTCAGTGGCAGATTAAATGTACCCGAAAAATATCATTTCTCAATGACCGGAATTACTAAAATTACTAAAGCGATTGTCATTAGGAAACGTTTTAATATACAGTGGTGGGGCGAGGAGTAGCAGGGTTTCTGCCTGCTCAAAACAATGAAAAATATGAACTTTATAGCCGAAAATTTTAATCTCGTTTTAAAATTACTAGAAATACAAACTAATTCGCTTCAAAATTCTCAATCTACGGAGTATGTGATACAATCATATACTCCCTCCGTCCCAAATTTCCAATTCCCAATCATTTCTTCACCTTTTTTACTCATTATTTACTGAGGTCGTAATTTAATCAAGCTAAGCAAATACAAGTGGTTTTGAAACGAATAGTAACACAGTCGAAACCAATCAACATAAGAAATATAATACCAACATAACCGATAATTATAAAACCGTCTCATAAAAAAAATACGTCTCACGCGAAATTCCACTACTCAACTACTAACTAAATTTCAAATATTAAAATATTATGATAAAACCGTCACATATAAAACAGAATAACAGATAAATCAACTAACTCAACAACCATTTATATTTCAAATATAATAAAAGACAATCCGTCTTGCTTCAAACGGTCTAATTGAGACGGATTAAATGTCACTAATTTTTTTTTAAAATGTAACCATTTAACCGTAAAATGTTATAACTAATGTTGTCAGTTTTAACTCTGAAAACGATGATCAGAAAATACTAACAGTTTACGGTAAAATGTTTCAGACTAGAAAAAAGCTGTCTGAATTAAGAATTTGCGATTAAAAAATTATCATGAAACCGTCTCATATAAGAAAAGCCGACTTACGCCAAAATCCACTTTCCGTTAAGCAAAGAAAGAGCCTCAGTAGGAGCAGGAGTAGGATTATTGGCCTCGAGCTGCGTAATCAACTCCACAACCTCCGCTCTCGTCTCACTACTCGCATTCAACCCACGATCAGTCCCATAAAACGACCCAACAAGCTGTCGTTTCAAAGACTCAACTTCCGCCGTCGTAACCACCTCATCTTTCTCCTCCTCCTTCACAGCCACCGAAGCTCCGCCGTTGGTATAGCTGCGTTCTGTGCCCCACTCGTCGTCGTCCACTATCGCGCGAACGATCTTTACCGTTGCGGGTCTTTCCCGTTTTGCCCCTGAGAGTAGGGTGACTGGTTTTAAGGGAGTTGAAGGGAGGAGGATTGAGGGTATTGTGGTAAATTGTTGGTTTTGTGAGGGTAGTTTTGGAATTTTGCATGGTGGTTGGTGGAATTGTGAGATGGTCGACATTTTTTTTGAGGTGTTTTTGTGTGAGTGGCAGAGGATGAAGAGACGTTTGTTTAGTTAGTTGTGACTTGTGAATAAGACTTTAAGAAATGAATATGGGATGTGTGGGTATTTAAAGACCTCTCTTGTTTAAACACGTCTTCGCTCTCAAACTAAAATCGAATCCCCGAGAATAGTTTATATTTGTTTTATTTAGTCTCATAAAATAGTGTAAATGTAAACTATTCATTGAGTGGGTGCCCTGGGTGGAAGTTGATGATTTGCTTTAGGGACTAGACTCGTAACTCACTAGTTTTAAATCGACTTGTAGAATAACTGTGTTAAAGTAGGAAATTACTTGTCATATCAGTTCATTATGTAAAATCCTCCATTTGTTAAAGGTTCTAAGATGACAGGTGGACTAAGGCCCTGTTCTTTTGGACTTCAAGTCACTTAACTTAAGTTCACTTCAGATCCTATAAGTTCAGTTCAGTTCAGTTTAGTTCCTATAAGTTCAGTTCAGTTCCTATAAGTTCGGTTCAGTTCAGATCCTATAAGTTCAGTTCAGTTCAGTTCCTATAAGTTCAGTTCATATAAACTCAATTAAAAAAAGTTATATACAGAGTATTATTTTTAACAAGCGATACAAACATTTCGCTTTAATTATTCGATACACGTCTCTATAAAAAAACTCATTAATAATTTACCCGTCTTTTACTCTTTAATTAATGCCAAACTATCATCCTCATTAATGCCAAAAAACAATAACTCATCATACGACGCCCTCACCCTCACCAATTGTCACTCTATCATTAATCAGTTTCTTCATCACCATTGTTAGAGAAAATAACTGGTTAGAGAAAATTGTAATAGTGAATTATTTTTATCCTAATGTAATTGTTGTATAATGTATGAACTATAAACAAACATTATATATAAAGTTGAAAATATTTTAAACTACCTAGTGTTTTTGACTAATTTTTTTTATCAATGTATCTAATAATAATAAGAAGAAGAACAACAACAACAACAATAATAACATAATAACATAATAATAATAATAATAATAATAATTAACTTAAATTAAAATAAAGTTAATTAAGTTCGGATTTTATAAGTTCAATTCAGATCCTATAAGTTAAGTTAAGTTCAGATCCTATAAGTTCAGTTCAGTTCAGTTCCTATAAGTTCAGTTCAGTTCAGTTCAGTTCCTATAAGTTCAGTTAAGTTCAGTTCCTATAAGTTCAGTTCAGTTCAGTTCAGATCCTATAAGTTCAGTTCAGTTCAGTTCACTTAAGTTTCAGTCCAAAAGAACAGAGCCTAAATTATATTAAAGCGAATGAGTTAATATTATTCAGTTCAATATATAGAAAGATAAACCACCGAACGAGATGGTTTTAAGATGACAGGTGGACCAAATTATGTTAAAGCGAATGACTTAGTATTATTCAGTTCAATATATAGATAGATAAACAACCGAACGAGATAAGAGTAGCCAATGTGCTGATATTTTAGCGTCGGTATTAATGGTACAATATCATTTTTGGAGAAAAGTGTAACAATATTAGTTTTGGAGAAAAGTAGTGCTCTTATCATGTCAAGGAAGCGTCTTGCGCGTGACGGACACTATCCATTACAAACAAAAAACGGATAATGCTAATTTTACAATAAGGCAAGTGTGAAGGAAATGGAGAATCTCATAGATGATGTCACTTGCATATTATGAGAAAAACACTATCCGTTTTTTAGCTTGTGATGGATAATGTCGGTTGTCCATGAGATTTTGTGTCATGCAAATCCAACCAGCTAGTTTTAGGCTGATTTAATGTGTGGGAAGGATTAGTCCAGAAATGCATTTTAGCAAAGTGCAGGAGAATGTAGTGAATGGTGCAGGTTTTTTCGGAACTTCTAGAGAATTAAACAGAATTATAAACCATGAAAATATGCAAAAATATTGTTAATTGAGATTTTTTGTGACTATTAACTTGACACATTGTGACATTGACGATGCCTTATACGAAGTACTATATTATGCCTTATACGAAGTACTATATTAGACAAAACAAAATTTAAATTTTAAGACTTCGATCACCGACATAATATTTAAAATTATCATCAACCGCTATTCCAACCACAACAAATCTTAGTTGTGACGGTTACAAACATATGACATCGCACAATCCTTTTCCTTTTTAATATCAAATAGTCGAAAGTAAGACCTAACAATAACAATATTAGTGCTATTCGAACGATCTGATATGAGTAAATTCGACTCCAGCCGATCCAAATCTAAACTTCGCCCGTTGACCTATAGTCTAATTTGAACACAATGTTATTGAATATACCTCGACAAACTCCTCGTGGCGACCAATAGCATGTATAACATTCTTTTTACAGATGAAAATTACCCATTTTACAGTTTCACCCAAATAGTTTTACCCACTTAAGACCCAGATCAAACCCGTAAAGGAACACCGGAATATGGCTCAAAACCCAAAATGGCCAATTTGTGTAGCACATATAGAAGCAGAATGTACTATTGCATCATTATACAACCCCTGTCAGCCACTGGGGCGAACCATAAAAATATCTCGGTACTATCCTATTGAACATATACGCTAATATTTTCTCAACTTAGATATAGACGATGTATGCCTTTATAACCTGGCTAAACAAGCCAGTCGTATGTAAGCCTTTATTTACTATCCAAAAAAAGAAGGAAAAAAAAGATATAGACCGATGTACAAAAAAATGGTTTCCAGTGCCGTGGAGCCTCATTTAGATACAAATGAAGCCACACGATCAGCAAACCCGATGCATAAAAGGCATTTAAAGTAACTATTATAAATGGCTTCCTCTGTTTTTTCAGAATTCGGTTCAATGTGCTACGCCAACAAAAAAAATTAGCTAGGGCAGCAGAAGTTAAAGGTGGCATACGGTGAAAGCTTAATAGAACATGTTTCTTCCTCGACAAAGTAAATGCGATATATGTAACAACCTTATCTTCAAAAAATGGCGGTTGTAGATGATGGATTCTAAGAATATAAACTCACACGGCAATTATGGTTACTTATGTCAGGCAATAAGACCAAGTACTTTGATGTTTCCTCGACTATTGGCCGCCATGATGATTGGACTGTCACTCTTCCAGGAAACTGCACTGATAAAGTACTGCCCTCTGTCATCGTCAGCATCGCCAATGTCAGCTGCACTGAATCTATAACGAGCAATGGGACGGGAAATTGCCTGTACGTGAGATCAAGCTTGGATTATATCAACAACAACAACAACAACAACAACAACAACAACATCAGAGCCTTAGTCCCAAAATGTTTTGGGGTCGGCTGACATGAATCATCCTTTGGAACCGTCATGAGTGAACTCTCATCTCAACAAGAGAAAAAAGAAAGAAAAGAAAAAAAACGGAAGTGGAGAGAAACAAAGAAAGGTTGAGAATTTGAGATTAGTTACCTTGTGATAAACGAAAAGCTCATTTGTCTCACTGCCGCATGAAAGGTATTCCGTGTTGCCAGTTAGACCTACAAAGTTTTTCTCATTCGTGTGTCCTCTGTAAATCTGGAGCTGGAAATAAAATAGCGGAGATGAGTAATTCTTTTTGAATTTTATTTTTGTGCACTAAGAGATAGAAAAATGTCGGTACAAAGGAGAATGGTTCAACCTTGAGGCTTGTAAGCCACACCACTATTACCTAAATAGTTTCTCACCTTCTCGACATAACCAAGAACTAGTGACAACAAAAGTAGAGTTAAGCTTGATTTACTTACCGGCTTATACTCGTTTACATCCCACAACCGCAATGTGCTATCAGTTGACGCGGAAGCAAGCTCATGGCCAGTCAGGAACTTGACATAAGAAACAGCTTTTCTATGGCCAGAGAAGACACAGACAGGCTGACTAATGTTCCTCAAGTCATAATAGTGAACATGATGATCAGCAGAGCCCACCTGCACATATGAACAGCTAGCATCACGAGACGAGCCAATTAGTCTCCTCAGAGATCCAATTACAACATTACCCAAGTGCCTCAAAGGCTCATGCAAAACGCGGGATAGGGAAGGGTCAGACGTAACCTTATATTATGCAAGCAAGCAACACAGAGAGACTTTAAAGACTGTTTCCAGGTTACCCAAAATGAGAGGTGCATCAACAATTGCATCGGAGGATGGCTAGTTGCTACTTTACAATCAGAAGCGCACCAAGATTGGTCAGTCACTTATCTTAAGTCCATCAAAATTCAAAATCCCTAGTCAGAGAGAATTGGTCTATGGCTTCATTGTAAATGGAAAAATACTCATAAGCCAGCTAAAACTGAAATCAATGAATAACTGCCCTCCAATATGGATCAGTCGCATGATAAATCTCGCAACACACGATTGACAAATTTGAAAAAATAGCAGAGAAATACATACAGCCACATGCACACTAGATCCAGGATTGCACTTCACAGAACATATATTTGCATTCATGTTGATGGTAAGAACACTCCCTTCTTGCTTGGTGGACCATACTTTAACCTGTTGAAGAGATTAAACAGAACAAAGTGCATTACCATGAGCTTGGCGAATAAAGTATACAGAACATTCCAACGGTTTGTAATATTCTTTTGTGCTAAGAAAATAAAATCCTTTGTGGACTACAATTGCATCTAATCTAGCATATATAGAAACGAATTGATAATGATACCTTACAATCATCACCACCAGACATTAGCAGTGAGGGTTCAGTCCATGAGAAGTCCACACTCCAAGCGCGTTTTTCATGCTCCTCATATTCCCCAACACTCTGAAACGGCATAGTCAACAATGGCGTAATAGGTAAAGAACCAGTACCATAATAGGTGATAAAAAACAATGCAAAAGAGAACACTGCTGTAAAAAAGCTACCTGATTGGTATTAACATCCCAAACAGTTACAAGCCCATCGTAGTCACTACTAGCAATACATTGTTTGGAGTACTTATTCCAACTCAAGCAGCTTAGTTTGGATCGAGTCGCAATGTCAACAACAGCACAGTGAACTTGTGTTGGTTCATTCACTACCTGAAGATAAACCAATCACCAAAATTAGGCTCCCATAGGTGAGTGACAGTCATAAAACCTCAGAAATGCTAAGTTTACTTACACGGATTGCAGCGCATACAAGATAGAGAGTTCTGACTACTTGACTGTACGTAATTATGTAAAGAAAAATTCTTACAGAGGAGTACTCAAAGACTTTAATCCGCCTAGAAACGCCAGCAGTTGCAAACAATTCATTGTCTCTGTCAAACTCTATACTGCTATGATAACAGCCACATATAAAAAATAGTCATGAATCGCGTTTAATTTATGCACAAGTAAATTACAAGACATTGTCATAGAAAGGCACAAAATATTACAATGAATCATCTAGAATATAGCTGTGGTTGCGTAGGGATGTAACTATAATCAAGTTATTATGACATTACTAGGACTCAGAAGCTTATGAGAAGTCTTAGGCAAAGTACTTTCATACTTTTGTCCCACGCATTTAGAACTTATGATAACACTCAAGCTTTCAATTTGTCAAGCTTGTAAAAACACGGAGAGCGGAAAAGCCGAAAACCACAGTGTCGCCTAGGTCAACAAAGCTAAATAGTTATTCCTAGACAGAAGTCTATATTAGTTGTAAAACAGGTTTAAAGTTTAAACACAAATCAAGCATATACCAATTCAATCTTGCTCGAAGGAATTAAAACAACATGAAATTCAAAATTGCATAACGTGAACTCACCTGGAGACTATGTTTGCTGAATGAAAGAAATCGCTACACCTCAGCTCAGAAACCACTCTCAGTTGGCTACACTAGCACCAACAAAAGCGCATGAAAAAAAGAAAAAAATATATTTTTTTGTGAATAATAAACAGTATACATGAAGGCTTGAAAGTCTGAATGGCAATACAGAAATGCTACATACCTGTATCGAGTACAGGAAGTGAGAACAGACTGGAGATCTTCCAGTCCAACATAGTAACCTGTGCTGTTTGAAGGATTCACAACCCTTTCTTCAGCTACTCGTGAGTTTTTGGCCCAGTGACGACGTTTTTTTAAGTAATATTCTTGAAGATCAGTGAACTGTAGCAAATTAAACAGATGTTATTTGAAGAATATTGTTACAGAGCTAAAATATAATTCCTTAGTCATCTAGTACATAGAACCACGACGAAATACATAGATCTGGTGAGCCATGCAAGACTAACCTACAGTAAGATTTCTCGAGAGTTATACTATCACAGATGCAATGAACAATTCCAACAACTAGCTGTAATATTTTTTTTGTATACAAAAGCATTAATTCAATACATACTCGTCTAAAACACCTAATACATAAAACAGAACTTGAATTTTTTTACTATCACGAACCTGTGTTTTTATCTGCCTTTTCCTTGCTATAACTCTTTCTGATGGAGCGAAAGGTTGAGATTTTGGACAAGCAACAGCATCCATTTCACTGAACAAAGGAGCATCTAGGCGAAAACTCTCTTTACGATGTGAACTATCTGCAGCTATTTGGTCTTGCATACCACAGTCGTCTGTTGCAGACTCAGGTACTGGTGGACATATATCCATCGTATTTGAGTCATCATCTATTACTCGCACCCTGACATTACATCTGTTCTTGATATCGGACAAGTCTATATTGCGTTTCTGAATAACTTGTAAATCCTCTTTTATGTACCTGAGATCGTTTTGAACCTACAAATACAGGACAAGGATATTAATTGATCACTTTCAGAATAATAAGATTCTCAACTGACTTGATACTAACTAGCAGCGTAAGGAATCTAAGAGGGCAGCCGCAATCAATTCCATTGAAAGAGATCGATGATTGACAATGCGACCTGATGATAGAAACATGCATGAAGCAGCAAAAAAATGGAGCTTTTAACAGTACCCAGTAAGACAATACTGACTAGTTTGTTATAGATAGAGGTGAAAGCAAAGGACTTTGACGAACTTTTACCCTCTAAAAACCGGAATAGTCCATTTATTAGAATTAACTCATTATAAGTTGTTAAAACAGGGGGTTAATATGCAAGTAGTCGACTCTGACTCTAAAGTTGAGCACATATTATGAATATCAGCACAAAGATCAATACAACAAACCTCGCTTAGCTCTTCTAGCTTCCTTTTCCTCAAATAAACTAAAAACTCAAGCAGGATCTGCAAATTTGTTTCAGCCTCCTCCTGCTCCATTTTTCTCTTCTTTTCGGCAAGTAGAGACAACATACTGTCCAGATCCTTTACAGAAATGTCACAACCCTGTCTACAAATTATATACAACAGTGAGCTCGAAATGAAAAAAAACTGTCCAACACAAGTAGAACATATTACAGTTAAGAAAGGAAACGTTCCAGGAATCCAAAAGATGTAATACTCAGAATCATAAAGCCGAACCGTACGCAGAAATTTTCTTTTCAATTACTAAGATAAATGACAGGCAGAAGAAATACTTGATCACCACGACATTGACGATTATCTATCTGAAAAGTTAAATGCAGTGTCAGCATTCCAACCCTCTTATCATTTCAATACAAATCATCACAGGTAACAACAAAGTTTGTAAATAGCGTAATTAACTTGGCATACAATCAACCGGCACAAAACATGTGATGTAGCAAAGATCATCACTTCGGTAGAAGATGAAAAATAACCACCTATGAATATATTTCTATACAAAGCTTAAGCTGAAAAATAACCACCTGTGAATATATTTCTATACAAAGCTTAAGCTCTTAGCCAGGTACGCATGTAAATCATGAGCAGAGGACAAATGAAGTGATAAAAAGTATAGAGTTAAGGAAAATGAAAATACATGCTAGTAAAATGATTGATATTAAGCTTTGTGGGTAAAGCTAACTACTTAACAAAAATTAAAATTCAAAGGGTAAGAGGCCAATTATTTGTATTGCTTTTAGCCGAAGTCAACCAACCTTTTGTACTGCTCGACGAAGTTGATCCATTGAGGAGGCGCTCTGGATAAACTGACGATCGGACATCTTCTTCAATAACTGTAGTAACAAAGATAGGGTTAACACTTAGGCAGAAAGCAAATTAGTGTTGCAAAACTCAATGAATAGGATGAACATTGGATTTCAGCAAATTCTAAAAAACACCTTCATCTTGGATATTACAGCCAAGCAAATAAACCCGAATCCAAAATTAAAACAGATGGTATTTGGTCTTCTTACGTTTTCCTCAACAATTAGGCTGATCATCATGTTTAACTTTGATTAAAATACCCTCACAGAGAACTAAAAAAACTAAACAAAAGATTGAGACAAATGGAGCAATCAAATGGAACAATAACACCACTAATACCAAAAAATCGTTCAAAAACTTGCAGAAAAGTCATTTAAAACCGCATTTAAGCCTATAAGACTATATCAGAAATCACCTCTAACAGAAATTATTCCAAATCTCTAATTACACTAATCGTCACCATTCACAAACTCACGAATAAGCATTCCCCAACATTTCAGCCACATACTCCATAATTGTCAATATATCAGGCCTGCAACGTCACAAAGCCGAAACTAAATACATCATTTTTCTTAACGCCTCAATACACTCCAAACGCAACCACAAGCTGTGTACAAATGTCCATAATTTTGTTATCATCAAACTCGCCTTTATAATTTCGACACGAGTTCATTTCAGAAAAGCCAAATTTACAAAACTAAACAAATATCCCGTGTCACAGAGAAATCATCCACAAATGCAGTGATCCAATAATTGACACAATTACAGACATTAAATAGTCAGATGATTCAAAACAAATTTCACGAATATTTTCTTCTCGTATAAATCATACAGTAAAGTCCAAAACAATTCTGCAACCTCTAAGAATCTGACAAATACAGTAAAAGGATCAATCAAATGTATGGAATTGACTTAAATCGCATAAAAAAACACTGTAAATTCCAAAATAAAAAGATTAATCAATTCAATTACAACACATTAATCGCATGATTTCAGCATTACGCAGATTTCAGTGATTTCACGGCAACAAATTACACAAAAACACGCAATAATCTCCAAATTAACGAAGCGCACGCCCATTACTCACATGATTCAATACTATACTCTGATAGAACCGATTCCGTACGATTCTTTATTCAATATAGGCGAGAGACGTATTCTAATCAAACGTATGAAATCGTCTAAAATCAATTCAACAACTCGTAATAAAACCGAAAAAACGACAAAACAAAATAAGAAATCAACGATTACGACAATCGGAACAACCTTATCAAGCGCGAAATTAGGAAAAATGAGATTCGGAGTAAGAAACCGTCCGCACGAAGGACAATCACTCTTACTATTCCGCAAATGAGTAACGATACACATGTAACAATAACTATGTCCACACGCAGTTAAAAACGCGTCTTTAATCATCTGCATGCATATCGGACACATCACATCTCCATCGTCATCTCCGCCGCACACAGCATTTTCCAGTGGTAGCTCGTCGGAGTCGGATTTTAGCGTAGGTACGATTGGAGGTTCCGCCATTAGTCAAGGTTTTAGAGAGAGAACGTGAGGAGTTTAAGTGTTTTTAGAGAGAGAAAGAAGGGAGAGTGTGAGGTGTAGGAGTTGAACACGTAAACATGGCGGGTGTAGTTTGAAAAAACTGTTGTGGTTTTGAGTTTATTTCAAGTGAGAAAAAATAGTACAGTCAGAGTTTGGTAGTGTACAGTGTAGACTGTACCAGATAGTTTGGACGTTTGGCCATATGGTTGGTGAGTCGTGACATGGTGTGTTGTTTTGTTTCGGGTCGCTTTTAACAAAATTAGGTTTTGAGTCGGTTTAGGTCAGGTTGGGTTAAATGGGTGTGGTTAAATTTTTTTTTGTGGTGACGAGGGAAACCGCAGCCGTTATCTTTGGTGCGCCGTGCGCTCTAGATAAACTCTCGGGCATATTGATAGCTTGAAGATCACGTATACCGGGTAAGCCACCTGAGGGTGACAGATTCCGGGCTCGAAGTCTATAAGGGCATGGACACGGGCCAGGAATGCTCCACAAGATTTTGCTCTTATGGAGACTTGAACTTAGGTCTTCTGAAAATTTCATCCAAGTTTGAACCAGTAGACTTCACATTTGCGGAACATAATGGTAAATGTGTAGCACGGTAACAATATATATTTGGGTTGGGCAATATGAAGTGATAAATTCGGGTTATGGCTCATACTCGGACGGGTATGTTTTGTTTTTTTTGGTTTTGGGGTGATTTTAAACAAGTTTGGATTTTGTGTAAGGGCTTATTTGGATTATATGAGTAGGTGGTAATTTGTATTCCTCACTTAAAGTTCAAATATCATCTTTATTTTTGTTTCGATTTTAAACGTGTTTTTCTACTTTAATATATTTCTATTTTAATAAATATATTAGGGGGCGTTTGGTTAGAGAAAGAGAAAGGGAAAGGAAATAAGAAAGGAATTACCTAAAACTTAATTGGTTGTTTGGTTACTCTAAGAAAAATAACTAATGGTCAACTCACACTCACTCCTACCACTAACACACACCACCACAAACCAACCACTTATTTATTGGCGGTTGTTATAGTGGTGGAGGTGTCATGGCGGTGGTGCGATGTTATGGTGGCGGTGGTGGTGGTGACGACGGTGATGGTGGTTGGGGTGTCGTGGCGGTGCGTGGTCGAGATGGTGGTGGTCGAGATGTCATGGCGATGACGGTAGCGGTGGTGGCGGTGGTCACGACGGTGATGGTGGTGGAGTGTCATGATAGTGATGGTGGTGGGGGTGTCACGGTGGTGGTGGGGGGGGTGGTGGGGGTGTTATGGTGGTGGCGGCGGTGGTAGTGGTGGGGGGTGGCGGCGGCGGTGGAGGTGGCGTCATGGTGGTGGTTTGGTGGTGGCTATTGTAGTGGTATTTGTAAGTGTGGTGGTAGGTGAAGAAAGTGGTTGAAGGGTAAAAAGGTAATGAAATCTCATACCTTGGGGGTGGGGGTAAGGAATTAGAAGGAACGAGGAGTAAGGGAGCGAGTTCAATTCCCTTTGATTGTGTCAAACAAACACCAACAAAGGCAATCAGTAACTTTGTTTCCCTTTTTTATAGACTCTCAACCAAACGCCCCCTTAGTTTATAAAATAAAATTTGCAATCGACTATTTGGGATGGATATCATGTTAAAAAGAATAGTTATTTTGTATGATTGATAAAATAATATTACAAATCTAAGTAATAACAACACGTAATACTGTAAAAGTTCGTTTGTTATACAGAATTATCAATTTACTGTACCTATATTACAAAATCACGAGCCATGATAGATATCATATTAAAGATATACTCCATATAACCATGACTAATAATGACCTGCTTTCATCAGGAGAAGGGAGTCCATATTACAAGCTTAATGAAACTTCAATCTAACATAAATTGATGATAATACAAAATCTTTTAATATATTAAAGCAACAGTCGGTAACCGCTGTTGTAGAGTAAAAAGCTTACGTGTCGCGCTCAAATCAATCACCGTATAAAATACAGATTATATACACAACAAATACGTAAAACAAAAACTACCCACTGATCCACTATCTCTACTCTTTTCTAAAATAACTGTCAATTAATTTAGACATCACCCTCTCTGACCTTCCTCATTTTGCCAAATTCTGTATTCTCCATTTCTCTACATTGTCTCGCCATCTTCATTCTTTGAAATTCTGCTTAGACTATAAAAGTTACTCCATACTTTAATTTTTATCAACTTAAAAGTTTAATTTCCACATAAATAAGGCGCCTCCATTTGTATATCGACTTTCCAAAATTCCAAAATTGAAGAAGAAGAAGAGGATGGAGACGCTTCGGAATTTGAGCAAACGAGTCGTTACAGTCAATTACCCCTATCGATTTTCAATATTACACTATTAGTAATTGATATTTTCTGACTTTTAGTGATATGAATTACATATCAATTAAGATATTGAGAAAAATTGATTTGTATATTTGAGAAACTATTACAAGGGTTACTTAGAAAAATCTCTGTCGTTGGTCTTCGTTTTTCATCTATTTAGATTTTTATCTAATAGTTTTATTAAAATTTCCAGGTAATTGTTTAATCTATTAACAATTTCCCAATTTCGTTGATCTTTACATTGTGTCAAGGGTTTTTGTTGCTCTTATTAAAGATTTTTGTAAAACATTTAATATTCAACTATATTTTTTTAATTATTGTATATTAGTTTTTTTAACCGTTATTATCCACGACATGTTTTTAGACTTGACCGATTTTTTGAAATTATTTTTGGGGTCATGCGTAAGTTAGAAGGGTCAGGAAATTTGAAGTGGAAGAACACAATTTGATGAATGTAAAATAACTATTAATGTAGTGGATGAAAATTTTTGATATTTGTAAGTTTTTCTTAGCATTTGCGAGATATTATAAATTGTTTTAACACTACGTAAAACAAAGGCCAACATGACAAAAATGTTTGTCGGAAACGTCATTTATTAACATTATGGCCAACATCCGTCGCAAGAGGTAAATTATGACGAAATATTTCCTCCCGGAATAATGTAGATTCACTCCATCTCAACTCTCAAGTATCATACAGGAGTCGACATTAGGTGATATTCACTTTATATATGTTACTATTAAAACATGACCGACTTTATATTACCATTTTTAAGGTTATCCATAATAAGGGTTTGGAAATTGTATATTGGAAAATTACAAACAAATAAATGTAATATAGTAAAATGTAGTTTACAAAAACATTTTTCAATATTTGTAATGTTGTTGACTTTTGGCAAGACATTATAAATAGTTTAAACACAAATCATATGTGATTGATCACGATTTTGTATTAATTACAAACAATTTGATTACTTTTCTACATCATTTATTAAAATTAGATTTTTGAAAACAATACATGACCGATATATTTAGCCATCTCTACAAAATATTGAGTAATTCGTTATAATTTTGTATTATTTCTACTATTTGTTATACTTAAATGTTAATTATACCCGTGCATTTTGCACGGGTTACACACTAGTTATAAATCTTATAACTTATAATTCATTCGCTTATAAAACGTTCAGTTCTCTCATTTTTCGTAGCCACTCGACACTTATATTTGACATTTTTTACTTGGATTATTGGAATCATCTTCACAAAAAGTCGGTTTACCCAATTGATTTTGCATTAAACTTCACAGTTAATAGTCTGGGTTCGTGTTGTCATTTTCTAGCTCCAAATAATGTATTGACAATTTGACAATATATATTGTCTATATATAGAGTATATCTACCAGATGGGCAACTATATAGTACTGTATTAGTATGTAATAATGATGATGTAAGAATTGTGGTTCACCATAATTCTTCATTAATTGTGGTGGTTGAAACTAAACTACATCTTTAATCTCTTATGCATAATTAGGGCCACCAAACATTGAATCAATAATACATACACCTCTTTTATCGTATTATCACATTTTCATAGAAGAAGACGGTTTATTATTTGTATAGATAAGACAAATATCTTGTTATTTAAGAATTATTTTTAGATATTTCATTTTTGTCTTCTCTAGACAAATGGTATACAACTTGACCCGTGTTAATTCAATACGAATATATTCGTCTTAAGAAATTATTTATAAATATGAGACTATTTTTTGTCATTCATATGCTTAATTATTTGATGTTATATATGGATGTCTTTGTCTTTTTCGGTTGAAATAACAGAATTGAAGTGTTGAATTTAACTAAATGAAGTTAGGTTAACTAAATCAAGCTGAAATAAGAGTTAATTTAAGTGGAGTTGGACTAAATCGCTAAACTAAGCTGAACTAAATAGAATTGAGCTGAGCTGAGCTGAGCTGAAATTAGGTAAAAAAAAAAGCATAGGCGATATTATATACAGAGTATATGGAATAACAAATATAATTATTTTATTGATTTTTTTTAACATGTACCCTAATAACACGCTTTAATAACTTAAATTTGAAAATATTTACAAAATATTCTCATCGAATATATAAAAAATTATCGAATTTTTTTACAAAATAATTATTGTTAGATAGGCCATAAAATGAGCAGTAAGTCTTGCTTAAGACGGGTATTATTCGTCTTAAGATTAAGACGGGTCAAATACTAGCAAGTAGGGTAATAAAGACAAAAAAATTGCTTTTTTTAAGTGACAAGTGGAACAATTTGGTATGTATTTAACCCGTATTACACTTAAAACGGTAATGATGATCAAGAATTTGTATAAAATGAAAAGGGGTGATCACATCATATATCAGCTAGGTTCACATTCATCTCTCTCAATTCATATCCAAAATCTCACATGTCGAACATACGACAAATGATAATGTTGGAAAAAATACAGAATTTATGATGTCAATAATAAGCCCTACCATGCACTACCAATTTCCACCACTTAAACCTTGTACAGTTGTACCTCAATAGATTGCAATGCTACCTCAAAATATCTCCCCAACAATTATAACACTCTTTAACGTCTACATCCCCATCCGCTCAGATTCGACTTCACCTCGTTTAGACCCTACTTTCCCATGGAAGTGGCACGCGGGTCGACCGGTCGATGGATTAGCAAGCATGCCCTCATGCCCTGGTCCGGTTTAGAACGCCCATTTTTAACATGATACAGAACTGACACAACTCAATACGGTACGACATGTCATAATTAAGTCGTGAGATGTTTTTAGGCTGAAATTTAAAAAAGAAGACCCGAAACGGCATAGTCTACTTGAGCATAATACATTTAGGGGTCGCTTGGTTCAAACATTAGTTATGAAATCGAATGAATTCTTATTACAAAGAGGTATGGAGTTAGAACCTCATACATATTAAAGTTGTTTGGTTCAATCCAGGAATGAGAATAGTAGTGTGTTGGGTGTAATGGAGTTAGAAACTTAGGAGAAAATGTGGGTATTGGATTCCAAGGAGTTGGAATGCAGTTAGAATCCATCGTTATCCAACTCCATTTTAAAATGTTTTAACCAAACATTGGAAAGGACTAAATCCATTCCAAATTTCCAATCCATTCCAAATGTTTCAACCAAACACCCCCTTAATTACGCCAAAAAAGGCAAAAATAAGGCTGGGGTGAAGAAATTAGCTCAAATCATGGGTCGCGTCTAGACCGCCATTTTTATTTCACCGGCGCAACACGACAGAAAACCCACCTTCCAGTGTTTGAGCCGTGTCATTTCCTCCTCCAGACATGATTGTGGTCATTTGTTTACTTTTGTTTTTTAAGTACGGTTCGACATGGAGACACTTCTAGCTATCTCTATCTTCCTGGCCAATAAGCGGTTTATACCACCAGAGGTATATAACTTTATGTACATATTTTTAGCTGTTTAATAGAAAATTTGAGCTTTATTAGAAAGAATATGAGCTATATGCATAGTAAAATTTATCAACTCCTTGAGAAAATTTTGAGAATCGAAAATTATTATACAACTAAAACACAATACATATAAATTAAACTATATTTTAATTTTAATATAAACTAAAATATAACTCAAATAGTTTAAAAGCTCAACAAATATACACATAAGCTCAATATGGTTGTACGATGTTATTATACATCTGGTTGTATAATCTTTTTTGTGTTCCTGGCTTATCCTGCAGTGTTATAATTGTGGTCATTTGTTTACTTTTATTTTTTAAGTACACATGCTATTAGAAGAGAAGGAGATTATTTATATTATTATAGTCGGATGAAAAGTGGACATTAGTGAATAAGTGATTAAAGTGAATATAGTAGATTAAATTACATATTAGAGCTTAGAAGCATTCCGAATAATTAAAAAGTATGATGTTATTTGACCTTTATTAATTTTAACACGGACATATATAACTTAAGAGAAATTAATTAAAATTTATTTAATAATGTACTACGTAACATTTTAGTGAAAAAAACTTCTCACCTAGCTAGCTTAGGTCTTGTTCTTTCTAGCTTTTTAGAGCTGAAATGAACTGAGCTGAACTGAATGGGGCTGAACTGAGCTGAACTGAACTGAATCGAGCTGAGCCGAACTGAACTGAACTGAACTGAGCTGAGCTGAACTGAATCGAGCTGAGCTGAACTGAACTGAATTTAATCGAGCTGAACTGAGTTGAATGAAGCTGAAATTAATAGAAATAACTTAAGTTTAATTAAAGTATACTAACTAATAATAATAATAATATAAAAAAAAATGTTTGATTAATACAAATTTGCGATTGTTCAAAAAAAATTATATTAAAAAAATATTAATTTTGAAGTATTTTTGTTGTAGTAAACTCTAATGGACTTTGCTTTTTTTTTTCTTGTGTTTTAAAATTAACAAAAGCACCATTTGAATATTTTACGTCTAATTAACATTAATTACTTTTTTTATTATCTAAACATTTTACGTCTAAATGTGGTAAACGTGGCATGTATTTCATTTTTTTTTATTATCTAAACATTAATTATTTTTATATATAAACATTTATAGGTAAATATTACTTGGGTGTTTTTCTCCTATTAGCCATCCAAACGTGAGAAACCATGTGCCTGAATATAAGCATGCACCTCCTAGTGGAATATTTGAACATTTTAATTATCGACATTCATCTTTGAGGATGACGGTTGAAATGACGTTTAGTCAGCTGAAGAGAAGGTGTAAGGTGTTAAAAAACATGCCACAAATGACAACGAAATATCAAATGTCAATTATCGTATCCGCTTTTACACTTCATAATTTCATTCGGATGCATAAACCTGGTATTCCAGTTATACAACATCATAGTATTCAAGGAAGAAGAAGATTCAAACATGGATGATAAAGAACGGAAGAAATTCATGGACAAAGTTCGAAAAGAAACTAAAAAAAAGGTGCGATATTGGTGTCCATAATGACCTCGAAGATGAAGCACATGAAGATGATAACAATAATAATCATAATAAGAATTATTAATTAATAATAATAATAAGGAAAAATTATGAATTACCACCTAATATGTTCAATTTTTTACAAATTACCACCTATTATATTCAACTTTACAATTAACCACCCAACTTTCTTATTTACCCACACCAATGTAACTTATTTGACATGCTTATAACGGTTTTGCGTAATTATCGACTCGGTTTTATTTTAACGACTTACGATCATTTTTTATGACCAAACTATCCTTACTAATTATTAGATACACATCAACACCTTTTTTTTCACCTTTCCCTTCTACCAATTCACAATTAACAAACAATAATTTCCTAACCCTAAAAATCAATTTAGGTATTTTACACGATCACAAGCAACAAACTTTATACATATCATAGGATTCCCAGGGTCAACTATCTAGAATCTGGGGGTTCAGTTAGAGGCTTCACTGTAGTGGAGTTTTCAGGTGGTACAATACTCAAGGTTAGCGAAATGTGGGTCTTGGTTATTGATGATAATACCTCTTTAAAAGAGGAACATGTAATGCTTAACCAGAATCCAGCACCAACGAGCTGATATTGAAGTTTTGTTTTGTAAAAATCCTGTTAATGTCCAAATATACTCGGACGAATGCCTGATAATAGTGCTTATTAGTAATAGTTTCATCATATTTAGCTCGCACAAATCAACTAGTACCATAATTGTAATCAGAAAAAATTGAGATAACTAATTTGTCTCTCTTAAGACGGGTATATCCGTCTTAAAATTAAAACGAGTATATCCGTCTTAAAATTAAAATGGGTATATTCCTTAAGACAGTGGACAAAAGCATATGAAGCACAACAATGACAATGATAAACTATCGTAAATTAAGGGTGTTGAAAGAGGGTGAAATAAGAAATCCCTAAATCGATTTCTAGGGTTAGGAAATAATTGTTGTTGATTGTGAACGATAGAAGGGAAAGGTGAAAAAAAAGAAGTTGATGTGCATCTAATAATTAGTAAGGGTAGTTTGGTCATAAAAAAATGATCGGAAGTCGTTAAAATAAAACCGAGTCGATAATTACGCAAAACCGTCATAAGCATGTGAAATAAGTTAGATTGGTGTGGGTAAATAAGAAAGTTAGGTGGTTATTTGTAAAGTTGAGTATAATAGGTGGTAATTTGTAAACAATTGAACATATTAGGTGGTAATTCATAATTTTTCCTAATAATAATAATAATAATAACAACAAAACAATAATAATAATAATAATAATAATAATAATAATAATAATAATAATAATAATAATAATAATAATAATAATAATAATAATAATAAGGGAGTGGGAGCCCAGCTTGTTTCACGGGTGCCCACCAATCTCATGTAATCCTTCTTTCCGGTTTTAATAAAAGCCCTCGATTATAATAATAATAATAATTAATAATAATAATAATAATAATAATAGATCCATATTAAGTAGTGAGGCAATGACGCAATTTGAAGGTTATTTTAGATGCAAATAAAAAAAAAAAAAAATAATAATAATAATAATAATAATAATAATAATGTGGGATGTACTTAATAAAGTCGAGCTGAACTGAAATGAAATGAATTTAATGAAGCTAAGCTGAACTAAACTGAACTGAACTGAACTGAATGAAGCTGAGCTGAACTGAATTGAGCTGAACTGAAATGAACTGAACTGAATAGAGCTGAGCTGAACTGAACTGAGCTGAGCTGAGCTGAACTGAACTGAATAGAGCTGAGCTGAACTGAAACGAGCTGAAAATAAGTCAGAAAGAACAGGGCCTTAGGCCGCCTAATTATTAAGCTAGACATAAAGCGTGCACTTGGAGGTTAGTATATATTTTCTTGTTTCAAATATTTATTTACTTCTAATTAAAATATTTTTTAATCCCTTTATTATAAAAGGAGTAACTTTTAAAGTCTTTTGATTGGTTTTTGCTGTTAGACTGTTAGGTATTAAAAATATATTTTTTTATTTTTTAGGGACTCACCCATGTTCTTTACCCATTTAATTACTCTCACATTATAATTATCCTTTTTCATAATTTAAGTGATTCCAAATTAAATAAAAACTATAAATCATACTCCCTCCTATTCAACATACACTAGTAGAAAAATATTTATTTGCTGCTCCAAATAAAGGCCTAATTGTTGCGTTTTTAGTGTAGCAGCAAATAGAAAATGTATTTGTTGCGGTAGAAAAACGCAGCAAATAAATGGGCTATTTGCTGCTCCACCTTCAAAAAACGCAGCAAATAAATAGGCTATTTGCTGCGTTTTTTGAAGGTGGAGCAGCAAATAAATACATTTATTTGCTGCATTTTTTTGGGTGGAGCAGCAAATAAATACATTTATTTGAGGCGCTTTTTTGCAAATGAGCCGCAAATAATGTTTTTTTTTTTAAAAAAAAAATTAATTTTAATGGGCTGTTTTCGCCCAAATACACATACACACAGAAATTTCCAAAGTCAACCGGAATACAATTATATATATAACCATATCTTTCATCCAATACATACACCGTAGTAATGTTCGAGCACATAAACTTAGAAAGAAAAAACAAAAAGTAAACGAAAATCTAAACTTAGAGAGCAAAGAGCTCATCAAAAGGCTTGAGCAATCTGATAAATGGCACAAGCAAGAGAGTTGTTTCCCATGTATTCCATACACAAGCAGCAACTCTTTCTCTTTAATGCAACATCCATGTAGCTTTACAAGACGAGGCAGAAATCATTCCCATATTCACGGTTCCCTTGCTTTGATTTCGGGGACAGTTGTTTAACAGCGATTACCTTGCCATCTGGCTGTACACCCTGGACCAATGACAAGAGTCGGAAAGGCACATATCTGATGTCAGTTGTTTAACAGCGATTACAGTGGTTTGCAATGTTGTATAAAGAAGATTAGTGTGCAGTGAGAGTTCTCACATATCTGATGTCAGGTTTTGGTTGAATATCAACACGAAAACTACAGCTAAGCCACAACCAAAAAAAGACACGCTTAATAAAGCAAACTCTAAGTCACTAACAAAGAGGTAACAAAAAAATTCATCAAAATAATAAGAAAACACTAATGTGATGTTCAGCAATGACTTACACTTGGTCGACCACTTTGTGCCACTTTCCATCCCGGGCAATCCAGCAGCTGCAAGGCTTTCTTCGAGCAAATCACGCTTCCAAGGGAAGGTCTTGGGTCTGCAAACAGTCCAGGTATAGGAAACAATAATTGTAAAAGTCAAGTATCACCAATTCTGACAAGCGGGATGTAGTTTAATTTCTATCCAATTTACAGTAACGCTTACTTCTGAACTGATGCTGTGGGTTCCATACTTGTCATCCCAGTACATTGTGCTAATGCGGTACAACTGATGTATACTCAGAACCTACAAATGGAAATAGGAGGCTGGTATTAATAACGTTCGAATAGATGATAGGGAAAATCACTGAACGTTTACTAACTTGTCTGGTACTCACAGGGCAAAGCTGATGGCTTATTTCCTCTAATGATTTTTTTGGTTTCTGATGTATGTCCTGATATGATAACGATTGGATTAGTTTCTAGAAAATCTTAATTTCAATCTAACATCACTCATGACCTGATAAGAATCATTACCAAAAAGCCAATAGCCTGTCGTATATGCCTTAGTTCATCCCGTGATGCCCCTGCATACTGATCCTTCGTAGATTATTGAACAGAGTAATACAAATATCCATAATTAAGTAATGGTGAAAATTTTACCTCTTCAGTCGCAGTGTAACACCAATGTTCTAGACCAGCCTTGAGATACTCACCATTACTAAATGAACAACATTCACGCCTCAAAAGAAGACTGCATAAAGATTCAAATAATTGTTGGTATATTTCTATTAGGAACTCCTGAAAAACATAGTATCCTGATAAAATAGTACCTGTTAAATAATTGCACGTTGATGAATGAAAGTATCTGTGTGAATATCTTCCGAACCAAAAAAGGAGGTACCTGTAAAGAGGCAAGAACAAGTCAGAAAGGAAGAACAGTACACCTAGCCAAAAATAAAGATTCAAGTCTGAATATGACGAGATGGATGCCTGACAAAGTAAACCCACACCTTCACAAGGAGTTTTTATTCTGTGATTTCTCTTCCCTGACTCCATGCTTGTCTAATACCCCACTGCCCACGCACTATCTCAATTCCAGCAGTAGAATGCTACTCAGCAGTGTTCAAGCTAACTGCCACTACAGTAGGGCCAGAACAACCAGCTACTCTACTTTCAGCAACAGAAACTCCCAATACCTACAGCACAAAAATACCAGAATAGTGTGGATTTGCCAATCCCCAGTGACCTACTATATGTTCCGCTACAGCCCATCAACCTGGGCTTGCTTATTCATTGTTGCAGACCTAATTACAACCCCATCTGCCCCGTCGCAATCAAACCCGCTACTCTTCTGCTCTTCCGCATACAGTCTTTAACATACTCTACCAAACGCGACTGCCTGTCCCTGCACACAACAGCTCCTTAGCATTCTTCTGCTCGTTTGCATTCAGTATCAGTTGACATACCAGAATGCCAGTCACCTGCAACTTCATTGCAAAAAAAACTACTCTACTGCCTCTATCAGTTTGTAGACATCCAAAAAACTCCTGCACATACGGTTTATCACCTGCTGCTGGTGTTGCCAGCAACTCTGAACCGCAGTCTGTACATACCCAGCAAATACAGACCCACGTCCCTGCTCCTCTGCTGCCCCTGATAACTCAAAACCACTGACCATAAACTCCTACGCATATAGTAGTTGTTGCTTACCTATCAGCATCAGATGCACAGGCCCAGCGCTGCCTCAGCCCTATATCATCTCTGCCAATGTACAGATTAACAGACCTGCATAAACCAGTTCATCCTACCAACCAATCTGCAAACAGAATATTGAATGCAGACCGTCTATCAACTAAATGGACTGCTGGAACCCAATTCTGCACAATTAGATACCAGCAGCTTCAAAACGCTACTTTGCCTCTAAATTTGCCAGTCTCTACTCTGCCGTACCCATGTCGTGGTGGTTAGACCACTGCAGACGACACAAACCCACAGTTCCCGAAAACAAAACAGGAACTACTGCTAGAACGTCAGAAACTACGTCCCAGCGAATCCAATTATTCCCATTAAACCAAATCATTAACAACAAGAAAAAATACCAACTCAGCAAGTGTAGCTATTAAGCAACTAGGAAATTATTTCTATTCTAGATCGACACAACGATTTCACTATAATTTAGTATAAAATCTCCATTATCACAGTAAAATTGGGTACCAAAAAATGAACAAATATTTAATAATTAATGGGTAATTCACATTATGTAGCAAAACGACGAGTAAATGAGAAATTTCGGCGTGGATTTGTGATCTCTGAATCGTAAACCCCTCTATTAAGTCACATAAACCCTAAAATAGTTAATTAACACTGAATCAACACTCTTGTTAACAAATTGATAAACATAAACCCTAACAAAAGATAATTAATCCAAAAAAAAAATAAACCCTAATAATAACAATGAATTTAATTAAAAACATAAACAAATTAACACTGGATGTAACACCCCAAGAGTATGAGAGGAAAGTTGTCCCACATCGGTAGAATGTGAGGCTTGTGATATATTTATAATAGCTTCCACCCACCACTTAGTAACAAGGCCTTGTGCTTTTGGGCTTAAGTGAGGACAAATAATGGGCCCAAAGGCTTACCTCCCATCTAATTGGGGGTGTGTTACGACCGTGGTGGGTCGGGTTGTTACAAATGGTATCAGAGCGACCCTGCGACCGTGTGGTGAGCCTGTGGTCGGGAGTACCCGGGTCACACACCTAGCGGGGGAGGATTCTGGCCCTGGTTGTGGTCAAGTTTGAGGCACAACGAGGACGTTGTGTTCTTTAAGTGGGGGAGTTTGTAACACCCCAAGAGTATGAGAGGAAAGTTGTCCCACATCGGTAGAATGTGAGGCTTGTGATATATTTATAATAGCTTCCACCCACCACTTAGTAACAAGGCCTTGTGCTTTTGGGCTTAAGTGAGGACAAATAATGGGCCCAAAGGCTTACCTCCCATCTAATTGGGGGTGTGTTACGACCGTGGTGGGTCGGGTTGTTACAAATTTTGTAACAACCCGACCCACCACGGTCGTAACACACCCCCAATTAGATGGGAGGTAAGCCTTTGGGCCCATTATTTGTCCTCACTTAAGCCCAAAAGCACAAGGCCTTGTTACTAAGTGGTGGGTGGAAGCTATTATAAATATATCACAAGCCTCACATTCTACCGATGTGTGACAACCTTCTTCTCATACTCTTGGGGTGTTACAAACTCCCCCACTTAAAGAACACAACGTCCTCGTTGTGCCTCAACCTTGACCGCAGCCAAGCCCAGAATCCTCCCCCGCTAGGTTGGTGACCCGGGTACTCCTGACCACATGCTCACCACACGGTCGCAGGGTCGCTCTGATACCATTTGTAACAACCCGACCCACCACGGTCGTAACACACCCCCAATTAGATAGGAGGTAAGCCTTTGGGCCCATTATTTGTCCTCACTTAAGCCCAAAAGCACAAGGCCTTGTTACTAAGTGGTGGGTGGAAGCTATTATAAATATATCACAAGCCTCACATTCTACCGATGTGGGACAACTTTCCTCTCATACTCTTGGGGTGTTACAAACTCCCCCACTTAAAGAACACAACGTCCTCGTTGTGCCTCAAACTTGACCACAACCAGGGCCAGAATCCTCCCCCGCTAGGTGTGTGACCCGGGTACTCCCGACCACAGGCTCACCACACGGTCGCAGGGTCGCTCTGATACCATTTGTAACAACCCGACCCACCACGGTCGTAACACACCCCCAATTAGATGGGAGGTAAGCCTTTGGGCCCATTATTTGTCCTCACTTAAGCCCAAAAGCACAAGGCCTTGTTACTAAGTGGTGGGTGGGAGCTATTATAAATATATCACAAGCCTCACATTCTACCGATGTGGGACAACTTTCCTCTCATACTCTTGGGGTGTTACAGCTCCTATCCTTGCCTTGCCAGATGGGAACGATAACCTTGAAGTTTATACTGATGCTTCGAAGCATGGACTAGGATGTGTGCTAATGCAGAATGGGAGAGTGATAGCTTATGCTTCCCGACAGCTGAAGACCTATGAAGAGAATTATCCTACTCATGACTTGGAGTTAGGGGCGGTGGTCTTTGCACTAAAACTGTGGCGTCATTACCTGTACGGGGCCACATTTAAAGTGTTTTCCGACCACAAAAGCTTGAAGTACATCTACACCCAGCGGGAATTAAATATGAGGCAAAGGAGGTGGATCGAACTGATTGGCGACTACGATATGCAGATTGTCTATCATGAGGGCAAGGCTAACGTGGTTGCTGACGCCTTGAGTAGGAAATCTGTTCATGCCTTGATTAGTGCCAGATCAAGGGTCAAATTGCTCAATGAGTTGGGAGAAATGGGAATTTACATGATTCGAAAAGGAGATACTCTTAGCGATCTGACGGTGGAACCAGAATTGTATGGTGAAATCAGGGAATTGCAGAAGGGGGATTTAAGGATTCAGAAGTGGCGAGGGATGATCGAAGGCAGTGATAGAGGGACCGAATCCAAATTCAGTGTCCATGATGATGGTAGCCTGAGATTCAGTGGGAGATGGTGTATTCCAGATGATGACGAATTGAAAAAGAAAATCTTAACTGAAGCTCATGCTACGCCTTATTCCGTTCACCCAGGGGGCGATAAATTGTACAAAGACCTCAAGAAGACCTTTTGGTGGCCCAATATGAAAAAGGAAGTTGCCGAGTTCGTGTCGCGGTGTTTGACATGTCAGAGGGTAAAAGGTGAGCACAAGAGACCTCAAGGGAAGATCCAGCCACTGGATATACCTGAATGGAAGTGGGAGAATATTTCTATGGATTTTATTGTGGGGTTGCCTCGCACTCAGAAGGGCAACAATATGATCTGGGTAATCGTGGATAGACTGACCAAGTCCGCTCACTTTATTCCAATGAAAGATACCTGGAGTAAGGCTGAGTTAGCAAAGGCATATGTGCAGAATGTAGTCAGGTTGCATGGCGTTCCCAAGGATATTGTTTCCGATCGCGACTCTAGATTTATCTCCAGATTTTGGCAAGAGCTGCAAGCCGCGTTGGGCACGCAGTTAAAGATGAGTACCGCTTTTCACCCAGCTACAGATGGTCAGACAGAAAGGACCATCCAGACCTTAGAAGACATGTTGAGAGCTTGTATACTGGAGTTCGGGGGATCGTGGGAAGAGCGGTTGGGACTGATAGAGTTCTCGTATAATAATAGCTACCATGCTAGCATCGGGATGGCTCCTTTTGAGGCATTGTATGGGAGGAAGTGTCGGAGTCCTGTATGTTGGAATGATCGCACTGATGTTGTTGTTCTAGGTCCAGATATGATCCAGGAAATGGTTGAGCAAGTTCAGATAATCCGGCAGAAAATGAGGGCTGCTCAGGAGAGACAGAAGAGTTACGCAGATCTTAAGAGAAGTGACATTTCTTTTGAGTCAGGTGAGAAGGTACTACTGAAGGTATCTCCCATGAAGGGGGTGATGAGGTTCGGAAAGCGTGGCAAGTTAAGTCAGAAATTTATTGGACCATTTGAGATTTTGGACAGAGTTGGAGAGGTAGCATACCGATTAGCGTTACCTACAGCTCTATCCAAGGTCCATAATGTGTTCCACGTTTCTCAGCTAAGGAAGTATGTAAGTGACCCCACGCATGTATTGAACCATGAAGAAATTGAGGTCGATGAACAGCTTGCCTACGCCGAGGTTCCAAGGGAGATTTTGGATAGAAAGATTCGGAAGACTCGGAACGGAGAGACAGTGTTAGTGAAGGTCTTGTGGACCAATCACAATGTGGAGGAAGCTACCTGGGAGTCCGAGGCGTCCATGAAGGAGCGTTATCCGCAACTCTTCGCTTAAGGTAAGTTACGAGGACGTAACTTTTTTTTTTTTTATGGGGGGTAGAATGTAACATTCTGTGTTTCTTTCACTTGGTTAAGTTTTGTTGTGCGTTACGAGTGGGTGAACTTCGGGACGAAGTTCATTTTAAGGAGGGAAGACTGTAATAACCCGTATTCTTTCTTTATATTTAATTACGCGATCAACGGCAAAAAATCGTATTAGTTTGTATGCTTGTGGGGTTCGAAGTAGGGACTAAGGGTTTATAGCTTATAATCACTTGATGTCCGTAAGGGGGCTCGAACCCCTGATCACTGGTCAGGCCAGTGGGCCTCGGAATTTGTGAAATAGAGCAGCCCATGATGTCGAAAATATAATACAAGTTATAACCTATGATGCTGCCTCCTTATTTAGATGCTTTAATCTTACCCTAAACCCCTTTCTAACCTAAATCTGAACGCCCAAAACCCTAGCCGTCATAGCATAGAAGGAAAAGAAGGTGGTCGTGGTGGTGGTAGGCCTTCTTTCGGTGGTTCGTTTGGCCCTGGTATTCGGTATGTCAGCACATAGCATCAACTCGTCTTATAACTTTCATCATATAATCTGTAGGTTATAAATCGTTTAATTGTTGTTGTTTTTGCATCTTGTTGTAGTAGGACATGTAGTGAACGTATGTAAGTATATGGGGTGGTGTCGTTGGTTGTTGTGGTGCGTCGTGGAGGGTGGTTGTGACGGTGTCAGAAGGGTCGTGTCTGTCTGTTTTATCGTTTTGGTTTTATCAGGCGTTAGTTTTAAGGGAGTTTTATGTCGGGTCTGTGGATCTTGTTCACGGGTCTTTGCGTGGGTTTTCAGTAGGTAGTGGGGTGATGTCGGGGGTGGTAGTCGTGGTAGTCAGAGGTGTATGGGTACGGCGATAAAGGGGTGGTCGACAGGGTGGTCGGAGTACTGTTCTCGCGTTCTGTTGTTGTTGTATTTAATTTATTGGTGACCAGGGGGTGTTGGGAACGGTAACACCGCTGACTCGGGGGAGGTCAATGCGGTGTTACCACTGTGTCGGCTAAGGTGGTGTTGGGGCTGGTGTTGGGTGTCGGAGTCGTCGGGTGTCAGGGTCTATAGGGGTGTCGATGGGGTGGCTGTTTTGGTCTGGTCAGAATTTTCGGTGATGAACCAGGCCTGTTTGCGGCCCTGGTTCATCTTGGCGGAGAGAGGCGAAGCGGCTGGTAGGGGTTGTGGTGGTACTAGGCGGTACAGGGTGCAAGTCTGGGTGGTTATGGGTGGTAGCAGTGGCGTGATAAGGCGGGTATGGGGGCTGTTTTGGTGCGGGTTCTGTTTTGGTCGCGGATCGTATTCGAAAAATGCTATTCGTGTTTTGGTGCGGTTCTTTCTACGTAGTTGTTGTTGCGTTGTATTATTATTATTATTATTATTATTATTATTATTATTATTATTATTATTATTATTATTATTATTATTGTTAGTAATTTATTTATGGTGTGTTATCAATTGTGTTTTGGTTATTATTTTGGGTATTATATTTAATGGGTATGTTAATATTTTTAAGATAGTGCTATATTTAGAAAGTTACTATTTTTGGTGATGTCTTTTAAAGGAAACTTTTCTCTTGAGGAAAGTGCTATAAATGGAATGCGTACTTATGTTACGAGTTTTAGGGAGTCTTATTAATTATATGATATATGTCGAGGTGGAGGTTTTCGCGTGGAACACTTTTAGTAGCCGTCGCGCACTTGCTTTTATCTTCCGCAGTTCAAGGTAGGGGAATATTTACATTGGTGGTTGTGTATTGACATGAGAATATCTATTGTATGAAGTTTACATTGAAATGTGAATATATATATATATTGATTGATTGATCTTACTGTTGTTGTGGAGGACGGAGGTTTGAATCGGGTCTTGTGATAAGGGTCTTGTGATAAGGGACTTGTGATATGGCCATGGGAGGTGTGATGTGTTGGGTGATGTGGAGGAGTTGATTTGGAGGAGATGGAGGAATTGTATTTTTGTGATATTTCATGTTTAATCATATTACCTACTCAACCTCGTGTTGACCCTGTTTGTTGTTTGTTTGATGTGTCTGTGTTGATCCAATTTATTGGGGAGCAGAATGACAGGTTAGACTTATGGATGCGGAAGGGAGGAGAGAACTTGGAACGGACCTGTCTAGTGTTAGATCAGTCTTTTAGTTTCATCAGACTTAAACTTTGGTTTAGTTTCTACAGTTGTAATGTTTTGAGACTTTATGAAACGTTAAATTATTAAATAAAGTACTGTAGTTCTTCCTTTGTTATCTACTGCCTCGGGTTTCCGAGATGGTAACACCCTTGGTTATTTGGAGGGTCCTAGTTCAGGCCTCTAAATAAATGGGGGTGTTACACCCTTGTTCGTCGGTGGGCATATAGGACCTGTTGTTATCTCCATATGGACCTCTTCTACCTCGGGTAAGTAGTGTGTTGTGACCTAGTCGAACTCAACACAATGATTCAATCAAGCTATTGAAATCATTGTGGACTAATAGATAAATTTAAGAAATTTGTCGACTAAGAGTTCTAATGTAGAACCAGTTAAAGGGTTAACTCACCAAATCGTGATTTGGGTCTTGGGATACATTATATAATTCTTTGAGTGAGATCGATTATATTATGTTGTATATCTTTGTTTAAAAAGAGTTTAAATTCATTGATTTCTCATGTTTATTTATTTTCTCATTTGTAGATCATTTAATATCCGCCTTTTAAAATAACTGATCCAAATGCAACTCCGGGCCCTAGCGCCATGATGAGTAGTATTTTGGTACCATTTTGCCCCTCATTTATACCTTATTCCGACTCGATTTTGTGTGCTTAATTGATTAAATAGCTCATTTTTACTATTTAATTAGTAATTATTAGTTTTATTTTATTTATTGTGAATAATTGTTAGATTTGTGAAATTTGGCACTATTTTGGTCGTTTTAATTTTATTTAGGAACTATTTCGTGAACGAAGACGGAAAATGAGAAATAAGATCGAGTCAAGACGGAAACAAGACGAGACGATTAGAAAAGGAAAAAAGAGTCACGTGGTGAAAAAAAAAAAAAAAAGCAGCCAGGCCAACACTTTAATTCGGTTGCTGGGCCGAACGATTTGCTGGGCCAAACGATTTCGAAAAACAAAGCAAGCAGGCAGCCTGCTCTTCTATTCTTGTGGGTTCTGGGCAACGAAACAAAAATGAAACAAAATAAGCAGGTAGGCAGGCAGCTCTTGATTTTGAAGTGAGCAGAACGTTCGTCATTTTGAGAGGACACCAACATTTCGCAGACGAGAGGAGTAGGGAGTTTAGTTTATTTTTTTTTTATTTTTTTATTTTTTTATTTTTTAATTATTTCCAATTACTCAATTAATTTGTGTTCAAGTTCAAATCTTTGGTAATTCATTTTCTAGATCCATCATTTAATGTTCATCTCCATTCAAGTTTGGTATAATTTCTCTTATCCCTCATTTTTATTGCACTTTATTTCAAGTTTATAGTTTAGATTGTGTTTATGTATGGTTTAATTAAAGTTTTCATCTTTGTTAATTTATTATGTTTATTTACATGTTATTGTTATTTGTTAGTCTAATTAGTGTAGTTCATATCTTTATTAGTTTATTGTCTCACTAATTCAAGTTATCTTTTTTATAATTCTAATCATGTTTATTATTGTGGTTAATGTGTTACTTGTGTGGCTTGTGTTGATTATGTGTGAGTAGATTAATCTAGGGTTAAGGGGAACCTCTTGTGGGATTAGTGGGTCGGATTTGAGTCGAGTTTTGAATGCTAATTGTTATGGGTAATTCGTCTTTAATCTTTTGCACACAAGGTGTTTGTGGAAATGCCCAAGTGAGAGCTTGGGTGATTCCACTCTTATTATTAGCTATTTTTCGAAACGAGAGTTTGAGACTAGTTAGTATAATGCTTATGCTTTGCCTAGACAAAATACCCATGTTCATAGCTTCAATTGTTTACATATTTCGTTGGATGTTGGTTTTTTATCTTTTGCTTTGAACATGTTGTCGGATTGCTTGAACGAAAGTTTGGCTCTCCTTGTGTTTGGTTAGACTTGCTTGCGGCGAGAGTCGGGCTTAGTTGGACCGTACTAGATAAGTGGGTTGGGATTAGTTAGGACGAGAGTTCAACTAGACTTGACCCAAGGACCGTCTCATATCGAGAGATAGGGACACACCTAGCCTTCACCCTCCGTTATTCCTTTTATATGGACTTAAACTAGACCCCTCCTACTTGAGTGACCCCGAGACCCTAGTCTTTTCTCTCATTGTGTTTACTTAGTTGTTTATTTAATTTATGTTGTTAGTTTAGAATTTAGAATTTAGAATACAAATCATGCTTTGTTGACCGACTAAACTAAAACTAGACCAAGACTTATAGCCTAACCCCACCATCCTTTGGGTTCGACCCTAAATTATACTACTTAATTTGGGAGTTTACAAATTGTTTTTGGTGCCGGAATTGACGACAAAAACCGGCCATCAAAATGGCGTCGTTGCCGGGGATGGTGCTTTGTTAGATATAAGTTTTTTGTTGAGTTTTAGGTCTAGTCTTTTATTTGCTTTCAAAAAAAAAAAAAAAAAAACATGTCTTCTTTCAATATTTGTCAAAATGTAGGTGAACAATTCCATGATTATCTTTATAGGTTCGATGATTGTGTCCGTCATGCTAACTCTTGTGGCTATTCTCTTACTACTTTCGAGGCCCTTTGCATTTTATGTGAAGGCATGAATTTTGAGACCCGCAATTTAGCAAATTATATGAGTTGTGATCGAGTCTTTTACATGAATTGCAGAGAATTTTGGAATTTTATAGAAATCATGGCCTTTGAATGTGAGTTGTTCTATAAACAGAGTTTGGCTAGGAATGATGATATGCATGATGCCCTTCCTTATCACTCTTCCCCACTTCCTATGAATGTGCATGGTGTAAATGATTTCTATTTTACTTGTGCGACATGTGGAGGAGTAGGACATACATCTCGTGTTTGTACTTCATATACTTGTTTTCCATTGAATGTGAATGATTTGAACACCATGCCTCCACCTAGGGAAGAATGGCCACAATACTCTTCCTCTCCAACTTCACCTCTTGAATACGAATTTACACCGCAAAATGAGAATTTTGAAACCACTAACAATGGTAGTGAGTTCGAATTCATGAGGTTTGATGATGCTTATGGCATACATGATTCAAATTGTTCTCAAAATGACATGTATTTGATTGAGTTGGAGAGTGTTACATTTGATGTAAATCCCGGGAATGTGGGGGATGTTGAGGATGTTGTCCTAGAGGGGAGTTCTCGTGAGGAATATGAGGTTGTTGATGAACCTTATGATAAGGAGTGTGTAACTATAACTTGTGATTCTCTTGATACAAATTGGAACGAGAATTATGTGCTTGAGGAAATCGAATTACTCACCCCTTGTCTTGAGGATGTTTGTATTCCTAGCTTGGTTAATGAATTAGTAGATGAATGTTTTGAGAGTTCATGTGACAATTATGAGATTGTGGACACCACCTTGGATAACCTTCATGAGGGAGGGGACATTCTTCGTGATGTTTATGAGCCCCTTTTAGAGAAATTTGAGGATCCCTTTCTTGGTGAGGATGAGCTCCTTGTACCCACCTATGACCTTGATCTCATTTCTCCTGACCCCTTATTGGAGGTGATGTATGTTGAGGAGAAGATTGTAAGCTTTGATAGTGAGGGGGGCGGTGAGATGCTTTTACTTGAACCTCACTTGAAGAAATTTGAGGTACCTTTTTGCGGTGAGGATGAGTACCTTATACCCACCGATGACATTGACCTCATTTCTTATGCCCCCTTACTTCAAATCATGTATGTTGATGAGGAGTATGATGCTCCTTTATTTGATATAGCTTGCATGTGAGTCGGTTGAAATCCCCCTCCCTTATAAATTTGATGGTTGTTTGAGGTTTGATCATCCTCTTCTCACAAGAGAGGATATGTTTTACATCATTAAATTTGAAAGTGAGGTGGAGAATGATCTAGCCCTAAACAATGTGAGGAAGCTCAAAGATGTGAGCTTGTTTTCTAATGAGAAGGATATGGGTGACCTTGTACATAGGTTGTGGGATCCCGGATAGTTGATGGATTTGATTGTAGGTTTGGCGGTTTCTTTAAAACCGCGCTTCTTGGGAGGCAACCCAAGCTTTTTTTATGCTCTTTTTCTTTTTGAACTTTTTTCCAAAAATGCAAAAACATGTATTTTATTTTCTCAATTTCCTCCACACATTTATTTCCATTTGGAAATCATGTAAATAAATAAGTGTGGGGAGGAAATTGCATTATTCAAAAACCCAAAAACATGTATTTTAATTTTCAAAAATCAAAATTCCAAAAATATGTTCATTTTATTTTTCAAAAATTAAAATACAAAAACATGCTATTTCATTTTTCTATTCTTCTTCCCACTTAGGTCACATCGAGGACGATGTGAATCTTAAGTGTGGGGAGGAGAAATATCATTTTTGTATATATTGCACATACTTGTATATATTCTTGTAAATTTCAAAAAATTTCTAAAAATCAAAAACATGTTTTTATCTTATTAGTGTAGAATTGTATATATTTTTGCTTGTTTTCTCTCCTTTTGCATAGGCACTACCTTACTTGAGCACCGCATTGGATTGTGAAGACGTCATGGTATGATCGCTCCAACCCATATTTCACTCTCATTTTCATTCTTTTGTTACAATTGAGGAGGATGGGCTTGTATATGGAGGATGTGGAGTATATTGTGGAGATTGTGTGCTTTTGTGCTGTTAGGAGATGCATTAGTTTTGCTTGACATGTAGTTTGATAGTCTCATTTGCATTATAACATGTTTATATTAGTTGCATTCATGGCATATAGTTGCATTTAGGTAAAATGTTTTGAAAATGCCTAATTGGGAATATTGACAAAATTGTTTAGGCCATTGCAAATAATTCTTCTACTTGTGACTTTGCCTTTTAGAATGGTTTTAAACACCCCAGGTTATGCTTTTCTAGTATCTTTCAAACCATGATCCAATGTCGAGTCAAGGGTTTGCATGTGAGTCACCTTGTCCAACCCCGAGATGCGAAATGGTTTTGATTAGCTTGTCTTGGTGACCTTGTTAGACTTGGCGGTTTGGCAACCCAAAAATAATTTTCATGAATAAATTCGGAATGCTCTTTTCATTGATTTTAAGATGTGGAAATGTTTTGAATGAAAAAGAAACCTCGAAAAAAAAAGGTTGTTGAAAAAGAATAAAAACATGTTGTTTTGATGGAGGCGTACCACTTCGATGTGCTTTGGAGGGTAGCCATTGAATTGGCTTCCCACTTGGTTGTGAATTCGACCGCCCAAAGACAGAGTGATTGTCACCCCGATAAGCTATTGTCTAGAGGTTAACCGGTTGCCTAGTAAGCGATTGGCGAAAGCAAAGGACATTAGCACGTGAGGGACAAACCCCATCTTAACTCATGAAATGGAAAAAAAAATGAAAAATCGAATGAGGTCAAGTTTTGAATAAAATCCACCATTTTACATTGATTTGAGCATTTCACTCCAAAAAAAAACCAATTTTGCCATGCCGTCTTGTCGATCTTGGGACGACCCATGACCTATACTATGTGAAGAATCTAGACTTGTTGTATCTTTTGCCTCTAGCATCGCGGGGATTATCATTCCATTCCATCCGATCGCCCTTGACGAAAGTATTTGGATAGTGGTTATGAAAGTAGCCTAGTTTAGCATTATTTGGTGGTGTTTTGTTGCCATCCTTTTTGTCTTAGTGATGTGTAGAATTAGTATTTGTAAGGGAGTTTACGATTTTGAATTTGTTCTCTTTAAGTTATTTCCGTCGCTTAGATGAGGAAAGCGGCTTTTCTCTTTTGTGATGCATCTTATGTGTTGACTTGTGCTTCATGTTAGGTTGTATCCATTTTTCTCGCAAGCCCCCACTTGCCTTGCAAGGGATGCATACCTCATTGCATTTCGGTGTGAGTTGAAGGGACGGGGGAGGCCCGTTAATTGCCTACCATCGGATTTTATTAGTGTAGCTAGTCCTTTTATATGAGGTGTCTTAGTTTAATTTATGAGCTTACTCGAGGACGAGTAAGGTTTAAGTGTGGGGATATTTGATGAGTAGTATTTTGGTACCATTTTGCCCCTCATTTGTACCTTATTCCGACTCGATTTTGTGTGCTTAATTGATTAAATAGCTCATTTTTACTATTTAATTAGTAATTATTAGTTTTATTTTATTTTATTTATTGTGAATAATTGTTAGATTTGTGAAATTTGGCACTATTTTGGTCGTTTTAATTTTATTTAGGAACTATTTCGTGAACGAAGACGGAAAATGAGAAATAAGATCGAGTCAAGACGGAAACAAGACGAGACGATTAGAAAAGGAAAGAAGAGTCACGTGGTGAAAAAAAACAAGAAGCAGCCAGGCCAACACTTTAATTTGGTTGCTGGGCCGAACGATTTGCTGGGCCAAACGATTTCGAAAAACGAAGCAAGCAGGCAGCCTGCTCTTCTATTCTCGTGGGTTCTGGGCAACGAAACAAAAATGAAACAAAATAAGCAGGTAGGCAGGCAGCTCTTGATTTTGAAGTGAGCAGAACGTTCGTCATTTTGAGAGGACACCAACATTTCGCAGACGAAAGGAGTAGGAAGTTTAGTTTATTTTTATTTTTATTTTTTTTTTCCTTCTTTTAATTATTTCCAATTACTCAATTAATTTGTGTTCAAGTTCAAATTTTTGGTAATTCATTTTCTAGATCCATCATTTAATGTTCATCTCCATTCAAGTTTGGTATAATTTCTCTTATCCCTCATTTTTATTGCACTTTATTTCAAGTTTATAGTTTAGATTGTGTTTATGTATGGTTTAATTAAAGTTTTCATCTTTGTTAATTTATTATGTTTATTTACATGTTATTGTTATTTGTTAGTCTAATTAGTGTAGTTCATATCTTTATTAGTTTATTGTCTCACTAATTCAAGTTATCTTTTTTATAATTCTAATCATGTTTATTATTGTGGTTAATGTGTTACTTGTGTGGCTTGTGTTGATTATGTGTGAGTAGATTAATCTAGGGTTAAGGGGAACCTCTTGTGGGATTAGTGGGTCGGATTTGAGTCGAGTTTTGAATGCTAATTGTTATGGGTAATTCGTCTTTAATCTTTTGCACACAAGGTGTTTGTGGAAATGCCCAAGTGAGAGCTTGGGTGATTCCACTCTTATTATTAGCTATTTTTCGAAACGAGAGTTTGAGACTAGTTAGTATAATGCTTATGCTTTGCCTAGACAAAATACCCATGTTCATAGCTTCAATTGTTTACATATTTCGTTGGATGTTGGTTTTTTATCTTTTGCTTTGAACATGTTGTCGGATTGCTTGAACGAAAGTTTGGCTCTCCTTGTGTTTGGTTAGACTTGCTTGCGGCGAGAGTCGGGCTTAGTTGGACCGTACTAGATAAGTGGGTTGGGATTAGTTAGGACGAGAGTTCAACTAGACTTGACCCAAGGACCGTCTCATATCGAGAGATAGGGACACACCTAGCCTTCACCCTCCGTTATTCCTTTTATATGGACTTAAACTAGACCCCTCCTACTTGAGTGACCCCGAGACCCTAGTCTTTTCTCTCATTGTGTTTACTTAGTTGTTTATTTAATTTATGTTGTTAGTTTAGAATTTAGAATTTAGAATTTAGAATACAAATCATGCTTTGTTGACCGACTAAACTAAAACTAGACCAAGACTTATAGCCTAACCCCACCATCCTTTGGGTTTGACCCTAAATTATACTACTTAATTTGGGAGTTTACAAATTGTTTTTGGTGCCGGAATTGACGACAAAAACCGGCCATCATGCCACCCTCACCAGGGAGTCGTGGTTACGCTCTTTTATGGACCACGTCTCCTACAATCAGAACTCCCGCCTTAAGAATGATGAGAGTAACTTTACCAATTGGGAGGCAGCATTACGGAATGCTGCCATTGCTGACGGTAAATTAAAGTATTTGGTTGAGCCAGTACCGGCTGAACCAACTACAAGGACCGGAGCCCAACGAACTGCATATGATGAGTTTATTCGTGAAGTTGGTGCGATTAAGAATGTACTTATTTATGCAATGGAAAGCAATTTGCAGCGCCGCTTCATTTCACAAGGTGCGAATAAGATTTTCACCACCCTTACCAATGAATTCTCGCAAGCTCCAAGAATCGTGAGATATGACGCAGCAGTCCGCTTCTTCGAAGCTAAACTGTCCAAGGGCCAAGTTGTTAGCCCACACATCCTCAAGATGATTGAGAATATGAAAGTTCTGGAGTCTCTCGGTTGTAAGATTGAGGAGTCAATCATTGTAGACCGAATCTTACACTCTCTTCATAATGGGTTCACCCAATTTAGGGTGAATTATAATATGAATGACATGAAGAAAAGTCTTCATGAACTCCACTCTCAGCTCGTGCAAGCTGAGAAGGATCTCAATTTGAGTGGGAGTGCTAAGAAAAACGTCATTGTCATACAAGATAATTAGAAGGGAAAGGGAAAGACAAAGGCTCCCTTAAATGTTAAGAAGCCTCAGTTCAAAAGAAAGCAGCCGAAGCCCAAGAGTGGACCTGGTGAGACCAGTAACTCAAAGGCCAAGACTAAGAGCAAAGGGAAAGAAGAAGAGTGCCACCATTGCCACGAGTCTGGGCATTAGAAAAGGAACTGCCCTAAGTACCTCGAGGATATCAAGGCTGGACGAGTGACAGCCACAGGTATACCGTCATTTTTTCATATGATTGAAATAAACCATGCAAGTTCAGCAACATGGGTATTTGATACTGGTTGTGGTTCTCACATGTGTAATCACTTGCAGGGTTTAAGGAACGTCCGCAAACTTGAGAAAGGGGACGTTGACCTTCGTGTTGGAAATGGAGCAAAGGTTGCAGCTGTCTCCATAGGAACTTATGTACTCAAACTACCTAGTGGTTTCGAGTTATTTTTAAATAATTGTTATTTTGTTCCTAGTTTGTCGAAAAACATTATTTCTATTTCTGTTTTGGATTCAGAAGGTTTTTGTTTTAATATTAAGCACAATTGTTGTACTTTTTCATTAAGCGATATGATTTATGGAAAAGTTGTTTCCGTAAACGGAATATATGTTTTAGACCAAACCACCGAGGTTTATCATGTGAATAATAAAAGGGCTAAAACAGGTGATAAAGAACAAACGTATCTATGGCATTGTCGAATGGGACACATCAATGAAAAACGCGTAGAGAAACTCATTAAGAATGGATCAATACCACCATTTCATTACGAATCAATTGGTACGTGTGAATCATGTCTCATCGGAAAGATGACTCGTATTTCCTTTAAAGGTATTGGAATGCGAGCTAGTGATTTTCTAGGACTCATACATACAGATGTATGTGGTCCTATGACAATCACAGCAAGAGACGGCTATAGATATTTCATCACTTTTACGGATGATTTAAGTAGATACGGGCATGTCTATTTAATGAAACATAAAAGTGAATCCTTTGACAAGTTCAAGGAATTCCAAAATAAGGTTGAGAACCAATTGGATAGGAAGATAAAGGCACTTCGATCTGATCTTGGTGGCGAGTATCTTTCGACTGAGTTTGATCAACACCTGAAAGACTATGGTATTGTATTGCAGTTGACTCCACCTGGAACACCACAATTAAATGGTGTATCTGAACGGAGAAATCGAACTTTATTAGATATGGTTCGATCCATGATGAGTCACACGGTTGTGCCTGATTCATTATGAGGATTTGCTCTTCAATCGACTGCTCTAATACTTAAGCGAAGTCCGACTAAAGCAGCAGACAAGACTCCATATGAGATGTGGAAAGGAAAAGTTTCCGACTTGTCCTTTATTCGGGTTTGGGGCTGTGAAGCTTATGTCAAGTGGAGACACGAAGACAAGCTAGGCCCACGATCGGTCAAGACTTACTTTGTAGGTTATCCCAAATGAATTTTTGGTCACTACTTTTACTCACCTACCGAACAAAGAGTGTTTGTTGCGGCTAGTGCGAAGTTTTTAGAGAAAAGAGTTTCTCTCGAACAAACAGAGTAGTAGAACTTTTGATCTGTCAGAGGTTCAAGAACCAGAAACCAACAGTGTGATGGAAGAAAGTGTTCCTTCCACATCTGCTATGGTATCCATTCTAGAGGAACCTAGGAGGACGGTTCGAGTTTCTCACCCTCCAGACCGATACATTGGTATGGTTGAGGAAGGTGGTGCAGAAAACCTATTACTCCTTGAGATTAACGAACCAGCTACCTACAAAGGAGCCATGACATGTTCCGACTCTAAGCTATGGCTCGAAGCCATGCAGTCCGAAATAGATTCCATGCAAGTGAATCAAGTATGGGATTTGGTTGATTTGCCTGAAAAGGTAAAACCCCTACAGTGCAAATGACTTTATAAGATAAAGCGTGAACTAGATGGGCAACCAGATGTTTATAAAGCACGATTGGTGGCAAAAGGTTTCACTCAAGTACACGGGTTGCACTATGATGAAATATTTGCTCCAGTCGTAATGCTTAGATCTATTCGGATTATCTTAGCGATAGCCGCATTTCATGATTATGAGATCTGGCAAATGGATGTGAAAACCGCCTTCCTAAACGGGTTTTTGGAAGAAGAATTGTATATGATATAGCCTGAGGGTTTCATCGATCCTAAACATCCTAAGAAAGTGTGCAAGCTCAAGCGTTCCATCTATGGACTTAAGCAAGCATCACGGAGTTGGAATCATCGTTTTGATGACGTGATAAAACAGAACGGATTCATTCGAAGTGTCGAAGAACCATGTCTGTATATCAAGTCAAGTGGGAGTAAAATCGTATCCTTAGTATTGTATGTAGATGATATACTACTAATTGGAAACGACATTCCCATGCTTTCGTCGGTTAAGACATGGTTAAAGAACCATTTTAAAATGAAAGATTTGGGTGAGGCACAGAGGATTCTAGGCATCCGCATCTATAGAGATACATCGAAAAGGATGTTAGCATTGAGTCAAGAAGATTATATAGATAGGATTCTTGATAGATTCATTATGACAAACTCCAAGAGAGGTTACCTTCCTGTTGTTCATGGGGTGCATCTGAGTAAGAAACAATCACCTACAACACCGGAAGAAACTGAACGCATGAGTCGGATACCTTATGCTTCGGCAGTAGGGTCGATCATGTATGCCATGATGTGTACACGTCCTGACGTGGCATATGTATTGAGTATGGTCAGCCGTTACCAAAATAATCCAGGTGAAAGTCACTGGATAGCCGTCAAGAACATCCTTAAGTACTTACGAAGGACTAAGGATTGGGCACTGGTATATGGTGGAGACATGGAGTTAAGTGCTAAGGGTTACACAGATGCTAGTTTCCAAACCGATCGTGATGATTCTAAATCTCAGTCGGGTTTTGTCTTTACCCTTAATGGTGGAGCAGTCAGTTGGAAGAGTTCCAAACAGAGCGTTACAGCAGATTCTACAACGGAGTCTGAGTACTTGGCAGCTCCCGAAGCTGCAAAGGAAGCTATTTGGATGCGTTATTTCTTACAAGGACTAAAAGTAGTATGTAATACCTCGTATTTTTGTTATGATATCTATTATTATAATTGACGTATTGATCATGTTTTCATAATTCGTGATGATGCGTGATTTTATATTTTTGTGAGGACGAGTCATAATTATAGTTTATTCGATACGTATTTACGGTTAGCATAATGGTTATAATTAATTATGCATACTCGTTATTTTAAACACGAGCATTGGTTAAGTTTAAGTTACGGGGTACGAACGGGTTATGTCATGAAGGGCCTCGAGAGGCATGATTTGACTTGGGCTTGGTAGGGAACCGGGTATGTGAACAAATAAAACACAAAACCCTAGTAATATTAACAACACAAGAACACCTAACCAAAAACCTATCCATCGACACTTTCCGCTGTCAAACCCTACGCTCCTCTTTGCCACATAAACGTGAAACAAAACCCTACCCTCTCTTCTGCCTCCATGCCCCGTATACCAGTAATCCGAGTGCGATGCTAAGAAGAAAGAAAGGGACAAGGGAAGCCATGTTTCGTGACTGACACAATTATCACCGTCAGCGTTAACGCTATTTTCGTGAGTACTTATCATCCTCTTTGCAGATCGTTATATATGTGTTTTTAGCTATATGTAATCTCTATGATACGTATTATATGTCTACCATCTTCACCTCACCATAGGACCATCATGGGTGACACGACAACCCCCTAAAGTGTCGACAGTGACGACTGATACCCGTCGTTGTGGGTGTCAAAGATAAGATTTATAAACCAGACTAAAACTATAGATAGTGATAGTAAGGGTCGAACGACAGAGAGAAAAGGTTAATTATGTTTGCTAATTTTTAATCTATTAAGTAACAATAAAGAGGGGGTTTTGAGTTATTTTGGTTTGAACTAAGTCTAACAATTATAGTAAAGAATAAAACTGAAAAGAAGATGGAAAAACGATGATAAAAGAGATGCTAGGATGTTCGGGTAGTAAATAGCTACGATGGTGTAAATCCTAAGTCAACATGTATTGCAGTCACGTAAGGGGTGTAACATATCCTTTCGGTCTATGGTACCTAATAGCTCCTTTCGACCTATTCTATTAGTTCCTAGGTCTCACAATTATTGGGTGTCAACAATAAGGGTGATTCCTAAATTCTAGGTCACATACCTTCCAGTCTTGAGTAACCTAGCCGTCTTAAAGTGTAAACCAATGCCCTTCCCGTATCTCTCAATCTTGGGTAGGTCATTACTAACATCCTACAAGTCTCCTTTTGGTCTCATTATAGGTTACTATAGTCTACAAATTAAAGCGAAACAGAATTCAAACACGAGTCGGTCGACCGACCAACTACCCCGGTCGGGCGACCTCCTGCCTGCAACATGTTGATTCGAGAATTCATACTACCTATGCATATTCACTCCCTACATCCTAACATATGAAATTGGCTACTCATAACTATTGAAACAATAATAAAAACAGGAATAAACATGGAAATCATAACGAATATCAATCTAAACATGCAATAATAATAAAGGCTTGGGATTCTAACTTAAACCGGATACCAGTAATTCTAAGACAAGAACAATTGATGAACTGAAATTGAAATAAGAATTATCGGAATATGGATTAGGGCGGAAAAGAACAAGCTTTATTGATTATCGTGGAAGGATTGATGAACAATGAATAAAACTTACAAAGCAATAACTTTGAAAAGAGAAAACTAAAACTAAAGATAAATTGAGAGTTTGTAATTGGATGTAGAAATAAACTAAACTACTGGATTAAGAACTGAATATAATACTCTTCCCCTAAACCCTAATCACATCCTTTGCTTAAATAGGCGGAAAAATTAGAGTTTCCTAATGACTCAAACACTTCAATGGGCTTTCGGAGAGCTTTTAGGTCTGCGCAGAGGTCGGTCGACCTATGTTGTAGGTCGGTCGACCTACTGTCGGGCTTCAGTGATTTCTGGACTTTCCATAACAGAGGCCTGGTCGGCCGACCCATGAAGTAGGTCGGTCGACCTGTTTTCCTGTAGGATCGCCTTGATTTGTCCTTGGTTTGACTTCTAGGCACTTGGTCAATGTTTCGAGATGACATTCCTTCATTCCTTGGTTATGAAAGATCCCGAGGGCATAAGTTTGGTATAAAATCGTCCTTTTTCCGCACAAATCTGCAAAAGTGCATAAAAATACGAAAGTAGACAATTGTTGGGAAATAAAGGCTAAAACATAGTAAATGAGCGATAAAATGCGTGTAAAAAATAGATGTAAAACATCATAAAATAGACACGCATCAAATTCCCCAAACCAAACCTTGCTTGCCCTCAAGCAAGAAATAAACTCGATCTTAACTAATGGAACGATTTCAATCTCAGAGCGAAATTTACTTGTAAGCCTAAACCAATGCCAAGTACAAAATGAGAAAGTATTTAAATCATGCAAACGAGTTGTGGTGTTGTCAAATTTTGCAAAACCAGAGACTATAGAGACTTTATACCATGGACTCTCGCGGTACGCTCGAGACACTCATGAAGCAAAGGGTGAGTATATGTAGAAGATAGAAATAAGTATATTGTAATGACACTCACCTAACTGCGACCCATGAAAACATGCCTGCAATCTAACATGAACAAGAATTCTACAACTATGTATAAACACACTCATCAAGTGACTCGGATACATGCAATTGAGGTAATGAAAGATATGTGAGGTAAAAGGTAAAAAGTGGTTAAGATGCATGTTTTTGGATTTGAGGGGTTAGTAGCCAAGCTAGTAAAACCGGTTCCCAACAACCTATTTCACGACTTTTTGACATTAAGAAAGTGCTCTTTTGTAGCACAACTCTCACATTAAGTATAAGAAATGACTCCCAAATATTTCGAATGAAGTACGGGAGTGACAACATGTAGAAGAAAGGGATTTCAGAACGAAACTTTGAATTTCTGATCCTGCCAGTTGGTCGACCGACCTATGATGGTGGTCGGTCGACTGACTATGCTGTATATTTTGATTTTTTTCCGTTTCGTTTTTTCTTTCTTTTCTTTCTGAGTTGTTTTTCTGTTCTTTTGTTTTCTTTCTTTCTTTTCTCTTTTTGCTCAAGATAGCATACAAACCAAGATGCCTCAAAAAATGAACCAAAGACCACAAATACTAGCTTGGAAGGGTAGGCTAAGTATGGGATGTAGTTTTGGGGGAATAAAAAGGCAATTTTGGCTTATGGGTAATTAAGAGAAAAGGGATCCCAAATGCACGTACCGAGACTCACAAAACGAGATAGTAAACAAGTATATAGCAATTCAAGTTCATGTTTATGCATATTGATGTAACATGTTCCAAGGGGAGCACTACTCACATCCTAGACAACTGGTTTAAAGATGAAACCAGGAAATAAAGCTCTAAAACTTAGAATGTATAGTAGGTTGCCACGGTATAAGTCAAGTCTCAAGATATACAAATTGACAAGAACTCGTAGATATGTAAAAGACTCTCATACTAAAAACGAGTTTGACAAGGCAAGGTAAGGGCATAAACATGTAAGATAGCAAAATCATCCTTGAAATACTCTCGTTCCGACTCGACCTATATGCTAAAATAAACGTGCATTTTTTGGACTTTTTTTGAATTTTTTTATATTTTTGGATTTTTGTATATGCAAGGGAAATAAAGAAAAGAACAATGCAATACGGAAATGCAATAAACGTGTGACGAAATGCAATGGAACAATGCATGTGACACGAAACCATTCCCCAAACCAGCCCGCACAATGTCCCCATTGTGCATTAGCCTAAGCAAAGGTTTCATAAATTTAAGGAACAATACAAGGAAAATAAAGAAACAAGGAAAATGGAAAAAACTCACTGAATATATGCGCGAACGGAAACCTCCCCAAACCAGCGTGAGCTAGGAGGTTTCGGTAGCCAGCAGTGCTGCTTTATAGACCTGGAAAAGAAACAAGACAACTTTTTTCGGAAATTAAAAGCATTTGGGTGATAAATAATAATCACAAGGTATGAAAATAAAGGAGAAAATGAAAGCATAAAAGAAGGATAGAGAGAAAGACTCCCTAGGCTTGCTGGTACGCTTCCCGAGGCAAACGAGAACAGGCGGCAGCAGTAGTAGTGATCGACCGACCATGTGGTCTGGTCCGAAGCTACTGGAATGCAGCCATCGGTCGACCGACTGGTGCTTCTGGTCGACCGACTACCTCACCTGTGACAGTGCTCGTTTTTCTTCATCTAATTAACTCAACGGATTGAGTTAATCTTTCACAAAACCTGTAAAACGAAATTAACGCGCCCAAAACTTGCGCCAAACCCAAAACTACCAAGTCTATAAAAACAAAGCAAAAAAAACAAAAAGAGTCTAAGTCTAAAAGAAAGAACAAAAATAGTCCTACAAAAACCGGAATAGGACACTTGACTAACACTACGACTCAACAGCAAGATACCCCAAAGTAAGGCACTTGGCTAATAAAAGAGGTCCTTTCAGCAGTATGGACCGCTACTCTGGGATTCCAGACAACAGGCCTAGCCGGATGAAGGGTATCTGGTGTCACATAGGCTATGACACGCTTCTTTACTTTGCCCGGCCGATCTTCAGCAACTTGCTCCAATTTTTTCTCACTAGTATTACCAGGATCTCCTATGCCCTCTTTACCATGACCCGTAGCAACAGAAATAACAGCATGGTCCTCCAATTTTCTCTCAAGCTCAAGGCCTTTGAGGATCTCCAAGATTTTTCCGAACTGATGCTCCAACTTCACTTTCTCCACATGATCCGGATACGGGACCGCAACGCTTGTCGCAGAATCAACAATCTTTGGCTCCTTTAACTTCAGAATCTTCGTCGAGTCATTGATGAGAGAAGAGTCAGGTAACTCAGGAGGCGAATCCATATTCTGCTCAGGTATCGCGGTCGGTCGACCGGGTGTACTGGTCGGTCGACCGATCGAGCTCAGTTCAGAAAGTTTCTGTCTGTCAGAAATTGGAGGACCATCAGGTACCGTGGTCGATCGGTCGACCATCATCACTGAGGACGAGTTCAGCTACTGTATTAGGAACTTCGGTAGACTTTTCAACCTTTTCCAACTCTTTCTCTTGGCTTCCCGATCCATCATGGGAAAGACCGCTTTGGACATTAATGGCATTGATCGTCTTTACGGGACTCTCACATTTGCTCGGAGAGTTAGCAATCCGATTAGCAGCTAAGATTGCTATTTGGCTCTCAAGGTTTTTCAATGATGCAGCTTGAGCCTTTTTCATTTCCAACATTTGAGTCATGAGGGTTTGGAAAGTCGTTCTCAACTCCGAAGCCTCATTTGTTTTATGAACGGGAGCTTTCTCAAGTTTTTCGAAACGGGGGTTATTGGACGCTTCAAGTGCGGCAACATGACTTGTTTCAACACTTGTTTTCGGTGAATTCCCACGTGAATTTCCATTTTCAGCTCTATGAACCGCCATCTCCTCAATAATGTCCCAACCCTTATCATAAGCTACATTATTTTGAAATCTACCATTTGTAGCCGAATCAAGGATGGCTCTGTAGTCATCATACAAAGAGTTATAAAATTGGTTGCAGAGGTACCATTCCTCAAAGCCTGGTGAGGAACAGATCGAACCAACTTTTTAAAACGGGCCCATGCTTCATGAAATGCCTCATCGGGTCCTTGCTGGAAATTTGAAATTTGAACTCTCAAAGCATTGGTTTTGGCAGGCGAAATGTACTGTTTGCAGAAAGCCAATGCCAGAGATGTCCAGTCAGTAACTCTAGCTGCTACCTTAAAAAGGTAGCGAATCCATTGACGCGCGGAATCTTTCAAGGAGAAAAGAAACATCTTCTCCTTAACTTCATCTTGTGTCACCCCAGCCGGTACGGGTATGGAACAACAGTAATCCGTAAATAGCTCCAAATGCTTCCAAGGATCCTCATTCGGTAGACCGACAAACTGATTTTGCTCCACCAATTCGATATAGGAAAGACGAATTTCAAAAGGGAGAGTAAATCCCTGTGGAAGGTGGTGTGTCGTTGGCTGAAGATTATCATAAATAGTAGGCATGATCGCAATTGAACCGAGAGTACTCAAGTCTTCCTCTCAAAAATCATACTTCTAACTCTGCACAAGCAAAACTAGAAGCAAAAGTAAGCAACGGTCTCAAGGAACCAAAGTTCCTTGTCTCCCCGGCAACGGCGCCAAAATTTGATACCCGTCGTTGTGGGTGTCAAAGATAAGATTTATAAACCAGACTAAAACTATAGATAGTGATAGTAAGGGTCGAACCACAGAGAGACAAGGTTAATTATGTTTGCTAATTTTTAATCTATTAAGTAACAATAAAGAGGGGGTTTTGAGTTATTTTGGTTTGAACTAAGTCTAACAATTATAGTAAAGAATAAAACTGAAAAGAAGATGTAAAAACGATGATAAAAGAGATGCTAGGATGTTCGGGTAGTAAATAGCTACGATGGTGTAAATCCTAAGTCAACATGTATTGCAGTCACGTAAGGGGTGTAACATATCCTTTCGGTCTATGGTACCTAATAGCTCCTTTCGGCCTATGCTATTAGTTCCTAGGTCTCACAATTATTGGGTGTCAACAATAAGGGTGATTCCTAAATTCTAGGTCACATACCTTCCAGTCTTGAGTAACCTAGCTGTCTTAAAGTGTAAACCAATGCCCTTCCCGTATCTCTCAATCTTGGGTAGGTCATTACTAACATCCTACAAGTCTCCTTTTGGTCTCATTGTAGGTTATTATAGTCTACAAATTAAAGCGAAACAGAATTCAAACACGAGTCGGTCGACCGACCAACTACCCCGGTCGGCCGACCTCCTGCCTTCAAAATGTTGATTCGAGAATTCATACTACCTATGCATATTCACTCCCCACATCCTAACATATGAAATTAGCTACTCATAACTATTGAAACAATAATAAAAACAGGAATAAACATGGAAATCATAACGAATATCAATCTAAACATGCAATAATAATAAAGGCTTGGGATTCTAACTTAAACCGGATACTAGTAATTCTAAGACAAGAACAATTGATGAACTGAAATTGAAATAAGAATTACCGGAATATGGATTAGGGCGGAAAAGAACAAGCTTTATTGATTATCGTGGAAGGATTGATGAACAATGAATAAAACTTACAAAGCAATAACTTTGAAAGGAGAAAACTAAAACTAAAGATAAATTGAGAGTTTGTAATTGGATGTAGAAATAAACTAAACTACTGGATTAAGAACTGAATGTAATACTCTCCCCCTAAACCCTAATCACGTCCTTTGCTTAAATAGGCGGAAAAATTAGAGTTTCCTAATGACTCAAACACTTCAATGGGCTTTCGGAGAGCTTCTGGGTCTGCGCAGAGGTCGGTCGACCTATGTTCTAGGTCGGTCGACCTACTGTCAGGCTTCAGTGATTTCTGGACTTTTCATAACAGAGGCCTGGTCGGCCGACCCATGAAGTAGGTCGGTCGACCTATTTTCCTGTAGGATCGCCTTAATTTGTCCTTGGTTTGACTTCTAGGCACTTGGTCAATGTTTCGAGATGACTTTCCTTTGTTCCTTGGTTATGAAAGATCCCGAGGGCATAAGTTTTGTATAAAATCGTCCCTTTTCCGCACAAATCTGCAAAAGTGCATAAAAATACGAAAGTAGACAATTGTTGGGATATAAAGGCTAAAACATAGTAAATGAGCGATAAAATGCGTGTAAAAATAGATTTAAAACATCATAAAATAGACACGCATCAACGACTCTGTTCGTGCTCTGTTTTGCTCATGTAGTCTGCTCGTAATTGTGTCGTTTTCAGCCTCGTTTTGATGTGTCCTTGAGTTCGACTTTTGGGTAATAATAGTAGGGTGTCTGTGGGTTGTTTGGTGGTGATTAGGGTGGTGAAGGGTGGTTGTTTAGCACCGTACTGTTATTCGGAAAGTGGCTGGAGTGTTTTACGCAGAAGCAAGGGTTTAATGGGGGTGTTATGCTCGGGTTGAGGAGTCTGTTTCATAGGGTTTAGGTGGTTTCGAGCCCAGGTGGTTACCACCAGGGTGTCGGGGGTGGCGTAGAGTGTCGATGTTAGTGCTTGGTCATGGTAACGGAGGTGTTGTTAGGTGGTTAGGGGAATGTGTACGGAAGGGGGTAACACGGGTTATGAGCAGGAGTTGGGTTGGTGTTTGTGTCCAGCGTGTTTAGGGCTGGTTTCGATGTCTGTCGTGGGTGAGTGTGGATTAGTGGTCAGGGTCAGTGGTTGCACCATGGTTCAGGGGTCTCAACCACGGTGGTATGGTGGTGGTTCGGGCTGTAGAAGGGGTGTCGAAGGAGCTGCGAAGTGGGCTGGTCGGAGGGTTGTTCGGGCTGTTAGATTCGTTACTTGGCTTTGTTGTTACATTTATTATTATTATTACTATGGTTATTATTACTATTATTGTTTTTTTTTTTATTATTATTATTAATAGGGTTATTATTATTCTTATTATTGTTGTTAATATTGTTATTAGTAATATCAATACTAATATCTTATCAAATGTTATTGTTTTATTTCATGTGACATTATTGTTATTATTGTTACATATTGTTTTTATCATTACCATTATTAACATTAATTTTGTTATGATTAGTGGTGTTGTTATTTTATCATGGTTATAATTATATGATACATACTAATTATGTTATTGTTGTCTATATACAGTAAGTATATAATTAGTAAGTTTTAATTGACTAGTGATGATGGATATGAATGAGGAGTTCATAATAATTGATATGAATATGAACATGGTCAAGTATTCTTAGTAATGCGATTGTATGGGTAGAAATTGATATTCAATACTAATTATAGGAATTGAGTTCGGCTGTTCAAGGTGGAACGTTTTTAGCAGCTGTTCAGTTGTCAATCCGCAATTGAGGTAGGGGATATATATATGTACCTGTGATTGTGTTATGACAGGAAGTGTGCGTGTTGTTATTACAAGATTGATATAATCGTTTATGAATGTACTATGGATTGTATTATTATTATTGATTACTGTGGAGATCGGGGTTTGTGAAATGGGTCTTGTGATATGGGTCTTGTGATATGGGACTTGTAATATGGCCATGGGAGGTGTGGTGTGATGGGAGGTGTGGTGTGATGGAGGTGTGGTGTGGTGGAGGTGAAGTGGCTGGTTGAATGATATGGAGATGGAAGAAGATGCAGTTCTATTGTTGTTTATGTTTTGTCTGTTTTATCTACTCAACCTCGTGGTTGACCCTGTGTATTCGTGTGACACCTACGATGATCCGGAATGGGGAGTAGATTCTACAGGAAAGATGGCGCTGCGGGAGCATGGGATGGCGTAAGTACTTGGATGGACCGACTTAGAATTAGATCACACTCTTCGAAGCTATCAGTTATATTTTACTTTCCGCTGAGTAGTAATTGTAACAGTAAAGTTTAAATTTTACCAATTTTATATAAAGTACTTTGGGTGTTCTACTTTGTTATTCACTACCTCGGTCTTTCCGAGATGGTAACAGTTCTATTTACTGAGGATGTCTTGCTAAAGGCTCCTTAAATAAATGGGGGTATTACATAGCACCTGGTGTAAAAGATCCAATCACTCTTTATTGTGATAACAGTGGTGCAATTTTCCAGGCTAAGGAGCCTAAGTCTAGCAACAAATCTAGACATGTACTCAGAAAAGCTCATCTGATAAGAGATTACATGGAGCAAAATGAGATAGCATTGTGCAAGATTGGAACGGATAACAACATTGCTGATCCTCTGACTAAGGCACTACCGCATAATAAACATGAAGGGCACATCTCATCCATGGGGATAAAGCGTGTTCCAGAATTGTAATAAACATTGTTTGATTAATGTTTGATCATTTCAAATTATTACTTAATAAAATCATTGAATTTCTTTATATTGTATTACATGTGGATTGTACGACAATTTTTGAACACCACACAGTGAACTGTTTTACTTTATGTGTCTGTTTTTGTCCGTAAACACCAATATGAGCTGATAACTCAGGTGATTATTTTGTTAGTTGAAGGATGGAAGGTTCAATATTCCATAAGTCAAGCGTCTGACTGATCAATAACAAATATGGGTATATGATATCGCATAGGACATAGTGACCACAACATAGAGTACCCTAAATGTTAAGATACATTAGGTGCCTGGTCGTGAATGGGACGTCTATCGTGATTCTTAAAGTCGGTTCTTTTGACCAGTGTTTATTTCATGCGATATAGACAGTTTTTGGGTGGCTTTGGTTTCTGTCCTAGGTCGCACCGTAAAAGGAGACCAATCGGACTTTTACTTGGTCATTTCATAATGATGTGCTTCCATCGACAGGTCATAAGTCAAGGAAAATATTCAGCTTTTATCAGGTTTTATATATATTTCTCAGGGCCACTCGAGGAGTAGTAACTTAAACGCATGGTCATGCTCGAATATGATTCGTATCAGTTATGTTGCTCTCTAGTCGAGGAAACCACTCCTGATATGATTACTTGGGAGATACGACCTTGTAAGGTAAGATTTTGCAATTTGTCTTCCATTGAGTGGGAGAATAATGCATGGATATGAGAATCGTAATCGCACACACACTTGTAAGACAAGTGGGAGATTGTTGGAGTAAATGTCCTCCACAGTGTGTGATTATTTGAGTAAATCTTTTACAGGATCACGCAGGGATACTTAGTATATTAATCAGTTGATTAACGTTTATCGGTAACGATTGACTCACTAGAAGTTTGACGTTACTGTCATATGATAGCGATAATCAGCTGATCCCTAAAGGTCACACCTATAGTATAGTACTGAGAAATGTGATTATATATTGAGATAATTACATATATGCTAAACTTAGCTAAATGTAGTTAAGTAGATGATAAACATTTAATATGATTAAATAATAACTAGAAGAAATGAATTAAATGTTAATTCTAATAAATATGTATAAAAGTTATATTTACTAATTATATTTTAATATATGATAGAATAATATAATTGAGATTAATTAATTATAAGATAATTAATTAATATTCTCCGGGAATTAAATTTGTACACCGAAAAGTATTAATATATGATATTTTAAGGAAGTTCGGAATAAGGAAACTGACTCAAAATATTATATTATAATGAGGTTTCCTAATTGAAGTACAATACCAACACAAACCAAAACCCTATATATAGAGGGTTTTGGCCGTGAGGTTGGAAACACAAGAAGAAAACAATTTTTTCTCTCTTATTCTCTTTGATTAGTTTATCATCTTAATCCCAAAATAAATCCTCTAAAATAATTAATAGTAATTCACTGCAAAGTAGCAACGTTGTAAATTTTTTTCCTTTTTTAAAAATGGATCATTCATGTAATTCACATGAACATGCCTGAGCGAGTTCATGTGAACTACATGAACATGCCTAGGTCTGTTCATGTAATTCACATGAACGGACCATTTTACAGTTACTCTACAGATTAAATAATGTGACGAAACAATAATAATAAGTGACGGAATTTAATTAAATCGATTAATACCTCATTTTTTGCTTCTTCGGTATAATTATATGAAACCGTATTGTTTTCACCATATACAAAACCGCTTCCTTCTCCGTGTTGGTGACTACTATACTCATCGTAATATCGATAATGTTGTTTGTCATTCCAATCATTGTTAAATCAATTTATGTCATTATTGTAAGAACTATTATTATCGTACGATTCAAAAATATAATCGAAAAATGGGGTATCGTCAGTCGTCACCCATTAATCAATAAATATATTTGTTAATAAATTTTTAGAAAGAAAAATTATTACAAAGTGTTGATGTGTGGTAATTAAATTTCATCTTAAGGTTATTTGAAGTAATTATATTACCTCGTAATGTTTTTACCGTAAATAAAATTACTAAACTACGCGTACGCGTAACTATTTATACTTATCTTATATGATTAACCAATATATTAACGTGTTAAGTATTTTTTACAAAGATAGGGGTAATTTTGGAACATTTGAAATGAAATTAAGGACGGAATGAGAAAAGTAAGGGTGAAATATAGCGATTTTGAAAATTTACCCTAGCTTTATGCGTGGTTCTACATGATAATTATTGGAAAAGAACAAGTTGGACGATGAACATCAACAATTCACGTAATACACATTACACAATAAACTTAACAGTTGTCCATGAATTCGTTTCGTGTTTCTATACAATTTCTAGTCCATTGTCCAACAGTTTATCAATGTTTTGTCGTGCCATTACATTAAATTTGAAGGAGCCTTGGCACAATTTTCCAAATATTAGAATATCCAACGAACTCAGTAACTCACCTTGATCGAAACATTCATCATTCGCCAGGTATAAATAATAACAGGGTACTCTTGCAAAATACTCCGTACATTATTATTATTATTATTATTATTATTATTATTATTATTATTATTATACTCCAGTACTACAGCAATTCTCCAGGCCATAACTAAGAAAATGGATATCGTTTGGGGTCATGTTGTGAATGTAGCAAAAGTAGCAACACCGGTGTTGACGGTCGTTGCACCGGTTGCACCATTCATACCAATAGTCGGTCCGGTCATCACTACTGTTGCATCCACTGTTGTTGTTGTTGATGCTGCTGTCAAGCTTTGTAACAATGTCAAGTGATGATGTAATTTAGTTACTTACGGAGTACTATTTTATGTATGTGCTTGAAATGGAAATGGAAATGGAATGCAATTATCTTCCCTATTATTACCGTCTCTTACTTCTCGATTTATGTATTTCTCTAAATTAATTAGCCAAACATGAGTATCAGTATCATCCCGTAAAGATTGTTTTAACTTAAAACGGATCGGATATATATTACCCAGATCGTAAACCGCGTAATCCATAGTATGTAATGGGTTTATCTGCATAAACGTTATTTTTTCAAAACTTGTGTTCTGTTCATGAAAATTTCAATTGCTAACATAATTGCGATAGCATTATGAACTTGAATTCTGACTAATGTTTGAAAAAGTAGAAACGAGGGTGGGTGAGTGATTCACTTTTTTTTTTTGTAAATAACCCAAGGGTAATAGACAAAAAGTAAGATTGAAGTGTATGTAAAGCCTAAAATTCGCGTGAAAAAGCAAAATAAAGAGATTACACAAGATAATCTCAACAAGCTATATAGTTAATAATAGCCTAGCACAATCCTACTATTTGATCAAGGAGCACAATTTGAAATACGCATTCGGCATTCATTTTGTTTTCTTAACAATATAAAAATACATCTTTGCATAAATTACAAAGTTTAATACGAATATAATAAATTACACACATTTGTTTCCAAAGGCGACACAAGTTTAACCGATGAAAATGAACATATTTGGTACCAGAACTCAACCATTCTTCAGTGCGAGCAATGTGTTACCATGATGGTAAGACCATCCCCAAGCAGAAGGTCATCATAATCGGGTCACCAATATTTTTACTCTTAATCTTACCTTGATTATCTTGACTCACATTCAACCCATTTTCACCCCCTCAAGCAGAAGGTCACGACCTAAGTCATCAACTCAATTATTTTTTCTTTAATTTTCAATTTTCCAATATTTTCAACCCTTTATTACATTCTCTATCCCACCAAAACCTCACTCTTACCTTTTTATTTATTATTAATATCATATTATAAATAAGTTATTTTTATAATTTTGATAAAATAAAAACTATAGTCCAATATGTTTAGTACAATATGGCTAAAAAAATAATTAAATAACAATATTTAAATTTTAAAAAGTAAAAAGACCATTGACAAAAATTACTAAAAACATGATTCGATATAAATTAACTGTTATATAAAAATTAAAAATGAAGCGACATTTATTTATAAAATATTAGCGGACGGTTTTATTTGAAATTTATAATTGAAGCGAACGTCATTTAAAATATTTGTTGTAATTTCAATACATAAACTTTTTTTGGAACGCGGTATCGTTACTCTTACTAATTCAATAATTAAGGTACTTTATTTTATGAAAGAAACTTGGATGAAATTAAAAAATAAAAATCATATACGTACCGTTGTATATGTTACGTAATGAGTCTTTCACATAGTGACACGTGAACCCATCTTTGTCCTTTTTTTATGCCAATAACAGAGTGACACGTGTAAGGTCACCAAGGAGGTCACCACATTACTTCAAGGTCACAAATTGACCCTCAAATTTTCAAGGTCACCAAAATTAGTTCAAGGTCACCAACATTAGTTACTTAATTATGTCATTAGCACGACCCAACAAGGTCGCGACCTCCTTGGCGACCTTGCTTGGGGATGGTCTAAGCACTGATTTTTTTTTCCCATCATTCCTATTCATCGGAACTCGCATAACATTTTCCTCCCCACAAATTCTTCTTTTAAACCAAGTATATCCGTTTGAAACAATAAGACGGATCAAAAAATTAGCAAAAGGACTTGTCTTATCTATGCGAGTAACATATTTTAGTCTTAAAACGATTATATCCGTTTGAAGAGAGACTTATTGTTTCCTCCCTCGTATTGTATAATAAAACATGCATGTTGAAGAGCTACGACAAATGAGAAAAGTTTATTGATAATTCCTTAATTGCATTCAACGTAAGACACAAATACACAACTATAACTATGTTATATACTATACAACGTAATCTCCTCCTTATCTTCCTTCCTAAACTCCTTCCTAAACTTTCTCCTATCAGTTAGTAGCATATCAATTATATCCTAAATAACAGATTACATATCACAATATTATTCACAAGATAATGCAGAATATGCTTAGTCGTAATCTTGACACTCCCCCTCAAGCTGGAGCTCGTGGAACACCAAGACCCAACTTGAATTGTAGATGATCGAATGCCCCCCCCGATTGCCTTAGTGAATAGGTTTGCAATCTGTTCTTTGCTTCTCGCGTGTGACGTCGCCTTATATCCTTCGAAACAAGGTGTTGTCGAATGAAATGGCAATCGATCTCAATATGTTTCGTTCAATTCTATCGTGAAATACGGGATTCTTTGCTATGTGAATTGCAGGTTGGTTGTCGCAAAACAAATCCATCTCATCGGTATGAAATACTCCCAAAGAAGCGAGAAACGACTTGACCGATATTAGCTCGCTCTTTGCTGCCCCAATGACTCTATATTGTAACACCCGAATAATTTTCGTTTTATAAATTAAAGGTTTAATTTAATTTCGAGAATAATTCATATTTCATGGAATTTCGTAAATATATTTTTAATAATATGAATATTTCATTTTTAAGCATCTTAGTTTCAAACGATATTTCGAATTTTATAATTTTTAAGTTTCGACTTTAATTTTCAAAATGACAAGTAAATCGAATAATTTCATGAATTGTAGTTTATTTGTATGATTCGTTTCGTCTTGATTAATAATAGACTTGAGATGTTATTTCCGTCTTAGTTAGCCAAATTCGAGTCATCCGGACTCATTAAATGAATCCCGAGTCATTTCCGGCTCAAAACCCCTTATAACCCTTATGTTATGTTTTCCTCCAAAAACTCAATTCATTTCTCCATCTCCTTCATCAAACACAAAACCCCCAATCCCCGTTGTTGGTGTTTCTCCATGGACACAAATCCGACCCTAGCTCCTTCGTTCCTTGCTCAAATCTCGCGTTCTTTATAGGTATGTTCTCCTCTTCCTCTTCTCCTTCTTTTCATGTCAACAAAAGCTAGTCTTGTTGAGTTTTCTGAAAACCCATTTTTTTTCTAGGGTTTCATTTTTCTTGTTGTTTGTTGGTGAGAATGGATGCTTGGACTTCATCGACGAGTTTCCTTGAAGGTTAGAAGAGCTTTAAAGGTAACTTTGAGAGGTTACTCGACTTTAAGTCAAAAATCGTTTTTGTGTGGTTATTGTGGTTTAATTTCTGAAATTTTGATGGTTTGTATGGTGATGTTCTTTATTTAATCAATTGAAATGAAATTCATGATTTATTTGGTTGTAATGAATGATAAATGTTGGTTATAGTTAATGGGCAAACTAGTATCCGTCACATGCTTGTTATCGCTTGCTTATGATTATATGTTGATGGATATGTGTGAATGGTTGCCTTGACATGTCGTGTACATCCTATAACAACCTTCTTGCATTGTCGAGCAAAGAATCAAGAAGTAAGCAAACGTGACCAAGAAACCGCCAGGCTGTAGCCCGTGTAAACCGCAGCTTGCGGCCCCAAGCGCAGGCCTGCGGCCAGGCGTGGCAGCCTGCGTGTTGGGGCTGGTGTCCTTGACAGTTAGTACAATGATGAAGAGTCTATTGATGTAATATACTCAAGAAGGGGGGGGGGGGGGGGGGGGGGGGGGGGTTGAATTGAGTATGCCTTCTTTTCAAATCTTCTTCGATGTGTGTAAGTTTGTATGATGATCGTTGAGTAGAGCAAGTAATAAAGAGAGACACAATATTTTTGAAGTGGTTCAGTCTCACACTTTGAGACCTACGTCCACTATTCTCGATTAATAAAATTAGTACCAACTCTGGATTACAATTTTATCAACCCTACTCGTGCGACTTTGATGTTAGTCACAACTCTATCTAGATACCGTTAAATATCTAGCTTCGACAAATACCGTTAAATATTTGTCTTACAATGAGTACCGCTAAATACTCGTTCTATCTTACGTTAATAAGATAAAGTCTTCAATGTTTTTTGATGTCACAATCTTGAATGAATAAGATCAATGCTTGAGCACTTGAATCTTGAATCGGATATGACAATGATAAGCTCGAATATGAAGAATATATGAACGGCGGCTCTCTTGATTTGCGTGTAGATATGTGTGTGTATTTCGTGTGTTTTAATGTATCATAGGTAGTCTATTTATATAGAATATGTATCTAGGTAATTCAAACCCTAGATGATTTAGGAATATTACTAAAACTAGAATACTAGTCTTTTAGTAATACTACCTTAAATCTAATCTTAATATATTTAGGAAAGATTTAATAATATACTTTATGTATTATATAAGGAATCAATTTCCTAATTCATATTTAGGAAAGATCTTTATATAATAAACAATTAGTATCCTTATTAAATCAACTTCCTAAACCAAGTCAAAGATAATAAAATATATTACCATAATATAATCTTAGTTAGTTTAGGACATTAAATAAATACATAATATTTATTTAAATAAACCCTACACGATTTATAGAAACGTGACATGTTACACGTTTTCCAAAAATCGAAACAAACCATAACTTAGATTATATATTTTGACAATTAAAATCATATAAAAAATCCTTAGTTTATTTTAGTAATAAATAATTATCTCATAAGACAATTATTTATTCCCTATTTAACTTAAAGATATTTTATATAATCCTATTAAGATTAACAATTCTATTTATTAAAATAGAATACCAATTAAACACTAATTCTACACGACACTAATATAGAAACAATCGTTTCAACTCAAACACATATATATTCCGATCATTTCTTCATGATATAGAGTTATAGCTACGGGCTATAACTAGAACCAATCTTGTACTAAAGCTATAGTTGATAAGTATAACTTTAGTCTATTATGCGCGCTTGTGATCTTGTACTAAAGCTATAGTTGATAAGACTAACATGCTTGAATCTTTTATACTTGATTGATTAGATCTTGTTAGTAATGTTCTGTACACTTAGCACACGATTATACATACGAGTATATAGTATATAAAAAGCTAGACTTGTCATTATCAAAACATAAACATATATATACTATATATATATTTGAATACATGGTTCAACAAATTCCCCCTTTTTGATGATGGCAAGTCTCTCTTAGATTTTGTGTCTAAGTGTATGTTCCCCCTCAATATAATAATGGTCATTCATAGCAAGGATCAACTTAGGGTTTTTATCTTCTATCTATCCTATATCCTTTAAGAACCCTAAGAGACAATGGATTACGACAAGGAGCAAGCTTAGGCAAATTCTAATCTAAGTCGCATATTTCCCCCTCTTGACATCATCGAAAAGATGAGAACAAAGACATGAAACGACTAGAATAATATACGTACGAAGCATAAGCAAGCACATAAACGAGTCGAAAAATATGAACATAGAAAATATCATACAAGCACATACGGAATGTTAAAATATACACAACCAATCCGAATTTACTATGCCAATGGGCCGAATTAGAAATAATAGTGTTTTGTAAAAAAAATGGGCCTGGCTAGGTGTAAGATAGGATGGGCTAAGGCAAAAGGTAACAAGCAAATTGGGCCGCATCAAAAAAAGAATAAGAACTGGGCCGGTTGAGGATTAAGAAATCCGAGGAAGGCAAAAGGGGATATGGCCTCGGATTCCTAATGGGCCAGGTAATGAAATTGGGCCACAATACCAAATTTGTTTATAAGTCCACCCCAGACTTTGAACAACAACAACACAACCATTACTTCTAATGAGTCAGAAACGGATACGGATTATCAAGAGCGAGAGCTTGAGCCCGGATTCTTTGCATAAGGGTTCACGTAGTCGGGTCGGGTACGGAATTCGAGGGTCTCCAACCTATCGAGGCAACTGTTAACGTTCCTCCCTTGAGCATTGAGTGCGATTTCGAAGTTAAGTACCTTGAGCGAGAGTGCCTTGACGGCCTCAAGTGCTTTAGAAGCATCCTCTCGCAACAACCCATGGTCTCTCACCATGGCTCCTCCCTGAGACCTGATGAATGAGAGACGATCGCTCATGCTTAACAACTCCGAGCATACCACCGAGACCTCTGACCCAATCTTCACCAAATGCTTATCAACTTTCTCCATCTATTCTTTTACCACAACCTCAAAATCACGACCTCTCTTCTTACAACTACCCCCTGTCTCACCAGTGTTCTTCTGCCTTTCACACAAACCAATGACTTTGTCCATTTTTGCCTCAAGATTTGCAAAGAATGGAGATGAAGTCGACACGGGTTCCTTACTAATATTCTTACCAAACGTGAGATCATCCCCTTCAAAGCATATCCCCATTAATTTTAACATCCGATCATTCATCTTGTCACGAGGCCTGATTCCAAAGCTCGAATCATCAACAATTCCCTTCTTAAACAGAAGCTCAGACACCCACATTCCATAGGGGATGTCGAGTGTAGAGCACGGTTTCTCCTTCACAAGAACACTCGATATTTGCAAGATTTTGTTACAAACAAGCGAAGCCAAGTCAATCTTTATACCTTCTAACCAATTGTACAACACCACTGCCTCAATACTCGAAAGTTTATCCCTTCCCCCTCTTCGTGGTAAGATCGTATTCCACAAATAATTGACAAACAATTTCAGTTTCGGGGAGAAGGTCACGGTCAACAAGGGACTATTTTCTGTTGCAGACTCATCAAAATACTTCTTAATTTCCATCTTTTGTTCTTTTGACACCCCATTCCATTCCTTCCTAGGGTCAAGAACCAGACCACTTTGATCAATTTTAAAAATATCACGGAAATCAGAAGTGGTTACCACGACATCTTTACCATTCACTATAGCACGCAACCCTTCATCACAACTTTTAACTGACGCAAAAAATTGAACAATTTCGATTGGAAAAATCAACCCAGAGAAATTACTAATGAATTCCCAACCCTGAAACTTCAAGAAGTCTTTAAAGAAAGACAAAGATTTCGAATTTTCAACCCATGACCCTGGATAGTAGCGACCCCCATGAATAGCATAAGGTAAAACACGTTCAATTAACATACCTTCTTGCTTAGTCATTCACACCTTCTCAAGACCTTCCCTAGTGGCTTCTATGGAGTACTCGGAAAATAGAGGACGCGAATTTTCCGACGGAGAGCCTAGGTCATGCATGTCATCGGGAATGGAGGAGGACGAGCGGTTGAGTTTGCGTCGTTTGCCATTGTCGGATGGTGGAGCTGAAGCGACAAGGGGTGTCGGAGACGCTGGGGGTGATGGGGTTGGTGAAGGAGGAGATGGTTTCTTTTGTTGGGAGCGGGTGGCTCGAGAAGGAGGCATGATGGTTATGGTGAGTTACGGTGGTTGGTTTAGTCGAAGTGTGGTGAGAGTTTGGGACGGATTTAATGGAGTTTTGTGGAGTTTTTGAGTTTTATTAATGGGTTTTGGTAAATTTGATGGAGGTTTTGGGTTTTAATGTCGGTAATAATGAGAGTAGTGGGAGGTGAGTTGAGGTAATAATGGTTGGGTGGGTTAAAGTCTAATGCTAGGGGGTTAGGTCTGGGTACGTGGCAGTGAGGGGTACCACACACGGTTTGTGTGTTTAATTTTGGTAAGTTTTTGAATTTTGTTTAATATTTGTATATTATTATGTATGATATAATTTGTAATATGTATAATATATATATGTGAGGTAAAAATTAATATGTGACGTAATATAATTTTGAGATCGGTTGTGCACACATTCATATGTAAATAGTATAATATAACTATAACCACAAAATTTATCATCGAATATATACATACACATGCAGCGGAGTATACAGACACAGTCATATAATCTCATCTAAACCGTAGTCAATCATTGGGTTATTTTTGCTTTTAAGATTTGATTAGGTGCCACCGATTAAACCAATTTCCAATCGCAAAGTCTCAAAGCGTTCTCTAGCCAATGGTTTAGTGAAGATATCTGCCCATTGTTTTTCCGTACTACAAAATTCCAATTTTATATTTTTCTTTTCAACATGGTCTCTTAGAAAGTGGTGTCTAATTTCAATATGTTTGGTCCTCGAGTGCTGGGCTGGGTTTTTAGATATAATTATAGCACTCGTGTTATCACATAATATAGGCACACATCCAACATCAACACCATAATCATGTAACTGTTGTTTTAACCATAAAAGTTGAGAACATACCAGTGCGGCTGCAATATATTCTGCTTCAGCAGTTGATAGGGCGACAGAATTTTGTTTCTTGGATCCCCAAGATATAATACAAGGACCTACAAAGGTAGCAAGTCCGGAGGTACTTTTTCTGTCTAATGAACATCCTGCATAGTCCGCATCTGAATAACCTACTAGGTTAAAGTTACAGTCCATAGGATACCATAGATATAATTTTGAGGTTCCGATTAGGTATCTTAATATTCTTTTAACTGCAATCATGTGTGATTCTTTTGGTGCAGATTGGAATCTCGCACAAACACAGACACTAAACATTATATCTGGACGACTTGCTGTAAGATAAAGAAGTGAGCCAATCATACCTCGGTAAGTTGTTTCGTCTACAGACTTACCATCTTCGTCTTTGGTTAGCTTCTTATCTGTGACCATTGGAGTAGGCATTGCATGAGAGGTTTCCATTCCAAATTTCTTTAGTAACTCCTTGACGTATTTTTGTTGATGAACTTTGATTCCTTCTTCAGTTTGTTGTATTTGAAGTCCAAGGAAGAACTTTAGTTCTCCCATCATACTCATCTCGAACTCAGAAGTCATCAACTCAGAGAAGTACTTGCACAACTTTTTATTAGTTGAGCCAAAAATAATATCGTCAACATAGATCTGAACAACTAGTAGATCTGAGTTTTCGCTTTTAAGAAATAGGGTTTTATCCACAGACCCTCTCTTGAATCCACTCTCCAATAGGAACTTTGATAATCTGTCGTACCATGCCCTAGGTGCTTGTTTCAGACCATATAGTGCTTTGTCCAATTTGAATACATGATCCTTGAGTTTGCTGTCAGGAAATCCAGGAGGTTGTTCAACAAATACTTCCTCTTGGAGATAGCCATTAAGAAATGCAGTCTTAACGTCCATCTGAAAAAGCTTCATTCCCTTGTGTGCTGCAAATGCAATGAGTAGTCTTATTGCCTCAAGACGAGCAACAGGAGCAAAGGTTTCGTCATAATCGATCCCTTCCTGTTGGTTGTATCCTTGAACTACTAGTCTGGCCTTGTTTCGCACAATGACTCCAGTGTCATCCAATTTGTTTCTGAATACCCATCTAGTTCCAATGACAGTTCTGTCCTTAGGTCGAGGAACAAGATGCCAAACTTTGTTTCTTTCAAATTGCTGGAGTTCTTCTTGCATGGCAACTATCCAGTCTGGTTCTGCGAGAGCTTCCTTGATATTTGAAGGTTCAATGGTGGAGAGAAAGGAGTAGAATGAACAAAAGTTATTTAAGCTCCTTCGAGTTTGAACTCCATCTGTCAGGCTTCCTATGACATTGTTCAAAGGATGAGAGCCTTTGTATCTCCAGTTCCTTGATTGATCATTTGCATTCCCTGAACTTGACTCGGGATCTTGACTTGTTCCCCCTGAATCCAAACCTGGGTTTATAGTAGGGTCAGGTATAACTCTGGCCTCTTCCCTTTGGTTTTGATTCAAAGTTACAGCTTCATTAGCTGTAACTCTGGGTTCCGCGTCATTGGTTTGAGAGTTATCTACAGTATCATCAACTGTAGTTTCATCTCTCGCACCATTTTCTCCCAAGTTGAGTTCATCATGAGTTCCTTGAGGTTCTCCTTCTTCAATTTCCATTTCAGGAGGATCTTCCCTTGATAACCTGAAATCAGGTTCGTCTAGGTTTTCCTCTATATCCTGTAATGGCTTAACGAAGACATTATTCTCATCAAAGATAACATGAATACTTTCCTCTATGCATAAAGTACGTTTGTTAAAAACTTTGTAGGCTTTACTATGATCTGAATATCCTATAAAGATTGCTTCATCACTTCTAGGGTCGAATTTGCTTAATCTGTTTTTACCATTGTTGTGAACAAAACATTTACTACCAAAGCATCTTAAATGAGATATGTTTGGTTTACGACCTCGAAGAAGTTCATAAGGTGTCTTTTTAAGGATAGGTCTAATCATAGCACGGTTATGAATATATCAAGCTGTACTTATGGCCTCAGCCCAAAAGTTTCTAGGTAGGCCACTGCAAAGAAGCATTGTTCGAGCCATGTCTTCTAGGGTTCTGTTCATTCGTTCTACGACTCCATTTTGTTGTGGGGTTCTAGGGGCCGAGAAGTTATGTCCAACACCATTGGTTTTACAGAACTCAATAAAAGCATGATTGTCGAACTCAGTTCCATGATCAGTACGGATTGTTACTAGGTTTGATTTATATTTGTTTTGGACAAGTTTCATGAGACTAACAAATTCATTGAATGTTTCGTCTTTAGAATGAAGAAAGATTGGCCAAACAAATCTAGAGTAATCATCAACTAGAACGAAAACGTACCTGGAACCACCTCTGCTTCTTACCTTCATAGGGCCACATAGATCCATGTGTACTAGTTCAAGAGCTTGTTCTGTGCTTACCACTCTTTTTGGCTTAAAGGATGATCTGACGTGTTTACATCGTGCACATGTGTCACACATCTTTTCTTGATCAAATTTGATCTTTGGAAGACCTTCGACCAAGTCCCATCTTTTCAGCTTACTTAGAATAGGTGAGCTAATATGACCAAATCTCTTGTGCCATAGACATGGATCATCTAACGTAACTTTCATGCATGATAGAGAATCAGTAGGTACAACATTTAAATCAATCATATAAACATTTTTCATCCTATGACCTTCAAGTATTACTTTACTGGTGCCTTCTAGGATAATACGACATATATCTGAGTGAAAAACCACTTTATTTCCTTTGTCACATAATTGAGATATACTGATAAGATTTTGTTTGAGACCACTTACAAGGTATACATCATTTATTGCATGAGAGGATGAAATACCTATCTTACCAATTCCGATGATCTTTCCCTTTTTGTTATCACCAAATGTGACTTTACCTCCGTCAAACGGTTTTAGGGTTTGGAATAGATTTGCGTCGCCTGTCATATGTCTTGAGCATCCACTGTCGAGATACCATAGGTTATTTTCCTTGGCGACAAACTGCACAAATAATTTCAAAGACAGGATTTAGGTACCCAAGCATACTTGGGTCCTTTGTTGTTAGTAATCACAAATACATTTTCCTTTTTAACCCAGACTTGTCTTAAATAGGTCTTTCTATATTGGTGGTAGTTGGGTTTTGATGTTTTTGTGTAGGTCTTAGTTTGGACTCTTGGTGACCGATTTTTGTGTGTTGCTTGTTGAGGAGTTTGTTTGGTTCTATTTTTCTTTTCTTCGTAGTCAAATGTCATGTCATAGAACCATCTGTGGTCAATGTTTCTTTCCTCAGTTTTATTATCATCACTATCAGAGACAGAAATAGTGTCGTTTGGAATTCCTAAGGATTTAAGAAACTTGACTCCGGTTTTAAAATCTTGTGCGTGTTTTACACAGTTTTCTCGGAGGTGTCCAGTATGGCCACAGTAAGTGCATATTAAATACTCAGGAAGGTCGGCATATTTTCTTCTTCTAAAGTCTCTATCTGTTGGACTTTGTTTACACTTTGAGTGATCCCTTCCATAACATTCGTGACCTAATCCCATCTTCATGTTGTTGTCGGATTGTTCAGTTAGGAAGTTTAGAACGTTAGTGCTTCCTTCCCATTTGTCGTGAACCTTCCGAGCATGAAGAAGGAGGTCTTTTAGGGAGTCTATTTCTTTCTTACATTCACTGTGGTCAGTGTTGTTAGACTCTTTTAGGTTTTGAACGTCTTTATGAAAGTCGGACACAATTTTGGCATGTTCCTTCTTGATTTTAGATAGATTGAATTCTAGATCCATAATTTTGCTTTCGAGAATCTCAACTTCTTCCAGATGAGTCTCATCTTCGACCATAATCGAAGATTCTGACTTAAGGCGCTCATTAGCCTTTCTTAATTCTGAAGTTATAGCTTCATTAGCTATAACTTTAGATTGAAGCTCTTTAATGTTGAGTTTTAGTTTTGAGGTTATAGCTTCATTAGCTATAACTTTAGACTCAAGAACCTTTTTCTCAGACATAACTGTTTCCAACTTAGCATTTGCTTCAATGCTTATTTTGGATTTCAGTTTCTTAGCTTTGGCTTTTAGAAGTTGATTTTCCTCAGCAATATCAAGGATCTGTTCTTTCAAGTCATCTAACTCAAGACTTTGTTCATGACATTGTTCTAAGGTTTTCTCAAAGTATTTAACCAACATAGCTTTAGATAAATTTAACTTGACTTTTGAGTTGAAGAAAATTTATCTCTTCATCGTCGTCGTCGTCGTCTGAGTCGGATTCTCCAAGGAGACACATATGGGATGCGTCGTCTTCGTTGTTGTCATTTGAGATTAGATCTAGGCTGACGTTGCTTAGGCATAGGTTTGCTACCTCATCTTCTTCTGAGTCCTAGTCATCCTCGGATTCTAATTCTCCCCAACACGACGCAAGCATTACTTTCTTGAACTCCGTTTTGGTCTTTTCTCTTTTTGACTTGTCTTTGATTTTGTCCCAACTTGGACAGTCTTTGATCATGTGGTCTTGTTGACCACATTTGAAACATCCTCTTTTGAAGAATGTTTGTTTTGTGTCAGTTTTCTTTTTGTCGACTGTTTTGTTGTTAGGGTTTTTGTATCTTCCCTTGAAGACAGCCTTTTTAAAACGTCTTGCGAATAGAACTGTCTCGTCTTCTAGTTCTTCTTCGCACACTTCGCTTGTGGAGGCTTGTAGGGCGACTCCCTTTCCTTTGGGATCATCATCATTTTTATTTAGTATGATCTCATGTGCCATTAAGGATCCAATCAATTCTTGGTAAGTGATTTTAGATAAGTCACGTGCTTCCTCTATGGCCGTGACCTTAGGTTGCCACTTTTTGGTGAGACTCCTAAGAATCTTACGAATGATATCCTCAGAATCGATCTTTTTGCCAAGGTTCCGCAGTTCATTAATAATACAAGAAAATCGTGCAGACATGCTATCAATAGATTCATTCTTTTCCATATTGAAAAGTTCATATCTTTGAACGAGCAAGTCTATACGATGTTTCCTGACTGCGGATGTTCCTTCATAAGCAAGTTCGAGACTATCCCATATTTCCTTAGCGGAACTACAAGATGAGAATCTATCAAATTCTAAGGTTATCATACCGTTCTGTAGGAGGCTCATGGCCTTAGAGTTTTTCTCTGCAATTTTGTAGTCACTTTCCACATAATCGCTTTCCATCTTTTCATAGGTTGTTCCATTGGCGGCGGCTATCTACCAAGATCTTCTTTGGTCCAGTTTGGATGGTCTTCCAACATTCCCAATCACAACCCTTGATGTAATGAGTCATCATATTTTTCCATATACTATAGTTTTTGCCATCGAAGATAGGGCACTTGAGATGCTTGGAATCCATTGATGAAAGAGTATATAGTATAGAATCAATAGAAGGATCAAAACTCACGCGGCTAGGCGATCAAGAGCACGAGGCTCTGATACCAATTGAAGAGTCTATTGATGTAATATACTCAAGAAGGGGGGGGGGGGGGTTGAATTAAGTATGCCTTCTTTTCAAATCTTCTTCGATGTGTGTAAGTTTGTATGATGATCGTTGAGTAGAGCAAGTAATAAAGAGAGACACAATATTTTTGAAGTGGTTCAGTCTCACACTTTGAGACCTACGTCCACTATTCTCGATTAATAAAATTAGTACCAACTCTGGATTACAATTTTATCAACCCTACTCGTGCGACTTTGATGTTAGTCACATCTCTATCTAGATACCGTTAAATATCTAGCTTCGACAAATACCGTTAAATATTTGTCTTATAATGAGTACCGCTAAATACTCGTTCTATCTTACGTTAATAAGATAAAGTCTTCAATGTTTTTTGATGTCACAATCTTGAATGAATAAGATCAATGCTTGAGCACTTGAATCTTGAATCGGATATGACAATGATAAGCTCGAATATGAAGAATATATGAACGGCGGCTCTCTTGATTTGCGTGTAGATATGTGTGTGTATTTCGTGTGTTTTAATGTATCATAGGTAGTCTATTTATATAGAATATGTATCTAGGTAATTCAAACCCTAGATGATTTAGGAATATTACTAAAACTAGAATACTAGTCTTTTAGTAATACTACCTTAAATCTAATCTTAATATATTTAGGAAAGATTTAATAATATACTTTATGTATTATATAAGGAATCAATTTCCTAATTCATATTTAGGAAAGATCTTTATATAATAAACAATTAGTATCCTTATTAAATCAACTTCCTAAACCAAGTCAAAGATAATAAAATATATTACCATAATATAATCTTAGTTAGTTTAGGACATTAAATAAATACATAATATTTATTTAAATAAACCCTACACGATTTATAGAAACGTGACATGTTACACGTTTTCCAAAAATCGAAACAAACCATAACTTAGATTATATATTTTGACAATTAAAATCATATAAAAAATCCTTAGTTTATTTTAGTAATAAATAATTATCTCATAAGACAATTATTTATTCCCTATTTAACTTAAAGATATTTTATATAATCCTATTAAGATTAACAATTCTATTTATTAAAATAGAATACCAATTAAACACTAATTCTACACGACACTAATATAGAAACAATCGTTTCAACTCAAACACATATATATTCCGATCATTTCTTCATGATATAGAGTTATAGCTACGGGCTATAACTAGAACCAATCTTGTACTAAAGCTATAGTTGATAAGTATAACTTTAGTCTATTATGCGCGCTTGTGATCTTCTATCAATCTTCGACTTAGTCAATTTGTTGACTAACATGCTTGAATCTTTTATACTTGATTGATTAGATCTTGTTAGTAATGTTCTGTACACTTAGCACACGATTAGACATACGAGTATATAGTATATAAAAAGCTAGACTTGTCATTATCAAAACATAAACATATATATACTATATATATATTTGAATACATGGTTCAACAAATGACTTACTAAATCTCTTAAAGGATCACAAGGGCATACTTCAGTATTATTATCAGTTGATCCACGCGCGTTTATCAATAACGGTTGGCTTGCTAGATAAGCTTGACGTTATTGTCACACGGATGACGGTGATCAACTGGTCCCTATACGTCACACCTATAGGACATGTTTGAGAGATGTGAAGGTATGAAAATACAGTCACATTTATGCCGGATATGACCAAACAGTTAGTCAGAGGTATTGACTATTAAATCAGTCAATAAGATGTTGAGATTATTATTTAATACAGATTAAATAATTTTAGCTAATACGGATTACATGATTAATTCGTAAATTAAATATAAACGGTTATATTTAATTAAATATTGTATTCGCGTATTAATATAAACAGTTATATTAATTTGGATAATTATACAATATCGTAATTTTTATCAGACCATTATTAATGTATCGACTGCATTAATATCTGATAACATGTGTGCGATTTATAATTAAAATCCCGGGAATCATATTTTAGCAAAACGGGTCGAATCACGCATTAGAATAAGGTAAGAGTGGAAAGCCCACTCCTACCCAAACCCTAATTCGGCCGAACTCAGATACAAAAGGAGAGGACTTCTCCTTTTGTCAGGTGATTTTTGGATGGTTTTACTGACAAACAAATCTCAAGAAAAATTAGGGTTTTGAGAGCATTCTTCTCCCAAAACTCAGATCTCACATCAAAACTCACAAAAGCTCTCCCCATATTGCAAGGCAATTGGAGAGTATTTCTAGCACACGCGACATCATCTCAAACCAAGTCTTGGGTGCAAGTTATAGGAGGGAATTTACTTTAATTCCTGTTCTTAGGCCTATTCAAGCAAGGACCCAAGGTTGTTATTTCTTTTCATGTTTTTATTAACTTATGACTATAATCACAATTGTACATTTCGTTATAATCCTTCTTGTTTAGGGCGAATACATGCAATATTCCCCACAAGTGGTATCAGAGCCAAGGCCACGAAATTTTTACTTTTGTGTTTTTCATAAGTTTTAATTAAATATTTTGAAAATCGTTTTCTGTCGCCGTGTGGGTCGATCGACCTCTTGTTGCGGTCGGTCGACCGACTCCTGCGTGAGTTTTCTGTTTCGACAGTTTTCTTTTGTGAGTAATCGATCTTGTTTTCGATTCTTGTTTACATATTGTTAATTAATCGATATTTTTAGCAATATGTGAATCTTTGATGTTGTTTAATTTGATTTACACGTTTTAAATCAAAGTTAAAAACTTGTTTTGGTTTTAAAGTGCAGCAATTTGCGTTTTCAAAACTCGTTTTTCTGTTTGGTGGTCGGTCGACCTGGTTGATAGGTCGGTCGACCTTGTTGCTGTTACAGGAAGTTTTTTTTTGACTGACAAATGGTCGGTCGACCCCATGTTGAGGTCGGTCGACCTCGTCTCTGTAACAGACGTTTTATTTTTCCGAAAATAACTTGTTTTTATTTTCCCTTGGCCTTTAGTAATATACTGTATACGGAAATAGTATATTAATTTTGTGAAACGGTTCACTCTCGCATGATACATGTTATTTTAAAACGGTTTAAGATAATGGATTATAATTTTATTAAAATTAAAAGTGATTAAAACGGTATAATCACATAATTTTAATCCCGTAAGGTGGTTTGGTAAAATTTGTTAAACATAATAACCGTATTATGTCATGAATGAATTTTAATTTTTGTTGATGCATTTTATTTATCGTCTTGTTGAATGCCTTTGAATGCTTTCTATAACGTATTTATTTTTGCAAACAGTTGTAACTTAGTGTGGCCTTAGAAGATTGTGTTACCGTAATGATGGAAAACAGTCTTGTTTGTAATTTTGAGATCTTGTATCTCCGTTTTGGGTTTTTGCCATGTAATTACTTTTGTATTTAAATTAGAATGTAAATAGGTTTATATTTGTAATTTAAATTAGTAATTTTGTGAAGACCAAAGACGGAGACCGGATGCTCACTCCCGCTGCAAGGACCAAGATGGAACATCAAGACAAGCTTCTAGGGTCCAACGGTGGATTCCAAAGTTGTTTTTATGTTTATTTTAGTAGGATAGGCCACACTAGGACTTTTATTTACGTTTATCGCATTTATTTTATGCTTTCATCGATAATAGCTTGCATCATATTCCGCCTAAAACCAAACCACCTATAACATGCCTGAAAACTGACTCATGTAGAGGTTACGCGTTAGTTTTCTGTGACAATACAGATGTCACATGTCACATGCAAAGCCATCACTTTATTTCATTCATTCACGTATATGCTAGATATTAGTTCACTTAAAATGGATAAATATAAGTTGATGGGGTCTTCCTCGTATAACCAAAAATTGAGACTAGTCTTTATAAATCAGACTCCCATGAATCCCTTCTTCGTCGGTAGGCATAATATGACCCCTTCAACGTCGGGTAAGTGGGAACAGATGATTTATTTTATCTCAACATCGTGGTCACTCGATACTATCTAGCCACTGTGATGGACTAATAGATAGGATTTACGGAAATCTATCGACCAAGAGTTCCAACGGTGGAATTAGCCAAGCTGTGGGCTTATCAATATACGGAAATTGAGTCTTGGGATCGTTTATATAATTCTTGAGGGAGATCAATTATATAAATGCATGAGTCTACGAGTTTAAATACAATTTAATATAGACTTAAATCACAACGATGAGTTGCTTATATGGTTTTGTTTTTATCTCCTTTTCAGTGTAGAACACGATCATATTAAACTGCTGTATAACAAATGGCTGGTGAAGACCTAATGCCAAGTGCCAAGCTAGCACGTGAATCCTGGCTAAAAGCCTTCATGAACTCCATGAATCAGTGTACTAGACTGAGGAATGATGGGTCAAACTTCTCTGACTGGGAGGCAGCGTTACGGAATGCTGTCATTGCTGACGGAAAGCTCAAGTACTTGACTGAGCCCATTCCGGCACACCCAGGAACTGGAGCTAGAGCTAACGAAGTTCGCGCTCATAGCGACTTCGTCATGGAAGCGGGTGCGATAAAGAACGTACTCATCTATGCAATGGAATCCAATTTGCAAAGACGCTTCATCTCCCATGGTGCAAACAAGATTTTCACCACGCTCACTAACGAATTCTCGAAAGCTCCGAGAATCGTTTCTTATGAGCATACCTGTCGCTTCTTTGAGGCGAAACTCCAGAAGGGCCAAGCTGTTAGCCCACATATTCTCAACATGATTGAGAATATCGAGAAACTGGAGGCCCTAAACTGCAAGATCAGTGAGAATATAATCGTTGATCGAATGCTTCATTCGCTTCATGATGGGTTCGCCCTCTTTAGGGCCAACTATTACATGAACGACATGAAGAAGACTCCTCATGAGCTCCACTCCCTTCTCGTACAGACCGAGAAGGATCTGAAATTAAGTGGGAGCGTGAAGCAGGATGTTCTCATGATCTCCAGTAAGGGTAAGGGTAAGGGTAAGGGAAAGGCTAAAGCTCAGGGCGACCTAGCAGTAGGTAAGCCCAAGTTCAAGAAGTCAGGATTCGCTAAGAGTGGGCCAAGTGAGTCGAGCAACTCACAGGGCAAGACAAAGAGTAAGAATACTAGCATGGAATGCCACCATTGCCACAAGACTAGGCATTGGAGGCGCACATGCCCCGTGTATCGTGAGGACATCAAAGCAGGCCGCTTTATTCCTATTGGTTTGTCTTCTTCTTCTTCTTTTATTCACATGATTGAGATTAACCATTCAAGTTACGGAACTTGGGTACTAGATACTGGTTGTGGTTCTCATCTATGTAATCATGTGCAGGCCCTCCGAAACCAAGAACCCCTCATGAAGGGTGAGGTTGACTTGCGTGTCGGGAATGGAGCACGTGTTGCTGCAGTCTCGAGGGGAACATACGTGATCCAGCTTCCAAGTGGATTCGAGTTATCTTTATATAACTGTTATTATGTTCCTAGTTTATCCAAAAACATTATTTCAGTTTCTGCACTTGACAAACTCGGATTTTCATTTGTAATAGAGAATAATAGCTGTATTTTCTCATTGCACAATATGATTTATGACAAGGCAGTTTCCATGAATGGAATTTATGTTTTAGATCAAACCACCGAGATATTACATGTGAATAACAAGAGATTAAAGGTTGGTGACAAAGATCAAACTTATCTATGGCATTGTCGTATGAGACATATAAATGAGAAACGCGTAAAACAGCTCATACAGAATGGAGCTATCTCGGCCTTTGATTTCGAATCATATGGCACGTGTGAATCATGTCTCATCGGCAAGATGACTCGTATTTCCTTCAAATGTGTTGGAATGCGCGCTGCCGACCTATTAGGACTCATACATACGGATGTATGTGGCCCTATGTCGATCAACGCACGAGAAGGCTATAGGTATTTCATCACTTTCACGGATTATTTGAGTAGATATGGCTATGTCTACTTAATAAAACATAAAAGTGAAACCTTTGACAAAGAATACCAGAATCGGGTACAGAACCAACTGGGCAGAAAGATTAAAGCACTTCGATTTGATCGTGGTGGCGAGTATCTTTCACACGAGTTTGATCAACACCTTAAAGACTATGGCATCGTGCTACAGTTGACTCCACCTGGAACGCCACAATTAAATGGTGTGTCCGAACGGAGAAATCGAACACTACTTGATATGGTTCGATCCATGATGAGTCACACCGTTGTGCCTGATTCATTGTGGGGCTATGCTCTTTTGTCAGCCGCTCTAATACTTAACCGAAGTCCGTCTAAAGCTGTTGACAAGACTCCATACGAATTATGGAAGGGAACAGTCCCTAACTTGTCCTTTATTCGGGTTTGGGGCTGCGAGGCTTATGTCAAGTGGAGACACGAGGATAAGCTCGGCCCGGGATCGGTCAAGACATACTTTATAGGCTACCCAAAAGGAACTTTTGGTCATTACTTCTACTCGCCAACCGAACAACGTGTTTTTGTTGCGGCTAGTGCGACATTCTTAGAGAAAGAATTTCTCGAGAACAAGTCGAGTAATAGAACCTTCGATCTATCGGAGATTCAAGAACCAACTACCGAGCAACCATTGGAGGAAACAGTTCCTTCAACCTCGGCTGCGGTAGATATTCCTGAGGAACCTAGGAGGTCGGGAAGAGTCTCTATTCCTCCGGACAGATACATTGGTATGGTCGAGGAACATGACATAGATGACGTCTTACTCCTAGAGGGTAATGAACCCTCAACCTATAAAGGTGCCATGACTAGTTCTGACTCAAAGCTATGGCTAGAAGCCATGCAATCCGAGATGGACTCCATGTATGAGAACAACGTGTGGGATCTTGTGGACCTACCTACAAAGGTACGTCCCCTTCAATGCAAATGGCTTTACAAGATAAAGCATGCCGTGGAAGGAAAACAAGATATCCACAAGGCAAGACTAGTTGCTAAAGGTTTCACTCAAGTGCCAGGCTTGCACTACGATGAAATATTTGCACCCGTAGTCATGCTACGTTCCATTCGGATTATCTTAGCGATCGCTGCATTTCACGATTATGAAATTTGGCAAATGGACGTTAAAACCGCCTTCTTAAACGGTTATTTGGAGGAAGAGTTGTACATGGTACAACCCGGGGGTTTTATTGATCCAGAACATCCTAAGAAAGTTTGCAAACTTAAGCGTTCCATCTATGGACTTAAGCAAGCATCACGGAGTTGGAATCATCGCTTCGACCAAGTGATAAAAGAGAATGGATTCATTCGATCAGTCGAGGAACCATGTCTCTATATCAAGTCGAGTGGGAGCAAGATTGTCTTCCTAGTACTGTATGTCGATGACATACTCTTGATTGGGAATGACATACCTCTCCTTTCTTCGGTTAAAGCATGGTTGAAAAACCATTTCCAGATGAAAGATCTGGGAGAGGCACAAAGAATTTTAGGCATCCGTATTTACAGGGATATATCACGACGGATGTTGTCTCTCAGTCAGGAGTCTTATATAGATAATATCCTAGAGAGATTCAGCATGACGAACTCCAAGAAAGGGTTCCTTCCTATGACTACTGGGCTTCACTTGAGCAAGACTCAAGAAGCTAAGACATTGGAAGAGAAAGAGCGCATGAGTCGGATTCCTTATGCTTCGGCTATAGGATCGATCATGTATGCCATGATATGCACACGTCCAGACGTTGCATATGCATTGAGTATGACAAGTCGATTCCAAGCTCATCCAGGTGAACAACATTGGATGGCCGTGAAAAACATTCTTAAGTACCTACGGAGGACTAAAGATTGGGGATTGACTTACGGAGGCGACTCGACGCTCTACGCCACGGGTTACGCAGATGCTAGCTTCCAAACGGATCGAGACGACTCGAAATCTCAGTCTGGATTCGTTTTTACTCTTAATGGCGCTGCTGTCAGCTGGAAAAGTTCTAAATTGAGTGTTACAGAAGATTCTACAACTGAGTCCGAGTACTATGCCGCTTCGGAAGCAGCTAAGGAAGCAATATGGATGTGTCAATTCTTACAAGGACTATCAGTAGTGCCTAGTTCGAAGACCCGATCACCGTTTATTGTGACAATAAAGGTGCCATCTTCCAAGCAAATAAGCATAAGTCTAGCAACAAAGCTAGACATGTACAACGGAAAGCTCATCTAATCAGGGATTACGTGGAGCAAAAGGAGATATTCATTGATAAGATCGCTACGGATGACAACATAGCTGATCCTCTCACGAAAGCATTACCACGTGATAAGCATGAAGGGCACATTAATTCCATGGGAATAAGATGTGTTCCTAAGTTGTAGTACTCTTTTATGAATTCATGTTATAATTCATTTTCTCGTGTACTCTATTCAACCCCATTGTTATGATATTTAATGTTTTGTTTTTCATGTGGAATTGTACGCCAATTTTGAACACCACAAAGTGAACTGAATAACATTACATCGTTTTGGTCCTTGATTACCCACTTGAGCTGATAACTCAGGTAATCATTTTGTGACGTTGGTTGATGGTGGGTTCAACGAGTCATAAGTCAAACAGTTGATTGACCAATCACAAAGGCGAGTTATACGGATATCTCGTAGGACACCCCGTGACAACGTTATGGAGTCCTAAATGTTTTATAACATTGGGTGCCAGGTCGTGGATAGGACCTCCATAGTGTTCCTTAGAGTCGAGTCTTTTGACTTTCAACTGTCTCTTGAGATTAAGGCAGATTTTGGGTAACTTTGGTTTCTTTCCCACGGTCTTCAATAACAGGGGCCAAGAGGATTTTTTCTGGGTTAGTTCATGCTGCGCTTACATCTGCAGGATTCGAGTTGAGGGAAATATCCAAACCCTTATCAGGATTTTATCATTTCTCAGGGCCACTCGAGGAGTAGTAACTGAAATGCATGGCCATGCTCGAATACAGATTCGTTTTATCAGTTAAGTTACTATCTAGTCGGGGAAACCACTCTTGATGCACACCGCTTGTGAGATACGACCGTTGTGAATACGGATTTGCAAATTATCTTACATTGAGTGGGAGAAATTTTAAAAGGATATGAGAATCGGTTATCGCACCTACACTTGTACGGACAAGTGGGAGTTTGTTGGAGCCTTGTGTCCTCCACATGTAGTGTGATAACGTCATTGCACATACCCGTGTACGGACAAGTGGGAGATTGTTAGGGCTGGTGTCCTTGACAGTTAGTACAATGACTTACTAAATCTCTTAAAGGATCACAAGGGCATACTTCAGTATTATTATCAGTTGATCCACGTTTATCAATAACGGTTGGCTTGCTAGATAAGTTTGACGTTATTGTCATACGGATGACGGTGATCAACTGATCCCTACACGTCACACCTATATGACACGTTTGAGAGATGTGAAGGTATGAAAATACAGTCACATTTATGCCGGATATGACTAAACAGTTAGTCAGAGGTATTGACTATTAAATCAGTCAATAAGATGTTGAGATTATTATTTAATACGGATTAAATATTTTAGCTAATACGGATTGCATGATTAATTCGTAAATTAAATATAAACGGTTATATTTAATTAAATATTTTATTCGCGTATTAATATAAACAGTTATATTAATTTGGGTAATTATGCAATATCGTAATTTTTATCAGACCATTATTAATGTATCGACTGCATTAATATCTGATAACATGTGTGCGGTTTATAATTAAAATCTCGGGAATCATATTTTAGCAAAACGGGTCAAATCACGCATTAGAATAAGGTAAGAGTGGAAAGCCCACTCCTACCCAAACCCTAATTCGGCCGAACTCAGATACAAAAGTAGAGGACTTCTCCTTTTGTCAGGTGATTTTTGGATGGTTTTACTGACAAACAAATCTCAAGAAAAATTAGGGTTTTGAGAGCATTCTTCTCCCAAAACTCAGATCTCACATCAAAACTCACAAAAGCTCTCCCCATATTGCAAGGCAATTGGAGAGTATTTCTAGCACACGCGGCATCATCTCAAACCAAGTCTTGGGTGCAAGTTATAGGAGGGAATTTACTTTAATTCCTTTTCTTAGGCCTATTAAAGCAAGGACCCAAGGTTGTTATTTCTTTTCATGTTTTTATTAACTTATGACTATAATCACAATTGTATATTTCGTTATAATCCTTCATGTTTAGGGCGAATACATGCAATATTCCCCACACTGCGTTTGGCACTGGTCGTGGGTGTGCGTTATGGGCTGTTTTGGGCTTGATTAATAGGTTGTTTTGGGGTGTTTTCGGGCATTGTTTTCCCGCTTGTTCGGACATTGTTTGAGCATGTTAAATCATTATAAAACTTGTGTTAGGAAGTATATAAATGTCATGTATGATTCATGAGACGAATTACGTACATCCTTCATTGTTTAATTCACATGTTTACGACATTAAACTTGTCTTTAAATTTTAGTTTGTTTTATTTCCGAATGAAATGTAAACTTGTAGAATGAGACTTGTCAAATGAATTCTTGTTATTTTATACTCATGTGAATCGTATGTTGGGGTGTTCCCATTGTTGTTGTATGGTTGAATGCTTAAGCCGTTTTAGAATATAAGTTGAGGAGGAAGACCCCCCGGTCGGGCAACCAGAAGGGAAACCGGCTCCCGCTTAAATTAACTTCTAGAAACTAGCTTAAGTGTTGTCTTGATTGAATTGAGGCTCAGTTGTGTTGAATGAGTTAGTTAACGGTTATGTTAGCTTGAGCGGTAATGATAACAGTTATGTTATCTTAAGTTGAGTTAGGTAACGGTTAGGTTACCTTGCTTATGTTTGGGTGACGTTTATGTCATTCTAAGTTGTGTTGGTGACGGTTATGTTATCTTGTTTGTGAATAGATAGCGGTGGTACGATTTGTGTATCATTGTAATGAACTAATGCCACCCAAGTTATGGAATTTATCTATGTTCGGGATTGGTCGGAGGTCGTGCTCATGCGCTCCCGTAGTTGGAGGTCGTGCTTTATGCGCTCCGGTCCCCGTGTGTTGTTCGGTGTAGGTTATTACATCGAGAGGTCTGCCCAGGTCTTAGGCATACATTTTGCGGTTATGCTCTATACATAGAATCGGTGTCGTGGTTATGCGTCTCAATAGCTAGTGTCGTGGTTATGCGATCTAGTGGTCAGTGGTAACGGTTATGTTCCTAGATGGCGTTCATTCTATTCTTATGTGTTATTTTTATGATTGGACATGCCACCTAGTTGTTGGCCGCTGAGTCGATCACTTGGTTGTTGTTTGTGTGAGTGAACATGCCACCTAGTTGTTGTCCGCTGAGTCATTCACTTGGTTGATTATCCGTTTTGATATTAGTTCACATTTTGGCTTGATTTGTGTTTCACATGATGATCTATGCCGTTTTCACATGTTATGACGTGTCGTTCATGCCTTGTTCATGATTGTCATATTCGAATATATATCATGTTTGATTACTTATTAAAGTATATTCATGTTCATATGTATATGTTGTGTTTTATTACCGTTTACGTGTTTTCTGACAAAAAGTGGCTGGGAGAACCTCGAGTTATTCCCCACTAACTGCGGCGTACATGTTTTATGTATGTAGGTTGATCATGTTTGGGGAAGACGTGTGGCTAGCGAGCATTGTTGATTATTCGACAGTTACCCATTTACGATTAGTTTAGTTTTAAATTATTTTGCTATCAAGGGATACCTATCCCTTGTTTAATTAAATTAATTTGTATTAGTTTTACTTTCTCTTCAGTTTTAGACTTCCGCGTGTTGTCTTGATATTCCGCGATTTAAGTTTTATTAAATATGTCGAAAGTTTTTAAAAGTATCTGTTTTCCGCTGCAAGATACTTTTTTATCTTTCTGTATTATCGCGGGGTGTCACAGTTGGTATCAGAGCAGTAATGCTCCCGACGTACGCACGTGTACCCCAACTTAAATATGAACTTGACCTGAAATAATGAATGAGAGATGGGTAGATTTAAGGACCAAGTGGTAGTCTGTATTGTGATTATTCTTTGCTAGGCCTAACCAGCTTGTTAACTGTCATCGATTTTATTGGTGTGCTCTAGAATGGGTGAACTATGAGTTTGCAGGTATGACGATCAAGATTGGTGCCTACTCTCGAAGTTGGAAGATTCTTGTCATCCTTGGTGAATGCTTCCTTGTTCGCTATGATGCTCCTTGTTCTCATGCATCTCCTTTTTTCTCTTGTCTCTGGATGCATTCCCTCTTTCCTTAAACTCTCTTCTATCTTGCCTCGGAAGCTACCCTCATAACTTTCCAACTTAATCTCATTCTTGTTACTTGCCTCTTCTCTTGGCGCTTCATAAGTAGCCTACCCTAGTCGTTGAATTTGGAGTAACTTGTTCGAGGATAACCCTTAGACCTCTTTCGGAAAGTTAATATTTTTGGAATGGTTTAGGGAGTGTAGTAAGTTATGTCTTGGTGATCCTAATGCTTGGTCTCTGCCCTAGAGTGAGTAGTGTTAGCTAGTGGAACTTTTGGTTCAAATGTTGAGCTATGTATGTGATATTTGGTGAAACTTATCCTTTGGAATCATAATTGGGATTGAGAGCTAGTGGGTTGAAATGTGTTGGTTCAAGGGTACGAATGAGGTGTTAGGATTCATAAAAATGAATTGGGAAAATATACTTGGGATGCTAGTAAAGATGAATAGATCAGTAAAGTGAATTAGTAATACTTAACTTTGGGAATCTGTTCTAAGTTTAATTGGGAGGCTACCTTTGGTGAATGAGAATTGTTCGTAATTATGGATGAGTAATGAAGGAATTAGTAATGTGACCTTAGAGGGATTTATTGAAATTGATGCTCATAGATGTTTGAACGGAATTAGCACTATTCCCTTAGTGGAGTTACTTAAAAGTCATGTCCTAGAATGTCTGAATGGTGTAGTGAAGTACAACTTGTTGACTTGTAGGATTTCGAGCCTGAGATGTTTAAAGGATGTTGGATTCTTATATAGAGGTGTGAGAACATTTATAGTGAACTTTAACGTTCACTCCCTAAAGTATTGATGAATTTTGAGGAATCTGCTTCTTTTGTGGGATTGAGATAGAGTGATGTGATGAATTAAAGGTAATAATGGTATAGAGATGGTTGATCCTGGAGTGTTATAGCAGTATCGTTTGAGGAATTTAAGATATAGGGATACCCGATCTTTATAAAGTTGTTGATATTTGGATGACCGTACACCTTTAATTTTGGAAGAACTTATAGTATGGTGGACCATTTGGGAAGATGTGTCTTAGACAAAGTTAGTTTGACATGTTTGAATTGGGAAATAGGAGATTGAGAACCTTGTGAGGACCCCGTAAATCCCGAGCCTTGAGATATGTGCCAGTTGAAATCATAATCTTACTTCAACATTCCTCTTCTTCTTTCTTCCCTCATGTGAACTCTGTCGAGCTCTGCTTTCCTAGCAATTCTTACTTGACCTTCTGTTATATCTTGTATCTTCTTACCTCTAATGCTTATCCTTCCACTCTTGGCTTCACTTTTGTTGGAGTCCTTCACCAAAAGTCTCTAACCTTGTCATCTTGTCTGTCTGTCTCTCTCTCTCTCTCTCTCTCTCTCTCTCTCTCTCGTTTCTGAATCTCGTTTGTCTATGAGTTTTTATCATGTCCTTGCCTTTGTAAACCTTGTCGTCCTTCTTTTGGTTTAGTTGTGAGGTTGGCCCCGTTTGTGGAGTAGTAATGTATGTTTGAGGATCCTTGGTTTGGTTTTATCGGAAAATTGAGAGAGTTTGCAATGATGCCTTTGGATAATGAGGTAGTATGCCACCATAGTGGTTTTATGTTAAAGACTAAGCTGCATGAGTGCTTCCTATATTTTGGTGACAACCGTGAGGATAGTCTCGATGATAGATTCTATGAGAGTGTTAATGGCTAAGTAGAAATCGTCGAATGAGAGTTGTTGCGTTTGGGACTCCCTTGTGAATGTTCTCTTTGTGGTAATAGAGTTTGGTAAGCGGAGACTTGCAAAATGTAAATTGTGGTCTGTATTTAAGAAACCTTGAGTAAATAGAACTAGGTGCCTTGGGTGTTGACCCGCAGTCCTATGTTTGGGTATATTCAGGATTGAGGAATATCATGTTATACTTTTTGGAATTTGAGGTTGTGGATGAGTGTCTCATAGTTATATATGTGGAAATACGTGAGATTCGGAGAATGTCGCGTTCATATTTTGGTTAACGGTATTAGTATGTTGGACTTTGTTTGGGTTACTTGGATGACCTAGGGTGTGGTGTCTCCTAGACTGAGGTTCTTGTTTGGTGTTTCACCTTAGTTAGGGCCTTGTAGCTTATGTCGGCTGGGTATGAGTGAACCCTATCCCGTAGTTTTGAATCTGGTCTGATGAAGGTCGTTGATTTTTGGGTAATGACCGCGAGTGGTGAAACCCTTTGGTAATGAGATACCTTGAACAGGATAACCTAGAAATGAGTGACCCAAGTTCAGTTGAGGAAGCCTTAAGAGTTTGGTGGTTGAAAGAGTTGTTTTCTGAGGTGTGTAAGGGACCGTTATGGTGATGTTTCTTTGGTGGATCGAGTGGTTAGTGTCTCCGTATCCTGGGAGAGTTATCTCTCCTCCTTTAACCTTAAGCTCTTGTTTCCATGCTTATGTTCCTTGTTGTTTTCCATCCTTCCTCTCTCGTTGAGTGTCGTCTTTACCTTGAAGATGATGGTTTTGATGCCTTGTCTTAGTTAGTTTCCTTGTTGACTCCGTTGTATTTTGAGTTCTTTGATAGTCCGATCCGACTCTCTTTGGTTGTTCATATGTAGCTTTCATGCTTGTGTTTTGTTTGAGCAATGTTCAAATTGTTTCCATTTATGTGCTTCATAACCGATTTGAATAACCTTACTTATGTTGTTGGAAGCTTTTATTTCGGTTACAATCTTATTTATTTTAAGATTTCAAAATGAAAATTTCCTTTCCAAAAGACATGTTTTGAAAAGCTTGGTTTGGCTTATAAAATTTTGGTTGATTTTGGCGTTTGATTTGATGTAAGGCATGTTATTAGACGTCCAATAGCTCGTATTACGCTTGTCAGCGCATGATTTGGTTTTGGCTTTTGGACTTGTCTTTGTTTCAGAAGGTCGGGCTCTTGAATACGAAACGAGGACCCTAACGTTGCGTTGATGAGGACTTGTGCCCTTGTAATTTCTTTTCTTGAAAAATATTTGAACGAAAGCTATGTTTTAGAATGTCAACGTTTGATAAACACCTTTTCCGCTTTCAAGTTTCGAGGACGAAACTTCTTAAAAGGTGGGGTGATTGTAACACCCCAATAATTTCCGTTTTATAAAATTCTAAGGTTTAATTTAATTTCGAGAATAATTTATATTTCATGGAATTTCGTAAATATATTTTTATAAATATGAATATTTCAGTTTTAAGCATATTAGTTTCAAACGATATTTCGAATTTTATAATTTTTAAGTTTCGACTTTAATTTTCAAAATGATAAGTAAATCGAATAATTTCAAGAATTGTAGTTTATTTGTATAATTCGTTCCATCTTGAGTAATAATAGACTTGAGATGTTATTTTCGTCTTAGTTAGCCAAATCCGAGTCATCCCGACTCATCCTGAGTCATTTCCGGCTCAAAAGCCCTTATAACCCTTATGTTATGTTTTCCTCCAAAAACTTAATTCATTTATTCATCTCCCTCATCAAACACAAAACCCCCAATCCCCATTGTTGGTGTTTCTCCATGGACACAAATCCGACCCTAGCTCCTTCGTTCCTTGCTCAAATCTCGCGTTCTTTATAGGTATGTTCTCCTCTTCCTCTTCTCCTTCTTTTTGAGTCAACAAAAGCTAGTCTTGTTGAGTTTTCTGAAAACCCAGTTTTTCTAGGGTTTCATTTTGATTCGTTTTTCTTGTTGTTTGTTGGTGAGAATGGATGCTTGGATTTCATTGACGAGTTTCCTTGAAGGTTTGAAGAGCTTTAAAGGTAACTTTGAGAGGTTACTCGACTTTAAGTCAAAAATCGTTTTTGTGTGGTTATTGTGGTTTAATTTCTGAAATTTTGATGGTTTGTATGGTGATGTTCTTTATTTAATCAATTAAAATGAAATTCATGATTTATTTGGTAGTAATGAATGGTAAATGTTGGTTATAGTTAATGGGAAAACTAGTATCCGTCACATGCTTAGTTCGTCCTATCAATATAGTGATTTCCGATTGATTTAATCTATGATTAAGTTAATAAATGTTAATAAATGTTGCTTAGTTATGGTTGGCTTGACATGTCGTGTAAATAGTATAATAACCGTCTTGCATTGTCGAGCAAAGAATCAAGAAGCAAGCAAACCTGACCAAGAAACCGCTAGTCTGTAGCCCGTGTAAACCGCAGCCTGCAGCCCCGAGCGCAGGCGTGCGGCCTTGGCTGCGCAGCCTGCGTTTGGCACTGGTCATGGGTGTGCGTTAGGGGCTATTTTGGGCGTGATTAATGGGCTGTTTTGGGGTGTTTTCGGGCATTGTTTTCCCGCTTGTTCAGACATTGTTTGAGCATGTTAAATCATTATAAAACTTGTGTTAGGAAGTATATAAATGTCATGTATGATTCATGAGACGAATTACGTACATCATTCATTGTTTAATTCACATGTTTACGACATTAAACTTGTCTTTAAATTCTAGTTTGTTTTATTTCCGAATGAAATGTAAACTTGTAGAATGAAACTTGTCAAATGAATTCTTGTTATCTTATACTCATGTGAATCGTATGTTGGGGTGTTTCCGTTGTTGTTGTATGGTTGAATGCTCAGGCCGTTCTAGAAGCAAAGTTGAGGAGGAAGACACCCCGGCCGGGCAACCGGACGGGAAACCGGCTCCCGCTTCAAATTAACTTCTAGAAACTAGCTTAAGTATTGTCTTGATTGAATTGAGGCTCACTTGTGTTGAATGAGTTAGTTAACGATTATGTTAGCTTGAGCGGTAATGAGAACGGTTATGTTATCTTAAGTTGAGTTGGGTAACGGTTAGGTTACCTTGCTTCTGTTTGGGTGACGGTTATGTCATTTAAGTTGTGTTGGTGACGGTTATGTTACCTTGTTTATGTGAATAGATAGGGGTGGTACGATTTGTGTATCATTGTAATGAACTAATGCCACCCAAGTTATGGGATTTATCTATGTTCGGGATTGGTCGGAGGTCGTGCTCATGCGCTCCCGTAGTTGGAGGTCGTGCTTTATGCGCTCCGGTTCCCGTGTGTCGTTCGGTGTAGGTTATTACACCGAGAGGTCTGGCCAGGTCTTAGGCATATAGTTTGCGGTTATGCTCTATACATAGAATCGGTGTCGTGGTTATGCGTCCCGATAGCTAGTGTCATAGTTATGCGATCTAGTGGTCAGTGGTAACGGTTATGTTCCCTGACGGCGTTTATTCTATTCTTGTGTGTTATTTCTGTGATCGGACATGCCACCTAGTTGTTGGCCGCTGAGTCGATCACTTGGTTGTTGCTTGTGTGAGTGAACATGTCACCTAGTTGTTGGCCGCTGAGTCATTCACTTGGTTGATTATCCGTTTTGATATTAATTCACATTTTGGCTTGATTTATGTTTCACATGATGTTCTATGCCGTTTTCACATGTTATGGCATGTCATTCATCCCTTGTTCATGATTGTCATATTCGAATATATATCATGTTTGATTACTTATTAACGTATATGCATGTTCATATGTATATGTTGTGTTGTATTACCGTTTACGTGTTTTTTGACAAAAAGTGGCTGGGAGAACCTCGAGTTACTCCCCACTGACTGTGGCGTACATGTTTCATGCATGTAGGTTGGTGCTGTTTGGGGAAGACGTGTGGCTAGCGAGCATTGTTGATTATTCGACAGTTACCCATTTACGACTAGTTTAGTTTTAAATTATTTTTCTATCAGGGGATACCCTATCCCTTGTTTAATTAAATTAATTTGTATAAGTTTTACTATCTCTTCAGTTTTAGACTTCTGCATGTTGTTTTGATATTCCGCGATTTAAGTTTTATTAAATATGTCGAAAGTTTTTAAAAGTATCGCTTTTCCGCTGCAAGTTACTTGTTTATCTTTTTGTATTATCGCGGGGTGTCACACTCCGCCTCCGCTGGGGACCCAGCTACTGTAGCTTGTTTCTTAGCCCTCCATGATATGGATGATTGCCCTTATGAAACAAAGTAACCACTTATTGAACTTCGTGTCATTGGACAACTCGCATAATCGGAATCGCAATACCCCTTAAGCCGCATGTCTGATTCTCTCTTCAACATTATACCTTTGTTGGGGTTTCGTTTTATATACCTTAAGACCCTCACAGCCGCTTCCCAATGCTTTTTCCTTGGCTCATTGATGCACTGCGAAAGTATGTGCACTGTGTACACCAAATCTGGCCTCGTGATGGTCAAATACACCAATCTTTTGACTAGGCGACGATATTTCATAATGTCTTTCAAAACATAACCTTTTGCCCAAGCTAAATTATGTCTTTGCCTAATCGGTTTGTATACCGTTTTTGCTCCTTTTATTCCTGTTTCTTCTATTATGTTCAATGCATACTTCTTTTGATTCAAGAACAAACCCTCCTTACTATGAGCTACTTCAATTCCTAGAAAGTACTTTAACTTTCCTAAATCCTTAATACCAAAACTCTTATGCAAAAACTGTTTAAGTTTCTCACATGCTTCTTTATTGTTACTAACCACTATCATGTCATCGACATAAACAAGTACTCCGGTAAATATGTCATCTCGATTTGAGGTAAATAACGAATAGTCCGCCATTGATAGTATGAACCCATAAATCTTTAACGAAGATGCCAATTTTTCAAACAAATTACGTGAGGCTTGTTTAAAACGGTAAATCGATTTAAGTAATTTGCATACCTTTCGATCTTCTCCCCTTTCGAATCCTCTAAGAACTCTCATATATACACTCTTCTTCGAGATCTTCGTGTAAGAAGGCGTTGTTTACATCCAATTGCTCAATATGCCAACCCTTCAACACCGCCACGGCTAACATGCATCTCAAGCTTGTCATCTTTGTCACCGGTGCATAAGTTTCATGAAAATCGACTCCTTCTATTTGCGTGAAACCTTGCGCTACCAATCGTGCTTTGTATCCTTCCACACTACCATCGGCTTTGTACTTAATTTTGTACACCCATTTGCATCCTATGGGTTTCTTTCCCTTTGGTAATGTCACAATCTTCCATGTTCCATTCATCCCTAATGCTTCGACTTCATTACTCATCATTGCCTCTCTCCATTTCTTCTCCTTCGCTGCTTCGTGATAGTTGTTTGGCTCATTCTCTTTATCAATAACATCTAGAATGGCTTTGTGAGTCATAGAAAAACAATTATTCATAACATAATTATCTAGAGGATAGCGAGTACCTGAACGGGAAGACTTTGATGGAACGAAATGAGCATTAGAATTTGGGGCAATTAATCCGGTGGAGTTACAGCAATAGTCCTTCTTCCAAGCCGGCTCAAACCTTTCTCTCGCTCCCCTACCCATCAGTTGGCCCTCGCTTCGTGTGCCAAGTACTTCACTCTCTCGTTCCTCACCCACATCGCTCTCTCGTTCCCTACCAGCACCGCTCTCTCGTTCCTCACTCGCACCCGCTGCAGTTCCTTCTGTCTCTGTTTTAAGTGCTCTCATCCTCACTCAGCTCATTACTCTCTTATTCGACACTCCCCCTTACAGCAAGGCCTGGACCAGTGTCATTGGTGTAATCAGTGAGTTCGTCATGTTTTGTATTGAAAGTGGGTGTAAAATGTGACGAGGGCTCTTTGGTGGTGGCTTGATATGGATACACATTTTCATAAAATTTAACATCGCGGGAAACAAAGACTCGTTTTTCTCTTAAATCGTAAACCTTCCACCCTTTCTTGCTATGTGGGTACCCGATGAATACACATCATGTGCCTCTTTCACTAAATTTATCACGTATTCGATCTTTATTATGTACGTATCCGAAGACCCGCAAATTATCGAGATGAGGTTGTTTTTGATATATGACTTCGAATGGGGTTTTTCCATTAAGTAGTGGTGTGGGTGTTCGGTTTATTAAATACGCAGCAGTGGTTACACACTCTCCCCAAAATTCCAATGGTGAATTCCCTTCAAAGCGTAAATCCCGTGCCTTTCCTAGTATGTGTCGATGTTTCCTTTCGACCCGTCCATTTTGTTGAGGTGTACCTACGTTACTAGTGCGAAATAATATGCCGTTTTCCTCATAATAATTTTGCAATGTTCCGGCTAACAATTCCGTCCTGTTACCGCTTTGTATTATTTTCACACTCCTTTCAAATTGAATCTTTGCCATTTGACAAAAAACTTTCAAATATTCCCATGCTTCACTCTTGTCCTTCATTAAATAAACTCATACTCCCCGACTATGGTCATCGACTATATATGGTAAGAAAGTAGAGTGCGCGGGTTAAACTAGGTACTTTATATGGTTCCCAAAGCTCACAATGAATAAGCCCAAATAAAATATCACACCTATTATTATTACCTTTAAACGGAGTTCGGGACTGTTTTGCCCGACAACACGAATCACACAAATCATCAGAATTCCAAAACAAATTACGTCCAACTAAATGCGAAAATTGAGAAAAAAATGTTCTTCGAAGGATGTCCTACCCTTCGATGCCACAATTTGCACTCTTTATCTGCCGAGATGCTCCCTACATGCTCTTCCTTTCCCGGCTGATAATAATACACCCCTCTTCTATTCTCACCCCGTCCAATCATCGTCTTCGAATTCTGGTCCTGTATTTCACAATATTCCGTATAAAAAGTTACTAAACAATTAATTTCATGAATTAATTGTTGAACGGAAATAAGGTCGCAAGTGAGCGAGGGTGTAACACCCCCATTTATTTAAGAGCCTTTAACAAGACGTTCCCAAATAAATAGAGCTGTTACCATCTCGGAATGTCCGAGGTAGTGAATAACAAAGTAAAACAGCCAAAGTACTTTATATAAAACTGATAAAATTTAAACTTTAGTTATTACAGTTACTACACAGCGGAAAAGAAAATACAACTGATGACTTCTCTAGATGTGATATAATTCTAAGTCGGTCCAAAGTCTGCATCTCACATTCCTGCCCCAACTCCTAGCTCATCTGTCTCTGACCTGTAGAATCTACTCCCCATTCCGGATCATCGTAGGTGTCACACCAATACACTGTCAACCTCGCGGTTGAGTAGGACAACACAATAATAAATAATGCAACAATGATGATATGCAAATGCCATGATATGCTCGAGCTCAAACTCATTCTCAATCTCAAACTCATACCCTTGCACCAAGCCATACCGAACCTCCCGGCAGACTATAATCGGTCGTCACCGAACACCAGCTCAATAGCTGATAAGACACCAGGCCTGGTCTGCAGAACCACCCTGGGCTTTATATCAGAACAATATCTAATCCACATCTTTCTCAGTAACCAATGCATATGCCATGCTCATGAATGCAACACTAAAATAAATAACCATTAAGTATCATGCTCAGATAACTCATACTTGCATCCATAATATACAAGGCAACCTCCATTCATAACACATCACAGAGTAAACATCCATTCATAACACTTCATAGAGTATAGTGTCAGTGTATCCTACCTGGATATATAGCAATATAATCCAATAGCAAGCCAGCACGTAAGCAGAGTTATGTCACTTCAATACCGTCACCTAACAATATAATATACATCATTACTAACTAATATAACTACATAAACAAATATAATATATCAATTATTCACATTAACGATTTAAATCATATATTATGCATAACGAGACCGTATAAAAGATGACTATTCCAATTAACTTAAACAACTTGTCCTTATTACTTTAATCACCAACTTCAATTAAATAATGAACATTGAAAACACAAACGAATTATTGTTAACCGTCACATTCTTGTATAAAAATTTACTTAACAACTTATATAATTAATTATCGTAAACAACATTTTACTAATAATAATTAACTATACTACAACAAACATTAACAAGCATATTACTAATAATAATAATAATAATAATAATAATAATAATAATAATAATAATAATAATAGTATAATATAATAATAATAATAATAATATAATATAACATAGTACGTAGTACGTAGTAGTGTAGTACGTAGTATTAATAATAATAATAATAATTATAATAATGCCAAGTTGTCAACAACATAAAACACGACACATCAAAAGCCTACAAACACGATAACACAACCACGCACCTTCAGCGTTCACTACTTCCTACCGTCACTACCACCAGTCTGACCACCCACGACCACCATGATGGACCCGCACCTTTACACTGTACCACCCCGTACATCATCCACCCCTTGGCAACCACTTGCGGCCGCTATACAAGCCACCCCCAATGACCCAAAACAGCCCGCTCATACCCGTATCCCCTGTTTCCCTCCGGCAGCGATCGCGCGAACCACCAACAACCACCACTCAAGACACCTACCCAGAGCCGCCAGTCACCGACCAACCCAACCCCATCAACCACCATCCCTCTCGTGGCCCCTACCACGAGAAAATCGCGAGTAAAACCATGCGTATACACCGTTAACATCATCACGCTCTGTTTCCCATTACTTCCTGCCACCGTGCACCCAGCGCCTCCCTCGCCACCACTAGACAACCACCGCTGTCTCAACCTACCCAGAAACCAGACCCACCAACCCTAGGCCTAGTCAACACGACCCACGCGCTCCTTGACTCTGTTTGTAACGTAACCCCGTATCCTTGTCGAAAACCGCTCTCACTACCGCCACAACCACCACCACGGGTCACCCTAGATATGGTCATAGTCCCTTCCATCTCTTCTATCCCAGACCTTAAACACAATTCAGAGAACATGAGATAGACGAGAGGAAAAAGGGTAGGAACTTACCGAGGTTGAGGATACTCGATAAGGCGTCGCTGGAAGCAACGAAGAAAGCTTTGGCCTGTGTGTGCGCGGATATGGAAGGTAGGTGGTGAATTAGGGTTTCGGTAATCGAGTTGTACGAGGAGGAAAGGGAGTTGGGTTATGTCCAGGGATAGGCTTGGTATGTTATGATAAGTAAATTAGGGTTCCTTATGTTTGTTCACTCGGTTCACCCAACTCCAAAACCGAACCCCACACCTTCTTACTCGGTCCATCACGCATTTCGAGACCCTCTGACATCTATATTCCGTTCTCAACTCGTTAACTTATGGAAACGAGTACATATAATTAATTATACTCGTACTAATACTCATACGGAAAACACGGGTATACAATTTAATTTAATATTAATAGATAATAATTACATAAGAATATACAAAAACGAGAAATACATATAAATTAGGAAATATATTTAATTATAAATATATTATTAAAATTAAAGAAGTACGAATCAAACGTCATTTTATGAAATAATTATCAAATATCTAATGATTATGAAATACGAAATAATCGTAGAAATACGATTTATAAAATAATAACAATTCTCGTAAAATACTTTATAAACATTCCGTTTGAAATACGTTTATAAAACACGGTTTGACAGTTGTTGACCGATGCTAAAATACGGGGTATTACAGTCTTCCCTCCTTAAAATGAACTTCGTCCCGAAGTTCACCACCCCGTAACGGTAACGAAACATATAGCAGCATGAAACAATCACAAGTAGCACTTATATAGGCTTCAAAACACGAAATGTCACATTCTACCCTCGTTAAGAAAACTTTGTCCCCAAAGTTTCAACACATAACCAAGTTAAAGGATACTTCACGAATCACAATATAATGCATAACAAAAGTAAACATGATTATCAAGTATATTCAAACAAGCACGACATATCAATTAGCCATATCAGAAATCACAAGCACGACATATCAATTAGCCATATCAGAAATCATTACGATTTTACAATCCTATCCTCCTTAAGACATGGTTACGTCCCCGTAACCCCATTATAAAATTCCACATCCAATGCTCAAGAAGGTCATCGAAACAACAGTCATAAATCATCTGATAAGTTAATTACTCTATATTGGGCAACTAGCATCCGACTTTTAAAGCAACAAACATATTTGTCAATTTCATGCTACGCAGTAAAACAAAACCAAGGTAACTAACACTTATATACCCTTGGAAACTTTAACACAACATAACACATTTACACCAATGTAACAATCAGCTAACTCGTAGTGTTTATATTTGACAAATTAAAACATTTCATGCTCATTTTATAGGAGCAAAATCATGTTTATGCACACAAGTTTTAGAAAAGACATTAGGCAAATATTTAATTAATGTAATTAAACGCGGAGCAATAACATATTTCACGAGATATACACCAATCATAGACTAGCAAGTCAGCTTAGCATTTCTAGGTATAAATAAGTTAAAATCACATAGGTATATTTCCTATCTACTCACATTACATCATTTATCATAAGACTAGTAATAAATAATTTGCAAAATAAGAGGTTTATATCATGTGGAACAATTTCATATTCAGGCAAAATTTCATCAACATGTAGCTACAGATTCTATCATGTTGGAAAACAATTACCATAATTATCAAACATCGGCTTTATCATAGGTTATCACTTTGAAAACATTTTGAAACTTTCAAAACGATGAAGTTGTAATTAATGGCAATTTATAAACACGAATCAACTGATGCTTTTACAAGTTACATATCGAAAACAAGGCTAGCATTCCTACAAGTCATGTGTCAACCAAATTTCTAATTCAATATATTGTGATCAGATTTAAACATAACAATATGTAATTCACCTTGTGGCATAACAATAGCGTCGATATAACAGAAACTAACTTTATGTAAAACTCACCAATAATAATTAAGGTTATATTATTATATAACGAAGATCATATCCATATCATATGCCTACTGTTCATGCTACTAATGTCATATCAGAATATTACATTGTTACATCACATAATTCATATTTGATTACACTTTTATATTGAAAACTTACATAACTTACAATTTCAACAATCATACATCACGCTGCAACTTCCAAAAATCATAAGTAAATAACCGCTTAGTCATTTTGTAAGGTATTATAGTTTTTAGGAAATATAATCAATCAACTAATTATAGGAAAAAGAATCAAACGCAAAACTTAAGGGAATTATTTATAACACATTTTTCAACTCAGTTGGTCTGAACAGAAACTTTACAGCAATTAAACAGAAAATTGGACAACTTGTAAAAATCATTATTAAATAACGACTCATTAAGATTTTACGTGACTTATCAATTAAAAAAAAACATGAATGAATATTCTAAACATTGGAGTTGGAAATATGCATAAACAATAAATACGCTTTAAATGGTTTCTTTTGTAAAAACATGGGTCAAAACGGAACTGTGCAGTAACAATCTGACCACTATCGACTAAAATATTTATTTCTCGCAAAATATAACTCATATACACATGAAACCAAAAGCATCGAGAAGCTAAATCAAAAGGTTATCAAACATAAAATTTTCACATTCGTATAGAAAACACATTTTAAATGGCAGCCCGTACAAACAATGTAACATTCTGAAAATTTATCAAACCCCCCCTTTTTTTTGTTCCCAAAAATCACTTCACATTATCACATTTACATACAACCATTATTCTTCCAAACATGTTGACATATCATTTGAAGCATAGAAATCACATTGCACCACATTAACATGTATTCATTATTTCAAACTGAAATTGCCATCTAGAAAACGGTAAAGATTGCGAAACTGAAACATCTTACTATAGCATAACTATATAGCACTCATGTATTAGGACAACACATTTTGCATATCACTAGACATGGATTGCCTAGGCAATTAGTAAGATAATAACAATTATAATCTCAAAATTCGATCAGATTTGCCTAGTAAGCCCAAACAGTAAACTCTTGCAAAGAATAAGACATTCAAATAAGAAGTGTATACAAATTTAGAATATCAACAAAACAATTATCACCGGACACGACACCCGTTTCGGTCTACTAGCTTTACACATAAAACTTAACTTGATTCCACATCCTGTATCAACATAACATGGTTGACTCTACTAACCATTCCAGTCAATCATGGTCATATCTCTCCTATATCTAACCTCTTAGGTAGCTATAGCTTATGGTGTTTCTATCATCAACTCATTACACATATCATTATACTATATCTCTACCTAAGGGTGCAGGGATCATATAGTCGCATACATATCACCATACAAGGCAAAATCATATTTCAAACTCATATTCAAAACTCATGTTCTCCATACTTGAAATAATATATCTCAATCCGCATTCAATATCAATCTCATGATTCACAATATAGATTACCAACCATATTTCACATCATAACTTAGCTCATTCATTTCCTGCCGAAACGTTAGTACAATATAAATTAGGTCTTTTCCTTTATTCTATACTACCCACTCTCTACATCTCTCAAGGTAACCAGGTTACACTGAAAGGGCCAGTGGCTTGGTTTGAGGGGGGCCCTAACTCATCCCAATCCTGGGGGCTCCTAACAGTTACTAACCTGGGGTTCATTTTATTAGACTCTTCCTACGTTCCTTATTATTCATTTGGTTTAGGCCTGAGGATCGTTCGCTCTGATACCACTTTGTAACACCCCCATTTATTTAAGAGCCTTTAACAAGACGTTCCCAAATAAATAGAGCTGTTACCATCTCGGAATGTCCGAGGTAGTGAATAACAAAGTAAAACAGCCAAAGTACTTTATATAAAACTGATAAAATTTAAACTTTAGTTATTACAGTTACTACACAGCGGAAAAGAAAATACAACTGATGACTTCTCTAGATGTGATATAATTCTAAGTCGGTCCAAAGTCTGCATCTCACATTCCTGCCCCAACTCCTAGCTCATCTGTCTCTGACCTGTAGAATCTACTCCCCATTCCGGATCATCGTAGGTGTCACACGAATACACTGTCAACCTCGCGGTTGAGTAGGAAAACACAATAATAAATAATGCAACAATGATGATATGCAAATGTCATGATATGCTCGAGCTCAAACTCATTCTCAAGCTCAAACTCATACCCTTGCACCAAGCCATACCGAACCTCCCGGCAGACTATAATCGGTCGTCACCGAACACCAGCTCAATAGCTGATAAGACACCAGGCCTGGTCTGCAGAACCACCCTGGGCTTTATATCAGAACAATATCTGATCCACATCTTTCTCAGTAACCAATGCTTATGCCATGCTCATGAATGCAACACTAAAATAAATAACCATTAAGTATCATGCTCAGATAACTCATACTTGCATCCATAATATACAAGGCAACCTCCATTCATAACACATCACAGAGTAAACATCCACTCATAACACATCATAGAGTATAGTGTCAGTGTATCCTACCTGGATATATAGCAATATAATCCAATAGCAAGCCAGCACGTAAGCAGAGTTATGTCACTTCAATACCGTCACCTAACAATATAATATACATCATTACTAACTAATATAACTACATAAACAAATATAATATATCAATTATTCACATTAACGATTTAAATCATATATTATGCATAACGAGACCGTATAAAAGATGACTATTCCAATTAACTTAAACAACTTGTCCTTATTACTTTAATCACCAACTTCAATTAAATAATGAACATTGAAAACACAAACGAATTATTGTTAACCGTCACATTCTTGTATAAACATTTACTTAACAACTTATATAATTAATTATCGTAAACAACATTTTACTAATAATAATTAACTATACTACAACAAACATTAACAAGCATATTACTAATAATAATAATAATAATAATAATAATAGTATAATATAATAATAATAATAATAATATAATATAACATAGTACGTAGTACGTAGTAGTGTAGTACGTAGTATTAATAATAATAATAATAATTATAATAATGCCAAGTTGTCAACAACATAAAACACGACACATCAAAAGCCTACAAACACGATAACACAACCACGCACCTTCAGCGTTCACTACTTCCTACCGTCACTACCACCAGTCTGACCACCCACGACCACCATGATGGACCCGCACCTTTACACTGTACCACCCCGTACATCATCCACCCCTTGGCAACCACTTGCGGCCGCTATACAAGCCACCCCCAATGACCCAAAACAGCCCGCTCATACCCGTATCCCCTGTTTCCCACCGGCAGCGATCGCGCGAACCACCAACAACCACCACTCAAGACACCTACCCAGAGCCGCCAGTCACCGACCAACCCAACCCCATCAACCACCATCCCTCTCGTGGCCCCTACCACGAGAAAATCGCGAGTAAAACCATGCGTATACACCGTTAACATCATCACGCTCTGTTTCCCATTACTTCCTGCCACCGTGCACCCAGCGCCTCCCTCGCCACCACTAGACAACCACCGCTTTCTCAACCTACCCAGAAACCAGACCCACCAACCCTAGGCCTAGTCAACACGACCCACGCGCTCCTTGACTCTGTTTGTAACGTAACCCCGTATCCTTGTCGAAAACCGCTCTCACTACCGCCACAACCACCACCACGGGTCACCCTAGATATGGTCATAGTCCCTTCCATCTCTTCTATCCCAGACCTTAAACACAATTCAGAGAACATGAGATAGACGAGAGGAAAAAGGGTAGGAACTTACCGAGGTTGAGGATACTCGATAAGGCGTCGCTGGAAGCAACGAAGAAAGCTTTGGCCTGTGTGTGCGCGGATATGGAAGGTAGGTGGTGAATTAGGGTTTCGGTAATCGAGTTGTACGAGGAGGAAAGGGAGTTGGGTTATGTCCAGGGATAGGCTTGGTATGTTATGATAAGTAAATTAGGGTTCCTTATGTTTGTTCACTCGGTTCACCCAACTCCAAAACCGAACCCCACACCTTCTTACTCGGTCCATCACGCATTTCGAGACCCTCTGACATCTATATTCCGTTCTCAACTCGTTAACTTATGGAAACGAGTACATATAATTAATTATACTCGTACTAATACTCATACGGAAAACACGGGTATACAATTTAATTTAATATTAATAGATAATAATTACATAAGAATATACAAAAACGAGAAATACATATAAATTAGGAAATATATTTAATTATAAATATATTATTAAAATTAAAGAAGTACGAATCAAACGTCATTTTATGAAATAATTATCTAATATCTAATGATTATGAAATACGAAATAATCGTAGAAATACGAAATAATCGTAGAAATACGATTTATAAAATAATAACAATTCTCGTAAAATACTTTATAAACATTCCGTTTGAAATACGTTTATAAAACACGGTTTGACAGTTGTTGACCGATGCTAAAATACGGGGTATTACAGAGGGTACAAACAACACATCTTTCAAAACAAGTTTTTTGCTCAATCGAACTTCACCATGGATTGTGGCTTCGACACGCCTATCATCATGTAGACTGACCGTGGAGTAATCTTCTTCCCAAACGTTTTTTAAACATTCCCTTTGTCCCGTCATGTGATGCGAGGCTCCACTATCGATTAACCATTCAAAATTCTTAGTTATATTCATACCTTGGAGCTTTTCGTTGTCATCAGGACTGGATTTCAATAAGAACTTCAACCTGTCAATTTCTTCTACTGTGAATAGGATGTTTGAGCTTCCTGAGTCCTCTGTTTTACCAGCCCCTGTTGTGGCATTTGCTTGATGATATCCACGGCCTCTACCTCTTCCTCGAGTTCCAGTGCCACAACCTCTCCTGCCTCGTCCACGTTCTCGTGCCTTAACTTCTTCATACCCATGTTTTTCATAACAATTATCTTCCGTATGACAAAACTTCCAGCAATGCGTGCATCATGGTGGTGACGGTCTGCTGGACTCTTCTTCATCATCTCTTGAAAATTTTCCTCTTTCTTTTCCACCATTGTTTCTCATAGCCATTGTAGCGTCAATGCGTCCCTCCTTTTCATGGGTAAGAGACGCATGACGTTCTTCCCTTAATACCAAAGCATATACTCGATTTAATTGAGCAATTGGGTCTTATATGAGCAAATTGGTTCTGATTTGGTCGTCTAATTTTGCATCAAGCCCCATCAGAAATTGGTGCACCTTTTCTTCCTCATTTTCCTTTTCTATGGATGCCGCTGCTCCGCAATTGCAGTCCTTTATCTTACTGTATTTTGCTAGTTCATCCCAAATAATTTTTAGTCTAGTGTAGTACTCAACTACTATCTCTTTACCTTGCTTGCATTCATTCAGTTCACTCTTGAGTTGATGAACCCGGGGAGCATTCCCAGCAGAGTATCTTCGTCTTAACTCCTCCCAACTTTCGTTGATTGGTTGAGTAAAAATGATACTCAGATGTAGCTTTGGATCTATTACATTCTGAAGTCATGCCCGTAACATTGCGTTGCATTAACGCCATGCTACCGCTTCTAAATTTTCATCTTCTTCACTGCCTGCTGGTTTCATAGTTTGTTCCGTCAAAAATGATTTGAGTGACGTTCAAACTCGGGCTATCGGATGGATGAAGTTATAATGGAGATGTCATGGGAATTGTCTTTGGATCATTCCCTCCTACCTTCGACTTATCACAAGTCATACTGTATATTGATTGTGTTTTAATTTCTTGGAAAAAAATTTCTGGATCTTTTGGCTCGAGATACCATGAGAAAAGTTTATGAATGATGATTCCTTAATTGCATTCAACATAATACACAACTATGTTATATACTATACAATATAATCTCCTCCTTATATTAGATATTATATGCGACGGATACATACAAACCAAATTACGGGTATCCTAAACTAATAATTCATCATACGCCATGGCTACCCTAAATCCTAGCATAGGAATTAGCTACGCATAATCAGTAAGAGAATGATTATAACAAGGAAACAAATGATTAACAACATAACAAGAGAAGGAATTGAAATAGATATTAAGAAATAATAATACCAAATCCGAGAAAAGAATCAAGAAGAAGAACAATAATCCGATCCAAAGTAATAGAGAAAAACTATATTCTATTCTGAATTAGGTAAGAGAAATATAAGAAAAGTGATAGAAAAAAGTGCCGTCGTCTACTGTTGTCACGAACTCTTTATATAAGAGACAATTCTGAACTGAAGTCCACGGATGAGTGCAGCCCAACAGTCACAATCTTCTCGATCGAGAAGAAAAGCTCTCGATCGAGAAGAAAAGCTCTCGATCGAGAAGAATAAGTACCAAAACCTCTCGATCGAGAAGAAAAGCTCTCGATCGAGAAGAATAAGAAGCAAAACCTCTCGATCGAGAATAAAAGCTCTCGATCGAGAATAAAAGCTCTCGATCGAGAAGAAAAGCTCTCGATCAAACAAATAAACCTCTCGATAGAGCACTTCTCAGCGCGTATTTCCTGCACTGCGCACTGAAATTCAAATGACTGCCATTTCTTCGTTACTCGCTCTCTTTCATCTCCAACTGAAATCACGTGATTATCTGTTGTAGAACTCTATATATGGCTCCTCAAAGTAGGCACTAGCAAATTGAAGCTCTTCCATTGCTTGATAGACTTTCTTTGCTCCTATGCGCATCTCAAAACGGTAGTAACAAGCTCCGACTCAACTCTTCTCCTAAATGCATGCATAAGGACATGTTTTATGCTTGATTATGATCTTCTCCGGCTCATAGCTGCAAAATAGCAAAACAAACCAAAGTAGACTATTCGGGGGATATTCGTAGTAAAATACTACGGAATAAGCATGGAAATGCGTGCTAATATGGCCTAAAAGGTCTATATAAAATGCACACATCACCCGGATCCTAAGGATCTAAAATAATGGGATCCATATCCTACCTTTGGGTATAGGGTCTGGAGGATTTGGGTACGTAGGATCCGGGATTCATTGTTATCTCTACTTGCAACCCCAATAGATATTCTAGGAACTTTGAGTTCAAGTCTCCCAAAGAGCAAAAAAATCTTGTAAATGTGGGAAAATATCCGTATATATTCCCAATACTTTATATGCAGGATTATAAGGTATGATTTATAGTCATAAACGAAGAACAAGATACAAAGATTGGGATTAAGAATTAACCTTCTGTCCTTGCAAAGGCCTAAGATCAGATATCAAAACAGATATCCTCCTAATCGTTGCACCCAAGATGTCCTGAGAAATACCCTTTCCTGAGCTAGAAATTGCAAAATTACCTTTAATTTTGTGTAAGATGAAAGCTAGAGAGAGAGAGAGAGGAGGGAAGTAGTCGTGTAACTCGTGCGCTTTAAGTGCAGAGTGAATGTCCTATTTATAGCTGCACACAACCTTGTTATTAGACATCAACTAGGATTCCCCAAATCAGTATTTGGTTCTACCTACAACACTTCATAACAACTGAACAACTTAATAATTCCTCAGACCGAAATTCTATCTTTATAGAATCGGTTATATCTCTTTTGTGTAATGTTTTATCTTATAAATATAATCTACTAATTAAATATAACCTTTTATATTTAATTAAATCATTTAATCATCTTTATTAAATAATTGGGATATTCTAGGGTGTACCCTCGTGTTTTTCCGTTTTCTATGTTGTACCCCTAAATTTTATAATTTCTATGGTATACCCTTAAACTTCTTACTTATTCTCCATATTGACCTCATTTAAATCGCCAATAACTTTATCAATATAAAAAGTCGTAATTTGACCTTTATTTTGACTCATAAAAGTGGTATCACCATTCTATATATGAAATATCACAAATAACTTTAAATAAGTATGAACTTCTATTAATAACATATGTTATGAAGAATGAAATAATAACAACAACTTGATGAAATTGAGTTAGATTTGTATACTATTTGATTGGTTAATGGTAATTCGGTGAACTAATAAGTAAATGAGTAGGTTGTCAAGTAATTGAAATGTTAAATAGACGATTTAATAGATAATTTAAGAAATTAAGCTAGCAAAGTCAATAAATAAGGTCATTGTATAGACTAATATATAGAGTTTAAGGCATACCATAGAATTTAAAAAATGTAGGGGTACAACATAGAAAATTGAAAAACTCGAGGGTACACAGTAGAATATCCCTAAATAATTTCATTACACATAATTAAATATAACATTTTATATTTAATTACGAATTAACATTTTAATTCGTCTTAGCTAATATTATTTAATCAGTATATATTAAATAATTATGTCATCATTACATTGACTAACCGTTTAGTCATATAGGGTATCAATATGATTACATTTTCATCTAATCATATCTCTCAGATTCCATCCTTTAGGTGTGACTTTTAGGGACCAGTTGATTACCGCATCTGTATGACAATAACGTCAAACTTTCTAGCAAGCCAACCGTTATTGATAAACGTGAATCAACTGGCTAAAATACAAAGTATACCCTGTGTTCGTTTAAGAGATTTATCCGTGTTGTCGCATTAACTGTTGAGGACACTAGCTCCAACAATCTCCCACTTGTCCGTATGTATGTGCGATAACCGATTCTCATATCCAATTAAATTTCTCCCACTCAATGTAAAACAATTTGCAAATCTGTATTCACAAAGGTCGTATTTTACAAGCGATCTGTATCAAGAGTGGTTTCCCCGACTAGAGAGTAACTCAACTGATAACGAATCATTATTCGAGCTTGGCCAAGCATTTCAGTTACTACTCCTCGAGTGGCCCTGAGAAATATTAAACCTGATAAGGGGTGGATATTTCCTTCAACTCGAATCTTGCAGATGTAAGCACAGTATGAAATGACCCAAAAAAATCTGCTTAGCCCCAGTTACGATCAGCTAGTGAGAAAGAAATCAAAGTCACCCAAAACTGCCCTTTATCTCAAGAAACAATCGACAGTCAAAAGAATCGACTCAAGGAACACGATGGACGTCCTATCCACGACCCGACACCGAATGTTCTGTAACATTTAGGACTCCATTGCGTCGTCACGAAAATTTCCTATGAGTTATCGTTATAATCTCGTATCTGTGATCGATCAGTCAACGGTTTGATTTATGGTTTATTGAACCCACCATCAATCGACGTCACAAAATAATTGCCAGAGTTATCAGCTCGTGTAGGCGATTACGGACAAAAACAAATATAATGTAATTCAGTTCACTTTGTGGTGTTCAATGTTGTCAGTACAATCCACATGAAAAACAATATATAAAACAAAATCGATGGTGTTATAAATAGTATATGAAATAGATACAATATCCAATTCACAAAAGTACTAATACAACTCAGGAACACGTTTAATTCCCATTGAAATAACGTGCCCTTCATGTTTATCATGTGTTAATGGTTTGGTGAGAGGATCTGCGATGTTGTCATCTGTCGCAATCTTGTCTATCACTATCTCCTTTTACTCAGTAGTAGAATCTGCAATAACACTCTGCTTGGAGCTTTTCCAACTGACAACAGCGCCATTAAGAGTAAAACGAATCCAGACTAAGATTTCGAGTCATCACGATCCGTTTGGAAGCTAGCATCTGCGTAACCGTTTGCGCAAAACGCAGTGCCTCCTCCATAAGTCAATACCCAATCTTTAGTCCTCCGTAGGTACTTAAGAATGTTTTTCACAGCCATCCAGTGTGGTTCACCTGGATTGCCTTGGTACCGACTCGTCATACTCAAAGCATATGCCACGTCTGGACGTGTGCATATTATGGCATACATGATCGATCCTATAGCTGACGCATAAGGAATGCGACTCATGCGCTCGACCTCTTCCGTTGTCTTAGGTGCCCGAGTCTTACTTAAATGCACCCCCGAGATCATCAGAAGTAACCCCTTTTTGGAGTTGGTCATGCTGAATCTGTCAAAAATCTTATCTATATAAGACTCTTGACTCAGTGATAGCATCCGTCGTGATCTATCTCTATAGATACGGATCCCCAATATACATTGTGCCTCACCCAGATTGTAACATCCCGTATTTTTATAAAAGTGATTTTAATAATCTAAAAGTAGTTTACGGAATTTAATAATATTTTAATAATAAATCGTAAATTTATTTTAAGTTTCTCCGTTAAGATCCGTCTTAAGAATGTTTTAGTTCTTAAGATGTTAACTTGGCAAAATCAAACCCCGACTTGAACCCGTTTCACAAAACAAGTAACCCGACTCAAAATATGGAAAGGACAATATAAACCCCACCAAAACCCTATTCCATCGACATCCATCTTCTTTTCCACTGCTTCTTCATTTCCACCATTGTTCTTCATTCTTAAGAGCTTAAAATCAACATTTCAACCTCTTCCCGAACTCGAATCGCGGTAAGTCTTACATTTTCGGAATCCTTGCGAGATTTGCAAGCTTTCTATCTCTTTTAATTTCAATTTGATCAAACTCGAAAAAGACGCTGTTTTGGGTAAATTCCGTTTTAAGCTTCTAAAACCCGTTTCTTTTGTTGTAAGAGTTGGATTAGAAGACCCGGAGGGTGATAGCTTCGTTATTGAAGAAGAATTCGGAGCATAACCCGCTTTTAAGGTGACGATAATGAGAAACTCGGCCTTTTGTCTAAATTAGCACTTTATGTGATTTTGGTTGTATTTGATGAATGTTAGTTTAGTCTTAAGTTCTTTAATGTTCTCCTAATGTCTTATAAACTGATTTTGGTGAAGATTTGAGGAAGAATTTGATGAGAAAGTGAATTTAGGAGTATACATGTTAAGACCGGTTTATTTGGGATTTTCTTGTTAACTCTTGAATTGGTTGTTTGTAAATATGTTCTTATGTGTAATTGATGTTGTATACATGTGGGAAATGTTGTGTTGTTGCGTAAAAACATGTTTAAGACGGATTGGTAAAGTATCGAACGGATTAGAGAATAGCAAAAATGGCGAAAATGCGATCAGAGGCTCTGAGCCGGTCGACCGACCGGCGGCCGACCAGCCGGCTCAGAGTCCCTCATTGTGTTGTCTTAATTTTTGAGGAATTTGGAAAAAGGGCCCCCAGCCGGTGGACCGGCAGCCGGCCGGCCGGCTGGGAGACCCTATAGTGTGTTGTGTGTTGTTTTTGCAAGAATGGAGAAGGGGTCCCCAGCCGGTGGACCGGCAGCCGGCCGGCCGGCTGGGAGACCTATTGTGTTGTTTTTGTGCTTGTCGACTCGAGAGTAAAAAGGACTCTCAGCCGGTTGGCCGGCCGCCTGTGCCCAACCGGCTGAGAGCCCCCGATGGTATTAATTGTCTTATAACTTGTGATTTTCAAGTCGGATTGTATTGATTCTTTTTCTGTAAGCTTCGTATGCATGTCTAAGGTCCCCGAGGTTCGGGCGGGACTATATTGGGTTCGGGAATAGAGTAAGGATAGAGACCCCCCGGTCGGGCAACCGAAAGGGAAACCGGCTCTCCCTCGGCCTAATTCCCGGGGTCAATTAGGTGTTGGTTTGAAAATACGTCGCTTGCATGATTAGTATGAATTGAGTAAGTTCAGTAATGAAGTTGTAGGACTGTGATTTGGTTTAGGTCATAGTTCTGAAGTGAAATGTTGTTGTAGAACTGTGATTTGGATTAGGTCACAGTTTTGGTGTGCCTTGTATTGTTGTAGGTTTGTGATTTGGATTAGGTCACAGTTCTGCTTGCCTTTGTATTTTGAGGTGTATTGTTGTAGGGCTGTGATTGGGATTAGGTCACAGTTTTGTGTTGCCTTTGTATTATGGGGTATATTATGGTGGAACTGTAATTTGGATTAGGTTACAGTTTTGCTTGCCTTTGTATTTTGAGGTGTATTGTAATGGGGCTGTGATTGGGATTAGGTCACAGTCTTTGCTTGCCTTTGTATTTTGAGGTGTATTTTCGTAGAGCTGTGATTTGGATTTGGTCACAGTTTTGCTTGCCTTTGTATTTTGGGGTGTGTTTATGCATGTGGATTGTATTTGCTGAGGCTTTGTATGTAAAACCCCTCGCGAAAGCGGAAATATAAAACATACAAAGTACTAAAAATGCGGCGGAATTTAAAACTTTTTAAAGTAAACTAAGCAACATGCGAGAAGTCTTAAACTAAAACGGAAACTAAAACTGAAATAAAACCAAAATAGATAAGTAACAGTTCTAAGTATCAAAACCAATATGTACATCAGCCTGGGATGGCACATCCCTACAGGCACTCAAAACTGAAATGTAAACTAAGTCTAGCTAACGTAAACGTGTAAGTCAACCGATGAATAGGATCATCGCTCGCTAGCTCCATGCAACCCTCTGCCAACCACCTGTCATGTACCTACATACATGTAAACATGTACGCCACAATCAGTGGGGAGTGACTAGAGTTCTCCTAGCCACCTTTTGTAACGACACGTAACACATAAATACAAACAGAATACTCCAGCATATATAAACATGTGAAGTATAAAATCTCATCATTTGAATCTCATACTATCATGTAATCACTAATGCACGGCTCTCAACCAACTTCGGAAACTATTTGGAAAGAGAGCCGGTTTCCCTACCGGTTGCCCGGTCGGGGGGTCTTTCAGTCCAAACCATTTACGAAACTGACTAAAGAGTCATCCAATGCCTTGGATGAACAATATCAAAGTCAAGGTACTGTAAACATTACTATCATCATACATATCTGACACTGTACCAACTCAAGGCAAGCAGATAAAAACAACAAGTATAAGGTTCAGCGGTCAACTTAAGACATAACCTAAATACCAATCATTCAGCAAGTATAAAGGTTCAGCGGTCAACTTAAGACATAACCTAAATACCAATCATTCAGCAAGTATAAAGGTTCAGCGGTCAACTTAAGACATAACCTAAATACCAATCATTCAGCAAGTATAAAGGTTCAGCGGTCAACTTAAGACATAACCTAAATACCAATCATTCAGCAAGTATAAAGGTTCAGCGGTCAACTTAAGACTAACCCAAATACCAATCATTCAGCAAGCAAGGACTCAGAGGCCAACTTAAGGCATAGACCTGCCAATCAGCAAGACACTAGACTCAGAGGCCAACTTAAGGCATAGACTAGCATCCAAAAGTAAAGGACTCAGAGGCCAGCTTAAGGCATGTCCCTTCACCACATCACAAGGTACTAAACTCAAAGGCCAACTTAAGGCATGTTCTAGCACCAAACATCTGCACCCCGGGCAAGGTGTCAGTTCCTTAGCTACCCCGTTGTGCAGCTGCTCTACTCGTCAGACTCAGAGGCCAACTTAAGGCATGTTCCAACGCGATCACTATCACACATGTCTGAACTCAGAGGCCAGCTTAAGGCATGTCCCAGACACGACAAACATACACATATAGGGCTCAGAGGCCAACTTAAGGCATATCCCCATATATGACAAACAACTCACGTATTAAGTTCAGAGGCCAGCTTAAGGCATAACTTAATACGCATCAATACAATATCAACCAAAGTCTATGAACTAATCTATAGTTCTACTTTTCTTAACCTCTAGTCAACACTCAATTGACCCCGGGAACTAAGTTGAGGGTGAGCCGGTTTCCCTTTCGGTTACCCGACCGGGGGGTCTCTATCCTCTCTCCATTCCCGAACCCAATATAGTGTCGCCCATCCTCCGGGGACCTCAAACACATATAAACATAAGAGGAAGGCCAAATCCGATTAAGTTATTTCTAAACAACTGCTATCTTTTCAAATATCTTAGTCCGATATAAATATTAACGGACGCTTAAGAACTAACGAATTTTAGACAAGTCCCTAATTACTTTACTAAATCTTACTTAGCTCAAATATATTTTACTAAGTATTTGATTACGTTCTAATTAACCGGTTTAACCGATAAAGGAAATAACACGATTTGATTTAAATTAAACTTCATATAATATTACCTATATTTTATACGGGAAAATCGACTAACTAATTAAATTATTTCGACATGCTTCTAATAATAAAACCGTAACCCATTACTAATTCGTAACGATTTCTAACGTATTATTTAAACGTAAACAAGCTAGCAAGCACGTACGTAACTAATTAAATCAAGCAGGCTAGCAAGCACGTACGTAAAATAATAATAAAATACTAAAACTAAAATGTGCAGGAGGTAGTATGTAGTAAATTAGCGTAGATATTAGTAGTACTAAGTATTATTAGTAGTAGAAGACAGCAGCAATAATTTTAGCAACGAACAACAATTAACACACACAGTCCTACTGTAGCGTGGACAGCAGCACGCAACAACAACAATAAAAGATAAAATGCATAGCGTGAAGTGGGAATGGGAAGGGGTGTGTTGCCGTAGCAGACCAGCATACACGCGGGCAGGGACAGATGCATATCAGGCGTATATCAAACCCTTAAACTGACCCAAAACAGGCATGTATCAGACCTGAAAACAGACTGTATCAGACCAGAAATAGACGCGTATATCAGACCCGTATCAGACCTGAAATAGGCGCAAAAATAGACAGACCAGTAAGGTTATGGTCTGAACAGACCAGAGACGGGTGCAATGCGATAGAGTTGAAGTAGCTGGTGCATGGACAAAAGGACGTTAGTAGCAATGCAAAGATACTCAGGCAGAATCAGATGTGCAGAACTGAATTTCAGACGCGGGAAGCAAAAGAATACACAGAAACAGAAGTGCACCGATAAGTGAAGACAGCAGCAGGAATGGTAATACCAGCTTTGAACATATGTAGATGTAGAAGCATAGCAAAACAGAAGGGATAAAAGCCCTCAGAATAGCAAGTGCAGAGGCACTTCAGAAGGTATTGAGTAGTAGCAATTCAGAAATGTTGTACCGTACATAGCATGGTAGACAATAAAGAGTGCAATAACTAGCAGTAGCAGCCATAGTCGTTACAGTAGTGCTATCTAGTATTCAGTACTAGTCTAAATGACTGTCATAAGTAGAGGCAGAAGAAATAAAGGGAAGGCAACCCACACATATTCACCATTCTTAGCATACATTGAATATATAAAACATAACCTAACATATTATTAAGTTCTTAACACCATTCCAGTTCATAAATCATATGAAACACAACATTTAAACCACATATTGTGCTAATATAAACAATAAGGCCGAGTTACTCATTATCGTCACCTCAAAAGCGTTTTAAGCTCCTAGCTCCTCTTCAACAATGAAGTTATCAACCTCAAGATCTTCTAAGTCCGCTCCTACAACAAAGAAAACGGTTTTTAGAGGCTTAAAACGGAAATTACTCAAAACAGCCTCTTTTTCAAGTTGAACGAAATTGAAATTGAAAGAGGTAGATGTCTTGGAAATTTCGCAAGGATTCCGAAAATGTATGACTTATCTTGATTCGGAAATCGGATGAGCTCGGAATTTGGGTTTGAAGCTTGAGAAAATGGAGGAGAATAGGAAAATGGATGTAACAGTGTTTGAGTTTTGTGAAATGTGAATATGTCGACATAAGTCAAGGGTTTAGGGTTATGTAGTGTCCTTTCTTAAATGAGTCGGGTCACTTGTTTGTGAACGGGTTTTCAGTCGGGTTTGATTTAGCCAAGTTATTTCGTCTTAATGACTTAAGGTTCTTAAGACGGATCTTAACGGAAGTTTAAAGGTAACATTACGATTTATTATTAAAATATTATTTTATTCCGTAAAATAAATTAAAACCTTTAAAATATAATTTACGAAAATGCGGGATGTTACATTGTATTCATGCCGTTGTCGTATATTGGATTCGTCTTAAGAGTCTTCTCGTGTAATGTGTATTTGTATCCTTCCATACCTAGGATTGGGGTCATGGTTTGATATTGCTGAGTATGGTATATACTTGCCTGAGTAGGGGTACGGTGTTATATACTTACTGTTGTATATCTGCTTGCCTAGAGTTGGTACAGTGTCAGATATGTATGTTGATAGTGATGAGTATATTACTTTGATTATAGTGTTGTTCATCCAAGGCATTGGATGACTCTTTAATTGGTTTCGTAAATGGTTTGGATTGAAAGACCCCCCGGCCGGGTAACCGGAAGGGAAACCGGCTCTCCTTCCAAATAGTTTCCGAAGTTGGTTGAGAGCCTTGCATAGTATTTGCATGATGATAAGAGTTTGAGAAGTTGAGATATATGCTTCACATGATTGTTTATGTTGGAGTATAATACTTGTAATTACATGTTCTGTGTTGTATGACATTAGGTGGCTATGAGAACTCTAGTCACTCCCCACTGACTGTGGCGCACATGTTGTATGTGTGTAGGTACTTGATGCTGTTTGCAGGGGGTTACGTTGAGGCTAGCGAGCGATGATCATTCATCGATGATTTTACCCATTCGTTAGCTAGACCTTAGTTTTATGTCTTCCGTACTTTGGTGCCTGTAGGGATATGCTATCCCGGGCTGCTTTTGTATAGTACTTATATACTTATCTATGTTTTTATCTTCCGCATGTTTAGTTTGTTAAAACACCTCGCATGTTTATTTATGTTGAAAAGTTTTAATTCCGCTGCATTTTCGGTACTTTGTATGTTTTACATTTCCGCTTCCGCGAGGGGTTTTACACAGATCTTTCATCTGGAAATGGTTCTTTAACCATACTTTAACCGAAGATAAGAGAGGGATGTCATTTCCGATCAAGAGTATGTCGTCGACATACAACACCAGAAAGACGATGTTGCTCCCACTCGACTTGATATATAAGCATGGTTCTTCGACTAATCGAATAAAACCATTCTTTTTTATCACTTGGTCGAAGCGATGATTCCAACTCCTAGATGCTTGCTTAAGTCCATAAATGGAACACTTAAGCTTGCACACTTTCTTAGGATTTTTAGGATCTGTGAAACATTCGGGTTGTACCATGTACAAGTCCTCCTCCAAATAACCGTTTAAGAAGGCGGTTTTCACATCCATTTGCCATATTTCATAGTCATGAAATGCAGCAATCGCTAAGATAATCCGAATGGAACGCAACATGATTACGGGTGTAAAGATCTCATCATAGTGCAACCCTTTCACTTGAGTGAAACATTTTGCCTCTAGTCGTGTCTTATAGGTGTTTGGTTGTCCCTCGATGGAGCGCTTTATCTTATAAAGCCATTTGCACTGAAGAGGTCGTACCTTATCAGGCAAATCAACCAACTCCCATACGTCATTCTCGTACATGGAGTCCATTTCGGATTGCATGGCAGTAAGTCATAGCTTTGAGTTAGAACAGGTTATGGCACCTTTATAGGTTACGGGTTCGTTACTCTCTAAGAGAAAAACGTCAACTCCGTCAAGTTCCTCGATCATACCGATGTATCTATCTGGAGGAATGGAGTGTCTACCCGACCTTCTGGGTTCCTCAGGAATACTGACTACAACAGAATATGAAGGAACGGTTTCCTCCATTGGTTGCTCAGTAGTTGGTTCTTGAACCTCCGACAGATCGAAGGTTCTATTACTTGTCTTATTCTCGAGAAACTCTTTCTCTAAGAACTTCGCACTAGCCGCAACAAAAATGCGGTGTTCGGTAGGCGAATAGAAGTAATGACCAAACATTCCTTTTGGATAACCAATAAAGTATGTCTTGACCGATCGCGGGCCGAGCTTATCCTCGTGTCTCCACTTGACATAAGCCTCGCAGCCCCAAACCCGAATAAAGGACAAGTTAGGGACCGTTCCCTTCCATATCTCATATGGAGTCTTGTCAACAGCTTTAGACGGACTTCGGTTAAGTATAAGAGCAGCTGACAATAGAGCAAAGCCCCGTAATGAATCCGGCACAACTGTGTGACTCATCATGGATCGAACCATATCTAATAGTGTTCGATTTCTCCGTTCGGGTCACACCATTTAATTGTGGTGTTCCAGGTGGAGTTAACTGTAGTACTATACCACAGTCTTTAAGGTGTTGATCAAACTCATGCAAAAGATACTCACCACCGCGATCTGATCGTAGTGCTTTAATCTTTCTATCCAGTTGGTTTTCAACCTTCGCCTGGAATTCCTTGAACTTCTCAAAGAATTCACTTTTATGCTTCATTAAGTAAACATATCCGTATCTACTTAAATCGTCCGTGAAAGTGATGAAATATCTATAGCCGTCTTGTGCGTTGATTGACATAGGTCCACATACATCTGTATGTACGAGGCCTAATAGGTCAGCAGCGCGCATTCCAACACCTTTGAAGGAAATACGAGTCATTTTGCCTATGAGACATGATTCACAAGTGCCAAATGATTCATAATCAAATGGAGATATAGCGGCATTCTGTATTAGCTGCTTTACACGTTTCTCATTTATGTGTCCCATACGACAGTGCCACAGATATGGTTGATCTTTGTCACCAAACTTTAGTTTCTTATTATTTATGTATAATATTTCCGTCGATTGATCTAAGACATATATACCATTCATGGAAACCGCTTTATCATAAACCATTCCATTTAAAGAGAAAATACAGCTATTATCCTTTATTAAGAATGAAAATCCGTCTTTATCGAGTACGGAAACTGAAATAATGTTCTTAGATAAACTGGTACATAATAACAATTATACAGATATAACTCGAATCCGCTCGGTAGCTGGATCACATATGTTCCCATGAAAGAAGCAGCAACTTTTGCTCCATTCCCGACTCGCAGGTCCACATCACCCTTTGCGAGAGGTGTGATGTTTTTTAGGCCCTGCAAATGATTACACAGATGACAACCACAACCGGTATCAAGTACCCAAGTTCCGAAACTTGCATGGTTAATCTCAATCATATGAATATAAGATGACATACCAACAGGAGTGACGCGGCCTGCTTTTATGTCCTCACGGTACACTGGACAGTTCCGCCTCCAATGCCCAGTCTTGTGGCAATGGTGGCACTCAATGTCGATCACCGTCTTTGCTCTTTGTCTTGCCTTGTGAGCTACTTATCTCACCAGGCCCACTGACACCCGTCGTTGAGGGGTGTCAAAGATAAGATTTATAAAACCTCAGCTTAAACTAGATAGGATAAGTCAAGGGTCGAACCACAAGGAGACAAGGTTATTTATGTTTGTGAATTTAAAGTCTATTACTAATAACCAAAAAGGGGGGTTTGAATTAAGGTTTGAAATAACAACTAAAAGAGCAATTAAACAAGAGATTTAAAATAAGGTAAAAAGGAGATTAGGAACTTTGGTTCCCCATGGTTGAAAACAAGTCAATGAAAGGTAAAATAACCAAATAACACAATCCCAAGGAACAAAGAATAAACCTTTAGGTCAATATTCTACCCAATCCTTACGGTCTTAGGGTTCCTAGAAAAGCACTAAACTTTCGTTCATATGGCAATCCCAAAGTTGTTGTTAAACTAATCCTAATAATATTTCAATCTTAAGGATTAGTTCACCAACAACAATGGGGGATTGGTAATTCAATCATTAAACTATCAAAATCAAATCTTTACCATGGTTCCCCTAATTCCTAATCACAAGAATTAGCTATGCATGATTTTAACTATGAAATTAACAATAACAAGAACTAAGAACATCAAAGGAATCAACATAATTAAAGATGACGATAAAAGAGAAAACATGTATTGAGAAATAATAAGATGAACAACAAGATTAGTTGAAAGGGAAAGATTAATTGTAGCAAACTTACAAGCTTAATTGGAATTCAAGAACAAAGATTGAAACTTGGAAAGTATTCTCTCTAAACTATGGAGTTTTTTCTAATCTGGACTGCTTGACCTAATTTTGGAGTTTAGGTCTCCTTAAATAAGTTCTAATTACAAGATTAGGAGCAAAGCCCGTAATAAAAATCGCGGAAACACAGTGGGTCGGTCGGTCGACCCACTTTTTGGGTCGGTCGACCTCCTAATGACCTAATAAATTGATTGGGCTTTTTGCGGAAACTTCTGGGTCTGTGCTGAGGTCGGTCGACCTGATTGTCGGGACTGCAGCGCGCGTCGATCTTAAAACAGCTGCCATTTCTTCGTTACTTATCGTAATAAGGCGATTCTCGCGGCGTTGGAAAGCTAAGAGGATAAGCTTTCACCTCCAACTGGAATCACTCCATTATCAGCTCTAGAACTCGAGATATAGCCATTTGAAACAGGCTGCAACATCGAAGATCGATTCTTTGCTTATTAAAGCTATCTTCAGGCCCTGGAATGCGTGCTAGGCTTGTTCTTTCGTGTCCTTAGCTATAAAAATCACTTGAGGACTTAGTTTGAAATCGCCCTTTTTCCGCATAATTCTGCAAAATAGCATAAAAATACGAAAGTAGACAATTGTTGGGAAATAAGGGCTAAAACATAGTAAATGAGCGACCAAATGCGTGTAAAAATAGATGTAAAACATCATAAAATAGGCACGCATCAAATTCCCCAAACCAAACCTTGCTTGCCCTCAAGCAAGAAATAGACTCGATCTTAACTAATGGAACGATTTCAATCTCAGAGCGAAATTTACATGTTAGCCTATACCAATGCCAAGTACAAAATGAGAAAGCATTCAAATCATGCAAACGAGTTATGGTGTTGTCAAACTTTGCAAGACTAGAGACGATAGAGACTTTATACCATGGACTCTCGCGGTACGCTCGAGACACTCATGAAGCAAAGGGTGAGTATTGTAAAAGATAGAAAGAAGTAATTTTGTAGAGACACTCACCTAACTGCGACCCATGAAAACATGCCTGCAATTTAACATGAACAAAAATTCTACAACTATGTACAACAAACCCATTAAGTGACTCGGATACATGCAATTGGGGTTATGAAAGATAAGTGAGGTAAAAGATAGAAAGTGGTTAAGATGTTTTTGGATTTGTGGGGTTAGTAGCCAAGCTAGTAAAACTGATTTCCAACAACATATTTCACAACTTTTTGATAGTAAGAAAGTGCTCTTTTGTAGCACAACTCTCACATTATATATAAGAAAGGGCTCCCATATATTTTTGAATGAAGTACGGGAGTGATAATATATAAAAGAAAGGGAATTTGGAACGAATTTTGAATCTGATATTGACAGTTGGTCGGCCGACCCATAAAGGAGGTCAGTCGACTTCTTTCCTGTAAGTTTTGATTTTTTCGTTTTTTCTTTTCTTTCTTTTCCTTTTCTGGATTTTTCTGTTCTTTTTTTTTTTTTTTTTTTTCTTTCTTTCATTCTTTTCTTTTTCTTTTCTCCTTTTGCTCAAGATAGCATACGAACCAAGATGCCTCAAAAAATAAACCAAAGACCACAAATACTAGCTTGGAAGGGTAGGCTAAGTATGGGATGTAGTTTTGGGGGAATAAAAAGGCAATTTTGGCTATGTAAGGCTTATGGGTAAATAAGAGAAAGGGGATCCCAAATGCACGTATCAAGACTCACAAAACGAGATAGTATAACAAGTATATAGCAATTCAAGTTCATGTTTATGCATATTGATGTAACATGTTCCAAGGGGAGTACTACTCACATCCTAGACAACTGGTTTAAGAATGAAACCAGGAAATAAGCTCTAAAACTTAGAATGTATAGTAGGTTGCCAAGGTATAAGTCAAGTCTCAAGATATACAAATTGACAAAAACTCGTAGATATGCAAAAGACTTTCATACTAAAACAAGTTGACAAGGCAAGGTAAAGGCATAAATATGTAAGAAAGCAAAATTATCCTTGAAATACTATCGTTCCGACTCGACCTATATGCTAAAATAAACGTGCATTTTTTTGGAATTTTTGAATTTTTTTTTTCATTTTTTTTTTGTATTTTTCTTTTGTATAGGTAAGGAAAATAAAGAAAAGAACAATGCAAGACAGAAATGCAATAAACGTGTGACAAAATGCAATGCATGTGACACGAAACCATTCCCCAAACCAACCCGCACAATGTCCCCATTGTGCATTAGCCTAAGTAAAGGTTTCACAAAATTAAAGAAAAGATGCAATAAAAATAAAAACCAAGAAAAAACTGGAAAGAACTCACTGGATTATGAAGCGCATGAGAGAAACCTCCCCAAACCAGCGTAAGCTGGGAGGTTTTGGTGGCTAGCAGTGCCACTCAAGTACCCAAGATGGTTGCACGATTTCAAGGAAGAAACGAACAGACTGTGACAGATGTGTAGGTCGACCGACCCATGTTTTGGGTCGACCGACTTTTCTGCGGACTGCAGGAATTCCAGAACGTCAGGGACTAGGTCGACCGACCCGTATTTCTGGTCGGTCGACCCCTCTGCTGCACATCGGTCTTCCTTCTTTCGTCAATCCTGAAAAATCATCAAAAACGCGCCTAACAAGTGCGCGAGATCCCAGAAACAAGTCCAAAAAGTCTTAACTACGCAAACACAACGGAAAAGTTGTCCTAAAAACTTAAAGAAAGCAAACTAGAAAGTCTTAACAAAACAAAAAAAATGTCTTAAGAAAAACAAAAACGAGCAAAAAGAAGAAGTCATCCGCGAAGGATTCGGCGTTTCTTTGACCAAGGGCTCTGACTACAGGCTACTCCTTCAGCTATGGTGATTTGGGTAGATGAGTTTCTCTCCACCGTGTAGATAGGTGGGTCATCATCCATAGCTTTAGCCATCCATCTCCCGCGGTTGTCGACTCCTAAGTTGTGGGTCGACACCTTCCTCGGCTTCTTCTTCTTAGGGCTCTTTTCTTCAGCCAAATGATCACTTGCTTGAGTGACCTCGTTCTCTACATCATTTGATCGAGTAAGTGGTACTACTCGATCGAGAACATCTCTCTTCCTACCGCCTATAGACTCTACCACTAGTGTCGCAATTTCTGGAGCATCCAAATCAGCCTCCTGAGCAAGAGATTCACCTGCACATGCCTCAAAACACATCAAAGCCTCCGAAGGATCCTTTGTGAAGGATCCTTGTACATAACATTTACTAATATTATTAAAAACATCAGAAATGTCAATAGAAGAATCCTGCAAAAAACAAGGTTCATCAACCGAGGGTTCGAACGTGTTAGGAACATGTTCATTACTAACACCTACAAAAATAGGTTGATCAGTCAAGGGGTGAAGGTCTAACTCATTGGCTGTATCTAGATCCAAGTCAGTATCATCAACGGGGAGGGAGAGGGAATCAAGTAACCTATCATTCTCATCCTTAAGAATGAGCGACTCTTCAGTGATGGGTGTGATGGGATCACACTCGACAGAAATATCTGGGTTACTAATATCAACGCCCTTATACCTCTCCAAGATTTTTTTGAACTGATGCTCCAACATTAATTTCTCCAAATGATACGGATATGGGACCACAATGCTTGTCGCGGAATCGGCAAGCCTTGGCTCTTTTAATTTCAGAATCTCCGTTGAGTCATTGACGAGAGGAGAGTCAGGTAGCTCAAGAGGCGAATCCACAATCTGCTCAGGAACCCTGGTCGGTCGACCTAGTATAGCGGTCGGTCGACCAGACGCTGTATTATCGGAATTTTTCTGTTTTGTAGAAACTGATCTCACGTCGGGCGTCGAGGTCGGTCGACCTGATGTTGTGGTCGGTCGACCTCCTGACCTGTGCACGGGATCGATTTCTTCGTCCTGAACTTCGGCAGAATCATCCTTTGGGGTTGGTCCATAAGCACGACCACTCCTGAGATTTATAGCATCTAATGTCTCTATGGAACTCTCACAACCAACTGGAGAGCTAGCAATCCGATTAGCTAAGATTGCTAATTGCCTTTCAACACTCTTCACAGCTGCATCTCGTTCTTTTTTTATTTCCGCCCATTTGAGTCATGAAGCTTTGAAGAGTCGTTCTTAATTCAGCCATAGTAGACACGATTGCAATAGCACTGAGAGTACTCAAGTCTTCCTCTCAAAAACCTGTCTTCTAAAACAAAACTAAAAGAAGAGGTAAGTAACGGTCTTAAGGAACCTAAGTTCCTTAAGACAAGAAAAATAAACTAAAAATCTACAAACAAAATTATACCGTCTCCCCGGCAACGGCGCCAAAATTTGACACCCGTCGGTGAGGGGTGTCAAAGATAAGATTTATAAAACCTCAGCTTAAACTAGATAGGATAAGTCAAGGGTCGAACCACAAGGAGACAAGGTTAATTATGTTTGTGAATTTAAAGTCTATTACAAATAACCAAAAAGGGGGGTTTGAATTAAGGTTTGAACTAACAACTAAAAGAGCAATTAAACAAGAGATTTAAAATATGGTAAAAAGGAGATTAGGAACTTTGGTTCCCCATGGTTGAAAACAAGTCAATGAAAGGTAAAATAACCAAATAACACAATCCCAAGGAACAAAGAATAAACCTTTAGGTCAATATTCTACCCAATCCTTACGGTCTTAGGGTTCCTAGAAAAGCACTAAACTTTCGTTCATATGGCAATCCCAAAGTTGTTGTTAAACTAATCCTAATAATCTTTCAATCTTAAGGATTAGTTCACCAACAACAATGGGGGATTGGTAATTCAATCATTAAACTATCAAAATCAAATCTTTACCATGGTTCCCCTAATTTCTAATCACAAGAAATAGCTATGCATGATTTTAACTATGAAATTAACAATAATAAGAACTAAGAACATCAAAGGAATCAACATAATTAAAGATGACAATAAAAGGGAAAACATGTATTGAGAAATAATAAGATGAACAACAAGATTAGTTGAAAGGGAAAGATTAATTGTAGCAAACTTACAAGCTTAATTGGAATTCAAGAACAAAGATTGAAACTTGGAAAGTATTCTCTCTAAACTATGGAGTTTTTTCTAATCTGGACTGCTTGACCTAATTTTGGAGTTTAGGTCTCCTTAAATAAGTTCTAATTACAAGATTAGGAGCAAAGCCCGTGATAAAAATCGCGGAAACACAGTGGGTCGGTCGGTCGACCCACTTTTTGGGTCGGTCGACCTCCTAATGACCTAATAAATTTATTGGACTTTTTGCGGAAACTTCTGGGTCTGTGCTGAGGTCGGTCGACCTACTTTGTGGGTCGGTCGACCTGATTGTCGGGACTGCAGAGCGCGTCGATCTTAAAACAGCTGCCATTTCTTCGTTACTTATCGTAATCAGACGATTCTCGCGGCGTTGGAAAGCTAAGAGGATAAGCTTTCACCTCCAACTGGAATCACTCCATTATCAGCTCTAGAACTCGAGATATAGCCATTTGAAACAGGCTGCAACATCGAAGATCGATTCTTTGCTTATTAAAGCTTTCTTCAGGCCCTGGAATGCGTGCTAGGCTTGTTCTTTCGTGTCCTTAGCTATAAAAATCACTTGAGGACGGATTTGGTTTGAAATCGCCCTTTTTCCGCATAATTCTGCAAAATAGCATAAAAATACGAAAGTAGACAATTGTTGGGAAATAAGGGCCAAAACATAGTATATGAGCGACCAAATGCGTGTAAAAATAGATGTAAAACATCATAAAATAGGCACGCATCACCCACTCTTAAATCCGGCCCTTTTAAAAATAAGGAGGCTTAGCTACTGTTAGCTATGCTTGAGCTTTTCCCTTACGTTTTCCCTTCTTTGTAATCATGAGAACGTCTTGCTTCATGCTCCCACTCAATTTAAGATCCTTCTCGGTCTGTACGAGAAGGGAGTGTAGCTCATGAGGACTTTTCTTCATGTCATTCATGTAATAGTTTGCCATGAATAAGGAAAAACCATCATGAAGTGAATGAAGCATTCGATCAATGATTACGTTCTCACTGATCTTGCAGTTCAGGGACTCCAATTTCTCGACATTCTCAATCATATTGAGAATGTGTGGGCTAACTGGTTGGCCCTTTTGGAGTTTCGCATCGAAGAAGCGACAGGTGTGCTCATATTAAACGATTCTCGGTGCTTTTGAGAATTCGTTTGTGAGCGTGGTGAAAATCTTATTTGCACCATGGAAAATGAAACGTCTTTGCAAATTGGGTTCCATTGCAAAAATGAGTACGTTCTTTATCGCACCCGCTTCCATAACGAAATCACTATAAGGTTGTGATACGTTAGCTCTAGCAGTGGGGCCTGGGTTAGGTGGTAACGGCTCAGTTAAATACTTGAGCTTACCATCAGCTACAACTGCATTCCGTAATGCAACCTCCCAGTCCGCAAAGTTGGACCCATCATTTTTCAGTCGTGTGGACTGATTCATGTGGTCCATGAAAGCCTTAAGCCATGATTCTTTTCTTAGTGTGGCACTAGGCATAGGGGCATCATTATGACCAACCATAGTATTTGCAGTATTATTGTTTTGTTTAGGTGAATTCTACACTGTAAAGAAGAAATTAAAAACATAATAAGCATACCATCGTTTTGTAAATAGTCTAGCAAAAACAGTTTAATGCAATGACTTTAGCATTTATATAATTGATCTTCCTCAAGAACTATATAAACGATCTCAAGACTCAATATTAGTAAATTGATAAGCCAACCTCTTGGCTAATTCTACATTTAGAATTCTTGGTCGATAAATTTCTGTAAATTCTATCTTTAGTCCACCATAACCACAGGATCGTACGAGGGTCATGATGATGTTGAGGTAAAATAAGTCAACAGCTACTACTTACCCAACGTAGAAGGGGTCATATTTAGAGTAAGGTCCTATATGCCTGGCGACGAATAAGGGATTCATATTAATTTGACTTATAAAAGACTAATCTCAATTTTAGGTTATAGAGAAAGATCCCATCATCTTTAATTTTAATTCATTTAAGTGAACAAATATCTAGCACGTGAGAATGAATAAACGAAGGTGATGGCTTTAAGGGAAAAACGTGTGACATCTTTATGTCGACACAGACTAGCATACATACTATATGAGTCAATTTTCATGCAATCCAGGTGGTTTGGTTTAGGCGGAAAAATGATGCAAAACAAACATGTGAATGAAAAACAAAACGGAAATAAAGCAAGTCCTAGTGTGGCCTATCCTACCAAAGAACAAAAAACACAACTTGGAATCCATTCAGCAATGGACCCTGGAAGCTTGTCTTGTCTTGATGCTCCTTCTTGGTGATGTAGTGGGAGTGAGCAATCCGATCTTCGTCTTGGTCTTCTTTATTACATTTGAAGAATTACATAAAAAATCCTATTATTACACTCTAATTCCTAAAAACGTAAAAAAAAAAAAAAAATATTACACAAGGGAGATTCGAGATCTCATAAATACATCAGAAATTATGTTTCCTTCATTACAAAAACATAATTTACTAAGGCCACACTAAGTATTACAAGATACAACTGATTGTAAACGCGTAAATAAATCAATTCATTCATTCAACAATATAATATATATAATGCATCATACTAATAAAATTAATCTTTCAATACATAATTCCGTAATTATGTAGAGTAATTTACCAATCCACCATTTAATGATTTAAATTATGTGATAATTCCGTAATTCATCTCATAATTTTAATCAAACAAACATATTCATATTATCGTATAATATGAATTAATCCAACATTATTTTAAACCGTTTTAAAATAATTAGGTATCAAAACTAGTGAACTATTTCACCCAAAAATTACACATTATATTTATAATGTATTAAAAAAAACTTAAAAGATAAACAGCCCAAAAGCTTTTAGAAATAGCCGAGACAAACCAAGAAAGAAAAAAAAAACAAGGGAGGAAAAACCTCAAAGCGCTGCAAACAAAGAAAAAAACGCTGGAAACAGACTCCAGCGCTTCTAAAAGAGCTGTAAACAAAGCCAAGAACTGCGAACGACGCTTTAAAAGTGCTGTCCACGAAGACTGACGCTTAAAATACACAGCGTCGCAAATTTCCAGGAGAGCGCCGCTCAATAAAAATAAACGACACTTTTACAACGTCACAAAACAGGGCGCGACCCTTTTCAGAAAACGCTGTAAGAGAAAAAGCACAGAAAGCGTCGGAATAAGCAAGAGAATCGCCGGGACAAAAGCGTCGCGGAAAGCGCTGTCAGAAAAGCGCCGAAAACAGCCTGTTTTCAACTTTTTTTTTCCTTTTTTTAAAACTCATGAACTTGAATAACTAATGTCGGGTTGCTAAATACGTGATCGATAACCTTCAAAATTCTAATCTTTATTAGGTATAGTTGTAATCTTAATTATTCAAATTAACCTTTTAAGACGAATATCAAGATTATAGTGGGATCGATTTATTTAGCAAATTATATCATTCAAGAACATGTGAGACGATTTCCTTTTACGTTTTAATTCAGTCCTTATTAAATTAAAACATCTACAAATTTATTATTTTGTTATTTTAACTGATTAATACAACAACAATAATAAATCAAAAAGGAAAACGACAAACACAAAAAAAATAATGTCTCGGCTAAAAAAATTGTGACGGCTGTTTTTTTTTTTTTTTGTCTCAAAACGTTTATGAAAATCATACAAAAATAAATTTCACAAACCTAACGCTCTGATACCACACCACTTGTGGGAAAATATCCTCCTAATCGTTGCATCCAAGATGTCCTGAGAAATAACCTTTCCTGAGCTAGACATTGCAAAATTACCTTTAATTTTGTGTAAGATGAAAGCTAGGGAGAGAGGAGGGAAGTAGTCGTGTAACTCGTGCGCTTTAAATGTAGAGTGAATGTCCTATTTATAGCTGCACACAACCTTGTTATTAGATATCAACTAGGATTCCCCAAATCAGTATTTGGTTCTACCTACAACACTTCATAACAACTGAACAACTTAATAATTCCTCGGACCAAAATTCTATCTTTATAGAATCGGTTATATCTCTTTTGTGTAATGTTTTATCTTATAAATATCTTATATTTATAGTCCACTAATTAAATATAACTTTTATATTTAATTAAATTATTTAATCTTTATTAAATAATTTCATTACACATAATTAAATATAACATTTTATATTTAATTACGAATTAACATTTTAATTTGTCTTAACTAATATTATTTAATCAGTATTAAATAATTATGTCATCATTAGATTAACTAACCGTTTAGTCATATAGGGTATCAATATGATTACATTTTCATCTATTCATATCTTTCAGATTCCATATTTTAGGTGTGACTCTTAGGGACCAGTTGATTACCGCCATCTTTATGACAATAATGTCAAACTTTCTAGCAAGTCAACCGTTATTGATAAATGTGAATCAACTGGCTAAAATACAAAGTATACCCTGTGTTCGTTTAAGAGATCTATTCGTGTTGTCGCACTAACTGTTGAGGACACTAGCTCCAACAGTAAAACACTTTTGACCCGAGTCCATGCCTAATAGACTTCGAGCCTGTGACTGTCACCCACGAATGGCTTATCTGGAATATGTGGTTTGCAAGCTATCACAATTCACATATATACCCGAGGGTTTACCCAGTATGCACCGAAGATAACGGCTGCGGATTCCTCGTTTACAAAAAAAAATTGGAGATGGCTAGCTAGGGCAGTCCATCTAACCAATGGGACATTTGAGAATTTGGTCTAAGTTGTAGTTGCGTTACTAATTCGTCTCATTAAAACTTTTCAACTTTATATAATTTGTTCGGAAACTTCAAATCTTGATTTCGCTACTAATTACACCCTGTAAATACAAGTAAAAGCAGATGAAAAAAAGAAATAAAAGTTTTTAAACGTAAAATATAGACTGATTATTATGATTATGAATTAGGTATATTTTGGCCATGTTCTTTCTGGCTTATTTTCAGCTTGTTTCAGTTCAGCTCAGCTCTATTCAGTTCAGTTCAATTCAGCTCAGTTCAGCTCAGTTCACTTCAGCTCAGTTTCATTCAGTTCAGTTAAATTCAGTTCAGTTCAGTTCAGCTCAGCTCAGCTTCTTTTAATTCATTTCATTTTAGTTCAGCTCGACTTTATTAAATACATCCCACAATATTATTATTATTATTATTATTATAAAAACTGGGCTTTTATTAAAAACGGGAAGAAAAATTACATGAGATTGGTGGGCACCCGAGAAACAAGCTGGGCGCCCACTCCCTTAGCAATAGCAAAACTAAGGCGAGTAAAAATAAAAGCCGCGGTCTTCGATCCAGCATCTTGGGACACAGAGAACTTCTGAATCCGCTTGAGCAAGGAAACAGCATCTTCCCCCAATTCCCCCAAAGAAGAGAAAGAGAAAGGCAAGAAGCCATATCCATGCCCCGCGCACAAGTCCCGATACTTGGCGCACTTCCTCCGAGCAGCATCCAGCACGACCCCTCCTGGCAAGAAATCAGCCATCCCCGATTGATTATTATTATTATTATTATTATTATTATTATTATTATAGTTTTTGTTATGATTATTATTATTATTATATTTATTTATTTATTTATTATACTATTTATTATTATTAATTAATAATTATTATTATGATTATTATTGTTGTTTTTGTTGTTTTTATTATTTCTTACTTCTTCTTATTATTTTTATTATTATTATTATTTTATATATATCTTTATTGTTTATTATTATTATTATTATTACTAGTAAACATGAAAGAGTAGAGAAAATGTAATTGAGAAGTAAAATTTGATAACATTCGAATAATAATATTTGTTAACACAATCGAAATTCATAATCTTGAAAATATAGATATCATTAACAAAGACATTATCTATGTTGCTTCGTTATTGACTTCCGTATCATCTTGACGTGCTTCATTTTCGAGGTCATTATGGACACCAATATCACACCCTATTTTTTTGCAATTTCTTTTCGAACTTTGTCCATGAATTGCTTCTGTTCTTTATCATCCATGTTTGAATCTGTTCTTCCTTTATTACTTTTATGTTGTATAACTTGAATACCAAGTTTATGCATCCGAATGAAATTATGAAGTGTAAAAGCGGATACGATGATTGACATTTGATATTTCGTTGTCATTTGTGGCATGTTTTTTAACACCTCTCACCTTCTCTTCAGCTGACCAAACGTCACTTCAACCGTCATCCTCAAAGATGAATGTCGATAATTAAAATGTTTAAATATTCCACTAGGAGGGTGATGCCCGTCGTTGAGGGTACCAAAGATAAAATTTATAATTCCTAACTTTAACAATAGATAGTGAAAGTCAGGGTCGAACCACAAGGAGGTGGGGAATGTTTATTGTTGAATGTTAATGTTTAAAGGTAACAATTTTGGGGGTTGATTGTGTTGATTACTATATCTAAGACAAAGATTAAAATAAACAATTAATAAAAGATGAGAATAAAATATAATAAAAAGGGATGCTAGGATGTTTGGGTAATAAATAGCTAAGGTAAAATAAATCCTAAGGTCAACATGTATTGCAGTCGCGTAAGGGGGTGTAACATATCTTTTTAGGTCTATGCTACCTAATAGCTCCTTTCGGCCTATGCTATTAGTTCCTAGGTCTCACAATTATTGGGTGTCAACAATAAGGGTGATTCCTAAATCTTAGGTCACATACCTTTCAGTCTTGAGTAACCTAGCCGTCTTAAGGTGTAAACCAATGCCCTTCCCGTATCTTTCAATCTTGGGTAGGTCATTACTAACGTCCTACAAGTCTCCTTTCAGTTTCATTGCAGGGTGTTATAGTCAACAAGGAAAGACGAAACAGGATACAGACGCGAGTGGTCGACCGACCAGCTACTCCAGTCGGCCGACCACAGCCTCGGTTGACCGACCCACTATTTGAGTCGGCCGACCGTGGCTCTGCTACAAGTCGGTTTCGGATTTTATTCTACCCATGCATATTATCCCCTACATCCTAACATATGAAAATTAGCTACTCATGGTTGTTAAGATGATTATGAGAACGGGATTAAACATGGTGAACATAGTAACTAATCTAAGCATGCAAGATTCAAAAAAAGCTTGGGATTTCTATCTTAATTGAATGCAAAAGTAACAAGAACAATAATAAAAGCTAGATTAAAGAGTAATTACCACAATTGGAATTAAGGCAGAACGGAATAAACTTTATTGAATGCTTGAGAATTCTTGAATAATAAACTTGAAACTAAAACTCAACTATATGAAATTGATAAGAACTAGATTCTAAGAGATAGTAGATGATAAAAGGATGATGGATCGTAAAAGATCTCCCTAACCCTAATCACAAGATTAGTTTAAATAGGTAGAAAAATAAGAGTTTCCTAAATACTCTAATTCTAATTTATTTCCGAAAAGAATCGTCTGGGCTTCTGCTGAGGTCGGCCGACTTACTTTGTGGGTCGGTCGACCGCTTCGTATGGACTCAATTGATTTCTCGGGCTTTCTTGAAATTTGGACTTTCATGAACATCAGGCCTGGTCGGCCGACCCGTTTATCTGGTCGGTCGACCGCCTCCCTACGGAAATCTTCGGATTTCTTCTTGTTTTGACTTTTGGCACTTAAATAAAGACTCCAGTTGACTTTCCATTGTTCCTTAATTACGCATAAGACTCGAGGACATGAATTTGGTGCTAAATCGCCCCTTTTCCGCATAAATCTGCAAAAGTGCATAAAAATACGAAAGTACACGATTGTTGGGAAATAAAGGCTAAAACATAGTAAATGAGCGACCAAATGCGTGTAAAAATAGATGAAAAACATCATAAAATAGACACGCATCAAATTCCCCAAACCAAACCCTTGCTTGCCCTCAAGCAAGAAATAGACTCGATCCTAACTAATGGAACGATTTCAATCTCAGAGCGAAATTTACATGTGAGCCTATACCAATGTCAAGAACAAAATGAGATAGTATTTAAATCATGCAAACGAGTTATGGTGTCGTCAAACTTGCAACACTAGAGACTATAGAGACTTTATACTATGGACTCTCGCGGTACGCTCGAGACACTCATGAAGCAAAAGGTGAGTATATGTAAAAGATAGAAAGAAGTATATTTGTCATGACACTCACCTAACTGCGACCCATGAAAACATGCCTGCAATCTAACATGAACAAAAATTCTACAATTTTGTATAACAATCTTATTAAGTGACCCAGATACATGCAATTGGGGTTATGAAAGATATGTGAGGTAAAAGGTAAAAAAGTGGTTAAGATGTTTTTGGGTATGTGGGGTTAGTAGCCAAGCTAGTAAAACCGTTTCCCAACAACATACTTCACAACTTTTGATATTAAGAAGGTGCTCTTTTGTAGCACAACTCTCACATAATAAATAAGAAAGGACTCCCAAATATTTTGAATGAGGTACGGGAGTGATAACATATAAAAGAAAGGGATTTTTTGAACGAAATTTTGAATCTGATGATGACAGGTGGTCGGCCGACTTGTATATGTGGTCGGTCGACCTCTTTTCTGTACGTTTTGACTTTTTCCGTTTTCCTTTTCTTTGCTTCTTTTTCTGAATTTTTCTGTTCTTTTTCTTTTCTTTCTTTTCTTGCTTTCCTTCTTTCTTTTCTCTTTTTGCTCATGATAGCATACAAACCAAGATGCCTCAAAATAAACCAAAGACCACAAATACTAGCTTGGAAGGGTAGGCTAAGTATGGGATGTAGTTTTTTGGGGAAATAAAAAGGCAATTTTGGCTATGTGAAGCTTATGGGTAATTATGAGAAAAGGGATCCCAAATGCACGTACCAAGACTCACAAAACGAGATAGTAAAACAAGTATATAGCAATTCAAGTTCATGTTTATGCATATTGATGTAACATGTTCCAAGGGGAGTACTACTCACATCCTAGACAACTGGTTTAAGAATGAAACCAGGAAATAAAGATCTAAAACTTAGAATGTATAGTAGGTTGCCAAGGTATAAGTCAAGTCTCAAGATATGCAAGTTGACAAAAACTCGTAGATATGCGAAAGACTCTCATACTAAAACAAGTTGACAAGGCAAGGTAAAGGCATAAACATGTAAGATAGCTAAATCATCCTTGAAATACTTTCGTTCCGACTCGACCTATATGCTAAAATAAACGTGCATTTTTTTGGTATTTTTGAATTTTTTCATTTTTTTGTATTTTTCTTGTGTATGCAAGGAAAATAAAGAAAAGAACAATGCAATACGGAAATGCAATAAACGTGTGACATAATGCAATGCATGTAACACGAAACCATTCCCCAAACCAACCCGCACAATGTCCCCATTGTGCATTAGCCTAAGTAAAGGTTTCAGAAAATTAAAAGGAAATGCAAGTAATTAAAACTAAGGAAAAACTGGAAAGAACTCACTGGATTATGAAGCGCATGAGAAAAACCTCCCCAAACCAGCGTAAGCTGGGAGGTTTTGGTGGCCAGCAGTGCCACTTAAGTAACCAAGTCAATTTCGCGATTTCCAAGGAAGAGAAGCGAAAGACCGCAGCGGACAGTAGGTCGACCGACTGATGTTTCTGGTCGGTCGACCTCCTGTGAACCACAAAAAATTTAGCGATGTAGCGACAATAGGTCGACCGAATGATGTTTCTGGTCGGTCGACCCTCTGCGTCCCGGAGGTCTTCGTTTCTTCGTAAAATCTGAAAAAGCAAGAAAGTATGTGCGCCCAACAATGCGCGAGATGCCAAAAACGATTCTAAAGTCTTAACTACTCAAGCATAAAGGAAAGGATCTAAAACTATGAGCAAGCCAAACTAAAAAGTCTCACACAACAAAAAATAAATTGTCTTGAAAACTGCAACTTAAAACAACTATCCGCTAAAGATGCGGAAGATATCCGACCACGGCTTCTGACGGCATGCCGTAGTCTCCACGGTTTTTGCTTTAGTAGCAAAACACATCTTCTTTCCGCTGTCGCAAAGCATATGCGACGGTCTCTCCTCTTGAACTTGCCTCCTCTTCTTCTTCTCCTCCCGATCCACGACGTCTGGGTCCTCATCTTCTTCATAGCTTAGACATCCCATTCCTCCTCTTTGGATGATGACTTCCTTCACTTTGGGTTTCCCCAAACCAATTCCTGCAATAGTCATAATAGAAGTGTCCTCCCTACTCCTCCCAATCTGGGGCGGAGGTGTAAAAACAGATACAGGAACAGGTAATAAAGTGGGAGAAGTAGTGATGACCTCATACTTCTTTTCAGAAGTGATAGCATTACATGTGATGGGGGTCATAGCATCCTTTTTCCTATAAGATAGGCCATAGATAATAGAATGCTTGCCTACTTTGAAGGTTAGAGTCCCAGTGCCTACATCTATAATGGCACCTGCAGTGTGAAGGAAAGGTATTCCTAGAATTATAGGTATATGGGCATCCTCTGGGATGTCCAAAACTACGAAGTCAACTGGGAAGAAAAACCTGTCAATACGCACAGGGATGTTTTCCAATACCCCTATAGGTTCCATAGATGTGCGATCTGCCATCTGGACTGTCATACTGGTTACTGCAAATTCGGTCATTCCTAGTTTTAAGGCAACGCTTAGGGGCATGACACTTATACTAGCACCTAAGTCGCATAAAGCCTTCTTAACTGGGAAGGTTCCTATATTACAGGGGACAGAAAAACTACCAGGGTCCTCTAGTTTATGAGGGGCAACGACATGTGACAAAAAGCTAGATGACTCTTCAGTGAGGGCCACCGACTCAACCTTTTCTAGAGACCTCTTCCTTGCCAAAAGCTGTCTCATAAATTTAAGATAGGAGGGAACTTGTTGAACTAATTCTAAAAACGGGACTTGAACATTTAATGAACGAATCACATCCTTAAATTTGTCAAAAGATACCTGATCCTTTGAAGGCACGAGTCTTTCTGGGAAAGGAGCAGCTGAGGACTCAGTATTTGCAGCCCTTTTTAAAAACCTGGGGGTCTTGTCACCCCGGAAAAGAAAATCCCGCAAGTTATTCGGCAAATCTGGACGAAAGGGAACTTCGGGTTCTGCTTCAGTGGTCGGTCGACCAGTTTCTTCGGTCGGTCGACCAGTTTCCTGTTCAGGTAAAATTTTCGGGTCCTGATCTGTGGTCGGTCGACCAGGATCTTCGGTCGGTCGACCGCCTTCGCTGCTACTCGCCTGTTTTTCTTTCTCGCTCCCCACTTTAGCTCCACTTCGCAGGGAGATGATGTTTAGAGTCTCTTTTTTCTGGTCCGGTTTGGTCGGAAGCTGACCCGGAGCCCTAGTATCATTCTTGCTCGCAATTTGAGCAATCTGGGACTCTAACATCTTCATCCCTGCCTCTCTAGCCTGTGACTCCTTCTGAACCAACCCAATAAGATTTTGGATAAGAGCATCTGTGTTGGGTGGTGGGTTTGAAGGTGGTTGAGGGTTGAAAGGTGGTTTTTGGAAATTTTGTTTATGTGGGGGTATATATGTTGAATTTTGCTGAGGTTGCATGTGTTGTGGGTTTTGAACATTCTGGCTTGTCCACCTTAAGTGGGGATGGATATTATTTTTATTCGGGTAATAGAAGTTGTTCCCACGATAATGTTGAAAAGCGGCACATGTTTCATTAGCTGAAGTACAGAATTTTGACACGTGCCCTTCTCCACCGCACCTCTCACAAGCGAAGGGTCCGTCCTGAACGGCGTTTACTTGGTATATTCCTCCCTTGCTTCCACTTCCTAGATCGAATTTTCCTCCAGCCTCTAATTTTTCCAGTTTGGCTGTCAAGGCCTCAATAGCTGACAGGTTGTATTCAGATTTTCTTTGATTGCCTCTGGAGGTACCATGCTCAGCACGGTGCACAGCAACATCTTCTATCAATTTGAGACCCTTAGTCTCTCCTGAATTATCTTGGAATCTCCCATTAGCTGCAGCATCTAGATTGTGGGGAATAAAGCATGTATTCGCCCCAAACTTGCAGGATTATAATGAAACATACAATTGTGATTATTGTCATAAGTTAATAAAAAGCATGAAAAAGAAATCAACCTTGGGTCCTTGCTTGAATAGGCCTAAGAACAGGAATTAAAGTAAATTTCCTCCTATAACTTGCACCCAAGACTTTGTTTGAGATGATGCCGCGTGTGCTAGAAAGTACTCTCCAATTGCCTTGCAATATGGGGAGAGTTATTGAGGTTTTAGATGTGAGATCTGAGTTTTGGGAGAAGAATGCTCTCAAAACCCTAATTATGAGATTTGTGATTCCTGTAACTGACATAAGGAGAAAGACTCTCCTTATGTAGCTATAAGGGGCGGCCGAATTGGTCTTGGGTAAGGGTGGGCTTTCTCCACTCTTACCTTATTCCTTTGCATGATTCGACCCGTTTTGCTAAATATTATTTGCGGGATTTTTATAATAAATCGCATACGTGTTATCAGATATTAATGCAGTCGATGTATTAATAACGGTCTGATAAAATTACGATATTGTATAATTACCCAAATTAATATAACTGTTTATATTAATACGCGAATACAATATTTAATTAAATATAACTGCTTATATTTAATTTTACGAATTAAACATGTAATCCGTATTAGCTAAAATTATTTAATCCGTATTAAATAATAATCTCAACATCTTATTGACTAATTTAATAGTCAATACCTCTGACTAACTATTTAGTCATATTCGGCATAAATGTGACTGTATTTTCATACCTTCACATCTCTCAAACGTGTCCTATAGGTGTGACGTATAGGGACCAGTTGATCACCGCCATCCGTATGACAATAACGTCAAACTTATCTAGCAAGCCAACCGTTATTGATAAACGTGGATCAACTGGTAATAATACAAAAGTATGCCCTTGTGATCCTTTAAGAGATTTAGTAAGTCATTGTACTAACTGTCAAGGACACCAGCCCCAACAATCTCCCACTTGTCCGTACAAGGGTATGTGCAATGACGTTATCACACTACATGTGGAGGACACAAGTCTCCAACAAACTCCCACTTGTCCGTACAAGTGTAGGTGCGATAACCGAATCTCATATCCTTTTAAAATTTCTCCCACTCAATGTAAGACAATTTGCAAATCCGCATTCGCAAAGGTCGTATCTCACAAGCGATCTGTATCAAGAGTGGTTTCCCCGACTAGAGAGTAACTTAACTGATAAAACGAATCTGTATTCGAGCATGGCCATGCATTTCAGTTACTACTCCTCGAGTGGCCCTGAGAAATGATAAAATCCTGATAAGGGTTTGGATATTTCCCTCAACTCGAATCCTGCCGATATCGCGCAGCATGAAATAACCCAGAAAAAATCCTCTTGGCCCCTGTTACGGTGACCGTGGGAAAGAAACCAAAGTTACCCAAAATCTGCCTTAATCTCAAGAGACAGTTGAAACTCAAAAGACTCGACTCTAAGGAACACTATGGAGGTCCTATCCACGACCCGGCACCCAATGTTATAAAACATTTAGGACTCCATAACGTTGTCACGGGGTGTCCTACGAGATATCCGTATAACTCGCCTTTGTGATTGGTCAGTCAGCCGCGTGACTTATGGCTCGTTGAACCCACCATCAACCAACGTCACAAAATGATTACCTGAGTTATCAGCTCAAGTGGGTAATCAAGGACCAAAACGATGTAATGTTAATCAGTTCACTTTGTGGTGTTCAAAATTGGCGTACAATTCCACATGAAAAACAAAACATTTTATATCATAACAATAAGGTTGAATAGAGTACACGAGAAAATGAATTATTACATGAATTCATAAAAGAGTACTACAACTTAGGAACACATCTAATTCCCATGGAATGAATGTGTCCTTCATGCTTATCACGTGGTAATGCTTTTGTGAGAGGATCAGCTATTTTGTCATCCGTAGCGATCTTATCAATAAATATCTCCTTTTGCTCCACGTAATCTCTGATTAGATGAGCTTTCCGTTGTACATGTCTAGCTTTGTTGCTAGACTTATGCTCCTTAGCTTGGAAGATGGCACCTTTATTGTCACAATAAACGGTGATCGGGTCATTCGAACTAGGTACTACCGTGAGTCCTTGTAAGAATTGACGCATCCATATTGCTTCCTTAGTTGCTTCCGAGGCGGCATAGTACTCGGACTCAGTCGTAGAATCTTCTGTAACACTCTGTTTAGAACTTTTCCAGCTGACAGCAGCGCCATTAAGAGTAAAAACGAATCCAGACTGAGATTTCGAGTCATCTCGATCCGTTTGGAAGCTAGCATCTGCGTAACCCGTGGCGCAGAGCGTCGAGTCGCCTCCGTAAGTCAATCCCCAATCTTTAGTCCTCCGTTGGTACTTAAGAATGTTTTTCACGGCCATCCAGTGTTGTTCACCTGGATGAGCTTGGAATCGACTTGTCATACTCAATGCATATGCTGTGGGGAATAAAACGCGTATTCGCCCTAAACTTGCAGGATTATAATGAAAAATACAATCGTGAATATGGTCATAAGATTAAAAAGATAAGAAAAAGAAATCAACCTTTGGTCCTTTGTGCTTATGGCCTAAGAACAGAAATTAAAGTAAATTCCCTCCTATAACTTGCACCCAAGACTTGATTGAGATGATGCCGCGTGTGCTAGAAAGTACTCTCCAATTGCCTTGCAATATGGGGAGAGTTATTGAGGTTTTTGATGTGAGATCTGAGTTCTGGGAGAAGAATGCTCTCAAAACCCTAATTATTCTTGAGATCTGTTTTAATCAGTAAAACAATCAGTCGTCTCACAAAAGGAGAAGTTCTCTCCTTTTGTAATACTTGGCTGGCCGAGATTGGTCTTGGGTAGGAGTGGGCTTTCCACTCTTACCTTATTCCAATGCATGATTCGACCCATTTTGCTAAAATATAATTTGCGGGTATTTCTTATAAATCGCACACATGTTATCAGATATTAATACAGTCGATATATTAATAATGGTCTGATAAAATACGATATTGTATAATTGGCCAAATTAATATAACTGTTTATATTAATACGCAAATTCAATATTTAATTAAATATAACTGCTTGTATTTAATTTTACGAATTAATCATGTAATCCGCATTAGCTAAAATTATTTAATCCGTATTAAATAATAATCTCAACATCTCATTGACTAATTTAATAGTCAATACCTCTGACTAACTGTTTAGTCATATCCGGCATAAATGTGACTGTATTTTCATACCTTCACATCTCTCAAACGTGTCCTATAGGTGTGACGTATAGGGACCAGTTGATCACCGCCATCCGTATGACAATAACGTCAAACTTATCTAGCAAGCCAACCGTTATTGATAAACATGGATCAACTGATAATAATACAAAAGTATGCCCTTGTGATCCTTTAAGAGATTTAGTAAGTCATTGTACTAACTGTCAAGGACACCAGCCCCAACAATCTCCCACTTGTCCGTACAAGGGTATGTGCAATGACGTTATCACACTACATGTGGAGGACACAAGTCTCCAACAAACTCCTACTTGTCCGTACAAGTGTAGGTGCGATAACCGAATCTCATATCCTTTTAAAATTTCTCCCACTCAATGTAAGACAATTTGCAAATCCGCATTCGCAAAGGTCGTATCTCACAAGCGATCTGTATCAAGAGTGGTTTCCCCGACTAGAGAGTAACTTAACTGATAAAACGAATCTGTATTCGAGCATGGCCATGCATTTCAGTTACTACTCCTCGAGTGGCCCTGAGAAATGATAAAATCCTGATAAGGGTTTGGATATTTCCCTCAACTCGAATCCTGCCGATATCGCGCAGCATGAAATAACCCAGAAAAAATCCTCTTGGCCCCTATTACGGTGACCGTGGGAAAGAAACCAAAGTTACCCAAAATCTGCCTTAATCTCAAGAGACAGTTAAAAGTCAAAAGACTCGACTCTAAGGAACACTATGGAGGTCCTATCCACGACCCGGCACCCAATGTTATAAAACATTTAGGACTCCATAACGTTGTCACGGGGTGTCCTACGAGATATCCGTATAACTCGCCTTTGTGATTGGTCAGTCAGCCGCGTGACTTATGGCTCGTTGAACCCACCATCAACCAACGTCAAAAAATGATATCCTGAGTTATCAGCTCAAGTGGGTAATCAAGGACCAAAACGATGTAATGTTAATCAGTTCACTTTGTGGTGTTCAAAATTGGCGTACAATTCCACATGAGAAACAAAACATTATATATCATAACAATAAGGTTGAATAGAGTACACGAGACAATGAATTATTACATGAATTCATAAAAGAGTACTACAACTTAGGAACACATCCAATTCCCATGGAATGAATGTGCCCTTCATGCTTATCACGTGGTAATGCTTTTGTGAGAGGATCAGCTATGTTGTCATCCGTAGCTATCTTATCAATGAATATCTCCTTTTGCTCCACGTAATCTCTGATTAGATGAGCTTTCCGTTGTACATGTACGTCTAGCCTTGCTGCTAGACTTATGCTCCTTAGCTTAGAAGATGGCACCGCTATTGTCACAATAAACGGTGATTGGGTCATTCGAACTAGGCACTACCGATAGTCCTTGTAAGAATTGACGCATCCATATTGCTTCCTTAGCTGCTTCCGAGGCGGCATAGTACTCGGACTCAGTCGTAGAATCTGCTGTAACACTCTGTTTAGAACTTTTCCAGCTGACAGCAGCGCCATTAAGAGTAAAAACGAATCCAGACTGAGATTTCGAGTCATCTCGATCCGTTTGGAAGCTAGCATCTGCGTAACCTGTGACGCAGAGCGTCGAGTCGCCTCCGTAAGTCAATCCCCAATCTTTAGTCCTCCGTAGGTACTTAAGAATGTTTTTCACGGCCATCCAGTGTTGTTCACCTGGATGAGCTTGGAATCGACTTGTCATACTCAATGCATATGCAACGTCAGGACGTGTGCATATCATGGCATACATGATTGATCCTATTGCCGAAGCATAAGGAATCCGACTCATGCGCTCTTTCTCTTCCAATGTCTTAGCTTCTTGAGACTTGCTCAAGTGAAGCCCAGGAGTCATAGGAAGGAACCCCTTCTTGGAGTTCGTCATGCTGAATCTCTCCAGAATCTTATCTATATAAGACTCCTGACTGAGAGACAACATCCGTCGTGATCTATCCCTGTAGATACGGATGCCCAAAATTCTTTGTGCCTCTCCCAGATCTTTCATCTGGAAGTGGTTTTTCAACCATGCTTTAACCGAAGATAAGAGAGGTATGTCATTCCCAATCAAGAGTATGTCGTCGACATACAGTACTAGGAATACAATCTTGCTCCCACTCGACTTGATATAGAGACATGGTTCCTCGACTGATCGAACGAATCCATTCTCTTTTATCATTTGGTCGAAGCGATGATTCCAACTCCGCGATGCTTGCTTAAGTCCATAGATGGAACGCTTAAGCTTGCAAACTTTCTTAGGATGTTCTGGATCAATAAAACTCTCAGGTTGTACCATGTACAACTCTTCCTCCAAATAACCGTTTAAGAAGGCGGTTTTAACGTCCATTTGCCATATTTCATAGTCATGAAATGCGGCTATCGCTAAGATAATCCGAATGGAACGTAGCATGACTACGGGTGCAAAGATCTCATCGTAGTGCAAGCCTGGCACTTGGGTGAAACCTTTAGCAACTAGTCTTGCCTTATGGATATCTTGTTTACCTTCCACGGCATGCTTTATTTTGTAAAGCCATTTGTATTGAAGGGGACGTACCTTTGCAGGTAGGTCCACAAGATCCCACACGTTGTTCTCATACATGGAGTCCATCTCGGATTGCATGGCTTCTAGCCATAGCTTTGAGTCAGAACTGGTCATGGCACCTTTATAGGTTGAGGGTTCATTACCCTCTAGGAGTAAGACGTCATCCATATCATATTCCTCGACCATACCAATGTATCTGTCCGGAGGAAGATCTCCTAGGTTTCTCAGGAATATCTACCGCAGCCTCGGTTGAAGGAACTGTTTCCTCCAATGGTTGCTCGGTAGTTGGTTCTTGAACCTCCGATAAATCGAAGGTTCTATTACTCGACTTGTTGTCGAGAAATTCTTTCTCTAAGAACGTCGCACTAGCCGCAACAAAAACACGTTGTTCGGTTGGCGAGTAGAAGTAATGACCAAAAGTTCCCTTTGGATAGCCTATAAAGTATGTCTTGACCGATCGCGGGCCGAGCTTATCCTCGTGTCTCCACTTGACATAAGCCTCGCAGCCCCAAACCCGAATAAAGGACAAGTTGGGGACCGTTCCCTTCCATAATTCGTATGGAGACTTGTCAACAGCTTTAGACAGACTTCGGTTAAGAATTAGAGCGGCCGACAAAAGAGCATAGCCCCACAATGAATCAGGCACAACGGTGTGACTCATCATGGATCGAACCATGTCAAGTAAAGTCCGATTTCTCCGTTCGGACACACCATTTAATTGTGGTGTTCTTGGTGGAGTCAACTGTAGCACGATGCCACAGTCTTTAAGGTGTTGATCAAACTTGTGTGAAAGATACTCACCACCACGATCAGAACGTAGTGCTTTAATATTTCTACCCAGCTGGTTCTGTACCCGATTCTGGTATTCTTTGAACTTGTCAAAGGATTCACTTTTATGCTTCATTAAGTAGACATAGCCATATCTACTCAAATCATCCGTGAAAGTGATGAAATACCTATAGCCATCTCGTGCGTTGATCGACATAGGGCCACATACGTCCGTATGTATGAGTCCTAATTGGTCGGCAGCGCGCATTCCAACACCTTTGAAGGAAATACGAGTCATCTTACCGATGAGACATGATTCACACGTGCCATATGATTCGAAATTAAAGGGCGAGATAGCTCCATTATGTATGAGTTGTTTCACGCGTTTCTCATTTATGTGTCCCATACGACAATGCCATAGGTAAGTTTGATCTTTGTCACCTACCTTTAATTTCTTATTATTCACATGTAATATTCCAGTGGTTTGATCTAAAACATAAATTTCATTCATGGAAACTACCTTGCCATAAATCATATTGTGTAAGGAGAAAATACAGCTATTATTCTCTATTACAAATGAAAAACCGAGTTTGTCAAGCGCAGAAACTGAAATAATGTTTTTGGACAAACAAGGAACATAATAACAGTTATATAAAGATAACTCGAATCCACTTGGAAGCTGGATCACGTATGTTCCCCTCGAGATTGCAGCAACACGTGCTCCATTCCCGACACGCAGGTCAACCTCACCCTTGATTAGGGGTTCTTGGTTTCGGAGGCCCTGCACATGATTACATAGATGAGAACCACAACCAGTATCTAGTACCCAAGTTCCGTAACTTGCATGGTTAATCTCAATCATGTGAATAAAAGAAGAAGAAGATATACCAACAGGAGTAACGCGGCCTGCCTTAATGTCCTCACGATACACGGGGCATGAGCGCCTCCAATGCCCAGTCTTGTGGCAATGGTGACATTCCATGCTAGTATCCTTGCTCTTTGTTTTGCCCTGTGAGTTGCTTGACTCACCTGGCCCACTCTTAGTAAATCCTGACTTCTTAAACTTGGGCTTGCCTACTGTTAGGTCGCCCTGAGCTTTAGCCTTCCCTTTACCCTTTCCCTTACTGGAGATCATGAGAACATCCTGCTTCATGCTCCCACTTAACTTTAGATCCTTCTCAGTCTGTACGAGAAGGGAGTGGAGCTCATGAGGAGTCTTCTTCATGTCGTTCATGTAGTAGTTGGCCCTAAAGAGGGCGAACCCATCATGAAGCGAATGAAGCATACGATCAACGATTATGTTCTCACTGATCTTGCAGTTTAGGGCCTCCAGTTTCTCGATATTCTCAATCATGTGAAGAACTGTGGGCTAACAGCTTGGCCCTTCTGGAGTTTCGCCTCAAAGAGGCGACATGTATGCTCATAAGAAACGATTCTCGGAGCCTTTGAGAATTCGTTAGTGAGCGTGGTGAAAATCTTGTTTGCACCATGGGTTATGAAGCGTCTTTGCAAATTGGATTCCATTGCATAGATGAGTACGTTCTTTATCGCACCCGCTTCCATTACGAAGTCGCTATGAGCGCGAACTTCGTTAGCTCTAGCTCCAGTTCCTGGGTGTGTCGGAATTGGCTCAGTTAAATACTTAAGCTTTCCGTCAGCAATGGCAGCATTCCGTAGTGCTGCCTCCCAGTCAGAGAAGTTTGACCCATCATTCCTCAGTCTAGTTGACTGATTCATGGAGTCCATGAAGGCCTTTAGCCAGGATTCACGTGCTAGCTTGGCACTTGGCATTGGGTCTTCACCAGCCATTTTAGTTATACAGCAGTTTTAATGAACGTGTTCTAGACTGAAAAGAAGATAAAACAAAACCATATAAGCAACTCATTGTTGTGATTTAAGTCTATATTAAATTGAATTTAAACTCGTAGACTCATGCATTTATATAATTGATCTCCCTCAAGAATTATATAAACGATCCCAAGACTCAATTTCCGTATATTGATAAGCCCACAGTTTGGCTAATTCCACCGTTGGAACTCTTGGTCGATAGATTTCCGTAAATCCTATCTATTAGTCCATCTCAGTCACTGGATATTATCGAGTGACCATGATGTTGAGATAAAATAAATCATCTGTTCCCACTTACCCGACGTAGAAGGGGTCATATTATGCCTACCGACGAAGAAGGGATTCATGGGAGGCTGATTTATAAAGACTATTCTCAATTTTTGGTTATACGAGGAAGACCCCATCGACTTATATTTATTCATATTAAGTGAACTAAAATCTAGCATATTCGTGAATGAATGAAATAAAGTGATGGCTTGCAATTGACATGTGACATCTGTATTGTCACAGAAAACTAACGCGGAACCTCTACATGAGTCAGTTTTCAGCCATGTTATAGGTGGTTTGGTTTTAGGCGGAATATGATGCAAGCTATTATCGATGAAAGCATAAAATAAATGCGATAAACGTAAATAAAAGTCCTAGTGTGGCCTATCCTACCAAAATAAACATAAAACAACTTGGAATCCACCGTTGGACCCTAGAAGCTTGTCTTGATGTTCCATCTTGGTCCTTGCAGCGGGAGTGAGCATCCGGTCTCCGTCTTTGGTCTTCACAAAATTACTAATTTAAATTACAAAAGTAGTCCTAGATACATTCTAATTTAAATACAAAAGTAATTACATGGCAAAAACCCAAAACCGGAGATTCAAGATCTCAAAATTACAAGCAAGACTGTGTCCCATCATTACGGTGACACAATCTTCTAAGGCCACACTAAGTTACAACCGTTTGCAAAAATTAAATACGTTATTGAAAGCATTCAAGGCATTCACAAGACGATAAATAAAATGCATCAACTAAATAAAATTTATACATGACATAATACTGTTATTATGATTAATAAATTTATACCAAACCACCTTTTAAGATTAAAATTATGTGACTATACCGCTTTAATCACCAATTTTAATAAACATATAATCCATTATTTTAAACTGTTTTAAAACAATATGTATCAAACGAGGGTGAACCGTTTCACTAAATAATATACTATTTCCGTATACAGTATATTATTTTAAGCCATGTGAAAATAAGAAAACAAGTTATTTTCGAAAAAGATAGCCTGAAAGAAGAGCACTCGACCGAGCAACAGAGGCACTCGATCGAGTGTCAGTGTCACTCGATCGAGTGCAGCAGGGGCTCGATCGAGTGACTCGTTAAAACGCAAACGCTGCACTTTAAATCTAAACAAGTTTTTATCTTTTGATATAAAACATGAAAATCAAAAATAAAAACAACAAAAGATCCACATATTGCTAAAAATATCGATTAAATAACAATATGCAAATAAAAAATCGAAAAACAGGATCGATTACAACACAAAAGCACACGCACGAAGCCTGGTACAAGGGCACTCGATCGAGTGCAACAGGGACTCGATCGAGTGCCAAGGCAGAATGCACGGTTTTTCCAAAATTTTAAATCTTATGAAAGACACAATTGTAAAATTTCATGGCCTAAGGCTCTGATACCACTTTTGGGGAATAAAACGCGTATTCGCCCTAAACTTGCAGGATTATAATGAAAAATACAATCGTGAATATGGTCATAAGATTAAAAAGATAAGAAAAAGAAATCAACCTTTGGTCCTTTGTGCTTTTGGCCTAAGAACAGGAATTAAAGTAAATTCCCTCATATAACTTGCACCCAAGACTTGATTGAGATGATGCCGCGTGTGCTAGAAAGTACTCTCCAATTGCCTTGCAATATGGGGAGAGTAATTGAGGTTTTTGATGTGAGATCTGAGTTCTGCGAGAAGAATGCTCTCAAAACCCTAATTATTCTTGAGATCTGTTTTAATCAGTAAAACAATCAGTCGTCTCACAAAAGGAGAAGTTCTCTCCTTTTGTAATACTTGGCTGGCCGAGATTGGTCTTGGGTAGGAGTGGGCTTTCCACTCTTACCTTATTCCAATGCATGATTCGACCCATTTTGCTAAAATATAATTTGCGGGTATTTCTTATAAATCGCACACATGTTATCAGATATTAATACAGTCGATATATTAATAATGGTCTGATAAAATACGATATTGTATAATTGGCCAAATTAATATAACTGTTTATATTAATACGCAAATTCAATATTTAATTAAATATAACTGCTTGTATTTAATTTTACGAATTAATCATGTAATCCGCATTAGCTAAAATTATTTAATCCGTATTAAATAATAATCTCAACATCTCATTGACTAATTTAATAGTCAATACCTCTGACTAACTGTTTAGTCATATCCGGCATAAATGTGACTGTATTTTCATACCTTCACATCTCTCAAACGTGTCCTATAGGTGTGACGTATAGGGACCAGTTGATCACCGCCATCCGTATGACAATAACGTCAAACTTATCTAGCAAGCCAACCGTTATTGATAAACGTGGATCAACTGATAATAATACAAAAGTATGCCCTTGTGATCCTTTAAGAGATTTAGTAAGTCATTGTACTAACTGTCAAGGACACCAGCCCCAACATATGCAACGTCAGGACGTGTGCATATCATGACATACATGATTGATCCTATTGCCGAGGCATAAGGAATCCGACTCATGCGCTCTTTCTCTTCCAATGTCTTAGCTTCTTGAGACTTGCTCAAGTGAAGCCCAGTAGTCATAGGAAGGAACCCTTTCTTGGAGTTCGTCATGCTGAATCTCTCTAGAATCTTATCTATGTAAGACTCCTGACTGAGAGACAACATCCGTCGTGATCTATCCCTGTAGATACGGATGCCCAAAATTCTTTGTGCCTCTCCCAGATCTTTCATCTGGAAATGGTTTTTCAACCATGCTTTAACCGAAGATAAGAGAGGTATGTCATTCCCAATCAAGAGTATGTCGTCGACATACAGTACTAGGAAGACAATCTTGCTCCCGCTCGACTTGATATAGAGACATGGTTCCTCGACTGATCGAACGAATCCATTCTTTTTTATCACTTGGTCGAAGCGATGATTCCAACTCCGCGATGCTTGCTTAAGTCCATAGATGGAACGCTTAAGCTTGCAAACTTTCTTAGGATGTTCTGGATCAATAAAACCCTCGGGTTGTACCATGTACAACTCTTCCTCCAAATAACCGTTTAAGAAGGCGGTTTTAACGTCCATTTGCCATATTTCATAGTCATGAAATGCGGCTATCGCTAAGATAATCCGAATGGAACGTAGCATGACTACGGGTGCAAAGATCTCATTGTAGTGCAAGCGTGGCACTTGGGTGAAACCTTTAGCAACTAGTCTTGCCTTATGGATATCTTGTTTACCTTCCACGGCATGCATTATTTTGTAAAGCCATTTGCATTGAAGGGGACGTACCTTTGCAGGTAGGTCCACAAGATCCCACACGTTGTTCTCATACATGGAGTCCATCTTGGATTGCATGGCTTCTAGCCATAGCTTTGAGTCAGAACTGGTCATGGCACCTTTATAGGTTGAGGGTTCATTACCCTCTAGAAGTAAGACGTCATCCATATCATGTTCCTCGACCATACCAATGTATCTGTCCGGAGGAATGGAGACTCTTCCCGACCTCTTTGGTACCTCAGGAATATCTACCGCAGCCTCGGTTGGAGGAACTGTTTCCTCCAATGGTTGCTCGGTAGTTGGTTCTTGAACCTCCGATAAGTCGAAGGTTCTATTACTCGACTTGTTCTCGAGAAATTCTTTCTCTAAGAACGTCGCACTAGCCGCAACAAAAACACGTTGTTCGGTTGGCGAGTAGAAGTAATGACCAAATGTTCCTTTTGGATAGCCTATAAAATATGTCTTGACCGATCGCGGGCCGAGCTTATCCTCGTGTCTCCACTTGACATAAGCCTCGCAGCCCCAAACCCGAATAAAGGACAAGTTAGGGACCGTTCCCTTCCATAATTCGTATGGAGTCTTGTCAACAGCTTTAGACGGACTTCGGTTAAGTATTAGAGCGGCCGACAAAAGAGCATAGCCCCACAATGAATCAGGCACGACGGTGTGACTCATCATGGATCGAACCATATCGAGTAGAGTTCGATTTCTCCGTTCGGACACACCATTTAATTGTGGTGTTCCAGGTGGAGTTAATTGTAGCACGATGCCACAGTCTTTAAGGTGTTGATCAAACTCGTGTGAAAGATACTCACCACCACGATCCGAACGTAGTGCTTTAATCTTTCTACCCAGCTGGTTCTGTACCCTATTCTGGTATTCTTTGAACTTGTCAAAGGATTCACTTTTGTGCTTCATTAAGTAGACATAGCCATATCTACTCAAATCATCCGTGAAAGTGATGAAATACCTATAGCCCTCTCGTGCGTTGATCGACATAGGCCCACATACATCCGTATGTATGAGTCCTAATAGGTCGGCAGCGCGCATTCCAACACCTTTGAAGGAAATACGAGTCATCTTGCCGATGAGACGTGATTCACACGTGCCATATGATTCGAAATCAAAGGGCGAGATAGCTCCATTCTGTATGAGCTGTTTTACGCGTTTCTCATTTATGTGTCCCATACGACAATGCCATAGGTAAGTTTGATCTTTGTCACCTACCTTTAATCTCTTATTATTCACATGTAATATTTCGGTGGTTTGATCTAAAACATAAATTACATTCATGGAAACTGCCTTGCCATAAATCATATTGTGTAAGGAGAAAATACAGCTATTATTCTCTATTACAAATGAAAAACCGAGTTTGTCAAGCGCAGAAACTGAAATAATGTTTTTGGACAAACAAGGAACATAATAACAGTTATATAAAGATAACTCGAATCCACTTGGAAGCTGGATTACGTATGTTCCCCTCGAGATTGTAGCAACACGTGCTCCATTCCCGACACGCAGGTCAACCTCACCCTTGATTAGGGGTTCTTGGTTTCGGAGGCCCTGCACATGATTACATAGATGAGAACCACAACCAGTATCTAGTACCCAAGTTCCGTAACTTGCATGGTTAATCTCAATCATGTGAATAAAAGAAGAAGAAGACATACCAACAGGAGTAACGCGGCCTGCCTTAATGTCCTCACGATACACGGGGCATGAGCGCCTCCAATGCCCAGTCTTGTGGCAATGGTGACATTCCATGCTAGTATCCTTGCTCTTTGTTTTGCCCTGTGAGTTGCTTGACTCACCTGGCCCACTCTTAGTAAATCCTGACTTCTTAAACTTGGGCTTGCCTACTGTTAGGTCGCCCTGAGCTTTAGCTTTACCCTTACCCTTACCCTTACTGGAGATCATGAGAACATCTTGCTTCATGCTCCCACTTAATTTCAGATCCTTCTCGGTCTGTACGAGAAGGGAGTGGAGCTCATGAGGAGTCTTCTTCATGTCATTCATGTAATAGTTGGCCCTAAAGAGGGCGAACCCATCATGAAGTGAATGAAGTATTCGATCAACGATTATGTTCTCACTGATCTTGCAGTTTAGGGCCTCCAGTTTCTCGATATTCTCAATCATGTGAAGAATATGTGGGCTAACAGCTTGGCCCTTCTGGAGTTTCGCCTCAAAGAAGCGACAGGTATGCTCATAAGAAACGATTCTCAGAGCCTTTGAGAATTCGTTAGTGAGCGTGGTGAAAATCTTGTTTGCACCATGGGTTATGAAGCGTCTTTGCAAATTGGATTCCATTGCATAGATGAGTACGTTCTTTATCGCACCCGCTTCCATGACGAAGTCGCTATGAGCGCGAACTTCGTTAGCTCTAGCTCCAGTTCCTGGGTGTGGCGGAATGGGCTCAGTTAAGTACTTGAGCTTTCCGTCAGCAATGGCAGCATTCCGTAGTGCTGCCTCCCAGTCAGAGAAGTTTGACCCATCATTCCTCTGTCTTGTGGACTGATTCATGGAGTCCATGAAGGCCTTTAGCCAGGATTCACGTGCTAGCTTGGCACTTGGCATTGGGTCTTCACCAGCCATTTTAGTTATACAGCAGTTTTAATGAACGTGTTCTAGACTGAAAAGAAGATAAAACAAAACCATATAAGCAACTCATTGTTGTGATTTAAGTCTATATTAAATTGAATTTAAACTCGTAGACTCATGCATTTATATAATTGATCTCCCTCAAGAATTATATAAACGATCCCAAGACTCAATTTCCGTATATTGATAAGCCCACAGTTTGGCTAATTCCACCGTTGGAACTCTTGGTCGATAGATTTCCGTAAATCCTATCTATTAGTCCATCTCAGTCACTGGATATTATCGAGTGACCATGATGTTGAGATAAAATAAATCATCTGTTCCCACTTACCCGACGTAGAAGGGGTCATATTATGCCTACCGACGAAGAAGGGATTCATGGGAGGCTGATTTATAAAGACTATTCTCAATTTTTGGTTATACGAGGAAGACCCCATCGACTTTTATTTATTCATATTAAGTGAACTAAAATCTAGCATATGCGTGAATGAATTAAATAAAGTGATGGCTTTGCAATTGACATGTGACATCTGTATTGTCACAGAAAACTAACGCGTAACCTCTACATGAGTCAGTTTTCAGGCATGATATAGGTGGTTTGGTTTTTAGGCGGAATATGATGCAAGCTATTATCGATGAATGCATAAAAATAAATGCAATAAACGTAAATAAAAAGTCCTAGTGTGGCCTATCCTACCAAAATAAACATAAAACAACTTGGAATCCACCGTTGGACCCTAGAAGCTTGTCTTGATGTTCCATCTTGGTCCTTGCAGCGGGAGTGAGCATCCGGTCTCCGTCTTGTCTTTGGTCTTCACAAAATTACTAATTTAAATTACAAAAGTAGTCCTAGATACATTCTAATTTAAATACAAAAGTAATTAGATGGCAAAAACCCAAAACGGAGATTCAAGATCTCAAGATTACAAGCAAGACTGTGTCTCATCATTACGGTGACACAATCTTCTAAGGCCACACTAAGTTACAACCGTTTGCAAAATTAAATACGTTATTGAAAGCATTCATTAGACATTCAACAAGACGATAAATAAAATGCATCAACTAAATTAAAATTCATACATGACATAATACTGTTATTATGATTAACAAATTTTTACCAAACCACCTTTTAGGATTAAAATTATGTGATTATACCGTTTTAACCACTTTAATTTTAATAAGTTTATAATCCTATTATTTTAAACCGTTTTAAAATAATATGTACCATACGAGGGTGAACTGTTTCACAAAATTAATAATATACTATTTCCGTATATAGTATACTACTAAAGGCCATGTGAAAATAAAACATGTTATTTTCGAAAAAAAAAAATAAAAACGAGTCTGTTACAGGGGGGAGGTCGACCGACCTAAACATGTGGTCGACCGACCTCCAGCCGAAAAACGGAAACTTTCTGCAACAGCAAAATCGGTCGACCGACCTATCAATTAGGTCGACCGACCAACAGGCAGTAAAACCGAATTTCAGAAAACGCAAGTCGCTGCACCTTTTGAAATCAAAACAAGTTTTTACCTTTTAAACTTTGATTAAAACAAGTAAATCAAAATTAACATCAACAAGGGTTCACATATTGTCAAGAATATCGATTAATTAACAATATGTAAACAGGAATCGAAAATCAAGATCGAAACCTCACAAAGGAAACTTTTTTAAAAAAAAACAGAAAACTCACAGGAGGCGGTCGACCGACCGCAACAGGAGGTCGATCGACCGACTCAGCGGCAAAACATTTTTTTTTTTTTTTTCAGATTTTAAAACTTATGAAAAACACAAAAGTAAAATTTTCATGGCCTAGGGCTCTGATACCACTTGTGGGGAATAAAGCATGTATTCGCCCCAAACTTGCAGAATTATAATGAAACATACAATTGTGATTATTGTCATAAGTTAATAAAAAGCATGAAAAAGAAATCAACCTTGGGTCCTTGCTTGAATAGGCCTAAGAACAGGAATTAAAGTAAATTCCCTCCTATAACTTGCACCCAAGACTTTTTTTTGAGATGATGCCGCGTGTGCTAGAAAGTACTCTCCAATTGCCTTGCAATATGGGGAGAGTTATTGAGGTTTTAGATGTGAGATCTGAGTTTTGGGAGAAGAATGCTCTCAAAACCCTAATTATGAGATTTGTGATTCCTGTAACTGACATAAGGAGAAAGACTCTCCTTATGTAGCTATAAGGGGCGGCCGAATTGGTCTTGGGTAAGGGTGGGCTTTCTCCACTCTTACCTTATTCCTTTGCGTGATTCGACCCGTTTTGCTAAATATTATTTGCGGGATTTTTATTATAAATCGCATACGTGTTATCAGATATTAATGCAGTCGATGTATTAATAACGGTCTGATAAAATTACGATATTGTATAATTACCCAAATTAATATAACTGTTTATATTAATACGCGAATACAATATTTAATTAAATATAACTGCTTATATTTAATTTTACGAATTAAACATGTAATCCGTATTAGCTAAAATTATTTAATCCGTATTAAATAATAATCTCAACATCTTATTGACTAATTTAATAGTCAATACCTCTGACTAACTATTTAGTCATATTCGGCATAAATGTGACTGTATTTTCATAACTTCACATCTCTCAAACGTGTCCTATAGGTGTGACGTATAGGGACCAGTTGATCACCGCCATCCGTATGACAATAACGTCAAACTTATCTAGCAAGCCAACCGTTATTGATAAACGTGGATCAACTGGTAATAATACAAAAGTATGCCCTTGTGATCCTTTAAGAGATTTAGTAAGTCATTGTACTAACTGTCAAGGACACCAGCCCCAACATAGATAGGCCCTGTTGTCATCATAGAGGCCATTGTAGAACTGGTTGCAAAGAAACCATTGTTCGAATCCGTGATGTGGTATGGATCGAACAAGTCTCTTGAACCTGTCCCACGCCTCACTAAAATCTTCATTGGGGCCTTGCTTGAAATTAGTAATCTGCGCTCTTAAGGCATTAGTCTTTGATGCAGAATAATATTTCCTGTAGAATGCCAAGGCTAGGGTATTCCAATCTGTGACTCCCGCAGCAGTGCGGTCTAAATCTCTGTACCACTCTCTCGCAGCATCCCTAAGAGAGAAGATGAACATGGTCTGTTTAATCTGGTCCTGCGTCACTCCTTCTGGGGGTGCTATAGAACATATGTAATCTGTGAAGATTTCAATATCCTTAGCAGCATCCTCATTGGCCGAGCCTCCAAATTGGTTTCTTTCAACCATAGTTATTTAGGCGGGCTTGGTCTCGAATGGCTTCCCAGTACCTGCAGGTAAAGTGAACCCTTTGTATAGGTCCTTTGCCTGAGGCATGGAGTGACTGGCAATAGTAGCTTCTTCTGTCATGTTTTCTTCTTCTTTTGGAAAAACTGGAAAGTAGGTAAAAGGTGGTGTTTTTGGTGAAAGTGGATTGATGGGTGAATTTGGTTGTGAAGGTGGTGTTTTTGGTGAAGATGGTAATGATGGTTATTCAAATAAGTCTTCTTGAAATAAGGAAGATGGTGAACCTCCTTCCTGATTTGCTAGAAGTTGCTTTCTCCTTTCTCTAAGGGTCCTCTCAAGCTCGTGGTCAAGTGGTAGGAGTTCTCCTTGTACTGACCTGCGCATAAGATGGAAACTACAAGAAAAAAGTGAGAAGGTTTAAGGAACAAAAAGTTCCTTAAACAAAGAGAAACAAAAACAAAAAACAATAAACACTGGCGTCACCTCCCCGGCAACGGCGCCAAAATTTGATGTCCGTCGTTGAGGGTACCAAAGATAAAATTTATAATTCCTAACTTTAACAATAGATAGTGAAAGTCAGGGTCGAACCACAAGGAGGTGGGGAATGTTTATTGTTGAATGTTAATGTTTAAAGGCAACAATTTTAGGGGTTGATTGTGTTGATTACTATATCTAAGACAAATATTAAAATAAACAATTAATAAAAGATGAGAATAAAATATAATAAAAAGGGATGCTAGGATGTTTGGGTAATAAATAGCTAAGGTAAAATAAATCCTAAGGTCAACATGTATTATTGCAGTCGCGTAAGGGGGTGTAACATATCTTTTTAGGTCTATGCTACCTAATAGCTCCTTTCGGCCTATGCTATTAGTTCCTAGGTCTCACAATTATTGGGTGTCAACAATAAGGGTGATTCCTAAATCCTAGGTCACATACCTTTCAGTCTTGAGTAACCTAGCCGTCTTAAGGTGTAAACCAATGCCCTTCCCGTATCTTTCAATCTTGGGTAGGTCATTACTAACGTCCTACAAGTCTCCTTTCAGTTTCATTGCAGGGTGTTATAGTCAACAAGGAAAGACGAAACAGGATACAGACGCGAGTGGTCGACCGACCAGCTACTCCAGTCGGCCGACCACAGCCTCGGTCGACCGACCCACTATTTGAGTCGGCCGACCGTGGCTCTGCTACAAGTCGGTTTCGGATTTTATTCTACCCATGTAACACCCCAAGAGTATGAGAGAAAAGTTGTCCCACATCGTTAGAATATGAGGCTTGTGATATGTTTATAATAGCTTCCACCCACCACTTAGTAACAAGGCCTTGTGCTTTTGGGCTTCAGTGAGGACAATTAACGGGCCCAAAAGTGCACACTCATCTTATTGGGTATGTGTTACGACGGTGGCGGGTCGGGTTGTTACAAATGGTATCAGAGCGACCCTGCGACCGTGTGGTGAGCCTGTGGTCGGGAGTACCAGGACACACACCTAGCGGGGGAGGATTCTGGCCCTGGTTGTGGTCAAGTTTGAGGCACAACGAGGACGTTGTGTTCTTTAAGTGGGGGAGTTTGTAACACCCCAAGAGTATGATATGAGTTTGTGTGGAGGTTTGTCCCACATCGGTAGTTTGAGAGGCTTGTGATATGTTTATAATAGCTTCCACCCACCACTTAGTAACAAGGCCTTGTGATTTTGGGCTTAAGTGAGGACAAATAATGGGCCCAAATGCTTACCTCCCATCTTATTGGGGTGTGTTACGACCGTGGTGGGTCGGGTACTTACAAATGGTATCAGAGCGACCCTGCGACCGTGTGGTGAGCCTGTGGTCGGGAGTACCCGGGTCACACACCTAGCGGGGAGGATTATGGCCCTGGTTGTGGTCAAGTTTGAGGCACAACGAGGACGTTGTGTTCTTTAAGTGGGGGAGTTTGTAACACCCCAAGAGTATGAGAGAAAAGTTGTCCCACATCGGTAGAATATGAGGCTTGTGATATGTTTATAATAGCTTCCACCCACCACTTAGTAACAAGGCCTTGTGCTTTTGGGCTTCAGTGAGGACAATTAACGGGCCCAAAAGTGCACACTCATCTTATTGGGTATGTGTTACGACGGTGGCGGGTCGGGTTGTTACAACCCATGCATATTATCCCCTACATCCTAACATATGAAAATTAGCTACTCATGGTTGTTAAGATGATTATGAGAACGGGATTAAACATGGTGAACATAGTAACTAATCTAAGCATGCAAGATTCAAAAAAAGCTTGGGATTTCTATCTTAATTGAATGCAAAAGTAACAAGAACAATAATAAAAGCTAGATTAAAGAGTAATTACCACAATTGGAATTAAGGCAGAACGGAATAAACTTTATTGAATGCTTGAGAATTCTTGAATAATAAACTTGAAACTAAAACTCAACTATATGAAATTGATAAGAACTAGATTCTAAGAGATAGTAGATGATAAAAGGATGATGGATCGTAAAAGATCTCCCTAACCCTAATCACAAGATTAGTTTAAATAGGTAGAAAAATAAGAGTTTCCTAAATACTCTAATTCTAATTTATTTCCGAAAAGAATCGTCTGGGCTTCTGCTGAGGTCGGCCGACTTACTTTGTGGGTCGGTCAACCGCTTCGTATGGACTCAATTGATTTCTCGGGCTTTCTTGAAATTTGGACTTTCATGAACATCAGGCCTGGTCGGCCGACCCGTGTATCTGGTCGGGCGACCGCCTCCCTACGGAAATCTTCGGATTTCTTCTTGTTTTGACTTTTGGCACTTAAATAAAGACTCCAGTTGACTTTCCATTGTTCCTTAATTACGCATAAGACTCCAGGACATGAATTTGGTGCTAAATCGCCCCTTTTCCGCATAAATCTGCAAAAGTGCATAAAAATACGAAAGTACACGATTGTTGGAAAATAAAGGCTAAAACATAGTAAATGAGCGACCAAATGCGTGTAAAAATAGATGAAAAACATCATAAAATAGACACGCATCAAATTCCCCAAACCAAACCCTTGCTTGCCCTCAAGCAAGAAATAGACTCGATCCTAACTAATGGAACGATTTCAATCTCAGAGCGAAATTTACATGTGAGCCTATACCAATGTCAAGAACAAAATGAGATAGTATTTAAATCATGCAAACGAGTTATGGTGTCGTCAAACTTGCAACACTAGAGACTATAGAGACTTTATACTATGGACTCTCGCGGTACGCTCGAGACACTCATGAAGCAAAAGGTGAGTATATGTAAAAGATAGAAAGAAGTATATTTGTCATGACACTCACCTAACTGCGACCCATGAAAACATGCCTGCAATCTAACATGAACAAAAATTCTACAATTTTGTATAACAATCTTATTAAGTGACCCAGATACATGCAATTGGGGTTATGAAAGATATGTGAGGTAAAAGGTAAAAAAGTGGTTAAGATGTTTTTGGGTATGTGGGGTTAGTAGCCAAGCTAGTAAAACCGTTTCCCAACAACATACTTCACAACTTTTGATATTAAGAAGGTGCTCTTTTGTAGCACAACTCTCACATAATAAATAAGAAAGGACTCCCAAATATTTTGAATGAGGTACGGGAGTGATAACATACAAAAGAAAGGGATTTTTTGAACGAAATTTTGAATCTGATGATGACAGGTGGTCGGCCGACTTGTATATGTGGTCGGTCGACCTCTTTTCTGTACGTTTTGACTTTTTCCGTTTTCCTTTTCTTTGCTTCTTTTTCTGAATTTTTCTGTTCGTTTTCTTTTCTTTCTTTTCTTGCTTTCCTTCTTTCTTTTCTCTTTTTGCTCATGATAGCATACAAACCAAGATGCCTCAAAATAAACCAAAGACCACAAATACTAGCTTGGAAGGGTAGGCTAAGTATGGGATGTAGTTTTTTGGGGAAATAAAAAGGCAATTTTGGCTATGTGAAGCTTATGGGTAATTATGAGAAAAGGGATCCCAAATGCACGTACCAAGACTCACAAAACGAGATAGTAAAACAAGTATATAGCAATTCAAGTTCATGTTTATGCATATTGATGTAACATGTTCCAAGGGGAGTACTACTCACATCCTAGACAACTGGTTTAAGAATGAAACCAGGAAATAAAGATCTAAAACTTAGAATGTATAGTAGGTTGCCAAGGTATAAGTCAAGTCTCAAGATATGCAAGTTGACAAAAACTCGTAGATATGCGAAAGACTCTCATACTAAAACAAGTTGACAAGGCAAGGTAAAGGCATAAACATGTAAGATAGCTAAATCATCCTTGAAATACTTTCGTTCCGACTCGACCTATATGCTAAAATAAACGTGCATTTTTTTGGAATTTTTGAATTTTTTCATTTTTTTTGTATTTTTCTTGTATATGCAAGGAAAATAAAGAAAAGAACAATGCAATACGGAAATGCAATAAACGTGTGACATAATGCAATGCATGTAACACGAAACCATTCCCCAAACCAACCCGCACAATGTCCCCATTGTGCATTAGCCTAAGTAAAGGTTTCAGAAAATTAAAAGGAAATGCAAGTAATTAAAACTAAGGAAAAACTGGAAAGAACTCACTGGATTATGAAGCGCATGAGAAAAACCTCCCCAAACCAGCGTAAGCTGGGAGGTTTTGGTGGCCAGCAGTGCCACTTAAGTAACCAAGTCAATTTCGCGATTTCCAAGGAAGATAAGCGAAAGACCGCAGCGAACAGTAGGTCGACCGACTGATGTTTCTGGTCGGTCGACCTCCTGTGAACCACAGAAAATTTAGCGATGTAGCGACAGTAGGTCGACCGAATGATGTTTCTGGTCGGTCGACCCTCTGCGTCCCGGAGGTCTTCGTTTCTTCGTAAAATCTGAAAAAGCAAGAAAGTATGTGCGCCCAACAATGCGCGAGATGCCAAAAACGATTCTAAAGTCTTAACTACTCAAGCATAAAGGAAAGGATCTAAAACTATGAGCAAGCCAAACTAAAAAGTCTCACACAACAAAAAATAAATTGTCTTGAAAACTGCAACTTAAAACAACTATCCGCTAAAGATGCGGAAGATATCCGACCACGGCTTCTGACGGCATGCCGTAGTCTCCACGGTTTTTGCTTTAGTAGCAAAACACATCTTCTTTCCGCTGTCGCAAAGCATATGCGACGGTCTCTCCTCTTGAACTTGCCTCCTCTTCTTCTTCTCCTCCCGATCCACGACGTCTGGGTCCTCATCTTCTTCATAGCTTAGACATCCCATTCCTCCTCTTTGGATGATGACTTCCTTCACTTTGGGTTTCCCCAAACCAATTCCTGCAATAGTCATAATAGAAGTGTCCTCCCTACTCCTCCCAATCTGGGCGGAGGTGTAAAACAGATACAGGAACAGGTAATAAAGTGGGAGAAGTAGTGATGACCTCATACTTCTTTTCAGAAGTGATAGCATTACATGTAACACCCCCATTTATTTAAGAGCCTTTAGCAAGACATTCTCAAATAAATAGAACTGTTACCATCTCGGAATGTCCGAGGTAGTGAATAACAAAGTAAAACAAACCAAAATACTTTATATAAAACTGATTAAATTTAAACTTTTGACATTACAACGACTACGCAAAGAATAAAAGTACAACTGATAACATCTAAGTAGGTGATCTAAGTCTAAGTAGGTCCAAGCCATGTCTCACTCCATGCCCAAGCTCCTAATCCATCTGGCTCTGACCTGTAAAATCTACTCCCCATTCCGGATCATCGTAGGTGTACACGAATACACTGTCAACCTCGCGGTTGAGTAGGATAACACAAAAATCATAATGCAATAAATGATGATATGCAAATGCTTATGACATGCTCGAGCTCAATCTCAATCTCATTCTCAAACCCGTAACACCCAGCCATACCGAACCTCCCGGCAGACTATAATCGGCCGTCGCCGAACACCAGCTCAATAGCTGATAAGACACCAGGCCTGGTCTGCAGAACCACCCTGGGCTTTATGTCAGAACAATATCTGATCCATATCTTTCTCAGTAACCAATGCATAGGTCATGCTCATGAATGCAACACTAAAATAAATAACCATTAAATACCATGCTCATATAACTCATACTTGCATCCAAAACATACAATGCAACATCCATTCATAACACATCACAGAGTAAACATCCAGTCATAACACTTCATAGAGTATAGTGTCAGTGTATCCTACCTGGATAGCAATATAGTCCAATAGCAAGCCACCAAGTAAACAGAATTATGCCACTTCAAAACCGTCACCTAAAAATATAATATACATAATTACTCACTAATATAATTACGTAAACAATTATTATCCGTCCACTTAAATCAAATTAATTAATTAAATTAATTAATTAATCAAAACAATTACGCCTAAAGAGGTCGTACTAAACGTTGCTCAATTCAATTATCTTAATAAGTCGATTAACAAAATATCGTCACAAAACCCATAATATAAATAGTCATCAAAATAGTTATTATAAATACTAATAACAACTAATAGTAATAATAATAATAATAATAATAATAATAATAATAATAATAATAATAATAACATATATTAACAATAATAACACATAAGAAATTTATCGTTAATTTAGCTATAACTCGAAAATTGTTAAATATTCATCAAAAAGAAGAAACCAAACTTTCAGAAAACATATTTGAAATGTGTGGCTAATCTCGCTATATTTCTGAGACTAAGCTTTGCCTAGCATCAACGAAAATGGATAACAACAATTATATCGAAATTCAACTACGGACTAATGCTATCAAAATGACATGCAATTAAGTACTGCATCATCAAACAATGAAATGAAACACATTAAATCATGTAATTAACCATACCACCACCAGATATACAATTAAAAACACAAATTTGGGATTAAAATTTGTTCAAGAGCTACGGTAAACAACAATTCTGGAAATAATTAAGAATTGGGGATGTTAGACTTGTGGTAGAACTAAAAAAAACGTAAATGCTAAGAAAGATTAAAGTATGAGAAATTGAAGAAAAAAACGAAGATACCTTTCTGGGGATTTGTTTGGTAATCTAGGATTCTTGGTGTAACGGACTATGGAGGCAGAGGAGAGAGTAGGGTATTAGGGTTTGTCGAGTGGGGTTTGAGTTTGTCGATGAACAAAAAGTATGAGGTAGGGTTTTGTTTGCTCTCAACCTTAACCCGAGTCCACAACCCATCACGCATCTCGAGGTAATATCCCGCTCTTAACCCGTAACTTAAAATAAACGAGTACGTATAAATTCTTTACACTAATTAAATTATGTAATTAGTGTTAGTAAATATTAATTAAATTAATTATAAAAGTATTACGACTTAATTAAAAATGGAAATTAAGTATAGATGAGAAATACATATAAAATATATTAAATTATAAATGTATTATTAAAATTAAAGAAATACGAATGAAACGTCATTTTATGAAATAATCATCAAATTTAAAATAATTATGAAATACGAAATAATCGTAGAAATACGATTTATAAAATAATAACAGTTTACGTAAAATACTTTATAAGTATTCCATTTCAAATACTTGTATAAAACACGGTTTGACTGCCGTTGAGCGAGGCTAAAATACGGGGTATTACAGTCTTCCCTCCTTAAAATGAACTTCGTCCCGAAGTTCGCTACCCCGTTACGAAAAAATCACCCCACAAGCATAAGACAAACACAAATAGTACATATATACATAAGCTCTAAAACGCGAAGTGTTACATTCTATCCCCCTTAAGAAACTTTGTCCCCAAAGTTTAACTTACGATAGAAGCATATGACACTTAAGAAACGCAACATTGACCAAAACATAACAAATTAAAACAGCAGACTCCATGCATGGTCAATCTCCGTCAGCCAAACATAACATACCACTTAGCCAGATCGTAAACCATCTAAATTTTTAATCCTATCCTCCTTAAAACATGGTTACGTCCCCGTAACCCGATTATAAAATTCCACGTTCATTGCTCAAGAAGATCACCGAATCAACAGTCACAAATTATCTGATAAGTTAAGTGCTCTATACTGGGCAACTAGTATCCGACTTTTAAAGCAACAAAACATATTTGTCAATTTCATGCTGCGCAATAAAACAAAATCAAGGTAACCAACATCTATACCCTTGGAAATTTTGACACAAAACTAACACCTTTACATCGAGGTAGACAATCAGCTAACTCATGGTTCACACTTGCCAAATTAAAACATTTCATGCTCATACTCAAATTATGGAGGCAAAACTCTTGTTTATGCACATAAGAGAGAATGACATCAGGCAAATTTAATTAATATAATAAAACACAGAGCAATGGCATATTTCACGAGATATACTCTAATCATAGACTAGCAAGTCAGCTTAGCATTTCTAGATATAAATAAGTTAATATCACTTAGGTACATTTCTCATTCACTCACATTACATCATTTATCATCAACTAGTAATAAATATAACTTGGAAGATAGGAGGTTTATATCATGTGGAACAATTTCATATTCAGGCAAAATTTCATCAACATGTAGCTACAGATTTTGTCATGTGGCAAAACAATTACCTTAATCGTCAACACATCAAGTCTTAGTATGAATCAGTGGCAATTCATAAACATGAATCAAATGAAAATTTTACAAAGCTACAGATCGAAAGCAAGACTACACGGTGACATTCTGACTCTTCTTCACTATAACATTATTCCTGTAAATTGTAACTCATGTATTATAAAAAAAAAAAAAAAAAAGCGATAGAAGAAAACGAATTCACAAGACTAGCACTCCCATAACACGCATGTCAACCAAGTTACTAATTCAATATGTTGTGATCAAATATTTAAACATAGCAATATGCAATTCACTGTGTGGCATCACAATATACATGAAGTAGTTATAGAGATCATTATCGTAGGGAACTAGACAAAGATGTACCATTATTATATGAAGGAACATCAACAAGATTCGTATTGTTCAAATAATCACAATTAACTATCACAATTAGATTGCTATATAACTTTTACTCATGACACCATGCTAATAAGTTTACCAGTTAAATCTCATTCTACCACTTGCCAAGACTCTACTTTGACGAACATGATTTTAACATCACCTATGAACACCACATAAAACTCACCGAACTAAACAAGTTAATATTATCACATAATAAAGTTCATATTCATGTCATATGCATAATGCTCATGCTACTAATGTCGTATCATAAAATTACATCGTTGCCTTACAGAGTTCATATTTAATTAAACTTTTATATAGAAAACTTGCTTAACTTATAATTTCAACAATCTAATATCATGCTACAACTTTCAAAATTATAAATAAATAACCGCTTGTCTATTATAGTTTTTAGAAGATATAATGAATTAACTAATCATAGTAAAAAGGATCAAATGCAAAGCGTAAGGAAATTACTTATAACAAATTTTACAACTCAATTGGTCTGAACAAAACTTTACAACAATTAAACAGAAAATTGAGCAACTTGCAAAGTTTACTATCAAATAACGGCTCGTTAAGATTTTACGTGGCTTATCATTTTGAAAACGTGAATGAATATTCTAAACAATGGAGTTGGACTTATTCAAAAAAAAAATAACCACGTTTTAAATGATTTATTTTTCAAATACATGAGTCAAAACAGAATTGTACAGTGACAATCTGACCACTGTCGACTAAAATATTTATTTCTCGCAAAAATAACTCGTATTAACATGAAACCAAAAGCATTGGGAAGTCGGAAGGTTATCACCCATAAAATTTTCATATTCATATAGAGAACTCATTTTAAATGGCAGCCCGTACAAACAAGGTAACATTCTGGACAATTATTATTATTACTATATTGGTTCCCAAAAAAAAGAATTACTTCACATTATCACATTTACACATAACCATTCTTCCTTCAAAACATGTTGACATATCTTTTGAAGCAAAGAAATCACATTGCATCATATTAACATTTATTCGTTATCTCAAACTGTAATTCTCATCTATAAAATGGTAAGGATTGCGAAACTGAAAAGTAGGATCAACTAAATAACTCAATAGTTGTATATGTAGAAATAAACGAATTAGTTTCTACCATCGTAACGACCACAACTTATTATTATTAAATTACGTAAATATAAACTAGGAATCACAAAGGTGTCCCTTATTGATTACCATCCTTATAACTGAATTAAATATATATAATTAGACGTACAAATTGGCATGTAATTTTTAACACATAACCATATAAAATTCATGGCTTAGGGCAACACATTCCGCATATTACTAGACATGGATTGCTAAGGCAATTAGTAAAATAACAACAATCATAAATCTCAAAATTCGATCAAAATTGCCTAGTAAGCCAAACAGTAAACTCTTGCAAAGAATAAGACATTCAAAAAAAAGAAGTGTATACACACTTAGAATAACAACAAAATAATTATCAACGGACACGACATCCGTTTCGGTCTACTAACTTTGCATATAAGACTTAACTTGATTCCACATCATGTAACAACATTGCATGGTTGGCTTTACTAACCATTCCAGTCAATCATGTTTATATCTCTCCTACATCTAACCTCTTAGGTAGCTATAGCTTACGGTGCTTCTATCATCAACTCTATCATTATGCTATATCTCTATCATTATGCTCTCAAAACCCTAATTATGAGATTTGTGATTCCTGTAACTGACATAAGGAGAAAGACTCTCCTTATGTAGCTATAAGGGGCGGCCGAATTGGTCTTGGGTAAGGGTGGGCTTTCTCCACTCTTACCTTATTCCTTTGCGTGATTCGACCCGTTTTGCTAAATATTATTTGCGGGATTTTTATTATAAATCGCATACGTGTTATCAGATATTAATGCAGTCGATGTATTAATAACGGTCTGATAAAATTACGATATTGTATAATTACCCAAATTAATATAACTGTTTATATTAATACGCGAATACAATATTTAATTAAATATAACTGCTTATATTTAATTTTACGAATTAAACATGTAATCCGTATTAGCTAAAATTATTTAATCCGTATTAAATAATAATCTCAACATCTTATTGACTAATTTAATAGTCAATACCTCTGACTAACTATTTAGTCATATTCGGCATAAATGTGACTGTATTTTCATACCTTCACATCTCTCAAACGTGTCCTATAGGTGTGACGTATAGGGACCAGTTGATCACCGCCATCCGTATGACAATAACGTCAAACTTATCTAGCAAGCCAACCGTTATTGATAAACGTGGATCAACTGGTAATAATACAAAAGTATGCCCTTGTGATCCTTTAAGAGATTTAGTAAGTCATTGTACTAACTGTCAAGGACACCAGCCCCAACATAGATAGGCCCTGTTGTCATCATAGAGGCCATTGTAGAACTGGTTGCAAAGAAACCATTGTTCGAATCCGTGATGTGGTATGGATCGAACAAGTCTCTTGAACCTGTCCCACGCCTCACTAAAATCTTCATTGGGGCCTTGCTTGAAATTAGTAATCTGCGCTCTTAAGGCATTAGTCTTTGATGCAGAATAATATTTCCTGTAGAATGCCAAGGCTAGGGTATTCCAATCTGTGACTCCCGCAGCAGTGCGGTCTAAATCTCTGTACCACTCTCTCGCAGCATCCCTAAGAGAGAAGATGAACATGGTCTGTTTAATCTGGTCCTGCGTCACTCCTTCTGGGGGTGCTATAGAGCATATGTAATCTGTGAAGATTTCAATATCCTTAGCAGCATCCTCATTGGCCGAGCCTCCAAATTGGTTTCTTTCAACCATAGTTATTTAGGCGGGCTTGGCCTCGAATGGCTTCCCAGTACCTGCAGGTAAAGTGAACCCTTTGTATAGGTCATTTGCCTGAGGCATGGAGTGACTGGCAATAGTAGCTTCTTCTGTCATGTTTTCTTCTTCTTTTGGAAAAACTGGAAAGTAGGTAAAAGGTGGTGTTTTTGGTGAAAGTGGATTGATGGGTGAATTTGGTTGTGAAGGTGGTGTTTTTGGTGAAGATGGTAATGATGGTTGTTCAAATAAGTCTTCTTGAAATAAGGAAGATGGTGAACCTCCTTCCTGATTTGCTAGAAGTTGCTTTCTCCTTTCTCTAAGGGTCCTCTCAAGCTCGTGGTCAAGTGGTAGGAGTTCTCCTTGTACTGACCTGCGCATAAGATGGAAACTACAAGAAAAAAGTGAGAAGGTTTAAGGAACAAAAAGTTCCTTAAACAAAGAGAAACAAAAACAAAAAACAATAAACACTGGCGTCACCTCCCCGGCAACGGCGCCAAAATTTGATGTCCGTCGTTGAGGGTACCAAAGATAAAATTTATAATTCCTAACTTTAACAATAGATAGTGAAAGTCAGGGTCGAACCACAAGGAGGTGGGGAATGTTTATTGTTGAATGTTAATGTTTAAAGGCAACAATTTTAGGGGTTGATTGTGTTGATTACTATATCTAAGACAAATATTAAAATAAACAATTAATAAAAGATGAGAATAAAATATAATAAAAAGGGATGCTAGGATGTTTGGGTAATAAATAGCTAAGGTAAAATAAATCCTAAGGTCAACATGTATTATTGCAGTCGCGTAAGGGGGTGTAACATATCTTTTTAGGTCTATGCTACCTAATAGCTCCTTTCGGCCTATGCTATTAGTTCCTAGGTCTCACAATTATTGGGTGTCAACAATAAGGGTGATTCCTAAATCCTAGGTCACATACCTTTCAGTCTTGAGTAACCTAGCCGTCTTAAGGTGTAAACCAATGCCCTTCCCGTATCTTTCAATCTTGGGTAGGTCATTACTAACGTCCTACAAGTCTCCTTTCAGTTTCATTGCAGGGTGTTATAGTCAACAAGGAAAGACGAAACAGGATACAGACGCGAGTGGTCGACCGACCAGCTACTCCAGTCGGCCGACCACAGCCTCGGTCGACCGACCCACTATTTGAGTCGGCCGACCGTGGCTCTGCTACAAGTCGGTTTCGGATTTTATTCTACCCATGCATATTATCCCCTACATCCTAACATATGAAAATTAGCTACTCATGGTTGTTAAGATGATTATGAGAACGGGATTAAACATGGTGAACATAGTAACTAATCTAAGCATGCAAGATTCAAAAAAAGCTTGGGATTTCTATCTTAATTGAATGCAAAAGTAACAAGAACAATAATAAAAGCTAGATTAAAGAGTAATTACCACAATTGGAATTAAGGCAGAACGGAATAAACTTTATTGAATGCTTGAGAATTCTTGAATAATAAACTTGAAACTAAAACTCAACTATATGAAATTGATAAGAACTAGATTCTAAGAGATAGTAGATGATAAAAGGATGATGGATCGTAAAAGATCTCCCTAACCCTAATCACAAGATTAGTTTAAATAGGTAGAAAAATAAGAGTTTCCTAAATACTCTAATTCTAATTTATTTCCGAAAAGAATCGTCTGGGCTTCTGCTGAGGTCGGCCGACTTACTTTGTGGGTCGGTCGACCGCTTCGTATGGACTCAATTGATTTCTCGGGCTTTCTTGAAATTTGGACTTTCATGAACATCAGGCCTGGTCGGCCGACCTGTTTATCTGGTCGGTCGACCGCCTCCGTACGGAAATCTTCGGATTTCTTCTTGTTTTGACTTTTGGCACTTAAATAAAGACTCCAGTTGACTTTCCATTGTTCCTTAATTACGCATAAGACTCGAGGACATGAATTTGGTGCTAAATCGCCCCTTTTCCGCATAAATCTGCAAAAGTGCATAAAAATACGAAAGTACACGATTGTTGGGAAATAAAGGCTAAAACATAGTAAATGAGCGACCAAATGCGTGTAAAAATAGATGAAAAACATCATAAAATAGACACGCATCAGAGGGGCATGCTTATATTCAGGCACATGGTTTCTCACGTTTGGATGGCTAATAGGAGACAAATACCCAAGTGTATTCGGGTATCCCGAATCCACCAAATAATATTTACCTACAAAAGTTTATATATAAAAATATAATTTTTAGACGTAATATGTTTAGATAATAAAAAAAATGAAATACATGCCACATTTACCAGATTTAGACGTAAAATGTTTAGATAAAAAAAAAATTAATGTTTTGGAGTAAAATACTCAAATGTTGCTTTTGTTAATTTTAAAACACAAGAAAAGAAAAAAGCAAAGTCCACTAGAGTTGACTACAAAAAAAATACCTAAAAATTAATATATATTTTAATATAATTGTTTTTTAAAAAATCGCAAATATGTATTAATCAAACATTTTTTTTATATTATTATTATTATTATTTAGTACACTTTAATTAAACTGAAGTTATTTCTATTAATTTCAGCTTTATTCAGCTCAGTTCAGTTCAGCTCGATTAAATTCAGTTCGGTTCAGTTCAGTTCAGCTCAGCTCGATTCAGCTCAGTTCAGTTCAGTTCAATTCAACTCAGCTCAGCCCTATTCAGTTTAGCTCTAAAAATTCAGAAATAACAGGGTCTTACCGCCTCATGTTAATAATTTGGATTGATCTTTTGAAGACGTTGATTGCAACATCTGTACACTTGCACTTGATTATCGCTGATAAATAATTAAAGATTTTGATGTGAAATTCCCAAGGAGAGATGACGAAGCTTCATCAATATATATACTTAAAAAAGGAACTTTTCGATAGATTTTATTGGCTATTGTTTTAGAGTAATTTCATTGGCTATTACTTTGGTTAAATAAATTAAGTATATAAATAAAAAGGTAATTAAATAGCAATAAAATATCAGTTGAATAATTATTGTTTTTAGAGCGATTACGTTGGATATTACTTTCATTAAATAAATTAAGTATATAAATAAAAAGATAATTAAATAGTAATAAAATATCAGTTGGATAATTATTAAATTAGTTAACAAAATAATTGATGTCATTGGCTATTGTTTTAGAGCAATTTCATTGACTATTACTTTGGTTAAATAAATTAAGTATATAAATAAAAAGATAATGAAATAATAATAAAATATCAGTTGAATAATTATTGTTTTTAGAGCGATTACTATGGCTATTACTTTGGTTAAATAAATTAAGTATATAAATAAAAAGATAATTAAATAATAATAAAATATCAATTGACTAATTGCTGAATTAGTTAATAAAATAATTGATTGTAAATTAAGAGTTTTGGCTACCGTGGAGTTATGGTATATTTTGTTGTTTCCCTTCTCATATTTAGTTAAAAAGTATAAATAGATGTATGGATGAATATATTAAGTGCTTAAGTTTACGAGGTATCATTAAAAAAAATACGAGCTACCAAATACAAACACATAAGAATATGAGCTAATGTAAAAAAATACGAGTTTAAGAGAATCACGAACTAAAAATACAAGCACAGAACAATGCGAGTTATTACCTAAGAATACGAGCTATTATAAAAAGAATACGAGCTAATGTAAAAAAATATGATCTATTAAGATAGGACGAGCTTTAAAATACGAGCACAAATGAATAAGAGCCAATGAAAAAACAATACACGCTATTAACATAAGACGAGCTTGAAAATATGAGCACAAATGAATACGACTACGAGATTAAAAGGATCACGGAGTTAAATATACAAGCACATAAGAATACGACCTATTAAGATGAGAATACGAGCTAATTAAACATAATACGAAAACACGAGCTAATTGAAACACTTCTCAAGCTAAAAAAAATAGAACCAGATTTGCAATACGTCATATTTCATGATATAATAGGCACTTAAGAATTAAGATTACGAGGTATAATTTTAAAAGAATACAAGCTACAAAATACGAATATATAAGAAATACGAGCTAATGTAAAAGGAATAAGAACCTAAAAGAATCAGGAACTAAAAAATACGGGCACATAAGAAGGCGAGCTATTAACGTAAGAATGCGAGCTAATAGAGATATTAAGCTAAGAACACGAGCTAATGTAAAAAAATACGAGCTATTAAGATAAGAATACGAGCTAATGTAAAAAAAACATATGAGCATATAAGAGGATCAAGAACTTACAAATACGAAGAATCAGGAACTAAAAAATACGGGCACATAAGAAGGCGAGCTATTAACGTAAGAATGCGAGCTAATAGAGATATTAAACTAAGAACACGAGCTAATTAATGTAAAATATACGAGCTATTAAGATAAGAATACGAGCTAATGTAAAAAAAACATATGAGCATATATAAGAGGATCAAGAACTTACAAATACGAGCATATAAAAATATGGGCTAATGTAAAAAAAGAATATGAGCTAATTTAAGAAGAATACGGGCTAATAAGATAAGAATACGAGTTATTAAGATAAGAATACGAGCTAATGTAAAAACTATATGAGCTAATAAGATAAAAATCTGAGCTATTAAGATAAGAATACGAGCTAAAGTAAAAAGAATATGATCTAATGTAAAAAAAATACGAGTTAATATTTAAAAAATTTGACTTTCAACTATCTTCATATATTAGAAATATTGGATAAAAAGTTATTTCAAGATCGTGCTCAAATGAAAAGTATAGAAGTTATTATAAAAATATATGTGCTTAAAATATTATTTTGACAGTGATGCGTAATATATAAGTGTCTTTCCAAGACCATTGAATTGGACGTACATGTTTCCGTTTCTATTGGAATTTCATGTTGTTCCGATCATAGATCTGATGTTTCATTAGCCATAAAAATCAATCATACTTAAATTATTCTCTATATATGCCTATTAATCTATTATAGAAGATTAACTGTTAGGATAATTACTTTGAAACCATATTAAGATATTACCCGGGCAACGCCCGGGCATGAATTCTAGTATGTACTATAACAAAATCGAAATAAAAATAAAGTTTGTAACTTAGATAAAAAAATTTAAACCTTTTTTTTTCGAAATTTAGACAAATTTCATCTACTTCTCGGTCCTTAAGTTCTTATCCACCCAAACACCCAACAACCTAAACCCTGAAAATATTAAACCCTAATCCTCAATAATAAACTCTAATCCTCTAACTATTTTATAATTTGAAATATTTTATACTCCCTCCTATTCAACATAACCTTCCCTATTTTCTTTTTCGTCTATTCACACTAACTTCCATATTCCCTTATTTAGTAAAGTTTTTATACATATTTTAATGACCTTACCCACCACAATAGCCACCATACTCATATTTTATACTTATTTTAATCACCTTACTCACAACAATTATCCTCACAAGACATACTCTCTCCAATTACCCAACACCACACCAATACTTTCCCATATAATAATCTCCTCCTTATTCTTTGTGCCTTCCCCAAATAGGAAAGGTCACCAATACTTTCCCATATAATAATCCCCTCCTTATTCTTTGTGCCTTCCCCAAATAGGGAAGGTTATGTTGAATAGGAGGGAGTACTAGTTAATTGAATGTTAGACTTTTTGTGCAAACTTATTTGTATAATATGTGTGCGCAAACTTATTTGTATAATATGTACGCGAGTACGAGATTTGTATGTTTTAGAATTTATATTCTAAAAATGGTTTTGGGAAGAGATAGGTAATTTGGCTGATCAACGTATCCCGTGCGGGACGGAGGCGGGTTTGAATAGTTCAACCCGCCGCGGGTCATGGGGCAGACGTGGGTACGCATTATAGTTCGCGGATACGCGTGCATATTTCTCCTCCTCCGCACTCACCCGCCCCATTGACATCCTTGAGTAGACGTGACAAAATTCACTCGTGGTCGTAATGCTAATGCGATTTAAACAGATTCCATTTGGATGAAGCAAATAGTCCCGTTTGATAGATTTTCTAGATCAACAAATCTATGATTGACATATCTATCACTAGATTGCACGGATCAAGTACTATTTGTTTAGCCCAAAATCTGCGTTTTCAGCACCGGGCCCAAAAGAGAAGTAAAGCACCAGAAGCCCATCACCAGAGCAGATCATATGAAACAGAAGAGGAACGTTGAAGCACAAGAACAAGTCAAAACCCTAAAGGAATATCTCCCTATATCCACTCCTACATTCCAGGGCCAAAGCAGAATCAGTTAAGCTAAAATCCGCGGCTATAAAAGAGAAGCGAGGGAATTATTTTCTCATCCAGTTCACACGTTGTAAACTTTACTACTTACGCAAACACTTATACTCATACAAAGAAGTGAAATCACTCGATCATAGTAAAAATATTGGTGGGATTCTGTTCCCCCCGCGGTTGTTTCCCTCATTGGGTTTTTCCGCGTCACCAAAACCCTCTTGCGTCACTCTTTATTTCTTTTGTTCTTTATATTCGTTTATACGTAAGATCTTCATATTGGTTGACACTTTGACCCGCATCACATAAACTCGACCCGTTAGAAATTTTACCAAAACAATTTGGCGCCACCGTGGGGCATAGTGTGCATTCCAATATTTAAAATTGTTATCTCGTCACAACAAGCATGTCTGGAACCAAAGCTAACCTTTCCAGTTCTCAGAGCATGCCAGCGCAGTCCAGTGGGACCAACCCTACTGTGTCTGTTGGTCTCGCAGGACCACCCCTGGTCGTAAGCCAGACCACAGCCTCAAGAGTTGTGGTCCCATCCAGCAGACCTCCTCAGATTCCCAGATCACCCCCTGTGTCTGCTTCCCCAAGGCAGAGCAGAGAGAGCAGCCCTAGCAGGAGTGGAGAAGCTCAGATGCCCGGAGTAGGTCAGCAGCCGCAAGCTCCCCGTACAGATCCAATGCAGATGGTGGTTCAGGGAATGAGTGCTCTGCAGAAAGCCATAGAGGGCCTGAAGAAGGACAATCTGGACCTGAGAGAGCAGATCGCCGCAGTCGCACGTCCAGAGCAGCCGTTCAGAATGTTGCAGCCAGGGCCTGCGCAGACCTTCAATCCCTTCGGGAGAGCGGGGTTAAACCGGCCAATTCCCCATGAGATCGTCACTAGGCTGGATCTAGGCGTCACCACCCCGAGCAGTGGCCCAGAGATACTGGATCTGGACTCGTCTGTGTTTGGAGCACCACAGTCCAGACCAGTTCAGCCTGCAGGTAATCCAACACCTTGTTTTCCCCCTGGGACTGATCCTTTGATTTTTTCAGGTACCCCTCCGCAGCCTACCATCGGGCGAACGCCAGAGATCTCAGTAGGAGCAGCACCCGCGCGTGAACCAGTCCAGAACTGGAGGGTGGCAAGGAGGAGCACCAGCGCAGTCAGCAGTTGGTTGGCATCCAGGACCAGGCTTCAGTTCATCCGTGGCAGCCAATCAACCAGCCGCAGGACCTTGGGGAGGAGCCCCTCCAGGCTTCTTCCCTCCGCCAATCAACCCGACCTCAGGTCCCTGGGGAGGAGCCCCTCCAGGCTTCTTCCCTCCGCGAGTCAATCCATTCCCTGGAGCAGGCAGTCACTCAGACCAGCGCTACCAGGAGTTGAAAGACATGATCACCAAGATACCTGGTATGCCAAGGCCAATGAAGAAAGCTTCCCAGGACAGTTATGCAGATTCACCATTTATCGACAATATCGCCCTGATCAAAGGCCCAAGAGGTTTGTGCCACCAACCATGACACTATATGATGGTACGGCCGACCCCCTGGACCACATAAATCAGTATAAGCAGAAAATGATGGTGGTAACCGCAACCGGAGCACTTAAGGAGGCTTGCATGTGCAAAGGATTTGGGTCAACCCTATCCGGAGCAGCCCTGCACTGGTTTGTGGGATTGCCCAATCGCAGCATCTCCTCCTTTGCAGATCTGGTTAATGCCTTTAATCAGCAGTTTGCTAGCAGCATGAAACTAGAAAAGCAGACCAGCGATCTATACAGAATTGTTCAAGGATTCGAGGAAACCACTCGAGATTACCTCACCAGGTTCAACAAGGAGAAGGTTGCCATTCCACATTGTGATGTACCCACTACCATCGAAGCCTTCCGCAGGGGGTTACATCACGATTCAGACTTGTACAAGCAGTTGACAATGCACCCATGCACTGCCTTTGCTGATGTACAGGCCCAGGCAGTTGCAGCCATGAGGCTAGAAGAGGACGCTGCCTCCAGAAGAAATACCTATGACACAGAACCTGTGTCCAGGAAAGCACCAGTAGAAAAAAGGGGCGAAAGATCAAAGCCCTACAGCAAGCCAGTGAGCAAAGTATCTGAGAGCACCGGTGGTAAAAATGATGCAGATCCACCTCCGAAGGTCAGCGAGTATGGCTTTACCACCGGGATGGCAGGCTTGCTGAAGGCCTTAAAAGAACTCAAGGGAGTCAGATGGCCAAAGAAGAAAGAGGAGCGACCCAACGACTGTCGTGATGCTAGCAAAAGATGTGAATTTCATGATGACATAGGCCATACTACGGATGAATGCTATACCCTCAGGAAGGAGGTCCGATTCCAGTATGACAGAGGCAACTTGGATCATCTGCTCCCAGAGAAGTCACCAGAGTCAATGCAGCCAGCCAGATGCAGCCCTCACCAGCTCCTCCTTGCAATAGAATTGTCAAAGTCATCACTGGAGGATCAGAGCTGTGTGGACTCACCTACTCAGCAGCCAAAAGGCGTGTAACTGCAGCTAAGGGAGACAAGCCAGAATCATCATGCAGAATAGCAAGGCAGGACCTCCCAGCAGTGACTTTTGACGAGACAGATGTAGAAGCCGTACCAGAGCAGCACCATGATGCCCTGATTATCACATTGAACATCGACAATTGTGAGGTCAGGAAGGTCATGGTGGATACAGGCAGCTCCGTCAACCTGCTAATGCTGGATACACTAAAGAGCATGGGATTTGACGAGAAGGACCTGACAAAGAAAACTATTCCTCTGGTCGGATTCAGTGGAGAAACAGCGCATACCCTGGGGGAAATCACCATCCCCACCTACGCCGGAGGGCTGAACAAACAGGTAAGGTACTTAGTTATTGATGGTCCATCTACTTACAATGTTATTCTTGGCAGGCCCTGGATCCACGAAATGCGAGCAATCCCGTCAACGTATCACCAGTGCCTGAAATTTCCTACATCGTGGAGAGTTCAGGAGATACGGGGAGACCAGGAGGAAGCCAAGGATTGTTACAAAGTAGCTCTCAAAAGGACCACCAGACCACCAGCTGCCAGAGCATAGCAACTACAGCAACTGCACATCCAGGAGGAGTACATCGAGCCCCAGCAGGCAGAAATCAATGAGGTCCACCTGGATGAGCAGCATCCAGAAAGAACCGTGTTCGTAGGCTCAGAGTGCTCTGGAGATCTACGCCAGCAACTCCTCCGGCTGCTCAGAAAGAATATGGACTGTTTCGCCTGGTCCCACAAAGATATGATTGGTATAGACCCAGAGATCATAACACACAAGCTCAGCATAGATCCAGGATTCAAACCAGTGCAGCAGAAACGCAGGAAATTCGCAGCAGAAAGACACCAGATCATAAACCAGGAGGTGGATAATCTTCTAGAGGCAGGAAAGATCAGGGAAGTCAAATACCCAGAATGGCTATCCAATGTAGTGGCGGTACCAAAAAAAATGGTAAATGGAGGGTCTGCGTGGATTTCACAGACCTGAATAAGGCCTGCCCCAAGGACCCATTCCCCTTGCCACATATAGATGCTATGGTGGACGCCACTGCAGGCCACGAAATGTTGACTTTCCTAGATGCCTGGAGCGGGTACAACTAGATCAAAATGGACCCGGCAGACCAGGAGAAGACAGCATTCAGGTCCGAAAGAGGCATCTACTGCTACAATGTAATTCCCTTCGGACTTAAGAATGCAGGTTCTACGTACCAGCGGCTCGTCAACATGATGTTCAAAGACCAGATAGGACGCAATATGGAAGTATACATAGACGATATGGTGGTCAAATCCAAGCAATCGGCGGACCACACCCAGCACCTGGAGGAAACATTTAACACCCTCCAAAAGTACAAGATGAAACTAAATCCAGCTAAGTGTACCTTTGGAGTTTCTAGTGGGAAATTCCTGGGATATATAGTAACACAGAGAGGGATAGAAGCCAGCACAGAACAGATTAAAGCAGTTCTGCAGCTGCAATCACCCCAGAAGCCAAAAGATGTGCAGCGTCTGACGGGAAGAATAGCAGCCCTGAGCAGGTTTATATCCAGATCCTCAGACCGGTGCAAATTATTCTATGATATTCTTAGAAAAAGTCAAAAGTTTAATTGGACACCATAGCACGAAAAGGCATTCCAGGAACTAAAACAGTACCTGAGCAGCCCACCCCTGCTATCCAAGCCAGAGCAGGGGGGTCCTGCTTCTGTACCTCTCAGTAACCGAAGCAGCAGTAAGTGCAGTTCTGGTCCGACAGCACGAAGGAGCTCAGCACCCGGTATACTACGTCAGCAAGTCACTACTGCCAGCAGAAGCAAGGTATACCTCACTTGAGAAACTAGTATTGGCATTGATCACAACATCTTATAAGCTGCGCCCATACTTTGAGTCTCATACCATCTCGGTGGTTACTAATCACCTCCTCAAGACGGTCATTAGAAAGCCAGAACTATCAGGACGAATGGCTAAGTGGTCTATGCACCTCAGTGGATATGATCTCCAGTTTGAACCACGCACAGCCATAAAGTCACAAGCCCTCGCAGACTTCGTCTCCGACTTCAGCCCAGCACTCCAGACCCAAGCAGAGCAGGAAATCCTGCATCTACACCAAAGTGCCAAGCCAGGTACTTGGGAATTACGAGTAGATGGGGCATCAAACGCCAGAGGGTCAGGAGTTGGGTTGATCCTTAGATCATCAGAGGGTGACCTGATCACCCAAGCAGTTCGATGTGAGTTCAAAACCACCAACAACGTAGCTGAGTATGAAGCCCTGGTCCTGGGACTACAATTGGCCCTGGACATAGGAATCAGCTGCATCAATGTGTACAGTGATTCACAACTAATCGTGAACCACGTCAATGGAGCATACGAAGCAAGAGACCCCACAATGGCGGCCTACTTGTGTGTAGCAAAGGAGTTAATCGGCAGATTCGCAGAATTCTGCATCTAGCAAGTACCCAGAGAACAAAACGCAGAAGCAGATGCACTGGCAACTCTGGGCTCCACCTTCAAACCAGCTGAAGTAGCTAATATACCTATCACCCATGTTCTCAAACCAGCCATTCCTGGACCAGATTCGGACCAGGAAGAATTACCTATCTGCAGCAACAGCCCAGACCACGGGCCAGAACAGGACTGGCGAAAGCCATACCTGGACTGGTTGCAACATGATATCCAGCCCAGCAGTAAGAAAGAAGCACGCAGTTTCAGGATGAAGGCTTCCAGATTCCTACTGATTGATGGAATCCTGTTCCGGAAATCATTAGCAGGGCCATATCTGCGATGCCTGGATCAGACCGAGGCGCAGACAATCTTGCATGACCTCCACAGCGGAGACTGTGGAAATCATGCAGGGGGAAGAAGCCTGTCCAATAGAGCCCTCAGAATGGGATACTTCTGGCCTACAATGCGCAAGGATGCGAAGGAGTATGCAATGAAATGTGACGCCTGTCAAAGACACGCATCTGTCAATCATCAACCAGCAGAACCCCTGCACCCGGTCATATCCCCATGGCCTTTTATGAAGTGGGGGATGGACATTGTGGGACCTCTCCCCAGAGCACCAGGAAACAAAATGTACATGCTGGCCATGACAGACTACTTCTCTAAATGGATCGAAGCAGATTCATTCACCCAGACCACCGAAGCACAGGTCATCTCTTTTATTAAGCGCAATATATTCAACAGATTTGGCATACCCTCAGAAATAATATGTGATAATGGTTCCCAATTCATTGGGAAGAAAACCGAGGCTTTCTGCGCTGGGTGGAACGTATCACTCCAGAAGTCTACCCCCAGAAATCGCCAGTCTAACGGACAAGCTGAGTCCAGTAATAAGATCATTATTGAAAATATGAAAAAGAAACTACAAGAAATGGGAGGGAAATGGGCAGGGGAGCTCCCTCTGGTCCTGTGGGCTGACAGAACTACTCCGAAAGTAGCAACAGGTCAGACCCCCTTCAGCCTTGTCTTCGGAGCAGAAGCATTAATTCCTTCTGAAATCAAAATCCCAACCCACAGGTACGGGTGTATAACTGAGGGCCAGAACCAAGTGGAATTGGCCAGTAGCCTGGACACTGTTGATGAACTCAAAACCAATGCCTACGTCAAGAAGGCCTCATACAAGCAGATGGTGGCTCGGAGCTACAACAAAAATGTCAGGATCAGAACCCTGCAGGTAGGAGATCTGGTCCTGAGAAAGGTGTTCCAGAACACCAAAAACCGACAAGCCGGAAAGTTTGCCTACAACTGGGAGGGTCCATACCAAGTCGAAAGCATAGTCGGTAATGGGGCCTACAGGCTGATGACAATGGAAGGGGAAATGATACCCAGATCATGGAATATACTTCACTTAAAAAAGTATATCATCTAGAGGTGCCTCCACCAGACCAGAGCAGTTCCCTTAGACCTCAGGTTCTACTCTGCATAATGTATACTCTGGTTCAGCTTAAAATATTGTCTTTATATTTTCTATAAACTTGAGTGTAAAATGTTATCGTACTTCTCTATTTTTAACCTAAGTCTAAAAACCTAAGTCTTATAATTTCAAACTTTGATGCAATTAGAGTCAATTCTTGAATCTTTAAAAGGAAAAATATTATCACTTATTTTCTGGACCAGAATTTGCTTATCCTAGTGGACTGACCTAAAGAGGAAATCTGCACTGATCGCAGGAGAACCCAAGTCAAGCCTGGCACCCCAGTATAGGGATGGGTATATAAAACACCAGGCCAGCACACCAAAACAGCGATGGCCAAAACACAAACGAAACATGCATGTACAAAAGAAAACGCCAGAACAACGACAAGAAACCAACAGATAAAGCAAAACCCCATACAGCGGGGATCATACGATTAAAAGAAAGGCTGCCCAAGGCAGCCCCAAAGCAGCATTGTTTTTACTGGTCCACCCGGACCAGCAACAAAAAGTTACAACCATTAAGCCCACGCAGGGGCATCCAAAGTTCAAAATATTAAAACACCCATATCAGGGCCCAGCAGACAAATTTTTAATAAAACCTACTCATCTGGAGTAGGCCCAGCAGCAGCAACATCAGCATTGGTGGGGTCAGAGGTCACCTCCCCTTCAACATCCTGTGACCCCACCTCGCCTTCTTCCTCGTCATCATCAGAGATCAGGTCCATGTTTAACCCCCCGGGAAAGTCAGAAGTGAAGGCCTTCTCCAAAGCAGCTAAGTCCCAGGTGGTGTGGTTACCCTCCTGGAACTCCCGGACACACTTTACCCGGGTCTCAGCGGCAGTATAAGTAACAGCTTCAATTAACGCCCTCTGCAGACCAGCCTTCTTTTGCTCCAGGGCCTCCACCTTCAGCACCAGATCTGCCTCTGAAGTTAAGGCCCTCTCCAGCTTAGAGTGAGCCGTGGCTAGCTGGTTCTGAGAAGCCTCCTCCTGGGCTTTGAGCATCTCCTGAACAATAGCCGCATCCTGGCGAGAACGCTCAACAGCCTGCCGCAAACTTTCCCTCAAGGCCTCCTGGCCAGGCTAGTCGCACACCTACCAAAAATAAAAGTCCCTAGACTTGACTAACATACAAATTAATGTAGATAGGGAAGAAGGGGTCGAACCACAGGGAGACGGAAATGTAATTGTGATTAGATATGGAGAGAATTCTATCAAGGTCGATCACAAGAATTTGGTTATGATTTGGATTAACTAAGGTAAAACAGTAATAAAAAATAAAGGCGTAGACGATTATAGGGAAGAATCTAGGGGATTGGGGTTACACATGCATATAGGAGCTTAGTCATGTCAAATTAAAGAAATACATTGTCAATAGTTGATTAGGTTTATAACAATTTCCTCTCGGCCTAGAGTTTAACCGTAGATTGATTACCAATTAGCTCTCTCGTACATTGGAACAAAATACTATAACATGCCATGCCTAATTCTATCCCGACTTTCGATCTTAGGATAAAAACAACACAATTAACAATTACGACTACGACTATCGATTGATCAAGTTCTATCCCGGCTTTCGATCTTAGGATGAGAATAATGATTTCTCAATAATCATGGCAATAATCATATATTAATCAAATTAAACTAGCATGTATATAATCAACAATATGATAATGCAAAATTAATAATTTAACATGACCAAACAACTATTCTAGCATGGCTTCCCCCCTAGATATAAAAACTACTCACACATGACTTTGTAAGCTAGATTATCTATTCTATTAACTAAGATAAACATGATGACGATAACGAAATAAAAACTGTAAAGAAAGATAATACCGGAATTTAACGGAATAGGAACTCGGAAGATAAAATGCGAATAGCTTCGGGAAATGCTTGAGTAAATGAAGAACGATTTTTATAAAGAAAATAAAGAAAGACTTAGAGTAATTTCTTACAAGCAAATGATTTCTAATCTCTAAAATGATTCTAAAAATTGATCCCTCCAAAGATGAGATGATTTTCAAATGAATGAAATCAAGGGGTATATATAGTGGTGAGGAGACGGGGTAGATTGCAGTCACCCCGGACCGGGGCAAGAACATGACGTACGCATTCCTTGAATCTGGACCAGAAATAGCGAGATCAAGGCCACCCCGGTATACCGGGGCAGCCCACCCCTACCGGGGTGAGAACAATGTCCAAATTCTCCGCATTTCGTCAATTGTTTACATTTGGGAACATGGGTGACGTTGCAAGAATGATGTAATGATTGAGGTGTCATGCTTTGCACATTATGCTCTTCAAGAGTTGACTTCTTTGTTGACTTTCTTTGACTTTCTTTCATTTTCCGTCACTTCTACTACCCGGAGAATGCTTGTCTCGACTTTGGTTAGCTCCGTGATGCTCGGTAAATGTCAAAATGTAAGAGAAATCCGAAATTCCTACAAAAACCGCTAAACCACATACAAATTACCTAGAACACAGAATTAGCTCAATAAACATTGAAGAATAATATAAACGATGATAAAACATGAGCTAAAATGGGGACGAAAAGTATATAAAAATAGAGTATATCAAATTCCCCCAAGCTAAACCCTTGCTTGTCCTCAAGCAAGCTCAAATAAACCAAGACAAGCAAATGAATCTCCATAATCCCATCAATTACAAATCCCAATTTTAGCTAATGAAACAATTGTGAGACGAAATCCCGAAGACAACATGGGCATAGGAAAGACGCAATACATGGTTGAGATTTACATGACGGCGTAGCGTATAGAATTTCATCTAGATTCTTTGGCTTTTGCATGATCATTTTGACAAAGGACTCTCACGGTACACTCAAGCACACATATAAATGTCAAGGAGGTTTATATGTGAAAACACTCTCCAAACCTCGACTCATGAAGTTGTGCCGGCAATCTAATATGGTAAGCATTCCAATCCACTAGTCAATGCAATCAAAATGCAAGCATTCAAAAGAAGCCATAAGAAGGAAGCAATATGTGATGGGTAAGAAAGGGAACATGTAAGTTATGGTAATTGGAGCTAATTCAAGCTAGCAACTAACCATTAATGCAAGGATGCTCAATCCAAAATCAAACCCAACTCATTACCAAATGTTGAAGTCGAAACTAGCAAAATGACTTCTCTTGTCAAGACAAAGCAAATGAGAATTTTCCAACAATATTTTTTTATGATGAATGTCATGGAAACTTTTATATTTTTCTCTTCTTCCTTTTCTTTTCAATTCATGCTTCTTTTCTTTGTTTTTTCTTTTGTCTTTCTTCTTTTTTCTTTTCTTTACTTTTTGACCATCAATTTTTTTTTAATGCCAATCACAATGATAATAGGCAACATTAAAAACATATCCCAATTGAGCACCCAAACACCAATGAATAAGCTACTAACTTGACAAGGTAGGCAATTTTGAGTGTAGCTTAGAAAATCAATAAAAACATGTGTAAAGGGGCAAAAATGGGCAAATAGAATCATGTGAAAGGCTCACAAATACTCACAAGATGAAAGCAATGCTTATGAAGTGGAACAAAAATCATATTTATGCCTTTTGGTGTAACACAAAACCATGAGGAGACCTACTCACACACCTAGATGAGACCGAAAAAGATGTAACGGTCTTAGGAGGCTCTAAAACTTTCAATTTTGTAGGTTGCCAATGCCAAAAGATCAAGCCAAAAACATCAAAAATCCATTCTCTACCTACTATGTCAAGACAATAAGACATCCCCATGTAAGCCAAAATTCCGTCAAAGAAGACTCACAAAAAATTCCAAAGAGCATGATAATTGGGGATTGTAAGAGGAAAACAGTAGGTGATTCATTCTCATCATCATGAAACTTATAACTAACCTATAAAAAAGAAAAAGCAAAGCGATCCCTCCCCCAAGCTAAACTTCACATTGTCCTCAATGTGTACCAAGGAGACAACCAAACAACAAGTTTAATGGGGAAAGGGAAACTACAAATAAAAGCAAATTAAAGGAAACTTACTAAACCGACTAGCTTCCCCCCAAGCTAGTATGTACAAGGGGAGAAACAACCATTCATATAGGGCCATCAAAGAAATCGGTGAAGTTGACATTACGAGGTGGATCATCAACTTCTGTTTCTCCACTTCCACTTCCGCTAGCAAAATGAGGGTCGGAATAAGTTCTTCAAGGGAGCCACAAATCTGAAAATTTCAGAAAAATACCAACCAAAAAGAATCTCTCAATTTTGCTAAAGCTATGTAAAGGGCACTCAAGTAAGGGAAATTAACACTAGCTAGGACATATACTAACTCTACAAAACATAAATTCAAACTAGAAATTGAATTCCTCACCCAAAAAGAGCAAAATCAATTTTCCCCAATTTGAAGCTAGGGTTAGTGAAAAATTCAATTTCTAAGCAATTGAAGGATAAATTAGAGTAGCATGAGTAAAATAACTTACTTGAGGGTGGAAATGGAAGTAAAAATCCTTGAAGAATGATTGTTAGGATGGAATTTGATAGTATAAGGAGTGAATAGAGTTACCTTGAGGAGGAAAAGGAAGGAGAAATAAGAATGAATGAGTAAAAATAGAAAAAACGAGCAGCCCTTTGTTTTAGCAAAATGTCGAGCGAGTCTGCTTCTGCCCCGGTCGGGGTAGCTCGCCCCGGTTCACCGGGGTGGGTTTCTTCATTTTTCTCTATTTTCGAATTTCAATCTTTTCAGCAAATGCCGAATGATGTTGCTTTGGCCCCGGTAGGGGTAGCTTGCCCCCGACCCTCGGGGTGATGCTGATATGTCCTCTTTTTCCTTTCTAACATTCTTTTTCCTTCTTTCCTCGTATGGTACCTGCAAATTCAATTCAACATACCACAAATCTACTTATTTCTATACTACCTAAACCAAAACATTATTCAAAAAGGAAAATAAAAAGATTAAAACACGGGTTGCCTCCCGAGAAGCGCAATTTTAAGTCTTGCTAGACGTCACAAAAATTCAGTTTTTAGAATCCGGAAGTTTCAAGAAAACTTCCTCTACCATCCCAACCATTGCTTCTTCATGATAAGGCCTCAAGTAGTGGCCACTAGCTTTGATCTTCTCCCCATCCGGGGCCAACACTTCAAAGGACCCAATCTTGTCGTTATCGATGATGATATAAGGGCCTGGAGAAACCTTCTTCCGAGGGTTGAACATAAGCACTTTGTCACCAATATTGAGACCATCCCTGATAAGCTCCTTCTTACGTCGACTCTTCACCATCTCCTTGAATGGTTGGGACCTTGCAAGAGCTTTCTCTTCCATCAAAACCTTCTTCCCATTGCTTATCGTTTCACCATTTCCTACGCAAGAGCTCAAAGAATTTTCCATGTCCTTGCTCAAAGATTGAGACAAGGGGTTATCTTTATTCAAAGCATAACATGATTCCTCCAACATTGGACTCTTAAGACCATGACTCAAACTATATGTCACCTTCTCATCCCCTACGGCTAAAATCAACTTACCATTTTTAACATCTATCAATGCACCCGCGGTATGTAAGAATGGTCTACCCAAGATTATGGGAATTTGCGCATCTTCGGCAATGTCAAGCACGATAAAGTCAACCGGAATGAAAAACTTTCCTACCTTGACGGGAACATCCTCCAACACACCCAAGGGGCGTTTGATAGAACGGTCCGCCATTTGTAGGGTGAAACTAGTACACTTAAGAGCTCCTAAATTCAGTTTTTCGTATATCGAGTAAGGCTTGACACTTACACTCGCACCAAGGTCACATAGAGCTTTATCAATTGGAAAATTGCCTATGGTGCATGGTATGGAAAAACTTCCGGGATCTTTTAACTTAGGAGGGGACAAGTTTTGCAAATAAGCTTCACACTCGGAAGTGTAGGCCACTGTCTTAACATTGTCAATAGTCCTCTTCTTAGTTAAAATCTCCTTCATGAATTTAGTGTAAGAAGGTATTTGAGTGATAAGTTCTAGATAAGGGATAGTTACCTTGAGATTTTTCATCATTTCCATGAACTTACTGAGTCGGGTCTCTCTTTGAGCTTGTGCCAAACGATGTGGAAATGGCACTTGAATTTTCTTCGGCTCCTTAGCTTTGTCATTCACTTTTGGAGGCTCTTCCTCTACATCTTTCACCACTATTGGGTCATCATCCTTCTTTGACTCCTCTTCACCTTTTTTAGAGCTATCAACCTTGCTTCCACTATTGTCTTTCTTACCCACTTTTTCACTTGCATCATTGGGCATTGGAGGTTCATCATAGGTGGTACCACTCCTTATTAGAGTGATAAAATTAACTTGTTCATGAGGTTGTGCTCCTTGAGGTGGCAATTGACTTTGTTGTCTTTGAGGGTTGGAAGTAGCAAGTTGAGCGATTTGTGTCTCAAGCATTTTGATTGAAGCATCTCTTGCTTGATCGGTCTTTTGAATGTGAAGGACCATGTTCCTTTGTGTCTCAGCTACTTGGGCCAATAGTGCTCCTATATCACTCAATTGTGGGAGATGTGGGGGTTGACTTTGTTGATTTTGGGGGTTTGGGAATGATGGTGAATTTTGTGAAGGGTTTTGGAATTGTTGAGGGAATGGTTGTTCATTTTGGAATTGTTGTTGAAGGAATGGTTGGAAATTTTGTTGAAATTGGTTCTTTTGTCCTTGATTTTGGAAACCTGGTGGTGCAGTATTTTGTGGTGGTCTTGGTGGTAGTGGGTTTAGGACATTCGTACTTTTGTAGGAGAAGTTTGGATGGAACTTTGTACCCGGATTGTAGGTATTGGAAAAAGGGTTGAAATTTTGCCTAAAGCTTTGGTAGGCATTGACTTGTTCCATATTACTTCTACACTCTTGGAATCCGTGTCCCGCACCTCCACAAGCTTCACATACCACAACTTGACTTGTCACGTTTACTTGTTCATGAGGTTGAGAGGAACTTGATCCTTGATTGTCGACTTGTCTTTGGAGAAGAGCTACTTGAGCTTTCAAGAGAGCAATTCCGGGATCTTCTTCCTTTGCCTTTATTGGGATGTTTCTCGAGTTGACATATTGAGAGTCGTGCACCGCCATAGATTCTATGGTTGAGTGAGCTAACTCCACATCTATATTATCGAATCTCCCATTGTTTGCGGAGTCCAAAACTCGACGAGACTCCGCACAACACCCATTGTAGAATGTGATGGCAAGAAACCATGAATCCAAACCATGATGAGGACATTCCCTTTGAAGTTCTTTGTACCTTTCCCATGCTTCATGTAGACTTTCATGACCACTTTGGCGAAAACCGGTGATTTGGCTCCTTAGTTGTTGTGTTTTCTCAGGAGGGAAATACTTTTGATAAAATGCAAGAGCTAGACTATCCCAATCGTTGATTCCCAATGCAACTCGATCAAGGCTATTTATCCAAACTTTGGCCTTGTCCTTTAGGGAGAAAGGGAATAGTATCTCCCTTATTTGCTCTTGTGTGACACCCGGTTGCCGAATCATGGAGCAATAGTCACAAAAATTCTGTACATGTAAGTTGGGGTCTTCCGTAGGAGTTCCCCCAAACTGTTTTCTTTCAACAATGCTTATAAAGGCCGGCTTGATTTCAAAGTTTACCGCACCAATTTGAGACGTGACTATTGCTCTTGGGAGCATAGCCGCAGTGGGCTTGGAATGATCAGACAAACGCACCATATTTTCCTTTGTTGGTTGAGAAGTAGAGGCTTCTTTCTCAAGAGTTTTGAGATCCTCTAGATAAAAACTCCGAATATTATCAAGGTCCGCAAGAGTTGCGGCTTCGGCAATCTCCTTAAGGAAGCGTAATCTCCTACGCAAAGACTTCTCGGGTTCGGGATCAAAGGGAAGAAGTTCACCAATTCGAGAGGACCTGGGCATAAGACAACAACCTAGGGGAGATTGTAAGTAACGGTCTCAAGGAACAAGTGTTCCTCAAGACAAAAGAAAACAAGATAGAATTCTACTAATCACAAAAATAAAACCGTGCTTCCCCGGCAACGGCGCCAAAATTTTGGCCAGGCTAGTCGCACACCTACCAAAAATAAAAGTCCCTAGACTTGACTAACATACAAATTAATGTAGATAGGGAAGAAGGGGTCGAACCACAGGGAGACGGAAATGTAATTGTGATTAGATATGGAGAGAATTCTATCAAGGTCGGTCACAAGAATTTGGTTATGATTTGGATTAACTAAGGTAAAACAGTAATAAAAAATAAAGGCGTAGACGATTATAGGGAAGAATCTAGGGGATTGGGGTTACACATGCATATAGGAGCTTAGTCATGTCAAATTAAAGAAATACATTGTCAATAGTTGATTAGGTTTATAACAATTTCCTCTCGGCCTAGAGTTTAACCGTAGATTGATTACCAATTAGCTCTCGCGTACATTGGAACAAAATACTATAACATGCCATGCCTAATTCTATCCCGACTTTCGATCTTAGGATAAAAACAACACAATTAACAATTACGACTACGACTATCGATTGATCAAGTTCTATCCCGGCTTTCGATCTTAGGATGAGAATAATGATTTCTCAATAATCATGGCAATAATCATATATTAATCAAATTAAACTAGCATGTATATAATCAACAATATGATAATGCAAAATTAATAATTTAACATGACCAAACAACTATTCTAGCATGGCTTCCCCCTAGATATAAAAACTACTCACACATGACTTTGTAAGCTAGATTATCTATTCTATTAACTAAGATAAACATGATGACGATAACGAAATAAAAACTGTAAAGAAAGATAATACCGGAATTTAACGGAATAGGAACTCGGAAGATAAAATGCGAATAGCTTCGGGAAATGCTTGAGTAAATGAAGAACGATTTTTATAAAGAAAATAAAGAAAGACTTAGAGTAATTTCTTACAAGCAAATGATTTCTAATCTCTAAAATGATTCTAAAAATTGATCCCTCCAAAGATGAGATGATTTTCAAATGAATGAAATCAAGGGGTATATATAGTGGTGAGGAGACGGGGTAGATTGCAGTCACCCCGGACCGGGGCAAGAACATGACGTACGCATTCCTTGAATCTGGACCAGAAATAGCGAGATCAAGGCCACCCCGGTATACCGGGGCAGCCCACCCCTACCGGGGTGAGAACAATGTCCAAATTCTCCGCATTTCGTCAATTGTTTACATTTGGGAACATGGGTGACGTTGCAAGAATGATGTAATGATTGAGGTGTCATGCTTTGCACATTATGCTCTTCAAGAGTTGACTTCTTTGTTGACTTTCTTTGACTTTCTTTCATTTTCCGTCACTTCTACTACCCGGAGAATGCTTGTCTCGACTTTGGTTAGCTCCGTGATGCTCGGTAAATGTCAAAATGTAAGAGAAATCCGAAATTCCTACAAAAACCGCTAAACCACATACAAATTACCTAGAACACAGAATTAGCTCAATAAACATTGAAGAATAATATAAACGATGATAAAACATGAGCTAAAATGGGGACGAAAAGTATATAAAAATAGAGTATATCACCTCCTCCAAGCTCAGCTTCTCCGATAACTCCCGCTCCTTCTTCGCCAGGGCCTCCTGCATCCTCTCCACCTCCTGCCTCCTCCTCAGAGCCTCAGATTGGGCCGCCTTCGTACAGTGAAATTCAGGCAACAAGGAAATCCAGACCAGGTCAGGAAAGAGAAAAAAGAAAAGGAAAAAGGGAAAGAGGAAAAGGAAGGTTACCTCAAAGGAAACTTCCGCGGTACGTCTGATCAAATCCTTGAAAGGACGAGTTTCCATAATAGAGGCAGAGGCGGGGAAAAGCAGTGAGTCCAAGGCAGACCAGAGATTAGTTCTGGACCCACCAAAATCCACTGGGAGATCCAGGCGCAGAGCAGGAGAAGATGAACCTTCTCCAGAGGATGGCAGAGGCAGCTGCTCCAGTATAGGCTTGAAACCAGGAGTAGGAACGGTGGGAGGAATCTTAAGACGAGAAGGATCAACATAGGGAGCCTCAGGAACAGGTTCCTAGACCAGATCAACGGTGTCAACTTCAATTGGGGCAGCCTTGGACCCAGCTCCAGCAGAGCTCCCCTCAACAACGTCCATTCTCGTTTTCTTTGAGAACCCCGCGTCCCCAGAAGCCAACCTTTTCCTGCGTAGCTGCATCACCCTGCTTACGTCAACTCTGGGCTTGCCTGAAAAGGTAACAGCAGAAATCAGAGCAGACTAAGCGCAGATCCACCCAAAGAAAACAAAAAATATCGAAAATACCGTACCCTCCTTCTTCACCACCAGAATAGCAGCATCCCGGACCAGCTTGGAGAACGTCCTCTCCTCGGCAGGAAGGTCCAGGAGTTTGGCCTTTGAAGTAGGGGGATCCGCGGAATCAGGGAGCTTAGCTAAGCTACGCCCTGCGGAAACTAACAAGCTATCAGAAACAGACAAAAGAAAATAAAGAAAGGAAAATCAAAAAACGCCAGAGCAAAGCCAGTACCTTCCACAGGCTGCCACTTGGCAAAAATATAGTCCAGAGAATGAGGAAGGGTGTCAATCTTGACAAAAATAAAGCGGGTAAACCACTTACTATCATCTGGAGTAGTGGAAAAGATAATGGCAGAAGGCATATTGTCATGGCTACGAATGGTACACTGAGAGTGACCCAGAGAACGAGGAGTGAACCACTGCCCCAAATCAGCCAAACCAATGTTCAGCCCCCGTTCACGGTTCAAAGCACAAATGCTGAGTAAGATCCTCCATGCATGCGGAGCAATCTGGCACATAGCTAGCTTGGTTAACTTCAGGAAATCGATAATCAAATCAGGGAAAGGGAATCTAAGACCCAAACGGAAAGGATATTCATAGAGACAAGTCCATCCTTCCCTCTCAAAATCGGCCTTCTCGCCAGTAAGAGGGAAGTGATAGACAACCCCATCCGGAAATCCGAATCGAAGCTTGATAAAAGAGGCATGGGACTCGTTGAAAGCAGAGTCGCATAAGTGCTTGACCGCAAGCAACCTCTGCGAAGGGAAAGGACCAGAATAGTCCCCCGAAGCAGGGGTAGACCCAGAAGACCCAACAGGAGCAGGTGTAGTAGAAGGAGTAGCGGACGAAGATCCAGGAGCAGACATGATGGATTAATAAAAGAAAAGCAGTGAAAGAATTTTTACAGCGGAAAAGGAAAGTAAGAAAGACAAGAGGATGGTAAAGAAAGCAAGAAAAGAAAGAAAGTGAAATTTTGAAGATGGTAAAAGTAAAAATGAACGGTAAAAGGAAGGTATTTATATAGAAAGCAAGTGGATAAAGATTTGAAAAGCAAATTCAAATTTGAAAGGTGAAAGGTTAAAGTAAAAGAATGGTAAGTACCGAGGGGACAAGCAGTTAATGCAAGAGTGGGGCAAGTGGGGCAGAAAAGACGGCTGAAAACAGTTGTGTCACCTCCTCAACCACCCACGTAAATTCCAGAATACCCAAAGGTAAAGAGAAATTCCAGCCCAATTAAAGCCAAGGTTAGGCTGAAATTTGGGGGAAATTGTTTAGCCCAAAATCTGCGTTTTCAGCACCGGGCCCAAAATAGAAGTAAAGCACCAGAAGCCCATCACCAGAGCAGATCATATGAAACAGAAGAGGAACGTTGAAGCACAAGAACAAGTCAAAACCCTAAAGGAATATCTCCCTATATCCACTCCTACATTCCAGGGCCAGAGCAGAATCAGTTAAGCTAAAATCCGCGGCTATAAAAGAGAAGCGAGGGCATTATTTTCTCATTCAGTTCACACGTTGTAAACTTTACTACTTACGCAAACACTTGTACTCATACAAAGCAGTGAAATCACTCGATCATAGTAAAAATATTGGTGGGATTCCGTTCCCCCCGCGGTTGTTTCCCTCATTGGGTTTTTCCGCGTCACCAAAACCCTCTTGCGTCACTCTTTATTTCTTTTGTTCTTTATATTCGTTTATACGTAAGATCTTCATATCGGTTGACACTTTGACCCGCATCACATAAACTCGACCCGGTAGAAATTTTACCAAAACACTATTCATGTTAGTAGATAGGACAAAACAAATTGCTACTTTCTAGACAATTTATTTTTTTGTTCTATCTACTCATGTAAATAATATTTGACGAATCACAAATTTGCGACGAATATGTAATAACAAATTTGAATTTGTGTTTGTAGTTAGGGTCTGGGGTTATAAACGTGGATTGTTGCACGACGTTGCATTTGTGTCACACAATATATTATTGACCCGTTTCTTGTGAGATTCCCGTAATTAGTGCATGGTTATTAGCAAAACAATAAATGAATCGATCATGGAAAAGCAAGGCAAATTAAACAAAGCAAATAATTGTATTGTATGATTTCATATGACTGGTCAATTATTATTCTTTAATTTGTAAATAAAATATCTATAAAGCTATAAATAAAATTTATTGCTAAGAAATGGAGTCATAGCAGCAACAATTTTTTTTGATGACGAGAAAATCCGCAGCCGCTATCTTCGGTATGCACTGGATAAATCATCGGATATATGTGAATAACTTGAAGCATTTTATGGACCTTATACACGTACATTCATAGTCATTTCCTCTGCATTTTTCTGTTTTAATCTAATAGAAAGATCAATGTTTTGTGATTCCGTACCTTGTATTCATTCGCTTTTATTAATATTATAATTATTATTAATATCTTTACAGACTCTGACTCTGTTTGGTAAATAGTATATTGGATTTCAGCATATTGGAGAGTTCAGCAGAAGATCCGAATGGTGTGAGAATGATCCCGTCGATGTATGCGAGTTTGTCTTTAGCGATAGGAGCGAGACGGAATGCAAAAGACCATTCATCATCGTTTTCGCCTTCCAAAGGATAAGATCGATCTTCAAAGAAGTTAATGAGTAGCGTCGCTAAGCATAGTATCCGGCATTGTCACATGCATTTTGCATTGACTCCCGTTTACGATGGATTGAAATTCACAAACAACTAGGGCATCTCCAATACTTGAGTAAAAGAATTTACTTGCAAATTATGAAAGTTTCAAGCTAGTTGCTTGACCATTGGAGAACTCCATATTAACTAGTTTAGTTTGAGCAACTAGCTCCATGGAGCTAGTAGCTCAGATGGCCCCACAATGAGATATGTGCCAATTAAATAAATGTATATATAACATTTAAGTAACAACCCTTTATAGCTTAACCATTGGATAGTTTAAAAGTATTGTAGCTCAAAAATGTGATGTGGCAAAGGTAAGTTAATTGGTACTAGCGTACCATTGGAGATGCTCTAAAGGTTGTTAGTGAAGCGTACATTAATTACGAATTTATTTTATGCACCTATTTTTATAAACCTGCCGCAAAAAGCTTAACAAAAACCTCTATAAATATAGAGCCAGCAAGTTATGAACTCATACAATTTTCTAGTCTAAAAACCTAATAATATATAAAAAAAAAACATTGATTACTAAAATGGCCACTTCTTTCTCCGGAAACAACTTGAATCCCGCTTGGAGCGGCTTTACTACTCCATATGATCCCACTCAGGTATGGTTACTGAAGGAGTGTTATTATCCAAATTAAACAAGTGTGATGAAAATTTTGTACTCGATGTAATGATCTTTTAAAAGTTAATCAAAAACTGATGTGACAAAATTTTGAGATATTGGCGAATCACACCCAATAAATATACCCTTAATTTTTAAACTATTAAGATGATTCTTGTACTAACAATTTTGTTGTTGTTATATAGGTCACACAAGATGGCGGTGAAGTTTCATGCCCGGTGTAAGCTGCATAGTGCATATTTACTAATTGGCCTTTATGCTCCCAATGATAGTTTTTAAGTGTCATGTTATGTTTTCGTTTTAAATCAATTTCTTTTGTGGTTCAATTTCAGACTTTGAGTTAACTGATGTCCGTGTTCGATATTTCGAACTCATATTTGTAGACTCGGTCATATCCTCTATACACTTTCATTTTATTAATAAAATATAAAGGTCAATGTTTTCTATTTACGTGGTATTCATTTATATATATTTATATTTTAAACTAAATCTTCTTGTGCTTTACTTCACGAAGAATCAAGAACGAGTTTAGCACCTAAGAGAAAGAGGGGGTGAATTAGGTGACCTTTTAAAAAATTAGAAATAGCTTAAGTGTTTCACGATTTAAGGCAACAAGATCAGGGACTAAGCAACAGTATAAGGAACTGTTGCATAGAACTGATCTATTACGAGTATAGCAAGAAACGAGAACAAGTACGAGAAAGAGTAAAAAGCAAGCGATATAAAAATTGGTTCAGCTCCTACTCCGGAGCCTACGTCCAACCGTTATTTTATTGAAAGTTTAGAAGCTACTCCGCTTAACTAAAACTATTGCAACAAAACAACTCCCCAACCTACTCCGGTTGCATTTGCTAAGAGCTACTCCGCTCGAAGACTTGACTCAAACTTAAAGCTACTCCGCTGTAAGAGTTTGTTGTTCTACCTTTGGTTTACAAGATCAATGTCTCAAGAGTTCTCTTAAAGAACATGGAGACTACTTTTAAGATCTAAACACAAGGTTCATCGAACAAACATTTATACTCATTAGAAGTGCGAACTAGTACAAGGAGATCATAGCTTTTCGAAAACAATTTGAAGACTTCTTTTAAAACAGAAACTTTTACAAAACAGACTTGAAGAGTAAATGCTTGAAAAGGTTTTGCAAAGTTTTACAATAAATGCTTAGAAAGTCTTAGAAAATAATGAGCTAAAGGGTTGGTATTTATAGAGGGTTTGGGCGAGTGAGAGGGGCTCTCAAGTTGTGTATTTTGTTTGCATAACTCTTTTACCCAAGGGTTCAAATAGAAGTGTCTATTACAAACTGAAAATGCACATGGTTGCAATGCTCAAGGTAAACTACTCAAGGCTCAAAGCAACCCACTTAAGGAAAGAGTGTAAGAAGGAACCTTCATTTTGTAGGTCTAATTGCCAAAAAAGGAAAAAGTAAACTTTCTACTTTTTCTAACCCTTAGACCTCATGTGCAAGTTGAGCTTTTGATTTTCAAATTAATTTCCTTCAGTTTGTAAAATATTTGAAATATGTAAATGAACCAAAACACCAACACTTTTGATAAAAATATTTTATGAAATATGATCTCCATGACCGTACTAGAAACCCCAGTTGCAACAGTCTGTTGGACTGTTGCAAGGATTTTGCACCTCTAACAAATACGAATGAATGTTGACTACCTTGCTTACAATACATTCCTAGACTTGGCCTTCTCTTGTCTTTGCTTGTATCTTGACATATGAGCTTGTGATCTTCAATAGGCTTTATGTCATTTTGCTAATCTCTTGTATAATCAAGCAAACATTAGATTAATCAAGGTAACTTGTCATCATCAACATATTGTGTTCTAACAAATTCCCCCCTTTGATGATGACAAGTTACAATCAAAATTATGAGACAAGTTCCCCCTCAACCCATGGTGAGTTGGTCTATTTAGGCCAAGGTAAATAACACATTACTCATGCATAATCAAGGTGGTCAAGGGGTCAATCATTCCTAATCCTAAGTAATAATACGTCTAATAAAAAGCTAAGCTATTTCTACGGTGAACGTTAGCCTAAGAGTCATTAAATAACACATAACTTAATTTAGATATACTTCCCCCTCTTGACATCATCAATAGGGGAGAGTAGTGTCCAAAAGATACAGATCCAGAAGTATATAGCAAAATACGAGAGTTTGAAACAACAAAAGACATAATAACACACATGCAAGTAGTTTGTTACAGAGTCATAATAAAAAGGTAAGGAGAAAAGGTTTAGGCATCGGAATCATCATCATTAGCGGCACCCACACGCTCGATGAGATCCTCATTGACAGTTCGCAGCTCCGACATCTCCTTTTTCATCCTCTCCATTTCAGCCAAGAGCTTAGAAACCAACCCGGTAAGTTTATCAAGCTTCCCATTAATAGCCCCCAAAGCAACATTTCCCCCGACCGTTGCAACTTTCCCAGGTCCTCCAAATTTTCGAGCCAGCTTCCCGTTAACAACATCCAGAGTCATCTAGGACAGTAAACCCATTGTCATCTCATCACTCAACTGAACCGCCAAACTACCCTTTTTCACCATCTTCTTTTTGTGCATAATCATCGAAAGCCACATGTCATAGGGAAGGATGGTTTTCTTGTCAAAATCCCCCTTTTTTATATCCGTGGAGACTTCATGGATTCGATGAAAAATGAGGGCGGGTAGATTGATTCTCTGATTGGTATGGAGGTGATGGATGAGAAGCATTTCGAGGTAGGAGCACCTACCCCGAGTGTTGCTACCTGGACAAACAGTTCGCTGAAAAAAGTTAAAGAGGAACCGATGGTTGGATTTGAGTTCGGTGGCATAGACATTTGATCGGTTGCGAGAGTTTTGGGGACGTAAAACAGTGAGGACTTGGTCAACAACAGAGGGGTCAAGTGCACCCCAAGTACCCCTTGGAAAAATGGCTAGCCCAGTAGGTTCAATGTCAAGGGCTTTGGCTAGTTGGGAAATTGTAAGCATGAAAGGTTTATTGTTGACATAGGCGGATAGAGTTCCAGATGCAACGTCCACAGTAACCGTTGCATAGAACTGTACCACCTCGGATACATAAGTGGGAAAGCTTTTGTCGAGTAGAAAGGTCCATTTTTGGGCAAGGATATGGGAATGAAATAATTGAAAGGCAGGGGAGGAATCATACCAATCAAGAGGAAAACGCCTGCCAGAATGGAAAGAGCACCCGAGGAGTTCACGGCAAAGTTTGAGCACTTGTTCCGGGAGCTCCAAAGTGTTGAGATACGCAAGAACCTCATTTTTGAATGGCTCTTCAAAGGGGGTGGCCATGATGTCACGGCAAGCATTTAGGGCAGGATCCTCCTTTTCCTCGCTTTCACTTGGGTATGGTATTGGAGTTTTATCAATCTTGGCTCGTTTCCTTGGTTTTTGAGTGGATGATTTCTTGGTTTGTTTTGTTTGGGTCTTTTTCTTGGTTTTGACAAAGTGGGAAATAATCTCTTCACCACCATATTCCTCTCCAAACTCGTCTCCAAATAAGTCAGCCAGGTTCAGTTTTTGTTTGGAGGAGGAGGGATTGTTTTCAAGGTGAAATGGTTCAAGTATTTCATCAGACACGTGGTGTGCGTCGGCATTATCTAGATTCTCTTCAACCATGACAGATTTTCCCTTATCAGTTTTACCCTCAACATTACCAGATGAAACGTTTGTGGTATCCTTTTCAGACTCAGCCACTTCTTCTTCTCCTACCCCGACATTGTTTGGATTTTCGACCTCGGTTTCAGTGCCCCCGACATCTTTTTCGACACTTTGCTCCTTTTCAACACTTTTCTCAGACTCGACATTTTGTTCCTCAACAACATCTTCACTCTCTTTTTCCTCACTTTCCTTTTCATGTTCAACAACATCTTCACTCTCTTTTTCCTTTTCGGTTTCAACACTTGGTTCACTCTCCTTATTCTTTTGATTTGGTTTTCCTTTTCCCTTCCTGGTTTTGCTTCCTCCTTGAGCAACAACTACCTCCACTTCTTTTTCTTTCTCAGGAGCATTTTTTGGTGAACTTACTTCACCCTCAACAACATCCTCATTTCCCACCTCTTCTTCGGGTATTTCTTTTTCGGGTTCAACGTTTAAATCAACCCTTTTCTTCAGAGTCAGAGTGGTCGACACTAGCATCTAGAGCTAAGGACAAAGCAGGTTGTCGCTTAAGTCCACCGCGCCCTCTTCCTCGGGATTTGCCAAGGCCAGGTCTGGCCGCGGTTTTTGCACGGGACTTTGGTTTGGCCGGAACTTTGGGTGAGGCAGGAGGTGGTTGAGATGGTGAGGTGGACATTTTTAATTTTGCAACGTAGGATGGATTATATAGGTGTTGGCAAGACGTTATAGTTCTCGATTTATGTTCTTGGGAGGCATTTTGAGGGGAGTTATAGTGAGAGAGGGAAGGACGGTTATGAGAGGAGTTTGAATTTTGGATTAATGTTGGAAATGTGAAAGGTTTTTACATGAAGGATAATGATGGGTGGTTAAGTGTAAGAGTAATGGATGAGGGGTAATAAAAGTGACGGTTGTGGGTTGGCAATTTATGACAAAAGGTGAAGGGTGACTTGATGTGATGGATGGGAGATGTATGTTGAGTGGCTCAATACATCACAACTTGCATGCATGTTTAAATTATTTCTTTTGTAACTCAATTTCTTTAATTTGCACGTACGTAATAAATCGTAAATATAAACACTACCGTCACCCATTCTAGTCAATCATTGGGGAACGTAAACTTTTAGTGTCATGCATCACTTAACAAACCAATTTCCAACCGAAGTTTTACGAATTGTTCTCTTTCTAACGGTTTTGTAAAAATATCCGCAATTTGATTTTCGGTCTTACAAAAGTTAAGATTAATTGTCCCTTTTTCCACTTGATCACGTAAAAAGTGATGCCTTATTTCAATATGTTTGGTCCGGGAATGTTGTATTGGATTTTTCGAGATGTTGATTGCACTAGTATTATCACAAAAAATAGGAGAAGATTCGAATGTAATACCAAAGTCGTGCAATTGTTGACGTATCCAAAGTAGTTGTGTGCAACATAGGGCGGCACTTATGTATTCACTTTCCGCCGTTGATAGAGACATGGTATTTTGTTTCTTTGAGGCCCACGTGAGCAAGCACGGCCCCATGAAGGTGGCAATTCCGGACGTGCTCTTTCTATCCAACATGCATCCCGCATAGTCGGCATCGGAAAATCCTACAAGATCAAGTTCATAGTAAGAAGGATACCAAAGATATAAATGTTGAGTTCCAATCAAGTATTTGAATATCCTTTTCACGGCTTTGAAGTGAGATTCCTTAGGATTTGCTTGAAACCTAGCACACACACACACACTAAATTGAATATCGGGTCAACTTGCGGTTAAGTAGAGTAAAGAACCGATCATACCTCGATACACCTTTTCACTAACACTCTTACCATTTGGATCAAGGTCAAGTTTGAGGTTAGAAACCATAGGTGTAGCAACGGGTTTCGCATTGGTCAACCCGAACTTACTTAGCATCTCCTTCACATACTTTTGTTGATGGATCATTGTGCCCTCCTCTTTTTGCTTGATTTGGAGGCCAAGAAAGAACCCTAGTTCTCCCATCATACTCATTTCAAACTCAGATTTCATTAGATGTGCAAAGTATTCACAAAGAGTTTCACTAGTTGCACCAAAGATGATGTCATCGACATATATTTGAACAAGCAACATTACATCTGAATGTGACTTGATGAATAACGTTTTATCAACCGAACCACGTATGAAGCCATTTTCTAAAAGAAATTTTGAAAGCCTATCATACCATGCTCTAGGAGCCTGTTTTAAACCATATAGTGCTTTATCGAGTTTAAAGACATGGTTCGGTGATTCGTTATCCAAAAAACCCGGTGGTTGTTCCACAAAAACTTCTTCATTAAGATAACCATTTAGGAATGACGACTTTACGTCCATTTGAAAAAGTTTTACACCATGATGAGCTGCAAAGGCAATGAGTATTCGTATGGCTTCAAGCCTAGCTACCGGTGCAAAGGTTTCATCATAATCAATCCCCTCTTGTTGATTATACCCTTGCACCACTAGCCTTGCTTTATTCCGTACGATTTCTCCATTATCATCAAGTTTGTTTCGAAACACCCACCTAGTGCCAATGACTGTACGATTTGAAGGTCTAGGTACCAGATGCCATACCTCACTCCGTTTGAATTGATCCAACTCTTCTTGCATAGCCATGATCCAACACGGATCCTCAAGAGCTTTCGAAATGTGGTCGGGTTCAATTTGTGAGAGGTAAGCATTGAAGGCACAGAAGTTTCTGAGGAAGGATCTGGTTTTTACCCCTGAGTCAAGGTCACTGGTTAGGTTTTCGAGAGGATGAGAGCTTTGGTGTTTCCATCTTTTTGGTATGGTGGTGTTGGTGGTGTTGGAAGCGATCATTTGTTCATTTTGTTCGGATGCAACAGTTTCAGAGACTGTTTCATGGGGTTGATTTTGTGTGGGGGATTGATCATTGGAATTTGGTGGATCAATGGTTGTGCCTTGGCTTTCTTTTTCCACTCCTGACGTGTTGGCTTCATTTGAGGATGAAGCATCGTCGGTTCCCCCTGAGTTGTGGCCTGTTTCCCCATGCAACGGTCCTTCTGACTGTTGCTCCAGATCTTCAGCTTCCAATACTTGGTCCATGTCATGACGCACCATCCCAAGCTCGAACTCATCATCATCCTCTTCATTTCTTTCCTGTTCCTGAGACACAAAAAGACTAGATTCATCAAATACAACATGAATGCTCTCTTCCATTTTCATAGTCCTCTTGTTAAAGACTTTGTAAGCCTTACTATGGTTTGAATATTCCACAAAGATTGCTTCATCACTACGAGCATCAAATTTGCCTAAGTTGTTTTTCCCGTTGTTATGAACAAAGCATTTACAACCAAAGCATTTTAAATATGAGACATTGGGTTTTCTTCCACGTAGAATTTCATAGGGTGTTTTGTTGGTGATTTTTCTAATCATGACTCGATTATATACATAACACGAAGTGTTTACGGCTTCGGCCCAAAAATTTCTTGGTACTTGAGAACTAATGAGCATGGTCCTAGCCATATTTTCCAAAGTTCGATTCATTCGTTCCACCACTCCATTTTGTTGCGGAGTTCGGGCGGCCGAAAAGTTATGGTTAACACCATTCTCATTACAATAGGCTTCGAAGGCAAAGTTTTCAAATTCGGTTCCATGGTCGGATCTTAAAGCACCAAGTTTTAGAGAAAATTTGTTTTCGACCATTTTGAGCCAAATTAAAAACTCACCAAAAGCCTTGTCCTTAGTTCCAAGAAACAATAGCCACACATATCTAGAACAATCATCAACAATAACACAAATGTAATTACTACCACCTTTGCTTGATATACGCATGGGTCCGCAAAGGTCTATGTGAACAAGTTCTAAGACACGAGATGTACTAATACACTTCTTGGACTTGAAAGAGCTCTTAACTTGTTTCCCTTTGACACAATCATCACACAAGGAGTTGAATTTAAAGTTTATGATTGGTAAACCTTCCACTAAGTCAAGTCTCCTAAGGTTGTTTAATGTTCTAGCATTTACATGACCCAAACGTTTGTGCCAAAGCCATGGATCATTTTTATGGACGCTCATGCACGAAAGTTTTTGACCGGATAAAGAACATAAATCAATCATATACACATCCTTGACTCGTTTACCTTCAAGAACCAACTCCTTTGTCTTTCCATCTAGGATTTTACACACATGAGCATGAAATTCAACAATATTACCTCGATCACACAATTGTGATATGCTAAGTAGATTGTGTTTTAATCCTTTGACAAGCAGCACTTTGTCCACACATAGTGATTTTGACTTACCAACTTTTCCGATACCAACAATTTCACCTTGTTTGTTATCGCCAAAAGTCACCATGCCTCCTTTGTAGGCCTCTAGTGAGAGGAATTGGTCTTCTTCCCCCGTCATGTGACGAGAGCATCCGCTGTCTAAGTACCAATTGCTGCTGCCCCCCACTAATGCCTACGCAAATCAAACAGTTAGTTTAGGAACCCAAACAAGTTTGGGTCCCTTCTTAACACTAGACACCGAGTCCTTTTTGACCCATATTTCTTGTGCAACTTTGGTGTTTCTTTTTAGGTCAAGTTCTCTTTTAGGACAACCATTGAACTCATGACCGGTCATTCCACAGTAATAGCATATAATGTATTCAGGTAGTCCAGCATACTTTCGTCGTCTGAAATCTCTTTGACTTGGGTCTTGGTTTCGGTTGCAACAGTGTGTGCTACTGTTGCATCTGAAACCAAGTCCAGAGTTTTTTAAAGCCTTTTCATTTTCTTTGGATTGCTTTAACAGGAATTCTAAGACATTCTGACTTCCTTCCCATTTGAGATAGAATTGCTTTGCATCAGCCAATTCTTTGGTCAAGGTTTCTATTTCCTTAAGTTGATCTAGATTCGTTTTTTCAAGTTTATCAACTTTTCCTTTGATATGACTGGTTTCATCACTTAATAAGATCGCAACTTCCTCTAGTTGTTTGTTATCAAGTTTGCATGAAGTAAATTCAACCAAGAGGGAGTCACGTTCCTTTGTAAGGGATGAAACTTTTCCTTTTAGAGACTCGACCTCTTTTACTAGTTCAGATTCAACATCGCATGGGACTGTTGCATGAGTTATTTCAGCTTTATTCACAAGACACTGATTTTGTTTTCGAAGCATTTTGACTTCCTTTTCTAGTTTGGTTATTGTACATGTTTGATCTACCTCAGTTAGACTCTCCTTTAGATTGACATTTTCCTCGGCAATACTTTCGATTTCATCTTGCATGGCAATGAGTTTATTTCCTTGGACACGACACTTATCAATAAAATCATCTAAAAGAAGACAGATTTTGTCTTTAGAAAAGGCGCGGGCCTTCTTCTTTAGACATTTTACCTCGCTTTCGGAGTCTGAACTTGAATCAACCGAGTGGGCCATGAGACAAATTGCAGCTTCTTTCTTTGATGATTTTGACGTTTCTGTTTTTGATTTTGATGAGATGCTCAACTTTGCATCCAATTCTTCCTCAAGGAACTCATCCTCATCGGAATCAGACATACCCCAAATAGCACTCATGACTTTGTTCTTGTAATCTCTTTTGGCAAAATCACGTCTCTCCTTGGATTTGATATCATCCCACTTTGGGCATTCCTTTATTTGATGACCCTTGTCACCACATTTAAAGCATCCAAAGGTGGAATTTGATCTCCTCTTTGGAAAACGTTTCTTGCCAACATTGTTGTTAAACTTTTGTGAGCCTCGACCGTTTATTATGCCGGCCATGTTTTTGGTAAACATGGCGAACTCGACATCCTCATCCTCCTCATCGCTGGAGAGAGCATTTAGAGCGAGTCCCTTTCCCTTTGAACTCTCCTGAGAACGTTTCGTGAGTGAAAGTTCATGGGCCATGAGGGACCCCATTAGTTCATTTAGGGAAAGGACGGCAAGATCCTTAGCTTCCTCAATAGCCGTCACCTTCGGTTGCCACTTTTCAGTTAAGCTTCGAAGGATCTTTCGGACTAAATCCTCGGATTCAAAGTTACGACCAAGACTCTTAAGTTCGTTAACAATGCAAGAGAAACGAGAAGAAAGACTATTAATTGATTCGTCCTTTCCCATGTTAAACATCTCATATTGTTGCATGAGAAGGTCAACACGGTACTTCTTCACTTGAGACGTGCCCTCATGAGCTAAGCATAGGGTGTCCCAAATGTCTTTGGCCGAAGAGCAACCCGATATACGATTAATCTCTTGATCGCCAATGCCATACTGAAGAATGGACATGGCTCTCGAGTTTTTCTCAATCTTTTTATAATCGTTTTCATTATATTTTTCCTCATCTTTTGGTGTCGTTTTTCCATCCTTATCTGTCACCTCTATCTTAAGTGGGCCCTTTTTTATTATCATCCAACATTCATAATCTACCCCTTTAACGTAGTGTTCCATGCGGTGTTTCCACCAAGCATAGTTTTCACCTTTAAAGATTGGGTACTTAGTGTGTTTAGACTCGTCCATGATTACGGATCTTTCTCTTTGGTGGTTAAGCCTAATCAAGAGCACAAGGCTCTGATACCAATTGAAGAATCAAGAACGAGTTTAGCACCTAAGAGGGGGAGGGGGTGAATTAGGTGACCTTTTAAAAAATTAGAAATAGCTTAAGTGTTTCACGATTTAAGGCAACAAGATCAGGGACTAAGCAACAGTATAAGGAACTGTTGCATAGAACTGATCTATTACGAGTATAGCAAGAAACGAGAACAAGTACGAGAAAGAGTAAAAAGCAAGCGATATAAAAATTGGTTCAGCTCCTACTCCGGAGCCTACGTCCAACCGTTATTTTATTGAAAGTTTAGAAGCTACTCCGCTTAACTAAAACTATTGCAACAAAACAACTCCCCAACCTACTCCGGTTGCATTTGCTAAGAGCTACTCCGCTCGAAGACTTGACTCAAACTTAAAGCTACTCCGCTGTAAGAGTTTGTTGTTCTACCTTTGGTTTACAAGATCAATGTCTCAAGAGTTCTCTTAAAGAACATGGAGACTACTTTTAAGATCTAAACACAAGGTTCATCGAACAAACATTTATACTCATTAGAAGTGCGAACTAGTACAAGGAGATCATAGCTTTTCGAAAACAATTTGAAGACTTCTTTTAAAACAGAAACTTTTACAAAACAGACTTGAAGAGTAAATGCTTGAAAAGGTTTTGCAAAGTTTTACAATAAATGCTTAGAAAGTCTTAGAAAATAATGAGCTAAAGGGTTGGTATTTATAGAGGGTTTGGGCGAGTGAGAGGGGCTCTCAAGTTGTGTATTTTGTTTGCATAACTCTTTTACCCAAGGGTTCAAATAGAAGTGTCTATTACAAACTGAAAATGCACATGGTTGCAATGCTCAAGGTAAACTACTCAAGGCTCAAAGCAACCCACTTAAGGAAAGAGTGTAAGAAGGAACCTTCATTTTGTAGGTCTAATTGCCAAAAAAGGAAAAAGTAAACTTTCTACTTTTTCTAACCCTTAGACCTCATGTGCAAGTTGAGCTTTTGATTTTCAAATTAATTTCCTTCAGTTTGTAAAATATTTGAAATATGTAAATGAACCAAAACACCAACACTTTTGATAAAAATATTTTATGAAATATGATCTCCATGACCGTACTAGAAACCCCAGTTGCAACAGTCTGTTGGACTGTTGCAAGGATTTTGCACCTCTAACAAATACGAATGAATGTTGACTACCTTGCTTACAATACATTCCTAGACTTGGCCTTCTCTTGTCTTTGCTTGTATCTTGACATATGAGCTTGTGATCTTCAATAGGCTTTATGTCATTTTGCTAATCTCTTGTATAATCAAGCAAACATTAGATTAATCAAGGTAACTTGTCATCATCAACATATTGTGTTCTAACACTTCAAAATATCAACTTCTCTCGTATTCAGAAGCATTTAGTACGACATTTCCTAGTAATAAGGATATTACTATCTCGATTTCCCGAGATAGTAATAAATATCAAAAGACAAATAATAAAAGGTACTTTAAAACTTTATTACATAAATATAACTAGACCGTGTAACACTGTATTAGTGTCTTACAAATCTTGAATGAAAACTGACTAACATTTATACTTCCTATAAAAATAGTATCTAAAGTTTTTTTTTTCAACAACACCTAATATCTTCTGTTTTTTTGTTTGTTTAATAACACCAAAATATCTTTTCCGTCAAAAAAGTCAAGAAACCGTCTTGAGCAACAGGGGTTCGTCTATAATCAAACTAGGGTGATAATTGAGAAGATTACTAACTAATGAATTAATGATTAATAGAACAGATTAGTGAAGTTGCAACAGGAAAGGATTAATTAATTTTGTTTGCTAGAATGAAAACTTCCAATTCAATTGTCAGTCTCCCTTTCTCTCCTCTCACTAAATATTTTATTGAGATCTTTTATGAGGAAATTATAAAACTAATCAAAAAAGAAGGTTGTAGATCGGATAAGAAAGGGTCTAAAACTATGTTTTTAGGTTGGGCTAAGTAGGTCTCAATCTTGAATAAAGACAAAAAAAAATAACAAAGGAAGAAGAAATTAAAAGGTTAGAACACCTTTGAAGAAATTAGGTCCATGCGGCCAATTTGGACCTCCTAGAACACTTTCAAGACTTCGTTCAAGACCTTGTTTAGTGTAAAAAAGAATAGGTTAAAGATAGGTTAAGATAAGTCTTGATAAAAGATAAAAATGAAGAGGTAGGGCTTGAAAGTAGGTTATGAAAAAAAATTAATATTTAAATATAGAAACTAGGGTTAAATAGGGTTGCAAGACCTACGGATAAACATGGTCTAAGATCAGATTTCTCTAGCCCACAAACATATACAATTGATGTTGTGTATAACTGTTTCATGCTAATTTAGTGTAAACTACTCCTTTAAAATTACTCTTCATTTTTCCATACTATCTTGTACAAGAAATTATAAAAAAATGAATTTAGACTATATGAACTTTTGAAAAAAACAAAAGAAGAAAGAAAATTCGACTACGGTGGTAAAACTGAAACGAGGAAAAAAAAGAGCAAATCAGTGTACGAAGAGTGAAAACATTGAGTTTTGCCATTTATGAAAATTTATTTATGCCATAAATTTTATTAATTTCTACCGAAGGCTAAAGTTGCACATTTTCGTGTATTACATGGGTATTAAATTAAAAATTGGTTTTTTCTAACATATACTCACTAGGCATACACAAATTTTCATTGTAGACGGAGGGTATCCGTCACAAGGAGAAGACGGATATCATTTTGTCTCATAAAATGCCCATTTAGAGAAGAGAGAGGAAAGTACATGGGGTGCCCCACCTTGTCCCCTATTCGTTTTGTGAGTGTCATTATCCATCTCTCCACCCGACCCGTCACAAGCAAGACTAACTGCTAGACATATGATAAAAAACTGAAATAAGAAATAAATAAATGAGTAAATTAGATTTTACTCCCTTTTGAAATCAAAATTTTTAAAATTACTTCCTTTTGAAATTTTTTCCTAAAATTACTCCCTTAATTTGCATTTTTTCCTAAATTGCTTCAAAATACCGATTTGAGTTGATTTATTTCCTTTTTTTTAACTCTCTTACATTTGTCTACATATTTATACCTTCCAAAGTATAGATTGGCTAAGTAACAAACGAAATATGTTAAAAAAAATAGACGAAATAAGTCATTAAAATGGAGTTTGGGAGCAATTTTAGTAAAAAATGCAAATTAAGGGAGTAATTAAGGAAAAAATTTCAAAAGGGAGTAATTTTAAAAAAAGTGATTTCAAAAGGGAGTAAAATCTAATTTACTCTAAATAAATATGTTTCTTATAAACAAAAGTAAAACTGATGGGAAATTGCATTTCACTATGGTATGTTTGGGAATTTTGAATTGGAATTAAATTCCGTAATTGAAATTTTTGAAGTGTTTAGGAACACCACTAGAATTTGGAATTGGAATTGACTCGGTTTTTTATCAATTCCAAGTTAGTGAAAATTTGGGGATCTCAAATACCTACCATATGACAGCCATTTCAATTTTATCACTTCCTATATTTTATTGTATAATGCAAATTTTATCGCAAAATTTTTATTTATGATATTTTTTCCGAGCGTAAATATTTTCCGTAAAATTATTTATTTTTTTCAAATATAAAAATCCGATGACCTCGAACCATATCCGTCTCGTCAATTACAATTCTAATTCTAAATCCAATTCCATGAGTTTCCCAAACGCAATTTTGGAATTGGAATTGGATTTGAATTCAAACATTTGAAATTTCTACAATTAAAATCATGAAAATAAAATCGATTCCTTATTTTCAAACATTACTTTATGGGAATTAGCGCCCAACCATGACACTTTTCACTCTTCGTACACTAATTTGCTCTTTTTTTCCTGGTTGGGCGCTAATTTATTTTCCTTATGAAACTAACTTGAAGGATAATCCCGTTCCTTCGAAGGCAAATTCATACCATAAATTTTATTTGTAACGGGTAAATCGTCTATCACAAACTTTTGACGTGAGAGTAGTGTAAGACTAACTTGTAAGTAGGAGCGCAAGTAAGGAGAGTCTTATGAATTTGTGCCCTAAATTTGTTTTGAAGATGGATTAAGCTAGATGTCTTATTAAGACGTAGTTTCTTAGTATGTGGTATGATGTTTTGGTCAAAAATTACCAAAGTCGGTCGAAAATTACCAAAGTTTGTTAAATCGGGTTATAATGATCTTAGGTTACGATTTCATGTATTTGGGTGTTAATTTCGGATCTAACAAGCGAAAAAGAGATGAGATGAGAAGAACGATTTTTGTTTACGCGGGAAACCCGTATGGGAAAAACCGCGGGGGATCGGTATTCAGCCAAATTTACTACTCCCTCCGATTTCTTATGTTGTTCCCTTTTCATTTTGACACAAGAAATAAGGGAATCAATTTGGACCACACAATACATATGATCTCACATAAAATTGATTTTGGACCACACAATATTGTCCAAAAGAAGAAAGAGGGAACATCATTGTTATTAGACCAAAATGGAAAGGGGAACAACACAGAAAATCGGAGGGAGTATATGAGATGACTTTGAAATGTTGATCTTGTTACAAGTTTCTTGTGAAAATAATTATTCTAGTAAGACAAGTTGTATTCTAGTGAGAAGTGTAGTGTTCCAGTGAGGGGAGTGATCTTGAATGCCTTTCTCCTGCTGCTTCCCTTCTTATTTATGCTGTTTTTCCTCTTCTGACCGTTGGTCAATGCTCATGGCTCTGCATCCTTGCTGGTCCCAGCTTTCCTCTTTTAGCTTTCTTTCTCATCCCTTTTTCCTGAGTATCTTTATTTGTCACATATCTTTTTTAGGCCATGCTTTGGTCTTCCTCAACACACTTCTTTTGCCCAATTGCATCTACACTTTCACATGCATGTATGCTCATCTTTTGTGTTTGCTTGTTTTCCATCTTGTGGTTAGGGAGGTGCCATGTCATCAATCCATAATCTCATGAGATTACCCACTCAAATGTCGCCACGTGTCGGTTGATAAAAAATGATAATTTTGAGGCCTAACATATGATATGGATAGACTCAGTTTGATGCGTTGCATGGCGTGAGTGTATGTGGTATGATATGGATAGACTTAGCTAGATGTGTTGGTAACTAGGTTATGTAGCACATGTCGGTTGTACATAGAGGACGAACTTTAGGGATGGAGTTTCTTTTAAGGGGAGAAGACTATAATACCCGGCTTTTAAGTACACCGTGTCATACCATGGTTGCCATCGGGGCGTTTCATGCTTCATGGTAAGTTTGTGAATTATGAGGTTGTGTTTAAGTAGATGCGATTTCATATATAGTGATTGTGTGTGACTGTTGTTGTAGGAATCAATGTGAGTCATTTCATGGACTTGGTTTTGACACTTGGACTGCGATAAAGATAGGGTTTTCCTATGTGTGTTTATTTGAGTATTTGTATTTGGATATGATTATATGTATTATTCTGTGATTGTTGTTGGATGAAGTCGAGGTGGTGGTGATGGTGATGGTGTGATTGTGATTGTGATTGCAATGGGACTATGTCGGGACATATTCTCATTCCCAAATTCGCCTCTTGTGACTCCCGTCACAAGGGGATGTACACATTAATAATCCGAGATTTGCTCGTTGTGGCGAACGAGAATTAGGTGGTAAGGCTGCGGTCCCCACTGGCGGCGAGGGTTAACTTGGCAGGGCAACAAATTGCATTATGTAGTCAGTTACAGTGAGTGAGGGGGTATGAGAGTGGATGTTGGTTCTTTGTGATTGTTTCCATATACTTGTACTTTGATAATTATGTAGTTGATTGAGTCCGTGTTGTTGTTGTTGTTGTTGTTGTTGTTGTGTAGTGATCCATTCGGGGATGAAGATTAGTTGGTTTAGTAGGTGTTAGATGGATGATGCATGTTGTGTCTTGCTATACTTTGCTACTGTACTTTTATGGAGAGCGAGTACCTTGACGAGTTTATATGATAGCTGTTTAGCCCAAAAATCGTCACCATGCTGTTGGGCCCAAAAGAAACGCCCGAAAACAACAACCCAATAAAAAGCAAGATTGCATACAAAAGAGCCGTTGAAGGGGGTACGAAAGGGTCAAAGCCCTAGAAGCATATTCCCCTAATCTCACTCCTACAATTTCGGAGCTGACCAGGACCAGGGCTGACCAGGAGTCTACGCCTATAAAAGGAAGCTTAGGTCATTTAGAATGTATTCACTTTTACGTTGAAACTTTACTTGCGCACGTCAACTATTGTACCTCACTCAAAACAGCGATCATCCTCGAAAATAGTGAAAACTTGGTGGGATTCCGTTCCCCCCGCGGTTGTTTCCCTCATAGGGTTTTTCCCCGTCACCAAAAACTTTCTGTGTCATACTTCTTTTATTTTCCTTCGTTTGCATTCATTCACGTATTGGTTGACGCTTTGATCCACCACACAATAATATTAACTCGATAGAAATTTTACCAAAACAATTTGGCGCCCACCGTGGGGCATAGTGCGCATTCCAATACTTGAAATCGTCATCTCGTCACGAAAATATGTCTGGGACTAAAGCCAATCCCTCTACTTCCCAGAGCATGTCAGCCAAGTCCAGCGGGACCAACCCTAAGTCAAACCACAGCCTCAAAGGTTGCTGCCCCGTCCAGCAAACCTCCTCAGCTCCCCAGATCAGCCCCTGTGTCTGCTCCCTCAAGGCAGAGCAGAGAAAGCAGCCCCAACAGAAGCGGAGAAGACCAGATACCTGGAGTAAGCCCGCTGCCAAGAATCCCCAACCCAGATCTAATGCAGATGGTGGTCCAGGGGATGAGCGCTTTGCAGGAAGCCATAGAGGGCCTGAAGAAGGATAATCTGGACCTGAGAGAGCAGATCACCGCAGTCGCCCGCCTAGCTCAGCCGCCCAGAATGTTACAGCCAGGGCCCGGACCCTTCGGGAGAGGAGGACTAAACCAACCGATTCCCAAGGAGGTCGTCACCAGGCTGGATCTAGGTGTCATCACCCCGAGCAGTGGCCCTGAGATACTGGATTTGGGTTCATCAGTGTTCAGAGCACCATAGCCCAGTCCAGTTCAGCCTGCAGGTAATCCCACACCTTGCTTTTCCCCCCTAGGACTGATCCTTTGACTTTTTCAGGTACACCTCCGCAGCCTTCAGTTGGATGGACACCAGAGACCCCTGTAAGGCCAACTCCCGTGAGCCAGTTCAGCGCCAGAGGATGGGCAGGAGGAGCACCAGTGCAGTCAGCGGTTGGTTGGCATCCAGGGCCAGGTTTCAATCCGTCCGTAGCAGCCAACCCACCTGCCAGTCAACCGTCCTCAAGCCCTTGGGGAGGAGCCCCTCTTGGCTTCTTCCCTCCGTCTGTCAACCTGTTCTCAGGAGCAGGCAGCCTATCAGACCAGCGTTACCAGGAGCTGAAGGATCACCAAAATAACCGGCATGCCTAGGCCCCTAGAGAAGGCATCCCAAGATAGCTTTGCATATTCACCCTTCATTGACAACATCGCTCTCATCAATGTGCCCAAGGGGTTTGTGCCACCAACCATGACATTATACGATGGGATGGCAAACCCCCTGGACCACATCAATCAGTACAAACAGAAAATGATGGTGGTGACCGCAACCGGAGCACTCAAGGAGGTCTGCATGTGCAAGGGGTTTGGATCAACCTTGTCAGGAGCAGCCCTGGACTGGTTCGTAGGACTGCCCAACCGCAGCATATCTTCCTTTGCAGATCTGGTTAGTGCTTTTAATGAGCAGTTCACCAGCAGCATGAAACCAGAGAAGCAGACCAGTGATCTCTACAAGATTGTTCAAGGATTCGAGGAGACAGCCCGAGACTACCTCACCAGATTCAACAAAGAGAAGGTTGTCATTCCGAATTGTGATATACCCACTGCCATTGAAGCCTTCCGCAGGGGGTTACATCACGATTCAGACTTGTACAAGGAGTTGACAATGCACCCATGCACTGCCTTTGCTGATGTACAAGCCCAGGCGGTTGCAGCAATGAGGTTAGAAGAGGACGCTGCCTCCAGAAGAAGTACCTACGACACAGAACCTGTGTCTAGGAAAGCACCTGTGGAAAAGAGGGGTGAAAGATCAAAGCCCTATAGCAAACCAGTAAGCAAAGTATCAGAGAGCACCGGTGGTAAAGGCGATACAGATCCACCTCCGAAGGTCAGCGAGTATGGCTTTACCACCGGGATGGCTGGCCTGTTGAAGGCCTTGAAAGAACTCAAGGGAGTTAGATGCTAAAGAAGAAAGAGGAACGACCCAATGACCGCCGTGATGCAAGCAAAAAGTGTGAATTTCATGATGACATAGGTCATACCACAGACGAATGTTATACCCTCAGGAAGGAGGTCCGATTCCAGTATGACCGAGGCAACTTGGATCATCTGCTCCTAGAGAAGTCCACCAGAGTCATTGCAGCTAGCCAGGTGCAGCCCTCACCAGTTCCTCCCTGCAACAGAATTGTCAATGTCATCACCTGAGGATTAGAGCTGTGTGGGCTCACCTATTCAGCGGCCAAAAGACGCGTGACAGCAGCTAAGGGAGACAAGCCAGAATTGTCGTGCAGAATAGCACGGCAGGACCTCCCAGTAGTGACCTTTGACGAGACAGATGCACAAGCCGTACCAGAGCAGCACCATGATGCCTTGAGCATCACATTGAACATTGGCAATTGTGAGGTCAGGAAGGTCACGGTAGACACAGGAAGCTATGTCAACCTGCTGATGCTGGATGCCCTGAAGAGCATGGGATTTGACGAGAAGGACCTGACATAGAAAGCTATTCCCCTTGTCAGATTCTGCGGAGAAACAACGCATAACCTAGGGGAATCACCATCCCAACCTACACCGGAGGGCTGAACAAACAAGTAAGATACTTAGTTATTGATGGTCCATCTACTTACAATGTTATTCTTGGCAGGCCCTGGATCCACGAAATGCGAGCAATCCCGTCAACGTATCACCAGTGCCTGAAATTCCCTACCCGATAGGGAGTCCAGGAGATACGGGGAGATCAGGAGGAGGCCAAGGATTGCTACAAGGTAGCTCTCAAAATGACCACCAGGCCACCAGCCGCCAGAGCATAGCAATTACAGCAGCTTCACATCCAAGAAGAATACATCGAGCCCCAGCAGGCAGAAATCGATGAGGTCCGTCTGGATGAGCAATACCCAGAAAGGACCGTGTTCATAGGCTTAGAGTGCTCTTGAGATCTGCGCCCGCAGCTCCTCCAGCTGCTCAGAAAGAACGCGGACTGCTTCGCCTGGTCCCACAAAGACATGATTGCCATAGACCCAGAGATCATAACACATAAGCTCAGTATAGATCCAGGATTCAGACCAGTAAAGCAGTGGCGCAGGAAATTTGCAGCAGAAAGAAACCAGGTCATAAACCAGGAGGTGGATAACCTTCTGGAGGCAGGAAATATTAGGGAAGTCAAGTACCCATAGTGGCTATCCAACGTAGTGGTGGTACCAAAAAAGAATGGGAAGTGGAGGGTCTGCGTGGACTTTACGGATCTGAACAAGGTCTGCCCCAAAGACCCATTCCCCTTGCCACATATAGATGCTATGGTGGACGCCACTGCGGGCTATGAAATGTTGACTTTCCTAGATGCCTGGAGTGGGTAAAACCAGATCAAGATGGACCCAGCAGATCAGGACAAGACAGCATTCAGATCAGAAAGAGGCATTTACTGTTACAACGTAATGCCCTTCGGTCTTAAGAATGCCGGCTCTACATATCAGCGACTCGTAAACATGATGAACAAAGACCAGATAGGGCAGAATATGGAAGTATACATAGATGATATGCTGGTCAAATCCAAGCAATCGGTGGACCACACCAAGCACCTGGAGAAAACATTCAACACCCTCCGGAAGTACAAGATGAAGTTAAATCTAGCTAAGTGTACCTTTGGAGTTTCCAGTGGGAAGTTCCTGGGGTATATGGTAACGCAGAGGGGAATAGAAGCTAGCACAGAACAGATCAGAGCAGTTCTGCAGCTGGAATCACCCTAGAAGCCTAAAGATGTGCAGCAACTAACAGGGAGAGTAGCAGCTCTGAGTAGATTTATCTCCAGATCCTCAGATCGTTGCAAACTATTCTATGACATTCCAAGGAAAAGCCAAAAGTTCGATTGGACACCAGAGCACGAGAAGGCATTCCAGGAACTGAAGCAGTACCTGAGCAGCCCACTCCTGCTATCCAAACCAGAGCAGGGAGAGGTGCTGCTCATGTACCTCTTCGTAACCGAAGCAGCCGTAAGCGCAGTACTAGTCCGTTAGCACGAGGGAGCTCAGCATCCGGTGTACTAGTCAGCAAGTCACTGCTACCAGCATAGACAAGGTATACCTCACTTGAGAAATTAGTACTAGCATTGGTCACATCATCATATAAGCTACGTCCGTACTTTGAGTCTCATCCATCTCGGTGGTTACTAATCACCCTCTCAAGACAGTCATGAGAAAGCCAGAGCTCTCAGGACGAATGGCTAAATGGTCCGTGCACCTCAGCGGATATGATCTCTAGTTTGAACCACGCACAGCCATAAAGTCACAAGCCCTCGCAGACTTCGTCTCCGACTTCAGCCCAGCACTCCGAACCGAAGCAGAGCAGAAAATTCTTCACCTACAAAAGGGTGCCAAGCCAGGCACCTAGGAGTTACGAGTAGATGGGGCATCAAACGCCAGAGGTTCAGGAGTTGGGTTGATCCTCAGATCACTAGAGGGTGACTTGATCACCCAAGCAGTTCGATGTGAGTTCAAAACCACAAACAACGTAGCTGAGTATGAAGCCCTGGTCTTGGGGCTGCAACTAGCCCTGAACATAGGAGTCAGCTGCATTAGCGTATATAGTGATTCGCAATTAATTGTGAATCACGTCATGGAGCATATGAAGCAAGAGATCCAACAATGGCAGCCTACTTATGCGTAGCAAAGGAGTAAATCAGCAAATTTACAGAATTCTGCATCCAGCAAGTACCCAGGGAGCAGAATGTAGAATCAGATGCACTGGCAACCCTGGGATAAACCTTTAAACCAGCCGACGTAGCCAGTATTCCCATCACCCATGTTCTTAGGCCAGCCATTCCTGGACCAGATCTAGACCAAGAAGAATTGCCAATTTGCAGCAGCAACCCAAATCTGGAGCCAGAACAGGACTGGCGAAAGCCGTACTTGGACTGGTTGAAGCACGACATCTTACCCAGTAATAAAAAAGAGGCACACAGTTTCAGAATGAAGGCTTCCAAGTTCCTTCTAATTGATGACATCATATTCCGGAAATCATTAGCACGACCATATCTGCGTTGCTTGGACCAGAATGAGGCACTGACTGTCTTGCATGACCTCCACAGCGGAGACTGTGGAAATCATGCAGTGGGAAGAATCATGTCCAATAGAGCCTCAGAATGGCGTACTTCTGGCCTACAATGCGCAAGGATGCAAAGGAGTATGCAAGGAAGTGTGACGCCTGTCAACGACATGCATCTGTCAATCACCAACCAGCAGAACCCCTACACCCGGTCATATCTCCATGGCCTTTTTTGTAAGTGGGGGATGGACATTGTGGGACCCCTCCCCAGAGCACCCGGAAACAAGTTGTACATGCTGGGCATGACAGATTACTTTTCTAAATGGATTGAAGCAGAATCATTCACTCAGATCACTGAAGCACAGGTCATCTCTTTCATTAAGCGTAATATATTCACCAGATTTGGTATACCTTCGGAGATAATATGTGACAATGGTTCCCAATTCATTGGGAAAAAGACTGAGGCTTTCTGTGCTGGGTGAAACGTATCACTCCAGAAATCTACCCCCAGAAACCCTCAGTCCAATGGGCAGGCTGAGTCCAGTAACAAGATCATTATTGAAAATATGAAAAAGAAATTGCAAGAAAAGGGAGGGAAATGGGCAGAGGAGCTCCCTCTGGTCCTATGGGCTGACAGGATTACTCCAAAAGTAGCAACAGGTCAGACCCCCTTCAGCCTCGTTTTCGGAGCAGAAGCAGTAATTCCTTCTGAGGTCAAAATCCCAACCCACAGATACGGATGTATAAATGAGGACCAAAACCAAGTGGAAATGACAAGTATCCCGGACATTGTTGATGAACTCAGGACCAGTGCCCACGTTAGAATGGCCTCATATAAGCAAATGGTAGCTCGGAGCTACAACAAAAACGTCAGGATAAGGACCTTGCAAGTGGGGATCTGGTCCGGAGAAAGGTGTTCCAGAACACCAAAAAATGACAAGCCGGAAAGTTCGCCTACAACTGGGAGGGCCCATACCAAGTTGAAAGCATAGTTGGTAATGGGGCCTACAGACTAATGCCAATGGAAGGGGAAATGATACCCAGATCATGGAATATACTTCACCTAAAAAAGTATATCATCTAGAGGTGCCTTCACCAGACAAGAGCAGATCCCTTAGACCTCAGGTTCTACTCTGTATAAAGCATACTCTGGTTCAGCATAAAAATTTTTATCTCTATTATATATTTTATGACTTAAGTTTTATAATCTAAATCTTATAATTTAAATTTTTTTTACATTTAAATTCCGTTATCGAGTCTTTTTGAATTTAAGGGAAATTCTATTATTTATTTTCTGGCCCAGAAATTGCCTATCCTGGTAGACTGACCTACAGAGGAAATCTGCACTATCCACAGGAGAACCTAAGTCAAGCATGGCACCCCAGTATAGGGACGGGTATCTAAAACACCAGGCTAGCACACCAGAGCAGCGATGGCCAAAAACAACGAAACATGCATGTACAACGAAAAACGCCAGAAAACGGCAGAAAATCAAACGAAAAGCAAAGCCCCCATATAATGGGGGAACATACGATTAAAAAAGACTGCCTAAGGCAGCCCAGATTGAGAATTGTTTTTGTTGGTCCGCCCGGACCAACGGCAAAAAGTTACAACGGATTAAGCCCATGCAGGGGCACCAAGAGTTCCAAAAGCAAAGAAAAAACATTTTCGCCCATATCAGGGCCCAACAGTACGAGTTTTAAAGGAACCTACTTATCAGAAGTAGGTTCAACAACAGCATTATCATCACGGGTGGGGCCAGAGGTCACCTCCTCTCCGACATCTTGGGACCCCACCACGCCTTCATCCTCTTCATCTGAAATGAGGTCCATGTTCAGACCCTCGGGAAAATCTGCAGCAAAGGCTTCCTCCAGAGCAGCTAAGTTCCAGGCCACATGAGCACCTTCCTGGAACTCCTTGACACACTTAAATCTGGTCTCAGCGGCGGTATAGGCAACAACGTCTATTAAGGCCCCTTGCAGAGCAGCCTTCTTCTGCTCCAGAGCCTCCACCTTCAGCACCAGCTCGGTCTCTGAGGCCAAGGCCCGCTCTAGCTTGGACTGTTTCGTCGACAATTGATCCTGGAAGGCCTCCTCCTGTGCCTTCAACATCTCCTGACCCAAAGCCAGGTCCCGACGAGAGCGCTCACAAGCCTGCCGCAGATTTTCCTTCAAAGCTTCCTCTAGATCTTGCTTTGCCGACATCTCCTGCTCCTTCTTCGCCAGAACTTCCCGCATCCTCTCCACCTCCTGCATCCTCCCCAGAGCCTCCGTATGAGCCGTCTGTATACGCTGAAGCTCTACCAGCAGAGCCTCGCTCTGCCGTTTGGCACACAAAGACAACTCCAGGGCCTGGAAACACAGGCCAGAAGAGATTCAAAAAAAAAAAAAAAAAAAAAAAAAAAAAAAAAAAAAGGAAAAGGGAGAAGCTACCTCAAAAGTAACCTCGGCAAAATGCCTAACCAGGTCCTTGAAAGGAAGAGGCTGCATGATAGAGGCAGAGGTAGAAAACAGCAGTGAATCCAGAGCAGGCCAGAGAAAAGTCTTGGATCCACCAAAACCCCCTGGAAATTCCAGGCGCAGGGCAGTAGAAGAGGCTCCCCCAGAAGATGTCTGAGGCAGATACTCGGGTAAAATTTTAAACCCACGGTAGGAATCTCAGCAGGAATTTCAAGAGGGGACGGATCTACATAACCAGAAGTCGCAGGCACAAGTACCTGGACCGACTCAATAGCATCCACCTCGATAGGAGCAGCCTTGGACCCAGCTCCAGTAGAGGCTCATCAACAACGTCTACTTTATTTTTCTTTGAGGACCCGACGTCCCCAGGGGTAAGCCTCTTTCTTCTCAGCTGCGTGACCCTGTCCACGTTGACTCTGGGCTTGCCTGGAAACGACACCAAAAGGTTAAAATCACCAGACCAACACAAACATACCCAAAAACATCCAGATAACCCAAAAACCGTACCTTACTTCTTTACCGCCAGGATAGCTGAATCCCTGACTAGCTTGGAGAATGTCCTCTCCGAAGCAGGCACACTACAAAAAAATACTGCCCTTGCGACGGAAAATTTGCGACGGATAGAAAATCCGTCGCAAATTTGGATTTGGGACGGATTTTGCGACGGATTTTTTTTTTGCGACGGACCTAAATTTCCCAGACCCGCGAAGTGAAAGTCAAATGGCGGGAAAGTTTGCGACGGAAAGTCCGTCGCAAATATTGACTTTTGCGACGGAAATTCCGTCGCAAACATATTGACCAGACTTGACCAAAAGTTGGTCAAGGTCAAACCTTGACCAGATTTGCGACGGAAATTCCGTCGCAGAAGTCAAAATTTGCGACGGAATTTCCGTCGCAAATCTGGTCAAAGTTTGACCTTGACCAGATTTGCGACGGAAATTCCGTCGCAAAATTCCGTCGCAAAGTTATATTATACAGACCCCGCGGGTCTTATTTTTCCCCAAATCGATTTCAAAACTAAAAAAACGAAAACCCTAAAAGCGATTCGGCGATTTACCACCCCACCACACCACCACCCTACCACCCTACAACCCCACCGCCGCCGCCGCAGCCGCCGCCGCCACCAGCCCTCCTTCTTCCTCCTTCCTCCTCCTTCTCCTTTCTTCTCACCTCCACCTGCCACCTCACCGCCGCCACCACCTCACCGCCGCCACCTTGCCGCCGCCACTTCTTTCTTCCTTCTCCATTTCTCCTTATGTATGTATACTAACTTTCGTTATTTATATACCGTCTTAATTTTTTATGTTTAATCCGTCGCAAAATTCCGTCGCAAATTCCGTATTATTGTTTTTTATTGTTATTAGGAATAGTTAGTTTAGTTTAATTGTTATTTGATTAGTTTAGTTAGTATTGTTAGGTGGTTAGTGATATTAGGTTAGTAGCTAATTTCGTCCCAAATCCGTCGCATATTGTTGTTAAGATGTTTAGGACGATTGATTTTTGATATAAAATTTGCATTGTTGTTGATTGTTAGTGTTGTTGATTTGTTTAGAATATTCTTGAATAGTACCCGTTCAATAATTACACATTAGGTGTAATTGTTGAATAGTCCCCGTTTTGGGGCTGTCTTTGAATCTTTCATGCCATTTAGGTAGTAAACACTCTTATATTTTCTTGATTGTAATGAAACAAAAATTGGGCAACACTTCCTTATTGTTCTCCAAATACATTCTATATAATGTATTTGGAGAACAATAGAGAAGTGCTGCCCAATTTTTGTCTCATTACAATCAAGAAAATATAAGAGTGTTTACTAATGGTATGAAAGATTCAAAGATGGGTTTAGGCTGGAGAGATAAGGACCCCAGACCAATATATGTAAATTGTTTTTTTTTTGCAGGTTGGTGTTGGTGTTGGTGTTGGTGTTGGTGTTGGTAGTTGTAGTTGTTGTTGTTGTTGTTGTTAGTTGTTGTTATATATATGTAGTTGTTGTTTAATTGTTGTTGTTAATTAATTGTTGTTGTTGTTGTTAATAAGTTGTTAACTAGTTTTTTTTGTTAGTTGCTGTTATATATATATATATGTAGTTGTTGTTATTTAATTGTTGTTGTTAATTAGTTGTTGTTATTGTTTGTTAAAATATGTAGATTTACTATGAAGAGATTAGAAAGAAAATGGATGTATGAAAGGTTGGATTCTAGGAAAAAATAAGGCAGGATTTCGTAATTGGTGTTAATGAATTCATTAACTATGTTAAGCAACAAGACGAATACGTTAGTGTTGGGGCTGGTGTCCTTGACAATTAAGTACAATGACTTATTAAAATCTCTTTAAGGATCACAAGGGCATACTTCTGTATTATTACCAGTTGATCCACGTTTATCAATAACGGTTGGTTTGCTAGATAAGTTTGACGTTATTGTCATACGGATGGCGGTGGTCAACTGGTCCCTATACGTCACACCTATAGGACACGTTTGAGAGATGTGAAGGTATGAAAATACAGTCACATTTTGCCGGATATGACTAAACGGTTAGTCAGAGGTATTGACTATTAAATTAGTCAATAAGATGTTGAGAATTATTATTTAATACGGATTAAATAATCTTAGCTAATACGGATTACAAGATTAATTCGTAAATTAAATATAAACGGTTATATTTAATTAAATATTATATTCGCAAATTAATATAAACAGTTATATTAATTTAGGTAATTATACAATATCGTATTTTATCAGACCATTATTAATATATCGACTGTATTAATAACTGATAACATGTTACGATTTATAAATTAAACCCGCGAATAAATAATAGCTAATTGGGTCGAATCACGCATTAGGATAAGGTAAGAGTGGAAAGCCCACTCCTACCCAAACCCTATTTCGGCCGGCCTCAGTTACAAAAGGAGGAGACTTCTCCTTTTGTCAACTACTCTCTTGTTGCACTGTAACATAACTCTCAAGTAAAATTAGGGTTTTTGAGAGCATTCTTCTCCCAAAAACCTCAGATCTCACATCTAGACTTAAATAGCTCTCCCTATATTGCAAGGCAATTGGAGAGGATTTCTAGCACACGCGGCCACGTCTCAAACTAAGTCTTGGGTGCAAGTTATAGGAGGGAATTTGCATTAATTCCTGTTCTTAGGCCTTTTGCGCGAGGACTAAAGGTTGTACCTCTTTTCTCATGTTTTTAATCTTATGACGATATTCACAATTGCATATTTCATTATAATCCTGCAAATTAAGGGTGAATACGCGTTTTATTCCTCACAAGTGGTATCAGAGCCTTAGGCCATGAAAATTTTACAATTGTGTCTTTCATAAGTTTTAAAATTTTGAAAACCGTACCTTCTGTCGAAGGCACTCGATCGAGTCCCTGTGACACTCGATCGAGTGCCATCGTACCAGGCTGCCGTGCGTGAGTTTTTAGTGAGAAATCGATCTTGTTTTCGATTATAATTTGCATATTGTTAATTAATCGATATTTTTAGCAATATGTGAATCTTTTGTTGTTGTTTATATATGATTTACAAGTTTTAAATGCATGTTATAAACCCGTTTTGATTTAAAAGTGCAGCGATTGCGTTTTAAAGAGTCACTCGATCGAGCCCCTGCTGCACTCGATCGAGTGACACTGGCACTCGATCGAGTGCCTCTGCTGCTCGGTCGAGTGCTCCTGTTTCGGGCTCTCTTTTCGAAAATAACTTGTTTTCTTATTTTCACATGGCTTAAAATAATATACTGTATACGGAAATAGTATATTATTTAGTGAAACGGTTCACCCTCGTTTGATACATATTGTTTTTAAAACTGTTTAAAACAATGGATTATATGTTTATTAAAATTGGTGATTAAAACGGTATAGTCACTTAATTTTAATCTTAAAAGGTGGTTTGGTATAAATTTATTAATCATAATAACGGTATTATGTCATGTATAAATTGTTTTTAGTTGATGCATTTTATTTATCGTCTTGTGAATGCCTTGAATGCTTTCAATAACGTATTTAATTATTGCAAACGGTTGTAACTTAGTGTGGCCTTAGAAGATTGTGTCACCGTAATGATGGGACACGATCTTGCTTGTAATTTTGAGATCTTGAATCTCCGTTTTGGGTTTTTTGCCATGTAATTACTTTTGTATTTAAATTAGAATGTATCTAGGACTACTTTTGTAATTTAAATTAGTAATTTTGTGAAGACCAAAGACAAGACGGAGGCCGGATGCTCACTCCCGCTGCAAGGACCAAGATGGAACATCAAGACAAGCTTCTAGGGTCCAACAGTGGATTCCAAGTTGTTTTATGTTTATTTTGGTAGGATAGGCCACACTAGGACTTTTATTTACGTTTATTGCATTTATCTTTACGCTTTCATCGATAATAGCTTGCATCATATTCCGCCTAAAAACCAAACCACCTATATCATGCCTGAAAACTGACTCATGTAGAGGTCTCGCGTTAGTTTTCTGTGACAATACAGATGTCACATGTCATTTAAAAGCCATCACTTTATTTAATTCATTCACGCAAATGCTAGTTTTTAGTTCACTTAAATATGGATAAATAAAAGTTGATGGGGTCTTCCTCGTATAACCAAAAATTGAGATTAGTCTTTATAAATCAGCCTCCCATGAATCCCTTCTTCGTCGGTAGGCATAATATGACCCCTTCTACGTCGGGTAAGTGGGAACAGATGATTTATTTTATCTCAACATCATGGTCACTCGATAATATTCCAGTGACTGAGATGGACTAATAGATAGGATTTACGGAAATCTATCGACCAAGAGTTCCAACGATTGGAATTAGCCAAACTGTGGGCTTATCAATATACGGAAATTGAGTCTTGGGATCGTTTATATAATTCTTGAGGGAGATCAATTATATAAATGCATGAGTCTACGAGTTTAAATCCAATTTAATATAGACTTAAATCACAACAATAAGTTGCTTATATGGTTTTGTTTTATCTTCTTTTCAGTGTAGAACACGTTCATTAAAACTGCTGTAAATCTAAAATGGCTGGTGAAGACCCAATGCCAAGTGCCAAGCTAGCACGTGAATCCTGGCTAAAAGCCTTCATGGACTCCATGAATCAGTCCACTAGACTGAGGAATGATGGGTCAAACTTCTCTGACTGGGAGGCAGCACTACGGAATGCTGCCATTGCTGACGGAAAGCTCAAGTTCTTAACTGAGCCCATTCCGCCACACCCAGGAACTGGAGCTAGAGCCAACGAAATTCGCGCTCATAGCGATTTCGTTATGGAAGCGGGTGCGATAAAGAACGTACTCATCTATGCAATGGAATCCAATTTGCAAAGACGCTTCATAACCCATGGTGCAAACAAGATTTTCACCACGCTCACTAACGAATTCTCCAAGGCTCCGAGAATCGTTTCTTATGAGCATACCTGTCGCTTCTTTGAGGCGAAACTCCAGAAGGGCCAAGCTGTTAGCCCACATATTCTCAACATGATTGAGAATATCGAGAAACTGGAGTCCCTAAACTGCAAGATCAGTGAGACCATCATCGTTGATCGCATGCTTCATTCGCTTCATGATGGGTTTGCCCTCTTTAGGGCCAACTACTACATGAACGACATGAAGAAGACTCCCCATGAGCTCCACTCCCTTCTCGTACAGACTGAGAAGGATCTTAAGTTGAGTGGGAGTCTTAAGCAGGATGTTCTCATGATCTCCAGTAAGGGGAAAGGTAAAGGGAAGGCTAAAGCTCAGGGCGACCTAGCAGTAGGCAAGCCCAGGTTCAAGAAACCAGGATTTGCTAAGAGTGGGCCAGGTGAGTCGAGTAACTCACAAGGCAAGACAAAGAGCAAGGATACAAGCATGGAATGTCACCATTGCCACAAGACTGGGCATTGGAGGCGCTCATGCCCCGTGTATCGCGAGGACATTAAAGCAGGCCGTGTTACTCCTGTTGGTATGTCTTCTTCTTCTTTTATTCACATGATTGAGATTAACCACGCAAGTTGCGGAACTTGGGTACTTGATACTGGTTGTGGATCTCATCTATGTAATCATGTGCAGGGCCTCCGAAACCAAGAACCCCTAATCAAGGGTGAGGTGGACCTGCGTGTCGGGAATGGAGCACGTGTGGCTGCAGTCTCGAATGGAACATACGTAATCCAGCTTCCAAGTGGATTCGAGTTATTTTTGTATAACTGTTATTATGTTCCTAGTTTATCCAAAAACATTATTTCAGTTTCTGCACTTGACAAACTCGGATTTTCATTTGTAATAGAGAATAATAGCTGTATTTTCTCTTTGCACAATATGATTTATGGCAAGGCAGTTTCCATGAATGGAATTTATGTTTTAGATCAAACTACCGAGATATTACATGTGAATAATAAAAGAATAAAGGTAGGTGACAAAGATCAAACTTACTTATGGCATTGTCGTATGGGACACATAAATGAGAAACGCGTTAAACAGCTCATACAGAATGGAGCTATTTCGCCCTTTGATTTCGAATCATATGGCACGTGTGAATCATGTCTCATCGGCAAAATGACTCGTATTTCCTTCAAAGGTGTTGGAATGCGCGCTGCCGACCTATTAGGACTCATACATACGGACGTATGTGGCCCTATGTCGATCAACGCACGAGAAGGCCATAGGTATTTCATCACTTTCACGGATGATTTGAGTAGATATGGCTATGTCTACTTGATGAAACATAAAAGTGAATCCTTTGACAAGTTCAAAGAATACCAGAATCGGGTACAGAACCAGCTGGGTAGTAAGATTAAAGCACTACGTTCGGATCGTGGTGGTGAGTATCTTTCACACGAGTTTGATCAACACCTAAAAGACTGTGGGATCGTACTACAGTTGACTCCACCTGGAACACCACAATTAAATGGTGTGTCCGAACGGAGAAATCGAACTCTACTTGATATGGTTCGATCCATGATGAGTCACACCGTTGTGCCTGATTCATTGTGGGGCTATGCTCTTTTGTCAGCCGCTCTAATTCTTAACCGAAGTCCGTCTAAAGCTGTTGACAAGACTCCATTCGAGTTATGGAAGGGAACGGTCCCTAACTTGTCCTTTATTCGGGTTTGGGGCTGCGAGGCTTATGTCAAGTGGAGACACGAGGATAAGCTCGGCCCGCGATCGGTCAAGACATACTTTATAGGCTATCCAAAGGGAACGTTTGGTCATTACTTCTACTCGCCTACCGAACAACGTGTTTTTGTTGCGGCTAGTGCGACGTTCTTAGAGAAAGAATTTCTCGAGAACAAGTCGAGTAATAGAACCTTCGAGTTATCGGAGGTTCAAGAACCAACTACCGAGCAACCATTGGAGGAAACAGTTCCTTCAACCGAGGCTGCGGTAGATATCCCTGAGGAACCTAGGAGGTCAGGAAGAGTCTCTATTCCACCGGACAGATACATTGGTATGGTCGAGGAACACGATACAGATGACGTCTTACTCCTAGAGGGTAATGAACCCACAACCTATAAAGGTGCCATGACCAGTTCTGACTCAAAGCTATGGCTAGAAGCCATGCAATCCGAGATGGACTCCATGTATGAGAACAACGTGTGGGATCTTGTGGACCTACCTGCAAAGGTACGTCCCCTTCAATGCAAATGGCTTTACAAGATAAAGCATGCCGTGGAAGGACAACAAGATATCCATAAGGCTAGACTAGTTGCTAAAGGTTTCACCCAAGTGCCAGGATTGCACTACGATGAGATCTTTGCACCCGTAGTCATGCTACGTTCCATTCGGATTATCTTAGCGATCGCCGCATTTCATGACTATGAAATATGGCAAATGGACGTTAAAACCGCCTTCTTAAACGGTTATTTGGAGGAAGAGTTGTACATGGTACAACCCGAGGGTTTTATCGATCCAGCACATCCTAAGAAAGTTTGCAAGCTTAAGCGTTCCATCTATGGACTTAAGCAAGCATCGCGGAGTTGGAATCATCGCTTCGACCAAGTGATAAAGGAGAATGGGTTCATTCGATCAGTCGAGGAACCATGTCTCTATATCAAGTCGAGTGGGAGTAAAATTGTATTCCTAGTACTATATGTAGACGACATACTCTTGATTGGGAATGACATACCTCTCTTATCTTCGGTTAAAGCATGGTTGAAAAACCATTTCCAGATGAAAGATCTGGGAGAGGCACAAAGAATTTTGGGCATCCGTATCTACAGGGATAGATCACGACGGATGTTGTCTCTCAGTCAGGAATCTTATATAGAGAAGATTCTGGAGAGATTCAGCATGACAAACTCCAAGAAGGGGTTCCTTCCTATGACACCTGGGCTTCACTTGAGCAAGTCTCAAGAAGCTAAGTCAGTGGAAGAGAAAGAGCGCATGAGTCGGATTCCTTATGCCTCGGCAATAGGATCGATCATGTATGCCATGATATGCACACGTCCAGACGTTGCATATGCATTGAGTATGACCAGTCGATTCCAAGCTCATCCAGGTGAACAACACTGGATGGCCGTGAAAAACATTCTTAAGTACCTACGGAGGACTAAAGATTGGGGATTGACTTTTGGAGGCGACTCGACGCTCTGCGCCACGGGTTACGCAGATGCTAGCTTCCAAACAGATCGAGATGACTCGAAATCTCAGTCTGGATTTGTCTTTACTCTTAATGGCGCTGCTGTCAGCTGGAAAAGTTCTAAACAGAGTGTTACAGCAGATTCTACAACTGAGTCCGAGTACTATGCCGCCTCAGAAGCAGCTAAGGAAGCAATATGGATGCGTCAATTCTTACAAGGACTATCAGTAGTGCCTAGTTCGAATGACCCAATCACCGTCTATTGTGAAAATAGCGGTGCCATCTTCCAAGCTAAGGAGCATAAGTCTAGCAGCAAGGCTAGGCATGTACAACGGAAAGCTCATCTAATCAGAGATTACGTGGAGCAAAAGGAGATTTTTATTGAAAAGATCGCTACGGATGACAACATAGCTGATCCTCTCACAAAAGCATTACCACGTGATAAGCATGAAGGACACATTCATTCCATGGGAATTGGATGTGTTCCTAAGTTGTAGTACTCTTTTATGAATTCATGTAATAATTCATTTTCTCGTGTACTCTATTCAACCTTATTGTTATGATATAAAATGTTTTGTTTCTCATGTGGAATTGTACGCCAATTTTGAACACCACAAAGTGAACTGATTAACATTACATCGTTTTGGTCCTTGATTACCCACTTGAGCTGATAACTCAGGTAATCATTTTGTGACGTTGGTTGATGGTGGGTTCAACGAGCCATAAGTCACGTGGATGACTGACCAATCACAAAGGCGAGTTATACGGATATCTCGTAGGACACCCCGTGACAACGTTATGGAGTCCTAAATGTTTTATAACATTGGGTGCCAGGTCGTGGATAGGACCTCCATAGTGTTCCTTAGAGTCGAGTCTTTCGACTTTCAACTGCTTCCTGAGATTAAGACAGATTTTGGGTAACTTTGGTTTCTTTCCCACGGTCACCGTAACAGGGGCCAAGAGGATTTTTTCTGGGTTATTTCATGCTGGGCGATATCGGCAGGATTCGAGTTGAGGGAAATATCCAAACCCTTATCAGGATTTTATCATTTCTCAGGGCCACTCGAGGAGTAGTAACTGAAATGCATGGCCATGCTCGAATACAGATTCGTTTTATCAGTTAAGTTACACTCTAGTCGGGGAAACCACTCTTGATACAGATCGCTTGTGAGATACGACCTTTGCGAATGCGGATTTGCAAATTGTCTTACATTGAGTGGGAGAAATTTTAAAAGATATGAGATTCGGTTATCGCACCTACACTTGTACGGACAAGTGGGAGTTTGTTGGAGCTTGTGTCCTCCACATGTAGTGTGATAACGTCATTGCACATACCCTTGTACGGACAAGTGGGAGATTGTTGGGGCTGGTGTCCTTGACAATTAAGTACAATGACTTATTAAAATCTCTTTAAGGATCACAAGGGCATACTTCTGTATTATTACCAGTTGATCCACGTTTATCAATAACGGTTGGCTTGCTAGATAAGTTTGACGTTATTGTCATACGGATGGCGGTGATCAACTGGTCCCTATACGTCACACCTATAGGACACGTTTGAGAGATGTGAAGGTATGAAAATACAGTCACATTTTGCCGGATATGACTAAACGGTTAGTCAGAGGTATTGACTATTAAATTAGTCAATAAGATGTTGAGAATTATTATTTAATACGGATTAAATAATCTTAGCTAATACGGATTACAAGATTAATTCGTAAATTAAATATAAACGGTTATATTTAATTAAATATTATATTCGCAAATTAATATAAACAGTTATATTAATTTAGGTAATTATACAATATCGTATTTTATCAGACCATTATTAATATATCGACTGTATTAATAACTGATAACATGTTACGATTTATAAATTAAACCCGCGAATAAATAATAGCTAATTGGGTCGAATCACGCATTAGGATAAGGTAAGAGTGGAAAGCCCACTCCTACCCAAACCCTATTTCGGCCGGCCTCAGTTACAAAAGGAGGAGACTTCTCCTTTTGTCAACTACTCTCTTGTTGCACTGTAACATAACTCTCAAGTAAAATTAGGGTTTTTGAGAGCATTCTTCTCCCAAAAACCTCAGATCTCACATCTAGACTTAAATAGCTCTCCCTATATTGCAAGGCAATTGGAGAGGATTTCTAGCACACGCGGCCACGTCTCAAACTAAGTCTTGGGTGCAAGTTATAGGAGGGAATTTGCATTAATTCCTGTTCTTAGGCCTTTTGCGCGAGGACTAAAGGTTGTACCTCTTTTCTCATGTTTTTAATCTTATGACGATATTCACAATTGCATATTTCATTATAATCCTGCAAATTAAGGGTGAATACGCGTTTTATTCCTCACAGTTAGAAATAGAGAAATTAGGTGTCCATGTTCTAAGTGTAAGAATACAAAGTATTTAGTTGAGCAAGAAGTACGGAAACACCTTGGTTTGAGAGGGTTTTGTGATAACTACTACGATTGGGTGTGTCACGGAGAGAAATTCTCCGTTGAGGAAGAGGGAAGCTCATCAATGCACTCCGACAATCCTTATAGGGATATGGTAGAAGATGCGTTACGCGATAGCATTGATCAAATTAGGGAAGATGCTCTAAACGCCGAGGTGGTCGATGAATCTCCAAATATGGTAGAAGATGCGTTGGATTTAAATTGCAGGCTGGAGAAGATGGGAGGGATGTACCATCCGCCTTGAAGTTGCTGGAGAAGACAAAAAAGCATGCCAAGAAGGGTTGGCTATCAACGAAACCCAAAGCACTATTTGTAAGTTAACAGAAACTTTTCTTTATGTTTTAGTAATTTGGTTTACTAATTAATTAACGTATACTAATAACACTTTATTTTTGTTTTGTAGGAAAAAGTTTTTTCAAGAAAGTCGAAAATGATAAGTGAAGGGATCCCGGAGCAAGATATCGACGACAACGAAATCTACTTCGAAGAAGTAGACGGTTTCAACAAGAAAGGGTTGATACTCGGTATGGGAAATGCAGCCCCAGTCATTTACGAGCGTCGTCGTCACTCAAGTGCAGGGACCCAGTCATCATACACCCCAGGTTTGTATTTTATAGTTTATTAAAAATGAATACTAACCAATTATTTAACCGTTTATTAAATGAATATAATATCATGTTTGACTATTCATTGCAGGTATCGTCGGCAGAGTTTTTCGAGAGAATGCTCAGCTAAGAGAACGTGATCTCGAGACATCCCAAAGGCTGAAGGCAATTGAAGAGTTCTTAAGTCAACGGGGGGCGGAGTTCACTACTCAGAGCTGCAATCCGGGAGGCTTTTCTCAGCCGAGACGCGACTTCGATGATGATGGCGGCGACAATGCTAGGTCGGCCAGCCATTTCGCCACCCAACAGCCCACCGACACGACCGTTAGATAGATTTTATTAGGTTGTTTAGTTGTTGTACCGCGGATTATGTTTAGTTTTTAGTTGGATGATCATTTGTAAAACCTTCATTTTAGTTATGAAAAGACGTTTTAAAAACCTTGTCTCCGACAAGTTCTTTGTTGCTGGGTTGTTTTTGCTGAAATTGCATGTTTGGAGAGCTTGCAAAAGGGAAAAATGAGCCATTTCATTGGAAATGGGGGGCTGGAAAAAGGGCTAAAACCGGAAAATCATACAGGAATTTGCGACGGAAATGTCTCAATTTGCGACGGACTTTCCGTCGCAAACCTTGACCAGAAGTCAAGGTCAGTCAAGGTTTGCGACGGAAAGTCCGTCGCAAATAGTCCCCTTTGCGACGGACTTTCCGTCGCAAATCTTGACTGACTTTGACCAAAAGTCAAGGTCAGTCAAGATTTGCGACGGAAAATCCGTCGCAAAGGGGACTATTTGCGACGGAAAAGTCCGTCGCAAACCTTGACTGACCTTGACTTCTGGTCAAAGTCAGTCCGTCGCTAAATAAGGTCAATCCGTCGCAAAAAGTTTGCGACGGCAAATTCCGTCGCAAAATAACTTTTTGCGACAAAAATAAGGGACAGACACAGTCCGTCGCAATTCCGTCGCAAAATCATCATTTGCGACGGATTTAACCCTTTTTGCGACGGACCATTCCGTCGCAAAGAGCGTATTGTTTTGTAGTGGCAGGTCAAGAAGCTTGGCCTTGGAAGCATGGGGATCCTCAGACTCAGGAAATTTGGCCAAGCCAGTCCTTGAAAAGCAAGTCGATCGTCAGCAAAGATAACGACAAGAAAAATTCAAACCAGAAAACAAAACCACAGCAGAGTTTATACCTTCCACGGACTGCCACTTGGAAAAAATATAATCAAGGGAGTATGGCAAGCTATCAATCTTGACAAAGATGAAGCGAGTAAACCACTTGCTATCATCCGGAGTAGTAGAGAAAACAATTGCAGAAGGAATGCCATCGTGTCCTCGAATGATGCACTGGTTGTGGCCCAGAGAATGGGGAGAAAACCATTGCCCAAATCAGCTAACTTAATATCCAGCCCACGCTCACGGTTCAGGGCACAAATACTGAGCAGAATCCGTCATGCATGCGGAGCAACTTGGCACATAGCCAACTTAGTCAACTTCAAAAAATCTATAATCAAATCAGGAAAAGGAAACCTCAGACCCAGGCGGAAGGGGTACTCGTAAAAACAAGTCCAACCTTCCCTCTCGAAGTCGGCCTTCTCGCCTTAGAGGGGAAATGATAGAAGACTTCCTCCGGGAAGCCAAACCTCACTTTGATGAGGGAATGGTGGGATTCATTAAAGGCAGAATCGCATAAATGCTTAGCTGCAAGAATCCCCTGAGAAGGGAAGGGATCAGAGTAGTCCCCAGACGCAGGTGAGGAACCAGACGAACCTGCAGTGGCAAGTGCAGCAGAAGGAGTAGCCGAGGAAGAGCCTGGAGCAGACATGGTAAATTTCGAAGAGCGGTGAAAGTTTTTTGAAGTTGCGTCAAAGAAAGTAAAGAAAGCAGTAAAAAAAGGAAGGAGGAAAATAAAGAAGATTTGAAGAAAGATGAAAAACAAGAGAAGTGAAGGTAGAAGTGAAAAAGGAACGGTTAAAGAGTATATATAGAGGAAATAAGCGGTTGAAATTGAAAGTAAATTTTGAATTTGAAAGTCAAAAGTTAATGCTAGTGGGAAGTTGAAATGGCTGAGGGGACATACCATTAATAGGTGGTTGAGAAGGTGGCATAGTGGGTCATCCACGTGCACAGCCAAAGGAAGTCCCCAAGCCACACATCAGAAGTCACAGAAGCAGAAAAAATTCCAGCCCAATTGAAGCCAAGCTGGGCTGAAATTTGGGGGAAATTGTTTAGCCCAAAAATCGTCACCATGTTGTTGGGCCCAAAAGAAACGCCTGAAAACAACAGCCCAATAAAAAGCAAGATTGCATACAAAAGAGCCGTTGAAGGGGGTATGAAAGGGTCAAAGCCCTAGAAGCATATTCCCCTAATCTCACTCCTACATTTTCGGAGCTGACCAGGACCAGGATCAGTTGACCAGGAGTCTACGCCTATAAAAGGAAGCTTAGGTCATTTAGAATGTATTCACTTTTACGTTGAAACTTTACTTACGCACGTCAACTATTGTACCTCACTCAAAACAGCGATCATCCTCGAATATAGTGAAAACTTGGTGGGATTCCGTTCCCCCCGCGGTTGTTTCTCCTATAGGATTTTTCCGCGTCACCAAAAACTTTTTGTGTCGTACTTCTTTTATTTTCCTTCGTTTGCATCCATTCACGTATTGGTTGACACTTTGATCCACCTCACAATAATATTAACTCGGTAGAAATTTTACCAAAACGATAGTCTCACCATAGTTATCGTTATTCCTTTTTATTTCTTTTATATCCAATTAAAGAGATATCGAATTTAACCGAGTTAAAAATAAAACCGATCAAATATCTTTAGCACGGGCGGTCGTAAGGCTAATGAAACTTGAAGTAATCCGATTTGAACCGAGTAGATCAATTGACTCGTTTGATAGATTTAATGGACGTGGATGGAATAAAATGCATAAACAAAGTAGCATGTTAATCGGCAGGACAATAAAGAAAGCAACTAATTGTACTATAATTTTATGATAAACAAAGGAGCAGGTTAGTCGAGGAGAATAAAGAAAGCAAATAATTGTATTATGCGTATGTATGTGTCGTTGAAGGCTCTATAAATAAAGAGCAAAGTAATACTTCCTCCGTTCCAATCAATTTTATACATTTGTTTTATTCACGTTATTCAATACTTATTTTTTTAGTTAATATCTTTAGTATATATCGATAAAAATTATAAAACTTTGATATTCACAATGTACTCATAAGACAATTTAAACAAGATTTCACATTATTACTATCTTTTATATTAATTATTAGAAGTTATGTCGATGATTTACTCGACTTATAAATAGTGTTCATAAAGTGAGATGTATAGAATTGATTGGAACGAAGGAAGTACTGTACTACAATGGTCGTCTCTTTCCCAATGACTACCTTGAAACCCGCTATATATTTACCTGAACAGTCCTGGTCTTTTCCATAAACCCAGGTATGATTAAAGATATACACGTAGCCCGCAAAGGTGGAGTTTAATGGTTAAAACTTGAGTGAAGCTTCTAAGAGACCCGGGTTCAAACTTTTTCAAGAGCAAAATCTTGTGGAGCATTCTTGACTCGAGTACATGCCTAAATAGACTTCGAGCCTGTCGTGTATATGTGGTTTGCAGGTTATCACATTTATTCGAGGGTTTAACTAGTGCGCACCAAAAATAACGGCTGCAGTTCCCTCGCTATAAAAAAAAAATATTCACGTCACATATTATTATAAAACGATAGAATATTATTAAATAAATGAAACGTGGTAAAGTGTCTCATTTAATTTAACACTAGCGTAACACCCGTGAAAATTCACGGGTTGTTCAATTTTAATTTTGACGAAAAATGATCAATTAAAGTTGTTAGATATACTAATAATGTATGTGGTGTATATGTAAATACTTTAAAGAAAAATAAAAGGGTATATCTATAACATAAGATATATAAGAACATGTTGATATTAAAAGTTTGACGTAAAACTTGAAAAGCGTAAAATATAATTAAAAAATGGAAACTTATAACTTTCCAATAAAATGAGCTTTTAGTAATAGAATAAAAATTTCGCGTAGAACGTAGTTGGTTAATAGTAAGTAACGGTGCAATAGCCATGATGATAATTCGATTTTGTGATTTTTTAGAAGAGAAATTGTATTGTTTAGAGACTTACAATTTCAGAACAGGAAAAATTGGGTTGGTCAAGTTGGTATTTTAACAATTTACATATTGTAGAAGACAAATGAGGAGAAGAAAAAGAGAAGGGTGGCCGTTGCACTTTTCGAGCAACATAGAGAAACCAAAAGGGTTATTGAAAATATAATGGTTAGCTCTATAATTAATATTTTGTTGGAAATTACATTATATAATTAATAGTAACGGTTTTATTATTTGATTGCGTGAGAAACCAAAAGAGTATAATATAATGGTTTTATTATTTGATGCGTGGTGCTCCTGCATTTTGATAGTCAGTATTCCTAGAACTATTAACTACAATAATTAATACTATTGGAAATGTGTCAACAATTGTAGTTAATAGTATTGTAAAGTTAATACTATCATAATTATATGCATTGGAAAATCAATCAGCATTATTATTATTTATTATTATGTTATTATTATATTATATTAAAGTCGACTTACTTTTATTGGTCAAATTGGATAATGTAACATTCTAAGAATGAATGAGAGGTCTCCATTATGCAAATACTGAAATATTATAGTGCCACGACCAGCATTATACAATATTATGCGTTATTGAAAGAGTAGGTTTTATAAAAATATTGTCAATTAAGTGTGAAGCAGTCATAGAACTTTGAGTTCTTTTAACAGAAGTAAAAAGTCGGTAATACGACAAAGTAATACATGATTTATTTTTAAAAAATGATTAAATATTAGACGTTTGGCTTATCACTTGAGAAAGCGTAATCTATACATTAGGAATGGAAAATTATAAATGTTTAGCAAAATACGTTTTAAAAAAATGGTTTCAAATAACTTTAGTCTGAAATTTAATTAAATTATTTAACTTACATAAACGGAATACGGTATTCTGAAATTAAGTATAATTATTAAACCCGACCATGACGTTTTTGTAATTATAAGATTATGGTGGGTGGTTCTCAAAGTTGCTTGAGATTTTTTAGAATATTGAGAAAGTAAAACAATTTTTTATTAGGTTTTGAGAATTGGTACCTATATTAATTAACTCGATTATATTAATTACACACGGTTAATTAGGTGGTTCTCAATTAATTTCGGTTTTTTGTTTGTTTTAGTTTGCTGATGTGGAAAGATGGACATCTTGGTTAAACATGATTGGTTTAAAAAAAATTAAAATTGTGAGATTGAATGAGAGACTTGCATTACCATAATTCTGCATCCACATTGTGCCACATAGGCAATTTTCCATTCTTCTTTTATATATATAATGATTACTGACCTAAAATGCAATTAACATAACGTTATGGAGTTTTATGTTTTTTTAAGTTTATTTTCAATTCTTAGGGGTAGTTTGGTTCGTTAGAGAAATTCAAATTCCAAAAAAGTAACAATTTCTACGATTGTCTAAATCACAAAGGGTCGTAGGTAAGCAACTTCTTCCATTATAGAGTAATTTGAGTTTTGGGGCAAACAAACAACCCATCAATTTTAAAAATCTCATAAATTTTAATTCGATGTATTTTAAATTGGGTAATCAAACAACTCCTTACTTTAGCCGTCAATAATTACTCTATTTACTATTTAGCTTCCAATCTAATATTCTTAAATTGATAATTTAACTAATAATTTTGTTGGTGTATATTGGTGACAATACAGGATGGAGATAACGCTTCATGCTCGGTGTAAAATGCACCGTGCATAGTAACAAATTGGCCTTTATGCTACAACTGATAGTCGGAAGTTGGAGTATTTTTCTGAAATAGGCGATTTGTGGTATTAATTAACGAAATAGGTAACTTTTGAAATTTATTACCGAAAATGGATCCACGTAGGATTGGAATACCCGAAGCTGCACCCGGAGCCAAGTCGCCCTCCCCCTAGGCGATTTTACCTTAAACCCACCCAAACCCAAGTCGCTCCCCGCCCCAGTGACTTGGCTCTTACACTTTCAATCAATTGTGGATGGAATTCTTGCTTTCCTTGGAAAATATAAGCATGGGAGTACAAGTGACAAGCCGCTTCCCTCCCCAACGACTTGCCTCTTTTTATAATGTTTCAAAATCATGCTTGGTTGATGTTGGAACTACATGACAAGTCGCTCTCCCCCATGGCGGTTTTCATCAAAGACGCTTCCTCCCAGAGCGACTTGCTTCTGGGAGGATTTTTGCTTCGGTTTTCAAAAGTTTACCGTTTGGATATGGTCGCCCTCCGGGTAAGCAATTTGAATACGAGCCTAGTTTCGGTGATGACGTGGATCCATTTTCGATAATAAATTTCAAAACTTACCTATTTCGTTAATTAATTACTGCAAATCGCCTATTAAATTCCGAAAGTTGGGTGTTATGTTATTCTGTTTCCTTTTTCAATCGATCAATTTCTTTTGGATGTTCGATTTCAGACTTTGAGTTAACCGGTGTGGGTATTCAATATACATCGACAGCATACTCGTAGACTCACTCATATCCTAGCTATGTATATTTTCCATATAATAAAATATAAAGGTCAATATTTCTTATTTACGTTGAATTCATTTGTCGATCCTCCTAGAATCTATTTTAATATTATGTTCTTAATCGATTGAAATTGTCTTACTTAAAATGTGAACTAAATAACTCTTCCAAATCAAGGCAACAAAGCTTCGAAGATAGATAGCAGAAGGTAGTTTAATCGTCCTTAGCACCCACCCGTCTGGGTAGTGGGTACTACCTACCAGTTTCATGAATTGTAATTATAGGCGGTATGACTATTAAGTGAACAATAAACGGACAACTTACAGAACTTTGAGGAACAAGATGTCGTGGCGTAAAATAATGATTGCCTTAAAGTTGTATTTGCCCCGCTCGATACACACGACCTCTTAGCTGTAGGCGGTATGACTATTAAGTGAACAATGAACGGACAAATTTACAAAATTTTGAGGAACATGATGTCGTGGCGTGAAATAATCACTGCCCTAAAGTTGTATTTGCCCCGCTCATACACACGACCTCTTAGCAACCAACTTCCCAGGGTTAACACGACTTCCGAGTCTAAGGTGTACGACAAAGACTCAGATTGAGAATTACTAACAGAACGTTGCCAGATATCAGCTATGAAAGAGGATGATTATTAGAGAGAAAGAATGTTTTGGCGTGTGTTTTGGAATGTCAAAATATGTAGTATTTATAGGTACATAAGGAACAATTTTAGAGGCGTATTAAATGTCGTCTTGTAAATTGGTTTTAGAAGACTACACAATTAGCATGGAAAAACCAATAATCAGTTTAGAAGACTGAGAAATTCGTATGGAAAAACCACGTCAATCAGTATGGAAGACTGAACTATCAGCAGACTTGGAATTTGTGCAAAAATCACATAACATTCCAACACTTCCAACCACCTAACAATTATACCAATGTGGGATAATAATTCCGGGTCGGGCCGGGCCAAAAATCGGGACTTTAGGTTGGCCCAAACCCGGCCCTATATTTATATCGGGCTTATTTTGGGCCGGGCCACGGGCTTTTTGGGCCAAACTATTAGGCCCAAACCCGAGAAAAAATCGGGCTGGGCCAGGTCGGGCCATCGGGCTTGGACCATTTGATCAGCTCTAATCCAAGTATATCACATATATAAGAGATACATTTTTCACAACTTAAGAAACAAGGATGGACGACAAAACTTTACAAAGTTTACCATTTTGATAGATATATAGAACATTAATCTACTTAATTCCCCCACTTGTTGTCACATTTTACATAAATGACACACAACATAGTAGAAAAAAAAATCACAAATATCAAAAAATGTATTATGTATATGAAACATCACGCATTTTAGCAGATCACATACTCACTTTATTCGGTGAATCATATAAAAAATAATTTTGTTCCATACCGAAAATTAAGAAAATAAAACCTCAAATTTGTCTCATACACATATATCTATAGACATCTCAAAACATATTTTGATGCATTTACAGTGATGCAACAAAATATATATTAAATATAGAAGCATGTTTTTTAGCTCAAGTATTCAAATTGTCATTATGTTCAACAAAATCATCAAGCGACGATTAAGCATTCAATTATTTACGTGATTATTGGGAAATGATAGATTTACCATACAAACCTCCGATCACACAAAAACCATTCACAATTCTATGTTTTAAAAATTGTTAACATACTGACATAGACATAGCCCACTATATAACCACAAATTAATAATAAGAAAGACTTGAAAGATACACCTTTAAACGAGTGACAACCATCATGATCTTTTAAGATTAATAAACATAATGCTTGATCAGATTTGTAACTGACAATGACTTGTAACCAAAACAAATGTGACAAAATGTATTTCGTCTTATGTTACTCAATATATTTCATCACAAGGTTTTTCTACCCATAAAATTGTTTGTACGCAAAAATATAGTTACGAAAACATTTGACTTAATATTAAAGTTGGTGTCAAATATTTTCATACTGTCAAATTATGTAAAGGCCGCATTTTCACATGTATACGTACGTTGTATATGTAAGTTACGGAAATTTAAAGAAACAATTATGAAAACATTATAAATGATTCATCCTCACTGTCAATAATCTTAAATTACCATATAACTTAAAATAGACAAATAAAAAATCAAAACATACCGTAAGTCACAATATGACAACATTTTCTCAATGGACCCAACTAACAAAGTTTCTACTCGCATATTTCTAAATGAATACTCACAAAATGTTCTATCCGATCATAATATTTTTTCTTTGAAGTAAATGTATCAAATTTGAGTTCAAGTAAGAGAGCGAGGAAAAAACGATAGTCTAAGATAAAAAAAACATATAAAGATTTATATTCATATCGCCTTAAAAAAAATACAACTTTAGACTGTAGGCGGTATGACTATTAAGTGAACAATGAACGGACAAACTTAGAGAACTTTGAGGAACATGATGTCGTGGCGTGAAATAATCACTGCCCTAAAGTTGTATTTGCCCCGCTCGATTCACACGGCCTCTTAGCAACCAACTTCCCAGGGTTAACACGACTTCCGAGTCTAAGGTGTACGACAAAGACTCAGATTGAGAATTACTAACAGAACGTTGCCAGATATCAGCTATGAAAGAGGATGATTATTAGAGAGAAAGAAAAGAGAAAGAATGTTTTGGCGTGTGTTTTGGAATGTCAAAATATGTAGTATTTATAGGTACATAAGGAACAATTTTAGAGGCGAATTAAATGTCGTCTTGTAAATTGGTTTTAGAAGACTACACAATTAGCATGGAAAAACCAATAATCAGTTTAGAAGACTGAGAAATTCGTATGGAAAAACCACGTCAATCAGTATGGAAGACTGAACTATCAGATTTGAAATTTGTGCAAAAATCACATAGCATTCCAACACTTCCAACCACCTAACAATTATACCAATGTGGGGTAATAAAAGCTTCTTTTGAAGCAACACTTCCAACATTAGCAACCAACTTCTCAGGGTTAACACGACTTGAGAATTACTAACAGAACGTTACCAGATATCAGCTAAAAAAGAGGATGATTATTTAGAGAAAAAGAATATTTTGGTGTGTGTCTTGGAATGTCAAAATAGGTACTTCCTCCATTCCAATCAATTCTATACATTTGCTTTATTCACGTTTGCCAATACTCGTTTTCTTTTGTTAATATCTTTAGTTACATATCGATAAAAATTATAAAACTTTGATATTCACAATGTACTCGGTAAGACAATTAAAATAAGATCTCACATGACTATCTTTTATGTTATATATTAGAAGTTGTGTCGAAGATTTACTCGACTTATGAATAGTGCCCATAAAGTGAAATGTATAGATCAATTGATTGGAATGGAGGAAGTAGTATTTATAGGTACATAAGGAACAATTTCAGAGGCGTATTAAATATCGTCTTGTAAATTGGTTTTAGAAGACTACACAATTAGCATGGAAAAACCAATAATCAGTTTAGAAGACTGAGAAATCCGTATGAAAAAGCCGCGACAATCAGTATGGAAGACCGAACTATCAGACTGGGAATTTGTGCAAAAATCACATAGCATTCCAACACTTCCAACCGTCCTACCAATTATACCAATGTGGCATAATAAGAGCTTCTTTTGAAGCAACACTTCAAACAATCCCCCACATGATTCAAAAGAAGAGAAAAAGAAACGGTTGATATAAGGCAACGGAACGTAAGTCTTAAGATGACAATGTTACAGAGGAATTGAATTGTCACCCAGTGCATACATTACCTGCTACAGTCGTGTCGAGTTGCACAAAGGCTTTGGACTCTCCACGGTGGGTTGTATACAGATAGTTGCGCACAAACCTGCATTCGAATCTGTGTTCGTTCTCGCGAAATGTCATAAGATGGTGCCCCTCACGTGCCTGGGTTCTCGTGAACGCTCTAGAGGTCTTAAAGCCTAAAGACCTCATAGGGGGTAGGGCATTTCCCCCACATTCACATAGGTAAGTCCATCAAGTTTGACTGTCACAAACCACCCTTAGACAAGGACTATGGACTTATTAAGAGCTTAGCTCAGCCTTCCTCCTCACATGACAGATAAACCACAATGCAACATAATGCATAAAAGAATACTACATCACTTTATTATAATAGGAATGGTAGTAGTATTACAACGTGAGATCCTCGTGACTTCGTTTGACCCATTGAACTTGGTAAACCCAAGTGGGGGAGCCCCGTCACGATTCACTCCCAATAGGCTTTAAACCCATTCCATGTGGTGTCACCAACACCAACTTCTACCATGGCCATTGGTAGGAGGATCTCAATATCCTGTTCACAGTTTACGTACGTACTATCTGTTGGAGCTTGTGTCCTCCACATGTAGTGTGATAACGTCATTGCACATACCCTTGTACGGACAAGTGGGAGATTGTTGGGGCTGGTGTCCTTGACAATTAAGTACAATGAATTATTAAATCTCTTTAAGGATCACAAGGGCATACTTCAGTATTATTACCAGTTGATCCACGTTTATCAATAACGATTGGCTTGCTAGATAAGTTTGACGTTATTGTCATACGGATGGCGGTGATCAACTGGTCCCTATACGTCACACCTATAGGACACGTTTGAGAGATGTGAAGGTATGAAAATACAGTCACATTTATGCCGGATATGACTAAACAGTTAGTCAGAGGTATTGACTAATAAATTAGTCAATAAGATGTTGAGATTATTATTTAATACGGATTAAATAATTTTAGCTAATACGGATTACATGATCAATTCGTAAATTAAATATAAACGGTTATATTTAATTAAATATTGTATTCGCGTATTAATATAAACAGTTATATTAATTTGGGTAATTATACAATATCGTATTTTATCAGACCATTATTAATACATCGACTGCGTTAATATCTGATAACAAGTGTGCGATTTATAATTAAAATCCCGCGAATAACTTATAGCTAAATGGGTCGAATCACGAATCAGAATAAGGTAAGAATGGAAAGCCCACTCTTACCCTATTCGAAAATTCGGCCGAGTATACTACATAAGGAGAAGACTTCTCCTTATGTTAGGTGACTCTTGTTGCACTGTAAAACATAATCTCAAGAAAATTAGGGTTTGAGAGCATTCTTCTCCTATAACCCAGATCTCACATCTAAACTCAAAAGGCTCTCCCTATATTGCAAGGCAATTGGAGAGGATTTCTAGCACACGCGGCAACGTCTCAATCTAAGTCTTGGGTGCAAGTTATAGGAGGGAATTTGTGTTAATTCCTGTTCTTATGCCTTTCGCACAAGGACTAAAGGTTGTACTCTTTTCATGTTTTTATTCATCTTATGACAATACTCACAACTGTATATTTCATTATAATCCTGCAAGTTTAGGGCGATTACATGCTATATTCCCCACAAGTGATATCAGAGCCAGGCCATGAAACTTTTACTTTTGTGTTTTTCATAAGTTTTAAAATCTGAAAAATCGTATTCTTTCGCTGAGTCGGTCGATCGACCCCCTGTTGCGGTCGGTCGACCGCCTCCAATGTTGGTTTCTATTTCGACAGTTTTCCTTTAGTGAGTAATCGATCTTGTTTTTCGATTCCTGTTTACATATTGTTAATTAATCGATATTCTTGACAATATGTGAACCCTTCATGTTGTTAATTTTGATTTACTTGTTTTAATCAAAGTTTAAAAGGTAAAAACTTGTTTTGATTTCAAAAGGTGCAGCGTTTTGCGTTTTCTGAAATTCGTTTTTACTGCCTGTTGGTCGGTCGACCTAATTGATAGGTCGGTCGACCGATAATGCTGTTGCAGAAAGTTTCTGTTTCACGTCTGGAGGTCGGTCGACCACATGTATAGGTCGGTCGACCTCCCCCCTGTAACAGACTCGTTTTTTTTTTGTTTTTTTCGAAAATAACATGTTTTATTTTCACATGGCCTTTAGTAATACACTATATACGGAAATAGTATATTATTAATTTTGTGAATCGGTTCACCCTCGTATGATACATATTATTTTAAAACGGTTTAAGATAATAGGATTCTAAATTTATTAAAATTGGGTGATTAAAACGGTATAATAACATAATTTTAATCCCGTAAGGTGGTTTGGTAAAATTTGTTAATCATAATAACAGTATTATGTCAAGAATGAATTTTATTTTTAGTTGATGCATTTTATTTATCGTCTTGTTGAATGCCTTTTGAATGCTTTCTATAACGTATTTAATTTTGCAAGCAGTTGTAACTTAGTGTGGCCTTAGAAGATTGTGTCACCGTAATGATGGGACACAGTCTTGCTTGTAATTTTGAGATCTTGAATCTCCGTTTTGGGTTTTTGCCATGTAATTACTTTTGGTTTTATATTAGAATGTAAATAGGGTTATATTTGTAATTTAAATTAGTAATTTTGTGAAGACCAAAGACGGAGACCGGATGCTCACTCCCGCTGCAAGGACCAAGATGGAACATCAAGACAAGCTTCTAGGGTCCAACGGTGGATTCCAAAGTTGTTTTTATGTTTATTTTGGTAGGATAGGCCACACTAGGACTTTTTATTTACGTTTATTGCATTTATTTTATGCTTTCATCGATAATAGCTTGCATCATATTCCGCCTAAAACCAAACCACCTATAACATGCCTGAAAACTGACTCATGTAGAGGTTACGCGTTAGTTTTCTGTGACAATACAGATGTCACATGTCTATTGCAAAGCCATCACTTTATTTCATTCATTCACGCATATGCTAGATATTAGTTCACTTAAAATGGATCAATAAAAGTTGATGGGGTCTTCCTCGTATAACCAAAAATTGAGACTAGTCTTTATAAATCAGACTCCCATGAATCCCTTCTTCGTCAGTAGGCATAATATGACCCCTTCTACGTCGGGTAAGTGGGAACAGATGATTTATTTTATCTCAACATCATGGTCACTCGATAATATCTAGCGACTGAGATGGACTAATAGATAGGATTTACGGAAATCTATCGACCAAGAGTTCCAACGGTGGAATTAGCCAAACTGTGGGCTTATCAATATACGGAAATTGAGTCTTGGTATCGTTTATATAATTCTTGAGGGAGATCAATTATATAAATGCATGAGTCTACGAGTTTAAATACAATTTAATATAGACTTAAATCACAACAATGAGTTGCTTATATGGTTCTATTTTATCTTCTTTTCAGTGTAGAACACGTTCAAATTAAACTGGTGTATAACTAAATGCCTGGTGAAGACCCAATGCCAAGTGCCAAGCTAGCACGTGAATCCTGGCTTAAAGCCTTCATGGACTCCATGAATCAGACTACTAGACTGAGGAATGATGGGTCAAACTTCTCTGACTGGGAGGCAGCACTACAGAATGCTGCCATTGCTGACGGAAAGCTCAAGTACTTAACTGAGCCCATTCCGGCACACCCAGGAACTGGAGCTAGAGCTAACGAAGTTCGCGCTCATAGCGACTTCGTCATGGAAGCGGGTGCGATAAAGAACGTACTCATCTATGCAATGGAATCCAATTTGCAAAGACGTTTAATAGTCCATGGTGCAAACAAGATTTTCACCACGCTCACTAACGAATTCTCAAAAGCTCCGCGGATCGTTTCTTATGAGCATACCTGTCGCTTCTTTGAGGCGAAACTCCAGAAGGGCCAAGCAGTTAGCCCACATATTCTTCACATGATTGAGAATATCGAGAAACTGGAGGCCCTAAACTGCAAGATCAGTGAGAACATAATCGTTGATCGAATGCTTCATTCGCTTCATGATGGGTTCGCCCTCTTTAGGGCCAACTATTACATGAACGACATGAAGAAGACTCCTCATGAGCTCCACTCCCTTCTCGTACAGACCGAGAAGGATCTGAAATTAAGTGGGAGCGTGAAGCAAGATGTTCTCATGATCTCCAGTAAGGGTAAGGGTAAGGGTAAAGCTAAAGCTCAGGGCGACCTAACAGTAGGCAAGCCCAAGTTTAAGAAGTCAGGATTTACTAAGAGTGGGCCAGGTGAGTCGAGCAACTCACAGGGAAAAACAAGGAGCAAGGATACTAGCATGGAATGCCACCATTGCCATAAGACTGGGCATTGGAGGCGCTCATGCCCCGTGTATCGTGAGGACATTAAGGCGGGCCGTGTTACTCCTGTTGGTATGTCTTCTTCTTCTGTTATTCACATGATCGAGATTAACCATGCAAGTTACGGAACTTGGGTACTAGATACTGGTTGTGGTTCTCATCTATGTAATCATGTGCAGGGCCTCCGAAACCAAGAACCCCTAATCAAGGGTGAGGTTGACCTGCGTGTCGGGAATGGAGCACGTGTTGCTGCAATCTCGAGGGGAACATACGTGATCCAGCTTCCTAGTGGATTCGAGTTATCTTTATATAACTGTTATTATGTTCCTTGTTTGTCCAAAAACATTATTTCAGTTTCTGCGCTTGACAAACTTGGTTTTTCATTTGTAATAGAAAATAACAGTTGTATTTTCTCATTACACAATATGATTAATGGCAAGGCAGTTTCCATTAATGGAATTTATGTTTTAGATCAAACCACCGAGATATTACATGTGAATAACAAGAGATTAAAGGTAGGTGACAAAGATCAAACTTACCTATGACATTGTCATATGGGACACATAAATGAGAAACGCGTTAAACAGCTCATACAGAATGGAGCTATCTCGGCCTTTGATTTCGAATCATATGGCACGTGTGAATCATGTCTCATCGGTAAAATGACTCGTATTTCCTTCAAAGGTGTTGGAATGCGCGCTGCCGACCTATTAGGATTCATACATACGGATGTATGTGGCCCTATGTCGATCAACGCACGAGAAGGCTATAGGTATTTCATCACTTTCACGGATGATTTGAGTAGATATGGCTATGTCTACTTAATGAAGCACAAAAGTGAATCCTTTGACAAGTTCAAAGAATACCAGAATCGGGTACAGAACCAACTGGGAAGAAAGGTTAAAGCACTACGTTCTGATCGTGGTGGTGAGTATCTTTCACACGAGTTTGATCAACACCTTAAAGACTGTGGCATCGTTCTACAGTTAACTCCACCTGGAACACCGGTGTGTCCGAACGGAGAAATCGAACTCTACTTGATATGGTTCGATCCATGATGAGTCACACCGTTGTGCCTGATTCATTGTGGGGCTATGCTCTTTTGTCGGCCGCTCTAATTCTTAACCGAAGTCCGTCTAAAGCTGTTGACAAGTCTCCATACGAATTATGGAAGGGAACGGTCCCTAAATTGTCCTTTATTCGGATTTGGGGCTGCGAGGCTTATGTCAAGTGGAGACACGAGGATAAGCTCGGCCCGCGATCGGTCAAGACATACTTTATAGGCTATCCAAAGGGAACTTTTGGTCATTACTTCTACTCGCCAACCGAACAACGTGTTTTTGTTGCGGCTAGTGCGACGTTCTTAGAGAAAGAATTTCTCGAGAACAAGTCGAGTAATAGAACCTTCGAGTTATAGTAAAAGTTTTAGTAAAAGTTTTAGTAAAAGTTTTAGTAAAAGTTTTGCTTAATAGGGTAAATTGTGATAGGTGAACCATCTCAACCAAAACCTTAAGGTGATGGTTGAGGCTCAACTATGGGCGGTTAGTTTGCTCAACTATGATCAATTCGTAAATTAAATATAAACGGTTACATTTAATTAAATATTATATTCGCAAATTAATATAAACAGTTATATTAATTTAGGTAATTATACAATATCGTATTTTATCAGACCATTATTAATATATCGACTGTATTAATAACTGATAACATGTTACGATTTATAAATTAAACCCGCGAATAAATAATAGCTAATTGGGTCGAATCACGCATTAGGATAAGGTAAGAGTGGAAAGCCCACTCCTACCCAAACCCTATTTCGGCCGGCCTCAGTTACAAAAGGAGGAGACTTCTCCTTTTGTCAACTACTCTCTTGTTGCACTGTAACATAACTCTCAAGTAAAATTAGGGTTTTTGAGAGCATTCTTCTCCCAAAAACCTCAGATCTCACATCTAGACTTAAATAGCTCTCCCTATATTGCAAGGCAATTGGAGAGGATTTCTAGCACACGCGGCCACGTCTCAAACTAAGTCTTGGGTGCAAGTTATAGGAGGGAATTTGCATTAATTCCTGTTCTTAGGCCTTTTGCGCGAGGACTAAAGGTTGTACCTCTTTTCTCATGTTTTTAATCTTATGACGATATTCACAATTGCATATTTCATTATAATCCTGCAAATTAAGGGTGAATACGCGTTTTATTCCTCACAGTTAGAAATAGAGAAATTAGGTGTCCATGTTCTAAGTGTAAGAATACAAAGTATTTAGTTGAGCAAGAAGTACGGAAACACCTTGGTTTGAGAGGGTTTTGTGATAACTACTACGATTGGGTGTGTCACGGAGAGAAATTCTCCGTTGAGGAAGAGGGAAGCTCATCAATGCACTCCGACAATCCTTATAGGGATATGGTAGAAGATGCGTTACGCGATAGCATTGATCAAATTAGGGAAGATGCTCTAAACGCCGAGGTGGTCGATGAATCTCCAAATATGGTAGAAGATGCGTTGGATTTAAATTGCAGGCTGGAGAAGATGGGAGGGATGTACCATCCGCCTTGAAGTTGCTGGAGAAGACAAAAAAGCATGCCAAGAAGGGTTGGCTATCAACGAAACCCAAAGCACTATTTGTAAGTTAACAGAAACTTTTCTTTATGTTTTAGTAATTTGGTTTACTAATTAATTAACGTATACTAATAACACTTTATTTTTGTTTTGTAGGAAAAAGTTTTTTCAAGAAAGTCGAAAATGATAAGTGAAGGGATCCCGGAGCAAGATATCGACGACAACGAAATCTACTTCGAAGAAGTAGACGGTTTCAACAAGAAAGGGTTGATACTCGGTATGGGAAATGCAGCCCCAGTCATTTACGAGCGTCGTCGTCACTCAAGTGCAGGGACCCAGTCATCATACACCCCAGGTTTGTATTTTATAGTTTATTAAAAATGAATACTAACCAATTATTTAACCGTTTATTAAATGAATATAATATCATGTTTGACTATTCATTGCAGGTATCGTCGGCAGAGTTTTTCGAGAGAATGCTCAGCTAAGAGAACGTGATCTCGAGACATCCCAAAGGCTGAAGGCAATTGAAGAGTTCTTAAGTCAACGGGGGGCGGAGTTCACTACTCAGAGCTGCAATCCGGGAGGCTTTTCTCAGCCGAGACGCGACTTCGATGATGATGGCGGCGACAATGCTAGGTCGGCCAGCCATTTCGCCACCCAACAGCCCACCGACACGACCGTTAGATAGATTTTATTAGGTTGTTTAGTTGTTGTACCGCGGATTATGTTTAGTTTTTAGTTGGATGATCATTTGTAAAACCTTCATTTTAGTTATGAAAAGACGTTTTAAAAACCTTGTCTCCGACAAGTTCTTTGTTGCTGGGTTGTTTTTGCTGAAATTGCATGTTTGGAGAGCTTGCAAAAGGGAAAAATGAGCCATTTCATTGGAAATGGGGGGCTGGAAAAAGGGCTAAAACCGGAAAATCATACAGGAATTTGCGACGGAAATGTCTCAATTTGCGACGGACTTTCCGTCGCAAACCTTGACCAGAAGTCAAGGTCAGTCAAGGTTTGCGACGGAAAGTCCGTCGCAAATAGTCCCCTTTGCGACGGACTTTCCGTCGCAAATCTTGACTGACTTTGACCAAAAGTCAAGGTCAGTCAAGATTTGCGACGGAAAATCCGTCGCAAAGGGGACTATTTGCGACGGAAAAGTCCGTCGCAAACCTTGACTGACCTTGACTTCTGGTCAAAGTCAGTCCGTCGCTAAATAAGGTCAATCCGTCGCAAAAAGTTTGCGACGGCAAATTCCGTCGCAAAATAACTTTTTGCGACAAAAATAAGGGACAGACACAGTCCGTCGCAATTCCGTCGCAAAATCATCATTTGCGACGGATTTAACCCTTTTTGCGACGGACCATTCCGTCGCAAAGAGCGTATTGTTTTGTAGTGGCAGGTCAAGAAGCTTGGCCTTGGAAGCATGGGGATCCTCAGACTCAGGAAATTTGGCCAAGCCAGTCCTTGAAAAGCAAGTCGATCGTCAGCAAAGATAACGACAAGAAAAATTCAAACCAGAAAACAAAACCACAGCAGAGTTTATACCTTCCACGGACTGCCACTTGGAAAAAATATAATCAAGGGAGTATGGCAAGCTATCAATCTTGACAAAGATGAAGCGAGTAAACCACTTGCTATCATCCGGAGTAGTAGAGAAAACAATTGCAGAAGGAATGCCATCGTGTCCTCGAATGATGCACTGGTTGTGGCCCAGAGAATGGGGAGAAAACCATTGCCCAAATCAGCTAACTTAATATCCAGCCCACGCTCACGGTTCAGGGCACAAATACTGAGCAGAATCCGTCATGCATGCGGAGCAACTTGGCACATAGCCAACTTAGTCAACTTCAAAAAATCTATAATCAAATCAGGAAAAGGAAACCTCAGACCCAGGCGGAAGGGGTACTCGTAAAAACAAGTCCAACCTTCCCTCTCGAAGTCGGCCTTCTCGCCTTAGAGGGGAAATGATAGAAGACTTCCTCCGGGAAGCCAAACCTCACTTTGATGAGGGAATGGTGGGATTCATTAAAGGCAGAATCGCATAAATGCTTAGCTGCAAGAATCCCCTGAGAAGGGAAGGGATCAGAGTAGTCCCCAGACGCAGGTGAGGAACCAGACGAACCTGCAGTGGCAAGTGCAGCAGAAGGAGTAGCCGAGGAAGAGCCTGGAGCAGACATGGTAAATTTCGAAGAGCGGTGAAAGTTTTTTGAAGTTGCGTCAAAGAAAGTAAAGAAAGCAGTAAAAAAAGGAAGGAGGAAAATAAAGAAGATTTGAAGAAAGATGAAAAACAAGAGAAGTGAAGGTAGAAGTGAAAAAGGAACGGTTAAAGAGTATATATAGAGGAAATAAGCGGTTGAAATTGAAAGTAAATTTTGAATTTGAAAGTCAAAAGTTAATGCTAGTGGGAAGTTGAAATGGCTGAGGGGACATACCATTAATAGGTGGTTGAGAAGGTGGCATAGTGGGTCATCCACGTGCACAGCCAAAGGAAGTCCCCAAGCCACACATCAGAAGTCACAGAAGCAGAAAAAATTCCAGCCCAATTGAAGCCAAGCTGGGCTGAAATTTGGGGGAAATTGTTTAGCCCAAAAATCGTCACCATGTTGTTGGGCCCAAAAGAAACGCCTGAAAACAACAGCCCAATAAAAAGCAAGATTGCATACAAAAGAGCCGTTGAAGGGGGTATGAAAGGGTCAAAGCCCTAGAAGCATATTCCCCTAATCTCACTCCTACATTTTCGGAGCTGACCAGGACCAGGATCAGTTGACCAGGAGTCTACGCCTATAAAAGGAAGCTTAGGTCATTTAGAATGTATTCACTTTTACGTTGAAACTTTACTTACGCACGTCAACTATTGTACCTCACTCAAAACAGCGATCATCCTCGAATATAGTGAAAACTTGGTGGGATTCCGTTCCCCCCGCGGTTGTTTCTCCTATAGGATTTTTCCGCGTCACCAAAAACTTTTTGTGTCGTACTTCTTTTATTTTCCTTCGTTTGCATCCATTCACGTATTGGTTGACACTTTGATCCACCTCACAATAATATTAACTCGGTAGAAATTTTACCAAAACGATAGTCTCACCATAGTTATCGTTATTCCTTTTTATTTCTTTTATATCCAATTAAAGAGATATCGAATTTAACCGAGTTAAAAATAAAACCGATCAAATATCTTTAGCACGGGCGGTCGTAAGGCTAATGAAACTTGAAGTAATCCGATTTGAACCGAGTAGATCAATTGACTCGTTTGATAGATTTAATGGACGTGGATGGAATAAAATGCATAAACAAAGTAGCATGTTAATCGGCAGGACAATAAAGAAAGCAACTAATTGTACTATAATTTTATGATAAACAAAGGAGCAGGTTAGTCGAGGAGAATAAAGAAAGCAAATAATTGTATTATGCGTATGTATGTGTCGTTGAAGGCTCTATAAATAAAGAGCAAAGTAATACTTCCTCCGTTCCAATCAATTTTATACATTTGTTTTATTCACGTTATTCAATACTTATTTTTTTAGTTAATATCTTTAGTATATATCGATAAAAATTATAAAACTTTGATATTCACAATGTACTCATAAGACAATTTAAACAAGATTTCACATTATTACTATCTTTTATATTAATTATTAGAAGTTATGTCGATGATTTACTCGACTTATAAATAGTGTTCATAAAGTGAGATGTATAGAATTGATTGGAACGAAGGAAGTACTGTACTACAATGGTCGTCTCTTTCCCAATGACTACCTTGAAACCCGCTATATATTTACCTGAACAGTCCTGGTCTTTTCCATAAACCCAGGTATGATTAAAGATATACACGTAGCCCGCAAAGGTGGAGTTTAATGGTTAAAACTTGAGTGAAGCTTCTAAGAGACCCGGGTTCAAACTTTTTCAAGAGCAAAATCTTGTGGAGCATTCTTGACTCGAGTACATGCCTAAATAGACTTCGAGCCTGTCGTGTATATGTGGTTTGCAGGTTATCACATTTATTCGAGGGTTTAACTAGTGCGCACCAAAAATAACGGCTGCAGTTCCCTCGCTATAAAAAAAAAATATTCACGTCACATATTATTATAAAACGATAGAATATTATTAAATAAATGAAACGTGGTAAAGTGTCTCATTTAATTTAACACTAGCGTAACACCCGTGAAAATTCACGGGTTGTTCAATTTTAATTTTGACGAAAAATGATCAATTAAAGTTGTTAGATATACTAATAATGTATGTGGTGTATATGTAAATACTTTAAAGAAAAATAAAAGGGTATATCTATAACATAAGATATATAAGAACATGTTGATATTAAAAGTTTGACGTAAAACTTGAAAAGCGTAAAATATAATTAAAAAATGGAAACTTATAACTTTCCAATAAAATGAGCTTTTAGTAATAGAATAAAAATTTCGCGTAGAACGTAGTTGGTTAATAGTAAGTAACGGTGCAATAGCCATGATGATAATTCGATTTTGTGATTTTTTAGAAGAGAAATTGTATTGTTTAGAGACTTACAATTTCAGAACAGGAAAAATTGGGTTGGTCAAGTTGGTATTTTAACAATTTACATATTGTAGAAGACAAATGAGGAGAAGAAAAAGAGAAGGGTGGCCGTTGCACTTTTCGAGCAACATAGAGAAACCAAAAGGGTTATTGAAAATATAATGGTTAGCTCTATAATTAATATTTTGTTGGAAATTACATTATATAATTAATAGTAACGGTTTTATTATTTGATTGCGTGAGAAACCAAAAGAGTATAATATAATGGTTTTATTATTTGATGCGTGGTGCTCCTGCATTTTGATAGTCAGTATTCCTAGAACTATTAACTACAATAATTAATACTATTGGAAATGTGTCAACAATTGTAGTTAATAGTATTGTAAAGTTAATACTATCATAATTATATGCATTGGAAAATCAATCAGCATTATTATTATTTATTATTATGTTATTATTATATTATATTAAAGTCGACTTACTTTTATTGGTCAAATTGGATAATGTAACATTCTAAGAATGAATGAGAGGTCTCCATTATGCAAATACTGAAATATTATAGTGCCACGACCAGCATTATACAATATTATGCGTTATTGAAAGAGTAGGTTTTATAAAAATATTGTCAATTAAGTGTGAAGCAGTCATAGAACTTTGAGTTCTTTTAACAGAAGTAAAAAGTCGGTAATACGACAAAGTAATACATGATTTATTTTTAAAAAATGATTAAATATTAGACGTTTGGCTTATCACTTGAGAAAGCGTAATCTATACATTAGGAATGGAAAATTATAAATGTTTAGCAAAATACGTTTTAAAAAAATGGTTTCAAATAACTTTAGTCTGAAATTTAATTAAATTATTTAACTTACATAAACGGAATACGGTATTCTGAAATTAAGTATAATTATTAAACCCGACCATGACGTTTTTGTAATTATAAGATTATGGTGGGTGGTTCTCAAAGTTGCTTGAGATTTTTTAGAATATTGAGAAAGTAAAACAATTTTTTATTAGGTTTTGAGAATTGGTACCTATATTAATTAACTCGATTATATTAATTACACACGGTTAATTAGGTGGTTCTCAATTAATTTCGGTTTTTTGTTTGTTTTAGTTTGCTGATGTGGAAAGATGGACATCTTGGTTAAACATGATTGGTTTAAAAAAAATTAAAATTGTGAGATTGAATGAGAGACTTGCATTACCATAATTCTGCATCCACATTGTGCCACATAGGCAATTTTCCATTCTTCTTTTATATATATAATGATTACTGACCTAAAATGCAATTAACATAACGTTATGGAGTTTTATGTTTTTTTAAGTTTATTTTCAATTCTTAGGGGTAGTTTGGTTCGTTAGAGAAATTCAAATTCCAAAAAAGTAACAATTTCTACGATTGTCTAAATCACAAAGGGTCGTAGGTAAGCAACTTCTTCCATTATAGAGTAATTTGAGTTTTGGGGCAAACAAACAACCCATCAATTTTAAAAATCTCATAAATTTTAATTCGATGTATTTTAAATTGGGTAATCAAACAACTCCTTACTTTAGCCGTCAATAATTACTCTATTTACTATTTAGCTTCCAATCTAATATTCTTAAATTGATAATTTAACTAATAATTTTGTTGGTGTATATTGGTGACAATACAGGATGGAGATAACGCTTCATGCTCGGTGTAAAATGCACCGTGCATAGTAACAAATTGGCCTTTATGCTACAACTGATAGTCGGAAGTTGGAGTATTTTTCTGAAATAGGCGATTTGTGGTATTAATTAACGAAATAGGTAACTTTTGAAATTTATTACCGAAAATGGATCCACGTAGGATTGGAATACCCGAAGCTGCACCCGGAGCCAAGTCGCCCTCCCCCTAGGCGATTTTACCTTAAACCCACCCAAACCCAAGTCGCTCCCCGCCCCAGTGACTTGGCTCTTACACTTTCAATCAATTGTGGATGGAATTCTTGCTTTCCTTGGAAAATATAAGCATGGGAGTACAAGTGACAAGCCGCTTCCCTCCCCAACGACTTGCCTCTTTTTATAATGTTTCAAAATCATGCTTGGTTGATGTTGGAACTACATGACAAGTCGCTCTCCCCCATGGCGGTTTTCATCAAAGACGCTTCCTCCCAGAGCGACTTGCTTCTGGGAGGATTTTTGCTTCGGTTTTCAAAAGTTTACCGTTTGGATATGGTCGCCCTCCGGGTAAGCAATTTGAATACGAGCCTAGTTTCGGTGATGACGTGGATCCATTTTCGATAATAAATTTCAAAACTTACCTATTTCGTTAATTAATTACTGCAAATCGCCTATTAAATTCCGAAAGTTGGGTGTTATGTTATTCTGTTTCCTTTTTCAATCGATCAATTTCTTTTGGATGTTCGATTTCAGACTTTGAGTTAACCGGTGTGGGTATTCAATATACATCGACAGCATACTCGTAGACTCACTCATATCCTAGCTATGTATATTTTCCATATAATAAAATATAAAGGTCAATATTTCTTATTTACGTTGAATTCATTTGTCGATCCTCCTAGAATCTATTTTAATATTATGTTCTTAATCGATTGAAATTGTCTTACTTAAAATGTGAACTAAATAACTCTTCCAAATCAAGGCAACAAAGCTTCGAAGATAGATAGCAGAAGGTAGTTTAATCGTCCTTAGCACCCACCCGTCTGGGTAGTGGGTACTACCTACCAGTTTCATGAATTGTAATTATAGGCGGTATGACTATTAAGTGAACAATAAACGGACAACTTACAGAACTTTGAGGAACAAGATGTCGTGGCGTAAAATAATGATTGCCTTAAAGTTGTATTTGCCCCGCTCGATACACACGACCTCTTAGCTGTAGGCGGTATGACTATTAAGTGAACAATGAACGGACAAATTTACAAAATTTTGAGGAACATGATGTCGTGGCGTGAAATAATCACTGCCCTAAAGTTGTATTTGCCCCGCTCATACACACGACCTCTTAGCAACCAACTTCCCAGGGTTAACACGACTTCCGAGTCTAAGGTGTACGACAAAGACTCAGATTGAGAATTACTAACAGAACGTTGCCAGATATCAGCTATGAAAGAGGATGATTATTAGAGAGAAAGAATGTTTTGGCGTGTGTTTTGGAATGTCAAAATATGTAGTATTTATAGGTACATAAGGAACAATTTTAGAGGCGTATTAAATGTCGTCTTGTAAATTGGTTTTAGAAGACTACACAATTAGCATGGAAAAACCAATAATCAGTTTAGAAGACTGAGAAATTCGTATGGAAAAACCACGTCAATCAGTATGGAAGACTGAACTATCAGCAGACTTGGAATTTGTGCAAAAATCACATAACATTCCAACACTTCCAACCACCTAACAATTATACCAATGTGGGATAATAATTCCGGGTCGGGCCGGGCCAAAAATCGGGACTTTAGGTTGGCCCAAACCCGGCCCTATATTTATATCGGGCTTATTTTGGGCCGGGCCACGGGCTTTTTGGGCCAAACTATTAGGCCCAAACCCGAGAAAAAATCGGGCTGGGCCAGGTCGGGCCATCGGGCTTGGACCATTTGATCAGCTCTAATCCAAGTATATCACATATATAAGAGATACATTTTTCACAACTTAAGAAACAAGGATGGACGACAAAACTTTACAAAGTTTACCATTTTGATAGATATATAGAACATTAATCTACTTAATTCCCCCACTTGTTGTCACATTTTACATAAATGACACACAACATAGTAGAAAAAAAAATCACAAATATCAAAAAATGTATTATGTATATGAAACATCACGCATTTTAGCAGATCACATACTCACTTTATTCGGTGAATCATATAAAAAATAATTTTGTTCCATACCGAAAATTAAGAAAATAAAACCTCAAATTTGTCTCATACACATATATCTATAGACATCTCAAAACATATTTTGATGCATTTACAGTGATGCAACAAAATATATATTAAATATAGAAGCATGTTTTTTAGCTCAAGTATTCAAATTGTCATTATGTTCAACAAAATCATCAAGCGACGATTAAGCATTCAATTATTTACGTGATTATTGGGAAATGATAGATTTACCATACAAACCTCCGATCACACAAAAACCATTCACAATTCTATGTTTTAAAAATTGTTAACATACTGACATAGACATAGCCCACTATATAACCACAAATTAATAATAAGAAAGACTTGAAAGATACACCTTTAAACGAGTGACAACCATCATGATCTTTTAAGATTAATAAACATAATGCTTGATCAGATTTGTAACTGACAATGACTTGTAACCAAAACAAATGTGACAAAATGTATTTCGTCTTATGTTACTCAATATATTTCATCACAAGGTTTTTCTACCCATAAAATTGTTTGTACGCAAAAATATAGTTACGAAAACATTTGACTTAATATTAAAGTTGGTGTCAAATATTTTCATACTGTCAAATTATGTAAAGGCCGCATTTTCACATGTATACGTACGTTGTATATGTAAGTTACGGAAATTTAAAGAAACAATTATGAAAACATTATAAATGATTCATCCTCACTGTCAATAATCTTAAATTACCATATAACTTAAAATAGACAAATAAAAAATCAAAACATACCGTAAGTCACAATATGACAACATTTTCTCAATGGACCCAACTAACAAAGTTTCTACTCGCATATTTCTAAATGAATACTCACAAAATGTTCTATCCGATCATAATATTTTTTCTTTGAAGTAAATGTATCAAATTTGAGTTCAAGTAAGAGAGCGAGGAAAAAACGATAGTCTAAGATAAAAAAAACATATAAAGATTTATATTCATATCGCCTTAAAAAAAATACAACTTTAGACTGTAGGCGGTATGACTATTAAGTGAACAATGAACGGACAAACTTAGAGAACTTTGAGGAACATGATGTCGTGGCGTGAAATAATCACTGCCCTAAAGTTGTATTTGCCCCGCTCGATTCACACGGCCTCTTAGCAACCAACTTCCCAGGGTTAACACGACTTCCGAGTCTAAGGTGTACGACAAAGACTCAGATTGAGAATTACTAACAGAACGTTGCCAGATATCAGCTATGAAAGAGGATGATTATTAGAGAGAAAGAAAAGAGAAAGAATGTTTTGGCGTGTGTTTTGGAATGTCAAAATATGTAGTATTTATAGGTACATAAGGAACAATTTTAGAGGCGAATTAAATGTCGTCTTGTAAATTGGTTTTAGAAGACTACACAATTAGCATGGAAAAACCAATAATCAGTTTAGAAGACTGAGAAATTCGTATGGAAAAACCACGTCAATCAGTATGGAAGACTGAACTATCAGATTTGAAATTTGTGCAAAAATCACATAGCATTCCAACACTTCCAACCACCTAACAATTATACCAATGTGGGGTAATAAAAGCTTCTTTTGAAGCAACACTTCCAACATTAGCAACCAACTTCTCAGGGTTAACACGACTTGAGAATTACTAACAGAACGTTACCAGATATCAGCTAAAAAAGAGGATGATTATTTAGAGAAAAAGAATATTTTGGTGTGTGTCTTGGAATGTCAAAATAGGTACTTCCTCCATTCCAATCAATTCTATACATTTGCTTTATTCACGTTTGCCAATACTCGTTTTCTTTTGTTAATATCTTTAGTTACATATCGATAAAAATTATAAAACTTTGATATTCACAATGTACTCGGTAAGACAATTAAAATAAGATCTCACATGACTATCTTTTATGTTATATATTAGAAGTTGTGTCGAAGATTTACTCGACTTATGAATAGTGCCCATAAAGTGAAATGTATAGATCAATTGATTGGAATGGAGGAAGTAGTATTTATAGGTACATAAGGAACAATTTCAGAGGCGTATTAAATATCGTCTTGTAAATTGGTTTTAGAAGACTACACAATTAGCATGGAAAAACCAATAATCAGTTTAGAAGACTGAGAAATCCGTATGAAAAAGCCGCGACAATCAGTATGGAAGACCGAACTATCAGACTGGGAATTTGTGCAAAAATCACATAGCATTCCAACACTTCCAACCGTCCTACCAATTATACCAATGTGGCATAATAAGAGCTTCTTTTGAAGCAACACTTCAAACAATCCCCCACATGATTCAAAAGAAGAGAAAAAGAAACGGTTGATATAAGGCAACGGAACGTAAGTCTTAAGATGACAATGTTACAGAGGAATTGAATTGTCACCCAGTGCATACATTACCTGCTACAGTCGTGTCGAGTTGCACAAAGGCTTTGGACTCTCCACGGTGGGTTGTATACAGATAGTTGCGCACAAACCTGCATTCGAATCTGTGTTCGTTCTCGCGAAATGTCATAAGATGGTGCCCCTCACGTGCCTGGGTTCTCGTGAACGCTCTAGAGGTCTTAAAGCCTAAAGACCTCATAGGGGGTAGGGCATTTCCCCCACATTCACATAGGTAAGTCCATCAAGTTTGACTGTCACAAACCACCCTTAGACAAGGACTATGGACTTATTAAGAGCTTAGCTCAGCCTTCCTCCTCACATGACAGATAAACCACAATGCAACATAATGCATAAAAGAATACTACATCACTTTATTATAATAGGAATGGTAGTAGTATTACAACGTGAGATCCTCGTGACTTCGTTTGACCCATTGAACTTGGTAAACCCAAGTGGGGGAGCCCCGTCACGATTCACTCCCAATAGGCTTTAAACCCATTCCATGTGGTGTCACCAACACCAACTTCTACCATGGCCATTGGTAGGAGGATCTCAATATCCTGTTCACAGTTTACGTACGTACTATCTGTTGGAGCTTGTGTCCTCCACATGTAGTGTGATAACGTCATTGCACATACCCTTGTACGGACAAGTGGGAGATTGTTGGGGCTGGTGTCCTTGACAATTAAGTACAATGAATTATTAAATCTCTTTAAGGATCACAAGGGCATACTTCAGTATTATTACCAGTTGATCCACGTTTATCAATAACGGTTGGCTTGCTAGATAAGTTTGACGTTATTGTCATACGGATGGCGGTGATCAACTGGTCCCTATACGTCACACCTATAGGACACGTTTGAGAGATGTGAAGGTATGAAAATACAGTCACATTTATGCCGGATATGACTAAACAGTTAGTCAGAGGTATTGACTAATAAATTAGTCAATAAGATGTTGAGATTATTATTTAATACGGATTAAATAATTTTAGCTAATACGGATTACATGATCAATTCGTAAATTAAATATAAACGGTTATATTTAATTAAATATTGTATTCGCGTATTAATATAAACAGTTATATTAATTTGGGTAATTATACAATATCGTATTTTATCAGACCATTATTAATACATCGACTGCGTTAATATCTGATAACAAGTGTGCGATTTATAATTAAAATCCCGCGAATAACTTATAGCTAAATGGGTCGAATCACGAATCAGAATAAGGTAAGAATGGAAAGCCCACTCTTACCCTATTCGAAAATTCGGCCGAGTATACTACATAAGGAGAAGACTTCTCCTTATGTTAGGTGACTCTTGTTGCACTGTAAAACATAATCTCAAGAAAATTAGGGTTTGAGAGCATTCTTCTCCTATAACCCAGATCTCACATCTAAACTCAAAAGGCTCTCCCTATATTGCAAGGCAATTGGAGAGGATTTCTAGCACACGCGGCAACGTCTCAATCTAAGTCTTGGGTGCAAGTTATAGGAGGGAATTTGTGTTAATTCCTGTTCTTATGCCTTTCGCACAAGGACTAAAGGTTGTACTCTTTTCATGTTTTTATTCATCTTATGACAATACTCACAACTGTATATTTCATTATAATCCTGCAAGTTTAGGGCGATTACATGCTATATTCCCCACAAGTGATATCAGAGCCAGGCCATGAAACTTTTACTTTTGTGTTTTTCATAAGTTTTAAAATCTGAAAAATCGTATTCTTTCGCTGAGTCGGTCGATCGACCCCCTGTTGCGGTCGGTCGACCGCCTCCAATGTTGGTTTCTATTTCGACAGTTTTCCTTTAGTGAGTAATCGATCTTGTTTTTCGATTCCTGTTTACATATTGTTAATTAATCGATATTCTTGACAATATGTGAACCCTTCATGTTGTTAATTTTGATTTACTTGTTTTAATCAAAGTTTAAAAGGTAAAAACTTGTTTTGATTTCAAAAGGTGCAGCGTTTTGCGTTTTCTGAAATTCGTTTTTACTGCCTGTTGGTCGGTCGACCTAATTGATAGGTCGGTCGACCGATAATGCTGTTGCAGAAAGTTTCTGTTTCACGTCTGGAGGTCGGTCGACCACATGTATAGGTCGGTCGACCTCCCCCCTGTAACAGACTCGTTTTTTTTTTGTTTTTTTCGAAAATAACATGTTTTATTTTCACATGGCCTTTAGTAATACACTATATACGGAAATAGTATATTATTAATTTTGTGAATCGGTTCACCCTCGTATGATACATATTATTTTAAAACGGTTTAAGATAATAGGATTCTAAATTTATTAAAATTGGGTGATTAAAACGGTATAATAACATAATTTTAATCCCGTAAGGTGGTTTGGTAAAATTTGTTAATCATAATAACAGTATTATGTCAAGAATGAATTTTATTTTTAGTTGATGCATTTTATTTATCGTCTTGTTGAATGCCTTTTGAATGCTTTCTATAACGTATTTAATTTTGCAAGCAGTTGTAACTTAGTGTGGCCTTAGAAGATTGTGTCACCGTAATGATGGGACACAGTCTTGCTTGTAATTTTGAGATCTTGAATCTCCGTTTTGGGTTTTTGCCATGTAATTACTTTTGGTTTTATATTAGAATGTAAATAGGGTTATATTTGTAATTTAAATTAGTAATTTTGTGAAGACCAAAGACGGAGACCGGATGCTCACTCCCGCTGCAAGGACCAAGATGGAACATCAAGACAAGCTTCTAGGGTCCAACGGTGGATTCCAAAGTTGTTTTTATGTTTATTTTGGTAGGATAGGCCACACTAGGACTTTTTATTTACGTTTATTGCATTTATTTTATGCTTTCATCGATAATAGCTTGCATCATATTCCGCCTAAAACCAAACCACCTATAACATGCCTGAAAACTGACTCATGTAGAGGTTACGCGTTAGTTTTCTGTGACAATACAGATGTCACATGTCTATTGCAAAGCCATCACTTTATTTCATTCATTCACGCATATGCTAGATATTAGTTCACTTAAAATGGATCAATAAAAGTTGATGGGGTCTTCCTCGTATAACCAAAAATTGAGACTAGTCTTTATAAATCAGACTCCCATGAATCCCTTCTTCGTCAGTAGGCATAATATGACCCCTTCTACGTCGGGTAAGTGGGAACAGATGATTTATTTTATCTCAACATCATGGTCACTCGATAATATCTAGCGACTGAGATGGACTAATAGATAGGATTTACGGAAATCTATCGACCAAGAGTTCCAACGGTGGAATTAGCCAAACTGTGGGCTTATCAATATACGGAAATTGAGTCTTGGTATCGTTTATATAATTCTTGAGGGAGATCAATTATATAAATGCATGAGTCTACGAGTTTAAATACAATTTAATATAGACTTAAATCACAACAATGAGTTGCTTATATGGTTCTATTTTATCTTCTTTTCAGTGTAGAACACGTTCAAATTAAACTGGTGTATAACTAAATGCCTGGTGAAGACCCAATGCCAAGTGCCAAGCTAGCACGTGAATCCTGGCTTAAAGCCTTCATGGACTCCATGAATCAGACTACTAGACTGAGGAATGATGGGTCAAACTTCTCTGACTGGGAGGCAGCACTACAGAATGCTGCCATTGCTGACGGAAAGCTCAAGTACTTAACTGAGCCCATTCCGGCACACCCAGGAACTGGAGCTAGAGCTAACGAAGTTCGCGCTCATAGCGACTTCGTCATGGAAGCGGGTGCGATAAAGAACGTACTCATCTATGCAATGGAATCCAATTTGCAAAGACGTTTAATAGTCCATGGTGCAAACAAGATTTTCACCACGCTCACTAACGAATTCTCAAAAGCTCCGCGGATCGTTTCTTATGAGCATACCTGTCGCTTCTTTGAGGCGAAACTCCAGAAGGGCCAAGCAGTTAGCCCACATATTCTTCACATGATTGAGAATATCGAGAAACTGGAGGCCCTAAACTGCAAGATCAGTGAGAACATAATCGTTGATCGAATGCTTCATTCGCTTCATGATGGGTTCGCCCTCTTTAGGGCCAACTATTACATGAACGACATGAAGAAGACTCCTCATGAGCTCCACTCCCTTCTCGTACAGACCGAGAAGGATCTGAAATTAAGTGGGAGCGTGAAGCAAGATGTTCTCATGATCTCCAGTAAGGGTAAGGGTAAGGGTAAAGCTAAAGCTCAGGGCGACCTAACAGTAGGCAAGCCCAAGTTTAAGAAGTCAGGATTTACTAAGAGTGGGCCAGGTGAGTCGAGCAACTCACAGGGAAAAACAAGGAGCAAGGATACTAGCATGGAATGCCACCATTGCCATAAGACTGGGCATTGGAGGCGCTCATGCCCCGTGTATCGTGAGGACATTAAGGCGGGCCGTGTTACTCCTGTTGGTATGTCTTCTTCTTCTGTTATTCACATGATCGAGATTAACCATGCAAGTTACGGAACTTGGGTACTAGATACTGGTTGTGGTTCTCATCTATGTAATCATGTGCAGGGCCTCCGAAACCAAGAACCCCTAATCAAGGGTGAGGTTGACCTGCGTGTCGGGAATGGAGCACGTGTTGCTGCAATCTCGAGGGGAACATACGTGATCCAGCTTCCTAGTGGATTCGAGTTATCTTTATATAACTGTTATTATGTTCCTTGTTTGTCCAAAAACATTATTTCAGTTTCTGCGCTTGACAAACTTGGTTTTTCATTTGTAATAGAAAATAACAGTTGTATTTTCTCATTACACAATATGATTAATGGCAAGGCAGTTTCCATTAATGGAATTTATGTTTTAGATCAAACCACCGAGATATTACATGTGAATAACAAGAGATTAAAGGTAGGTGACAAAGATCAAACTTACCTATGACATTGTCATATGGGACACATAAATGAGAAACGCGTTAAACAGCTCATACAGAATGGAGCTATCTCGGCCTTTGATTTCGAATCATATGGCACGTGTGAATCATGTCTCATCGGTAAAATGACTCGTATTTCCTTCAAAGGTGTTGGAATGCGCGCTGCCGACCTATTAGGATTCATACATACGGATGTATGTGGCCCTATGTCGATCAACGCACGAGAAGGCTATAGGTATTTCATCACTTTCACGGATGATTTGAGTAGATATGGCTATGTCTACTTAATGAAGCACAAAAGTGAATCCTTTGACAAGTTCAAAGAATACCAGAATCGGGTACAGAACCAACTGGGAAGAAAGGTTAAAGCACTACGTTCTGATCGTGGTGGTGAGTATCTTTCACACGAGTTTGATCAACACCTTAAAGACTGTGGCATCGTTCTACAGTTAACTCCACCTGGAACACCGGTGTGTCCGAACGGAGAAATCGAACTCTACTTGATATGGTTCGATCCATGATGAGTCACACCGTTGTGCCTGATTCATTGTGGGGCTATGCTCTTTTGTCGGCCGCTCTAATTCTTAACCGAAGTCCGTCTAAAGCTGTTGACAAGTCTCCATACGAATTATGGAAGGGAACGGTCCCTAAATTGTCCTTTATTCGGATTTGGGGCTGCGAGGCTTATGTCAAGTGGAGACACGAGGATAAGCTCGGCCCGCGATCGGTCAAGACATACTTTATAGGCTATCCAAAGGGAACTTTTGGTCATTACTTCTACTCGCCAACCGAACAACGTGTTTTTGTTGCGGCTAGTGCGACGTTCTTAGAGAAAGAATTTCTCGAGAACAAGTCGAGTAATAGAACCTTCGATTTATCGGAGGTTCCAGAACCAACTACCGAGCAACCATTGGAAGAAACAGTTCCTTCAACCGAGGCTGCGGTAGATATTCCTGAGGAACCTAGGAGGTCGGGAAGAGTCTCCATTCCTCCGGACAGATACATTGGTATGGTCGAGGAACATGATATGGATGACGTCTTACTCCTAGAGGGTAATGAACCCCCAACCTATAAAGGTGCCATGACCAGTTCTGACTCAAAGCTATGGCTAGAAGCCATGCAATCCGAGATGGACTCCATGTATGAGAACAACGTGTGGGATCTTGTGGACCTACCTGCAAAGGTACGCCCCCTTCAATGCAAATGGCTTTACAAGATAAAGCATGCCGTGGAAGGTAAACAAGACATTCATAAGGCAAGACTAGTTGCTAAAGGTTTCACCCAAGTGCCAGGCTTGCACTACGATGAGATCTTTGCACCCGTAGTCATGCTACGTTCCATTCGGATTATCTTAGCGATAGCCGCATTTCATGACTATGAAATATGGCAAATGGACGTTAAAACCGCCTTCTTAAACGGTTATTTGGAGGAAGAGTTGTACATAGTACAACCCGAGGGTTTTATTGATCCAGAACATCCTAAGAAGGTTTGCAAACTTAAGCGTTCCATCTATGGACTTAAGCAAGCATCGCGGAGTTGGAATCATCGCTTCGACCAAGTGATAAAAGAGAATGGATTCGTTCGATCGGTCGAGGAACCATGTCTCTATATCAAGTCGAGTGGGAGCAAGATTGTATTCCTAGTACTGTATGTCGACGACATACTCTTGATTGGGAATGACATACCTCTCCTTTCTTCGGTTAAAGCATGGTTGAAAAACCATTTCCAGATGAAAGATCTGGGAGAGGCACAAAGAATTTTGGGCATCCGTATCTACAGGGATAGATCACGACGGATGTTGTCTCTCAGTCAGGAGTCTTACATAGATAAGATTCTAGAGAGATTCAGCATGACGAACTCCAAGAAAGGGTTCATTCCTATGACTACTGGGCTTCACTTGAGCAAGTCTCAAGAAGCTAAGACATTGGAAGAGAAAGAGCGCATGAGTCGGATTCCTTATGCTTCGGCAATAGGATCGATCATGTATGCCATGATATGCACACGTCCAGACGTTGCATATGCATTGAGTATGACCAGTCGATTCCAAGCTCATCCAGGTGAACAACACTGGATGGCCGTGAAAAACATTCTTAAGTACCTACGGAGGACTAAAGATTGGGGATTGACTTTTGGAGGCGACTCAACGCTCTGCGCCACGGGTTACGCAGATGCTAGCTTCCAAACGGATCGAGATGACTCGAAATCTCAGTCTGGATTCGTTTTTACTCTTAATGGCGCTGCTGTCAGCTGGAAAAGTTCTAAACAGAGTGTTACAGCAAATTCTACTACTGAGTCCGAGTACTATGCCGCCTCAGAAGCAGCTAAGGAAGCAATATGGATGCGCCAATTCTTACAAGGACTATCAGTAGTGCCTAGTTCGAATGACCCAATCACCGTTTATTGTGATAATAAAGGTGCCATCTTCCAAGCTAAGGAGCATAAGTCTAGCAACAAGGCTAGGCATGTACAACGGAAAGCTCATCTAATCAGAGATTACGTGGAGCAAAAGGAGATTTTCATTGATAAGATCGCTACGGATGACAACATAGCTGATCCTCTCACTAAAGCATTACCACGTGATAAGCATGAAGGGCACATTCATTCCATGGGAATTAGATGTGTTCCTAAGTTGTAGTACTCTTTTATGAATTCATGTAATAATTCATTTTCTCGTGTACTCTATTCAACCTTATTGTTATGATATAAAATGTTTTGTTTCTCATGTGGAATTGTACGCCAATTTTGAACACCACAAAGTGAACTGATTAACATTACATCGTTTTGGTCCTTGATTACCCACTTGAGCTGATAACTCAGGTAATCATTTTGTGACGTTGGTTGATGGTGGGTTCAACGAGCCATAAGTCACGTGGATGACTGACCAATCACAAAGGCGAGTTATACGGATATCTCGTAGGACACCCCGTGACAACGTTATGGAGTCCTAAATGTTTTATAACATTGGGTGCCAGGTCGTGGATAGGACCTCCATAGTGTTCCTTAGAGTCGAGTCTTTTGACTTTCAACTGTTTCTTGAGATTAAGGCAGATTTTGGGTAACTTTGGTTTCTTTCCCACGGTCATCGTAACAGGGGCCAAGAGGATTTTTTCTGGGTTATTTCATGCTACGCGATATCGGCAGGGTTCGAGTTGAGGGAAATATCCAAACCCTTATCAGGATTTTATCATTTCTCAGGGCCACTCGAGGAGTAGTAACTGAAATGCATGGCCATGCTCGAATACAGATTCGTTTTATCAGTTAAGTTACTCTCTAGTCGGGGAAACCACTCTTGATACAGATCGCTTGTGAGATACGACCTTTGCGAATGCGGATTTGCAAATTGTCTTACATTGAGTGGGAGAAATTTTAAAAGGATATGAGAATCGGTTATCGCACCTACACTTGTACGGACAAGTGGGAGTTTGTTAGAGCTTGTGTCCTCCATATGTAGTGTGATAACGTCATTGCACATACCCTTGTACGGACAAGTGGGAGATTGTTGGGGCTGGTGTCCTTGACAATTAAGTACAATGAATTATTAAATCTCTTTAAGGATCACAAGGGCATACTTCAGTATTATTACCAGTTGATCCACGTTTATCAATAACGGTTGGCTTGCTAGATAAGTTTGACGTTATTGTCATACGGATGGCGGTGATCAACTGGTCCCTATACGTCACACCTATAGGACACGTTTGAGAGATGTGAAGGTATGAAAATACAGTCACATTTATGCCGGATATGACTAAACAGTTAGTCAGAGGTATTGACTAATAAATTAGTCAATAAGATGTTGAGATTATTATTTAATACGGATTAAATAATTTTAGCTAATACGGATTACATGATCAATTCGTAAATTAAATATAAACGGTTACATTTAATTAAATATTGTATTCGCGTATTAATATAAACAGTTATATTAATTTGGGTAATTATACAATATCGTATTTTATCAGACCATTATTAATACATCGACTGCGTTAATATCTGATAACAAGTGTGCGATTTATAATTAAAATCCCGCGAATAACTTATAGCTAAATGGGTCGAATCATGAATCAGAATAAGGTAAGAATGGAAAGCCCACTCTTACCCTATTCGAAAATTCGGCCGAGTATACTACATAAGGAGAAGACTTCTCCTTATGTTAGGTGACTCTTGTTGCACTGTAAAACATAATCTCAAGAAAATTAGGGTTTGAGAGCATTCTTCTCCTATAACCCAGATCTCACATCTAAACTCAAAAGGCTCTCCCTATATTGCAAGGCAGTTGGAGAGGATTTCTAGCACACGCGGCAACGTCTCAATCTAAGTCTTGGGTTCAAGTTATAGGAGGGAATTTGTGTTAATTCCTGTTCTTAGGCCTTTCGCACAAGGACTAAAGGTTGTACTCTTTTCATGTTTTTATTCATCTTATGACAATACTCACAACTGTATATTTCATTATAATCCTGCAAGTTTGGGGCGAATACATGCTATATTCCCCACACTATCATGATATCGCATTTTGTAGGAGATCTCAATATCCACTTACAATTCACAACCTCTGTGAACACATTATATAGTCAGATTATCCACCATACTCTTGATAATTAGCCAAATTAATGTTTCAGATTAAGATGAATGAGAATTGATTTAGTATGAATAATATTCCCACAAGGAATATAACCATTTAGCCATTCAGCTTCTTTTCCTGTAAAATTCTAGCACAATATATCCATACTCCATTACAAATTCACTAATGCAATTATGTATTTGTAACTTACATGACATAGCATTATGAGAAACACCATTCCCAAATTCAAATAAGTATCATGATAATTCATTATTTATTTCGAATTATGAGGGCTGGTTGCCAAACTTTATGAAATAAACTGAAAAACAACTTAATATAACACTACATGATTATCAAATCAATATTATGTGAATTAACATGTACGATAATAAAGTGCTCTAGTTAAGCGCTAACTCATTTTCCTTGTGGAACTAACTTGAAGGTTAATCTTGTTCCTTTGAATTTTTCTTCCGTAAGTTATGTTATCTTCTCGACCATTTGCGGTGTGAGATAATTTCTCTACTCTCCAAGACCACCTCTCCTTTTCTAAAAAAACTATTCTTTTCAAAAAACTTATTGATGACACCATCCTTGTTAACCTCTAATTCCTTCATATTTCCAATGCTACAAAATTCTATTATTTGGTCAATAACACCTTGACTTTCCTCTAATGGAGTAAAAGGCATACCGCATACCTATAAACTCCGCCACCCTTTTCAAATGGTGTTTCGGGTCATCCTTAAGATCCTCGTACTTAAGAAACAACACTTTTCGGGCCATTCTAAGCTTATTTTCCAATACGTAACCACATGCTCGAAAATGGACCGTGAATGGTCCTGTCTGCACAAAAATCATAAAATAGATCCTCCAAAGAAAGTACCTCTTTGTTATTTGTATTCTTAAGGTAACTTATTGCAAAGTGGAAAAGCGAGGTGAATGTGTCTAAGGGATTTCGACAAATATATAAAAGTCGACAATTGGATGTCCTGATCGATTCAGGGAGCAAGGCGTAGGGCAAGTGGGTGTTGAGAAGTCTAGGGGAGGGTAGCTCAGCAAGATTCTGAGGCCACGGATACGCAAAAGCCTCTCTGTAAATGTCACCCTCTAGGCTATATACAAGCTCTTGCGGGTGAAGTTTTAGTAAAAGTTTTGCTTAATAGGGTAAATTGTGATAGGTGAACCATCTCAACCAAAACCTTAAGGTGATGGTTGAGGCTCAACTATGGGCGGTTAGTTTGCGCAGGCTCCCCATTACCGTATGCGGGTTTCCACTTCGTGGTTTTTGAGGGGCTGAGGGGTTTTGAGGTAGCCAGGATTTGAACCCGTGACCTTCGGTCACACTGGCTCTGATACCATGATAGATGAATCGTCTTAACCAAAATCTTAAGGTGATGGTTGAGGCCCAACTATTATTAATATTCCTAATAAATTGCAGGGTTGACAATTGTGTAAAGGAGAGCTTTCGACCATGTAGTGCCGGTTTTTAGTAAGCCGTTAATAATGAGATCTCTATCTCGAACTAGGAAATGTCTTTGAATGAGGAGAATCCGAGGCAGAAACGATTAAGGTATCCAAGAGCCTTGGAAGTTTATTAGATCAAATTTATTGTTATTTCAAGGAACTTGTGGAAGGCTTTGTTTGAGGCTTATTTCAAGCTCTTTTGGGAGATTATTTGCATCTCGTTTTATGTTTCATTTTTATTCATCTTAGCTTGAATATGGAAATGATATGCACTTGTAAATTATTGGTATGTCATGTAACATCCCCTATTTTCGTAAATAATATTTTAATATTTTAAAGTATTTTTCGGAATATAATATTATTTTGATAATATTTCGTAAGTTTTAATTTACGATTTTCCGTAAGTTCCATCTTAGGATTTCTTTTAATCTTAAGACGTTAGCTCGCTTGGCATTTCCCGTCTTAAGTTCCGTTCCACTTATATAAAGCAAATCCGACTCAAGTAAATAAAAGGACACATCCTTATTTCATTCCATCGACATTTTATTTCTAAACAAAACCCTTACACAGTAAACCTAAAACCTCTATTTCTCTTCTTCTTTAAAAGTTTCAAAAGATCATCTCAATGCCTTCTTCAACTCGAATCAAGGTAAAAATTATATATTCGGAATCCTCTCGAAATTTGTGACCTTTCTATCACTTTTAATTTCCGTTTCTCAAACCTTCGTTTTTGGCTGTTTTGCCCTAATCTGTTTCTTAGCTCCTAATTTCCGTTTTTGTGTTCCTAGGAGTTGGTTTGGACGACCCCGAGGTTGATACATACGTGGTGGAGGAATATTTTGGAGCATAAACCGCTTAAGGTGACAATTATGAGCTTACTCGGCCTATTTGTTAAATTAGCATGTTTTTGTGATTACTTGTGGTGTTTTTCTGAAATTATGAAGATTGTTTGGAGTATGAGTATAAGATCATGATAGGAATATGTTTTGTAAGCTTAATATATGATTTAAGTGATGAATATGAAGTTCCTCATGTCTCACATGTTGTTTTCATATTTTGGATAAATTGTGACGGATATGATGAAATGTTAGTAGGATGGTTTCTTTTGATGATTAAGTGCTTGACCATGTTTGATATGAATGTTATAATGTTGGGTAAACAATTATTGTTGCAAATTACAAGCCTTGTATCGATTTCTAGGAGTTTTGAATCATTGTCGAAAATGCAATTTTCGTGCTCAGGGACTCTGAGCCGGTAGGCCGACCGGCAGCCGGTCGACCGGCTGAGAGGTCGTTCTATAGTGTTTGCGTATTTTAGGAAATTTGAATAGGGCTCTGAGCCGGGTGGCCGGCCGCCGGTCCACCGGTTTAGAGTCTCTAATGGCTGTTGGTTTTTGAGAAAAATTGCTAGGGAAGGGATTCCTAGCCGGTAGGCCGGCGGCCGGTAGACCGGCTAAGGATCCCTTCTTCTTTTGAGAAGTTGTGAAGTGTAAGCTGAGGAAGGATTCCCAGCCGGGTGGCCGGCAGCCGGTCCACCGGCTGAGGATCCTTTCCTCGTGATTTTCAAGGATTTTGGCTGTGTATTGGGAAGGGACTCCTAGCCGGCTGACCGGCAGACGGTCTGGCACCGTCTAAGAGCCCCTGCTCTCAATTAAAAGTGTTTTATCTTTTGATCGGTCGTCCGATTTGCTTGAGACTCGTTCTGCGTGCCTTGTATCTGTGTTTGAGGTCCCCGGAGTTCGGGCGGCACTATATTTGGTTCAGGAATGGAGTGAGGATAGAGATCCCTGGTCGGGCAACCGCAAGGGAAACCGGCTCTCCCTCAACTTAGTTCCTGGGGTCAATTAAGTGTTGTTTAGAGGTCAGTAAAGTTAGGACTAATGACTTGGTTGTAGTACATATCGGAAGATGTCTGAGTTGGGACCGCTAGAGTACGATATGTACTGATGTCTGATGCATGTCAAGGTATGTCTGAGTTGGGACCTCTAGTTTGACACTGTTTGTGGCGTGACGGCCATGTCTGAGTTGGGACCTCTGGACTGTCTCGTGTATGGTTGATGCGGTACGAGATGTCTGAGTTGGGACCTCTGTCCTTCCGTGAGTTTGTATGACCGTGGTGAATTGAATTTGAGTTGGGATTTGATTCACTACGAAGGGTAATGGTTCTGGCTGAGTTGCGTCAAGACCCATTATTAGCTGATTGGTATCCATTCATGCCTGAGTTGGGGTTCACGGATGTATGCTTGCTGACCTTGTGTACCAAGTTTACCTGAGTTGGGGTGTGACTTGGACACTGCTGATTGTGTTTAGTTCTTTCCTGAGTTGGGGTAAGTTCTAAATACTGCTGTTTGCATCTGCTTGTCTGAGTTGGGGTACAGTGTCAGATGTTGCTGAATGATTGTTTGTTTAATAGTATTGGTTATTAGTTACTATTCGTCTAAGACATTGGACGACTCTTAATCTGATTTCGTAAATGGTTTGGAGAGAAAGATCCCCCGGCCGGGCAACCGGAAGGGAGACCGGCTCTCGTTTCAAATAGTTTCCGAAGTTAGTTGAGAGCATTTGCATAGTGATGCATGTATGTATGTATGTATGTATATATATATATACATATATATATATATATATAGATATATATATATACATATATATACATATACATATATATATATACATATATATACATATATATATATATACTTCGCATGTTATAGTGTTGGAGTATGTTGGATGTCTTATGTGTTACGTGTTGCTAACAATAGGTGGCTAGGAAAACTCTAGTCACTCTCCACTGATTGTGGCGTACATGTTTTCATGTATGTAGGTACATGACAGGTTGCTGGAGGGTTACTGAGGCTAGCGAGCGATGATCCTATCATCGATGACACACCTGTTTATCGTTTAGCTGGACCTTAGTCTTTTTATATACATAGAGTTCCTGTAGGGATATTGATACGTGCCTATTTTATGCATTTTATTTACTCTTTTGGCACGTATTTTCTTACACTTTCGTGACTTTTAGTTGCTTTTTCTCCCGAAACGGTTTACTTTGGCATTTCTATGTTTTATATGTAGGAATACGCGGAAGTGAGCAAAACCAAGCCTTATTTGCCTTTAGGAAGCTGTTTTGAGTACTAATATGGAGCAAGGATCCGGATGGTGCATTCAAGTATTGTTATCGGGCCAGATCAAAGCTGAAAAGAACGAGAAGCGGTCGACCGACCTGCAATATAGGTCGACCGACCGATGTCCAGTTCGCAAAGAGGCCCAGTTCACAGAAGCCCAAATTCGCATGAAATAAACCCGCATCGCCAGAATCGGTCGACCGACCGATAATATAGGTCGACCGACCACCAGCTGTTTCGGGACTTCTGTTTTCTTATTTTCTATTTTTCCTAATCTTGTAATAATTCTTATTTAAGGAGACCTAGACTCTTCAATTAGGTTAAGCAATTTTAGGAAGCAAGTAATTCCATTAGAAAGAACCTCTTTATTTTATCAAGCAGCCCCAATTAGAGAAAACTCCATAGTTAGAAAGAGATTTTATTCAAGTTTTCATCTTTTGTTCTTAATTCCCAATTAAGTTGTAAGTTTGCTACAATTAATCTTTCCCTTTTAATTCAATCTTGTTATTCATCTTGTTGTTATTTCTTATTTCATGTTTTCCCTTTTATTGTCATCTTTAATTATGTTGATTCCGTTAATGTTCTTAGTTCTTATTATTGTTAGTTTCATAATCAAAAGTATGCATAACTAATTCTTGTGATTAGGAATTAGGGGAACCATGGTAAAGATTTGATTTTGATAGTTTAATGATTGAATTACCAATCCCCCATTGTTGTTGGTGAACTAATCCTTAGGATTGAAAGATTATTAGGATTAGTTTAACAACAACTTTGGGATTGCCCTTGAACGAAAGTTTAGTGCTTTTCTAGGAACCCTAAGACCGTAAGGATTGGGTAGAATATTGACCTAAAGGTTTATTCTTTGTTCCTTGGGATTGTGTTATTTGATTATTTTACTCTTCATTGACTTGTTTTAACCATGGGGAACCAAAGTTCCTAATCTCCTTTTACCTTATTTTAATTTTCTTGTTAGTTTGCTACCTTAGTTGTTAGTTTAAATCTCAAATCAAAACCCCCTTTTTGGTTACTTGCAATAGACTTTAAATTCACAAACATAATTAACCTTGTCTCTCTGTGGTTCGACCCTTGACTTATCCTTTCTAAGTTTAAGCTGAGGTTTTATAAATCTTATCTTTGGCACCCCTCAACGACGGGCGTCAAATTTTGGCGCTGTTGCCGGGGAGACGGTATAATTTTGTTTGTTAATTTCTAGTTTATTTTCTTGTCTTAAGGAACTTAGGTTCCTTAAGACCGTTCTTACCTTTTCTTCTAGTTTTGTTTTAGAAGACAGGTTTTTGAGAGGAAGGCTTGAGTACTCTTTTTATGGATTCTATTTATAGCTACCTACAGCCGAAGGCTAAAGATGTACCGAAGGGATTCACCTTGCCTACACCCACCACTGGCTCCTTTGAACTCCGCCCAACTCATGTTTCTTTGGTGCAACAGAGTCAATTTTCTGGTTTACCCGACGAAGATCCAATAAAGCATGTTACAACCTTCACAGATTATTGTTGCTCCATACCCCTACCTGAAGGGGTAACTAGTGACGAGGTGCTGGCAACTATGTTCTTGTTCTCATTAAAAGATGACGCGCAAGATTGGTACCGGTACCTTGACAAGACAAGTGAGGAGATTACGGATTGGACTTCCTTGGCATTGGCCTTTTACAAGAAATACTTCCCTCTTGCAAAAGCCGAGGACTTGAGAAACCAAATCCGTAACTTTCAACAGGGACATGATGAAGGATTTTGTGAAGCATGGGATCGATTCAAGAAATTGGTCCGTTCTATCCCTCACCATAACCTTCAACAATGGGACCTATGCAACTGTTTTTACAACTCCCTTTATGATGACTATAAGATGGTTCTTGATGTGGCCGCCAATGGAAGATTCCAGAATAACACCGACCATATGAAGGGTTGGAAAACCATTGAAGACATGGCAGTGCATAGGGCTACTTTTAAGGGTTCACGTGGGAATTCAAGAAGGCTGAATGTAGAGATGAATAGAGTGATGGCTCTTGAGACAACAGTTGAAGCCCGTTTTGAAAAGCTTGAGGCAACCCAGCTAAAGCTTGAAAGTGCGAACCTAGTTACTACGGTAGACAACACGGGTGAAATTGAGAAATTAAGAGCTCTTGTTGATGTTTTAACCACGGCAGTTTTGAAGATGAGTGAGGCTCACTTTACCTCCTCAAAAGTTTTTGAGGAGCGCTTGATAAACATAGCCAACCAAAGGACTAGCTCTCCAGCTAGTTGTGAGGGACCCATGGAGACGCTAAACTCCATAAATCTAAGGAGTGGCCGTGTTTGTGAAGAATCGACTCAAAAGGATGATCCAGCCGAAATTCCGAACAAAGAATCTGATCCCGTCAAAAAAACAGGAGGTCGACCGACCGCTACTGTAGGTCGATCGACCGCAGTTCCTGACGTGAGATCAGATTCTGAGAAAAATAAAAATTCGGATGTTGCAGACTCTGGTCGACCGACCACTGCTACTGGTCGACCGACCGATGTTCCTGAGCAGAATGCTGTTTTAACTCCGGAATCGCTGGATCCCTCCTTCATTCAAGGCCTGACCGAAATTTTACGGCTGAAAAAGCCAAAGGTTGCTGATCCAATGGCTAAAGTCACCGTTCCTTATCCTGAAAGACTGAAAAATTCAAAAGAGGATCGGAAATTTGGTAAGTTTTTGGAGATGGTGAAGAATCTAGAGGTAACCATCCCTTTCACTAACTTAATTACCCAGGTACCTTCTTATGCTAAATTCATGAAAGATATTTTAAGTCGTAAGAGGAAGTTTCAGGACGACGGTGCTGTTGCTTTTGTGAAAGAATGTTATGTTCTTTCACAAGATAATATAGCACCCAAGTTAAAAGACCCAGGTAGTTTTTCCATCCCTTGTACCATAGGTAATCATGTAATAGGGAAAGCCCTTTGTGATCTAGGGGCTAGTGTCAGTGTCATACCTTATTCTGTATGTGAAAGACTTGGTTTAGGTAGACTTAAAGTCACCAATATTACCCTACAGATGGCTGATAGATCAACCCAAAGACCACTAGGGGTCTTGGAGGATGTCCCAGTAAGAGTGGGAAAGTTCTTTATTCCTGTGGATTTCGTTGTTTTAGACATTGCTGAGGATAGTCAAATACCTATTATTTTAGGTAGACCATTTTTACACACAGCTGGGGCTGTAATAGATGTAAAACGCGGGACCATTACTTTAGAGATTGGGGATGACACTATCGAGTTTAGTCTTGCCCATAAGGCAACTAATCCTACATACTGATGATACTTGTTGTTCCATCGATATTATAGACAAGAGTGTTATCCTTAATTGGAGGGAATCCTTGACCAAGGATCCCTTAGATGATCTGACGATTTTGGATAAGTGTGCAGGTAATCCAGATGAGGATGCTGAAAAGCTGGATTTGATAGAAGAAGAGGAAGAGGAATATGAGCTCACTGAAGAAGAGAATGAGAAGCTCATAAGCCTAGCTAATGCAAGTCTGGTAAACATGTGCTATTCTATAGATACTAATTCTGTTCAGGCAGTTGAGGTAAAAGCACCAGAGCGTAAGCCACTTCCTCCTAATCTTAAATGTGTTTTCCTAGATGATACTGAACAGTACCCTGCGATTGTTAGCTCTAAACTTAGTCCTGACCAACTTTCTGCCTTAATGACTGTTCGTAAAAAGAATAGAAAAGCTCTAGGTTATTCTTTGGATGATATTAAGGGTATAAGCCCTGATGTTTGTATGCACAGAATAGATTTAGAGGAAGGGCATAAGCCTTATAGACAGGGACAGCGTAAGTTGAATCCTAAAATGCAGGATGTGGTTATGGCTGAGGTTATGAAGCTTCTTGATGCAGGTATTATCTATCCGGTTGGAAACTCTAAGTGGGTTAGCCCAGTTCAGGTGGTTCCTAAGAAAGGAGGGACCACAGTGGTTAAGAATGATAAAAATGAGTTAATACCAACTAGAGTTGTAACAGGGTGGCGGATGTGCATTGATTATAGACAGTTAAATGCCGCCACCAAGAAAGACCATTTCCCCCTTCCTTTTGTTGACCAAATGACTGAAAGACTGGCTTCTAATAAATTCTTCTGTTTTCTAGACGGTTATTCAGGTTTCTTCCAGATTCCCATCCATCCTGATGATCAGAGTAAGACTACTTTTACATGTCCACAGGGTGTTTTTGCTTATCGCAGGATGCCTTTTGGGTTATGCAATGCTCCTGCTACTTTTCAAAGGTGTATGATGGGTATCTTTTCAGACTTTATAGAAAACATTATGGAAGTATTTATGGATGATTTCTCTGTTTACGGTAATGCTTTTGATCAATGCTTAGCTAATCTTGATAAAGTCTTGCAGCGATGTATTGATGTAAACCTTGTCTTAAACTGGGAGAAGTGTCATTTTATGGTTACTGAAGGGGTAGTGTTAGGGCATCTAATTTCAGACAAAGGTATACATGTAGATAAAGCAAAGGTGCAGGTGATTGAGCAATTACCCCCTCATGTTAACGTCAAAGGGGTGAGAAGTTTCTTAGGACACGCAGGTTTTTACAGGCGTTTCATTAAGGACTTCTCTAAAATTGCTAAACCACTTACACAATTGCTTCTTAAAGATGCCATCTTTGATTTTTCTGATGAGTGCCTTTCAGCTTTTAACAGGTTGAAGGAAGCTTTGATCTCAGCACCAATCATCCAGCCACCAGATTGGGATCTCCCATTTGAGATCATGTGCGATGCTAGTGATTATGCTCTGGGTGTTGTGCTTGGTCAAAGGAAGAACAAGGCTCTTAATGCTATATACTATGCGAGCCGCACCCTGGATGAGACTCAAGTCAACTATTTCACCACCGAGAAGGAGATGCTAGCTGTCATATTTGCCTTAGAAAAATTCAGGTCATATTTAGTAGGTAATAAGGTAATTGTCTATACTGACCATGCAGCCTTAAAAGGTCTATTTCAAAAGAAGGATTCAAAGCCAAGACTTTTAAGGTGGATACTCCTTCTCCAAGAGTTTGACATTGAGATTAGGGACAAAAAGGGCGCGGAAAACGTGGTAGCTGACCACCTATCTCGCCTGCAGCTGACTGATGGGGAAGATTCTTTACCTATTGATGATTCGTTTCCTGATGAGAGTTTATTTATCATTAATAGTTCAAGTTCTTATCCCCCTCCTTGGTATGCTGATTATGCTAATTTTGCTGTTACAGATAAAATCCCTCCTGAGTTGTCTTGGCAACAAAAGAAGAGATTTATGTTCGATGCAAAACAGTATTTTTGGGATGACCCTTATGTTTTTAAAGAATGCGGAGATGGACTTATCCGGAGATGCGTTCCCCAATGGGAGGTGAAGGACATTCTGGAAGCATGTCACTCTTCTGCATATGGTGGTCACCACGGTCCATCTAGGACCGTGGCCAAGGTAATGCAGTCTGGTTTTTATTGGCCTACTTTACATGCTGACTGTAGAAATTTTGTAGGTAACTGTGATGCCTGTCAAAGAACTGGGAATGTCTCAAAAAGACATGAGATGCCACAAGTTGGTATTTTAGAGGTAGAAATTTTTGATGTCTGGGGCATTGATTATCAAGGACCTTTTCCTAGTAGTCAAGGTAACAGGTATATTCTTGTAGCTGTTGATTATGTGTCTAAGTGGGTAGAAGTTATTGCTACTCCCCATTGTGATGCAAAAGCTGTTATTAAGATGTTTCCTCGTTTTGGTGTCCCTAGGGTTGTCATAAGTGATGGAGGTATGCATTTTAAGGAGAAACGCTTAGGTGACTTGTTAAATAAATTCGGTGTCCAACACCGTAGGGGTTTAGCTTATCACCCTCAGACTAGTGGTCAAGTTGAGATCTCTAACAGAGAACTCAAGGAGACCCTAGCCAAGGTAGTTTCTAAGTCTAGGAAAGATTGGAGCCTAAAACTTGATGATGTTTTATGGGCCTATAGAACCGCGTTCAAAACCCCAATAGGAATGTCACCATTCCGATTGATTTATGGTAAAACTTGTCATTTACCAGTTGAGTTAGAACGTAAGTCTTGGTGGGCTATTTGTGATCTTAATTTAGACCCTAATCTTTCCCGTGAGAAACGTTTATTGCAGCTCAATGAGTTAGAAGAATTCAGGTTGTTAGCCTATGACAATGCCAGGATTTACAAGGAGAAAACAAAGCGCTGGCATGACAAAAGAATCATTAGACGTGATTTTCAGGTAGGTGATAGGGTATTGCTTTTTAATGCTCGTATTCGTCTTTTTCCTGGTAAGCTGAAATCCAGGTGGAGCGGACCCTACACCATCACAGCTGTCTCAAAATTCGGGTCAATCGAATTAGAAACCTCATCTGGTGAGAGGTTCAAAGTCAATGGCCAATATGTGAAGCACTTCCGAGGAGAAAATGAATTTGTCGGAAAAGTCGAAGTTTCTTACTTCGACCCTTTTTAGGATGCTCCTTAGAAGGTAAAAGGTCGTGCGGGACCTCTTAAACCAGCGCTACACGGGAGGCAACCCGTGCTTTAGTTTAAATTTACGTTTTCTTTCTTATTTTTCGTTTTATCCTCTGGTGGAAATTGAAATCTCTGCAGAAAAGTGAAAGAAAAAGAGAATCCGTCAGTACAGTGGTCGACCGACCGAGTTATTAGGTCGACCGACCAAACTGACAACTTTATGCAATTTTTCTGACAGAGTAAGTAAAATTGCAGAGCAGGTAAAAGGACGAGGGTCGACCGACCGACTTTTCTGGTCGACCGACCACGGTTTTTTTTTACGGTTCTATTTTTCAGAGTCAAATGTCACGGGTCTGTTGTGTTTTGAAAATGCAATAATTGCTTTCACTCCTTCACCTTCCCAGCATCCCCTTTCTCTCTTAAAACCCTAGAAAAATTCACCCACCTCCATCCTTCACCAATTTACTTACTTTCTTTCAATTTCCTCATCCAAGGTATGTTTTCCTTAGTTTTCTTTCTCTCTTTTTAGTTTTATATCTTCTTACTTCCGTTTTAGGTAGTATTAGTTTATCTTTTTAAGTTCAAATTTTGCTCTTAATTCCGTTTCCATGCTTGTTTGTGTGTTTTTATCTTAGTTTTCTTCTTCCTTTTGATTTTATATGCTTAGATCTGTAAATCTTGGGTGATTTTGTGCTGATTAGGATAATTTAATTCTTCCTTATATTTTTTATGCCTCTTTTCGCGCGAAATTCAACCGCGAAAAACCGACCTTTGCACTGTTCACGGTCGACCGACCGGAAACTGAGGTCGGCCGACTGAAATTTGAATTTCCTGGGTTTCGAATTTACAGATCTGCACTTTTCTGATGATAGTCGGTCGACCGACCCGAAACTGAGGTCGGCCGACCAGAACCATTGTTTTCCCGAGTTTAATTTTTTGCAGTTTCTGAATTTCTTTCGTAAATTGGTCGACCGACCTTGTTTTACGGTCGACCGACCGTCTGTTCTGCAAAAAAATTACGTGTTTACTCATCAAAGTGGTCGACCGACCTACATATGCAGTCGGCCGACCAAAGCCTGTTTTCTAAGTTTCTGTTTCTGCATTTTTCATCCCTAATTTTGTTAAAGCAATGTTTTCACATGCTCATACGACTTATATCTTTATTTGAACTTTTCAGCTTTACGATGTCTAGCCGTGATCAAGGTGGGAAGCGCGCACGCACTTCGGGTACAAGCACTTCTAGAGGACGTGTCTCTAGGACGCGAGGTTTGGCGGTGCAGGACACGGATAGTTTACCAAACTATCTGCAAATCACTTTCAGCACTCCGGCCCAGAAGGCCCGATTCCTCCATCTCACTGCCTACTGCGTGGTAGTGGCAACCCGTTTCCTTTCTGTTCCAGCCTTGCATGCTTTGGGATGCCACGACGAGGTAGTATCTTTGCTCATTGGGACCGGGTTTGCAGGACTCGACACCATGGACGAGATCACCTACCGCCTTCTCACTCTTGAGTTCTTTTCCTCCTTCACCTTTGATTCAGGGGCACTTCGCTCCGGCTATGATAATTTTTGCATCTCTTTTCGCATGTTCAATGAAACATATGCTTTAACTTTAACCCAATTTGCTCAAATTTTAGGCTTGTCTTCTGAGGGTCTTACTGATGACCCCACGGGGTCGTATTCTGATATGTGGTCCTGTATTTCTGATTCCAGCGATGTGAAGAAGAAAAACAGTACCATCCACCTTCCCACCCCCCGTTATTTTTTGCGTCTGTTGGCCAACACTGTTTTCGGCCGCAAAGAGTCTCAAAATGTTAACAACATTGAGCTCTCCATTTTGTCTGGTTATCTTAACATCAGACGTACGGGTCAGCAGTTTTACAACACTGCTTATTTGGTCGCCTCTCATTTTGTGTCGGTGGGCGAGGGAACTTCCTTGACTACTATTGTCTGTGGTGGGCTAGTCACCCGATTAGCCCGCTCTTTTGTACCCCAGTTCCCTCGCTATGAGGATGCGGTCGACCCTCTCTCCCGGTACATGGACATGGCTTATGTCAGGTCCGTGCGTTGGGTAAACAGGAGAGATTATTGGAAGATAGACACCTATCTCAGTGACCGCATCCCCATCACCATGGCTCCCACTATGCTTCCCCTTTCGAATGTTGTAGGGGAGCCCCGACCATTACTCCCGTCTTACCGCCTCCCACTTAGGGGAGGCACCGCTAGAGGCTTCAGGGCCCCTGCTCCCGGTGGCCACTATACCACATCTGGGACGGGGTACCCATCTGATTTTACTGCTCCTCCTAATGTTTATGTTCCTCCTTTTGTTGATGACAGATCTATGCCACAAATGATGGCGAGTCTTTGCAGGCAGTTCAGCCAAAAACAGCTGAACGATAGTCTCTTCCAATACCCGGTTTACAAGGAGTATGCCACACAAGGTAGGCTCCCAACCGGCCCATGGACTCACCCCACCTGGTACACACCTCTCGCAGGCGGTCGTGACCACGGTGAAGCTTCAGGCTCTGCCTCAGGAACAGGAGTAGGGTCTGAGGAGGATGGCGATGAGGAGGAAGGAGAGGAGAGCCCTGAGCCGTTTTACGACTCAGAGGGCTAGGGACATGCTTAACCTTACCCTCTTTGGGGTTCGGTTTTGGGAGGTCCCCCTTGCTTGGCTCGGTTTGGGGAGGTCCACATTTCCTTTGTAAGTGTTTTCCTCCCTTAGATTTCCAATTTTCCTCTCTAGATTTCCAGTTTTCCCCTTCTTCCTCCTTAGACTCTTTTTGTAGTTTTTAGTCTTTTTCCTTTTCCTTTCTTTGTTTGCTTCTTTTTCGCCTACCCCCATCCCTATGCTGTGGTTGTATGCTGATGAGCACAATGGGGGCATTGTGCGTTTTGGTTTGGGGAGGGTGTTTGCATACTCCTTTGTGAGTATGCAATTGTTTTTGTGTCTTTTGTTTTTCCTTCCTTTAGGTGTTTTTCTTGTTTTCATCTTGTCGCGTGTTCTTCCCTGTCGCGCATTCTTCTCTGTCTTAAGTTTTTAGGTCGAGTCGGAACGGATAAATACAAGTTATGCCTCACATATCATTTATTGCTTTGCCTTGCATTTTTCAAAAATTTTCAAGCTAGTCTTTTGCATTATCTACGAGTTTTTGTTGATTTCATGCTAAATTATTAGACTTGACTCTCTTCTTGGCAAGCTACTACATATTCTAAGGATTAGAGCTTAATAAATCGGTGACATCCATGACCGATTTCATATAGGTTTGTGAGTAGTTTCTCCTCTTGAGGCATGTTACATCAATATGCATAAACATGAATTTTGTCTTCTTAATACCTGTATGCATTCGGGTTGTGGTTTGTTGACACATGTGGTAGAGGTACCCCTTTCTCATTATTCCCATTATCCCCACATAGCCAAATTGAATTCTTTTACCCATTTGCTACATTCTAAAAATTGCCTACCCTAGCCGAGCTAGTAAATTAGTGATGGGACTGTTTTTCTTGCCATCCTTTGGTTTATGCTTCATTGATAAATTTTAATTTTGGGAGAATGAAAAAAAAAAAAAAAAAAAAAAAAAAAAAAAAAAAAAAAAACTGCTGAAAAAAAAAAACGAAACAGCCTGTTTTCAAGGCTGGTCGGTCGACCAGTTTCCCCGGTCGGTCGACCAGGACCATTGGATAGGTTAGTTTTTCTGAAAAAAAGAAAAAGAAGAAAAAAAAAAGGAAAGGGAAGAAAGTTGGAGGGATTGTGATTTTTGCTCCAAAACTTTGAGCATTGGCATGTATGAAAGAAAAAAAAAAAAAAACAATAAGAAGTGATCTTATAGTATGGATAGACGGTTGTTAGCTCGGTTTAACCCCTCTTCCCATAACTTATTTTGAACTCCTTCTTACCTTTAGCCTCACAATTCCAAATTTGCCTCGGCATGTGTCATGGTTATCTAGTGTGGGAATGCATATGTACGGTTGTAGAGATTCTATTCATGTTAGATTGCAGGCATGTTCTTACGGGTCGTAGATAGGTGAGAGTCCTTACTTTTATTTATCTTCTTATCTTTCACATATACATTTGACCCTTTGCTTTCATGAGTGTCTCGAGCGTACCGCGAGAGTCCAATTAGAATGAGTCTTGCAAGGTTAAAATTTTAGCATGCTTTTCCAACACGTTTAATTCGTTTTGCTCTTGACATTATGTTTGATTATAGTTCAAGGATGCATTAAATTGGCTAAGCATAGTGTTGTGTTTGGTTGTGAAAAGTATGAAATCCGTTCCATTAGAAGTTTTATTTTCTTTTGAGTCTTAGTGCTTGCTTGAGGACAAGCAAGGTTTGGTTTGGGGAGTTTGATACGTGCCTATTTTATGCATTTTATTTACTCTTTTGGCACGTATTTTCTTACACTTTCGTGACTTTTAGTTGCTTTTTCTCCCGAAACGGTTTACTTTGGCATTTCTATGTTTTATATGTAGGAATACGCGGAAGTGAGCAAAACCAAGCCTTATTTGCCTTTAGGAAGCTGTTTTGAGTACTAATATGGAGCAAGGATCCGGATGGTGCATTCAAGTATTGTTATCGGGCCAGATCAAAGCTGAAAAGAACGAGAAGCGGTCGACCGACCTGCAATATAGGTCGACCGACCGATGTCCAGTTCGCAAAGAGGCCCAGTTCACAGAAGCCCAAATTCGCATGAAATAAACCCGCATCGCCAGAATCGGTCGACCGACCGATAATATAGGTCGACCGACCACCAGCTGTTTCGGGACTTCTGTTTTCTTATTTTCTATTTTTCCTAATCTTGTAATAATTCTTATTTAAGGAGACCTAGACTCTTCAATTAGGTTAAGCAATTTTAGGAAGCAAGTAATTCCATTAGAAAGAACCTCTTTATTTTATCAAGCAGCCCCAATTAGAGAAAACTCCATAGTTAGAAAGAGATTTTATTCAAGTTTTCATCTTTTGTTCTTAATTCCCAATTAAGTTGTAAGTTTGCTACAATTAATCTTTCCCTTTTAATTCAATCTTGTTATTCATCTTGTTGTTATTTCTTATTTCATGTTTTCCCTTTTATTGTCATCTTTAATTATGTTGATTCCGTTAATGTTCTTAGTTCTTATTATTGTTAGTTTCATAATCAAAAGTATGCATAACTAATTCTTGTGATTAGGAATTAGGGGAACCATGGTAAAGATTTGATTTTGATAGTTTAATGATTGAATTACCAATCCCCCATTGTTGTTGGTGAACTAATCCTTAGGATTGAAAGATTATTAGGATTAGTTTAACAACTTTGGGATTGCCCTTGAACGAAAGTTTAGTGCTTTTCTAGGAACCCTAAGACCGTAAGGATTGGGTAGAATATTGACCTAAAGGTTTATTCTTTGTTCCTTGGGATTGTGTTATTTGATTATTTTACTCTTCATTGACTTGTTTTAACCATGGGGAACCAAAGTTCATAATCTCCTTTTACCTTATTTTAATTTTCTTGTTAGTTTGCTACCTTAGTTGTTAGTTTAAATCTCAAATCAAAACCCCCTTTTTGGTTACTTGCAATAGACTTTAAATTCACAAACATAATTAACCTTGTCTCTCTGTGGTTCGACCCTTGACTTATCCTATCTAAGTTTAAGCTGAGGTTTTATAAATCTTATTTTTGGCACCCCTCAACGACGGGCGTCAGATATGCTATCCCAGGCTGTTATTGTACTTATGGTTTTTCATACTTAGACTCATATACTTATCTATGTTGTTCATTTCAATTTGTATAGTTTGTTTTAATTCACCTCGTTCTTATCTTGCATGTTAAAGTTTAAATTCCGCGTAAATTTTGGCATGTTTGTATGTTTTACTTTTCCGCTGCGACGAGGGGTTTTACATGTCATACGGATGATATAGTTGATTGTTAATAAACAGCCTGTCTTGCTTGTAATTAACGATCACAAATTTGTGACCTCTTACAACCCTCTCTCATTTGATGCCTTCTCTTATCATCCTACTTACAAGCTTGTGACGTATTTAGCCCGTCCACAAATAAGAATTTGTGATTACTAAAATACGTGATTTGCTATTCGAAGACAACATTTATTTGTCAATAGTTCATGACAGTTTGGAACGAACTGAAGTAATACTTACAATCTGAGTACCGACTAAGTTTCACGTAGTACCGATGAATGAGGTGGTCGCTAATTACCGACTGATTTACAACCCGTCTTATGTAGAAGTCGACCTTTAAATTTCGGGTGAAATTATATATCGATCGATTGTATATATTACTGACAATAAATACTTGTTATTCAGACATACCATTTTTCTCTTTTAAGAAAAAATGAAATTTTGTGATTATTTTACGTAGTTGCTCATTTTTTTTGTACAAAATGAGAGGCAAAACCCCGAAATAAAAAAAAAACTAATTATTAGGTGTTACACGGGAAATAGCTATCCCAAAAATATCCTCTCTAAGGACGATGGTACGGAATTCAGCGTTAGGACCTTGTAAATGTTGGATAGAGGTGCTTGAGTAGACGTCACGATTAGCTAGGTAATCAGCTGCTCTATTAGTTTCTTTGTAGGTATGGTCAATTTTGGTGATCCGGTGAGTCTCATTCACTAGCTCCTTGCATCGTTGGACAATAAATTTTAAGTTGTTGCTGGCAATTTGATTTTCGAGGATAATCCCGACACATGAATCATTATCCATACGGATTAAGAGCTTCTTAATATGAAGCGATTTCGCATGCTCCAATCCAGCGAGAAAGACGAGAAGTTCTGACTTCATGGAAGAGCAAATACCACAAGAAAAATAGAAAGCTGAAATAAAATTACATATCTCATCCCGAATAATACCGCCTCTTCCTGCTTGAACCGGGTTACCTTAGATGCTCCGTCAGTCTTTAATTGAACCCAATCGTGAGGGGGTGGTAGCCAACGCACAAAAAACTCAGTTCTAGGTGGTCTGGGTTGAGGTATGAAAATGTTGTACATATGAAACGCTTGTTTTGAGCTCGCGAAATGGTGAAAGTGAAAAGTCCAGGGCTCGGTAGGGTTCTCACGCGACTTCTTCCGAAGACAATATTATTTCTCCATTTCCAAATCCACCAACAAGTAATAGCGAATTGCATTGGCCAATCAGCATCGCGAGAATTAACCTCATTACAGGCATTCTTGGAGATCCATAAGGAGAAAGGAAATGTATAAAAATAGTACTAGAGGGTTGGATACCTAACATATGCTAGATTTGTCTAAAAACACTGCAAGACTAAGTAAATGCTCAATATCTTCTTCATTGTTGATGCACCTGGGACACATGGGATCATCTCCTTAATTCCTATGAACCTGATTGACATTCACCATAAGCCTGTTATGAACCGCGAGCCAAAGAAACATTATATTAATTCGTTGTTGCATGTACTGGGAGGCGCCATATAGTGCGCCAGTCGGGGTGTTCGGGGTTCGTGGATGAATTGAACCCTCCAAAAAGCCTAGAGCTGACTTATGATGGTAAATTTACCCGACGACGTTCCATTCTAGTATAGAGTATCTTCGAGATCAGGATCTGTGTCGAGAAAAATGGATGAAATCCGCTAGAGAATATGTTGTGGTAGATAATTAGTGAAAATATCTCACTTCCAGCCACTGCCTTCGCCCCACATGTTGCTAACAATGGCTCCGAGCAAGTCTTCCGGGATAGGAATTAAACTAAAATCAGAAAGACAATGGCCCCACATGATCCCAGAACAAGGTTCGTCTTCCATTACCAACCGCAAATTTTTTGTTTATAAACAAAGGGTATAGAATGGAAAAATAATGAAAATGAGTGCATGAATGAGTAAACTCGTATATGAATGAGAACCACCGTTAATTTATGGTTAAATGTAATCTTACTCGTCTATCTAGTTTTACAGCTTGTCAGCTTATGATTACTTATTTTTTATTTTTAAAAATTGGTTACTGTAAAATGATAAAATCTTATCTTTTAAAGATATTCAAAATAAACCGTTTGTTCCAAGGAAGACCTATTATTACTAACGAAAATACTTCTCTTGGATGATAAGTGACTCTTATTGAAGTGGTTAACTACAAACTATATATAAAACAAATAATAAAGTTTGATTTGTCTCAAACTTTTTGTAGTAGGTTTTATGAAAGACTGTGGTGAGAGACTTAATAGGAAAATAAAAGTAGTGAATTTTTGTCCTTATCATGTGAAATGTTTCTCAATAAAACTATTGCTCTCGAATTTTTGTGAACTTTTAAATGGATAAGCATGTGATTCTTGCATAAGTGTTTGTCCTTGGTATGTGTTTTACCTTACTCCTTTTGATCATCGGTTTTTGTAATGGGCATATTCGTTAAAAGTTTGCAATAAGTTAAATACTACTTATATAGTAGTAGATAAGACAAAACAGATTGTTATTTCCTAAGCATTATTTTGTTTTTGTTTTATTTACCTCACATTAATAGTACTTAGTCTGTCGTAAGTTTGCGTTGGTGTCGTTGGAAACACCTGTCACAAATATTTGTGCCTATGGATAATGTCTTCTCTGAGAATTGTTATTTACCTTCCCTTCTACGTTCTTTTAGATTAAAATAGGATTATACATCAAGTTGTATATAAGCATTGTACAACTAACGTATAAGTACCAGAATTTATATGTAGTTTTTCTGAGTTAATTCAAAATTCGTATTTCTAAAGTGTGAATGAATGTGATTAATATTTTCTGATAAATCTCATATTCTCTAAAATAAAACTCAAATACTTTATTATAAAGCTCAGATTTCACACCCTTACAACGTATAACACGTGACATAGTCCATAAATTTGCTTATCTAATAGCCGTCCATTTCTATTCTTAAAAGATTACCTAAATATTTTTTTTCTCTCTCGCTTCTATCAATAAATCGTTTTTCTTGTAATGAAATAACACTACAACAGATACTTCCATTTGCGACTGAAAATAGCGACCGTTTTCAATCGCCCTTCCTATTTTGCGACTTAGATAGTTGTAGTCTCGTAGAAACACAAGTCAGATATTTTTGCACGAGTAAAACTAGTTACTAATTTATTCCCACATCATCAAAACTTAAAGTTCTTTTAACGATCGTTACATTAGGAGTACCGTGGGCACTAAAATGGTTCATCAAGAGTACTATATGCAGATTTTTAAAAGGAGGGGTATCATGTCAAATTATCAGGGAAAAAATTATAAACGTTTTGACTCTGTCCGAATCCGGACACAGACCCGGACCCACAATTTTGCATATAGCATAAAAGGTCGATTTTTAAAGCCCATAGAGTTAATCAGGCCCAAAAAATTGTCTAATTTTAAAGCCCATAGCCCATGACGCCTGTAATTGAGTATGAGAATTGAGAAGCATCGCGCAAGAAGCACAAAGAAACAAAATATGGGCCTATGTAGCCCATATCAATTGGATTGCGAATTGGGTACGAGGAATTCAAAGGGGATTTTGCAGGTATTCACTGCCGGCAAATAATGACACAATGTGAAAATACTGTACGGAGTCAAAGTGAAATTAGCGGGCTTGATGTGAAAATACAGTAGGGAGCCAAAGTGAAATTAGCGGGCTTGAGTTAACCTAAATGACTAACTTATATACGGAGTAATTGGATTGACATGAGTAGCTGAACACGGCACGAATTGAATGGAGATGGGATTGGGTTGAGGCTTCTAAACACGAATGACTTATTGATTAATTAATCCAATTTTTCTTGGCGCTCCATCGTGAAAATATTTATATGGATACTTCCCAAACATTGTGATGACATAAAAACACAACCTAAAACTGACACAAAATTACCGGATTTGGGAGGAGACTTGATGATCCGTTTAATTAAGTGGGTCAACTCGAACAAAATAGAATATTTAGTTGGGCCGAATTTGGGTTAAAGGTTTGTAAGTCGTTCACAAGTGACATGCACTCGAATCCGACACAGCCAAATTAGTTTGTCAAATTTAGTGGGGTTGAATGGGTTAAATGTGCTTGTAATGACGACTCAGCAGATGTCACCTAGCTGAATTAGTAAATCATGAGAGGGAATCTTTATAATTTTGGTTTAAATTCCGCCAGTATTATAATCTCTATTATGATGGGCCGAATTTGGGTTGAAGGTTTGTAAGTCGTTCACAAGTGACATGCACTCCAATCCGACACAACCCAATTAGTTTGTCAAATTTAGTGGGGTTGAATGGGTTAGATGTATTGGGACATGACAACTTAGCAGATGTCACCTAGCTCAATTAGTAAATTATGAGAGGGAATATTTATAATTTTGATTGAAATTCCGCCAATATTATAATCTCTATTATGATTTTCTTAACACAAAAAAAATTGTAACGACTCCACTAATATTAAAGTCAACTCACTAAGGGAAATAGCAATGTTTCTAGTTCCACACTATTTTTTCATTAACACATCAACACATTTTCAATAACAAGAGAACCCGCAACCGCTAACTTCGATGCACAGTAGATAAAACGTAAGACTTCGTATTTCTCCTCAATGGCAAAAGTTTTATACTTCTTATATGGTCCCCCGCGACCCAACCCCCCTTTTCACTCCTTTTTCTAACATGAAACCGGTTGTTTTTATTTAGAAACGAATTTCATATAAGGAACCCCTTATTTTGTAGCTTAATAGTTAAAAAGTTCTTTATACGATATAATACCCTTTATAATTCTCTACTGCTATTGCTCTAACCCGTTATAATGTTATATGATAATAACTCGCACATTTACGGCATATTCGATCACAAGTCGTAACGGAATTAACTAGTAAAAAGGTAAGTTTATGGATAATACATCATCTAGAAGGCTGCTGCTAAACTGTAATTTTCCAAATAATTAACAATAATTATTAATAGCCGTCCTTAATCCTTAATTAATTTAATACAAATATACTGAAAGCATAGTAAATAGCTGGCAAATAGCAATAGGGCATCGAAGTTAGGATAATAGACTTATCAAAATTTGAATGCAGTTTCACTGATACACACAATCGATCTCTTTTGACTAATTATATGCATGCATGCTGTTATTGCTTCTCCCCGTGCTTCTAACCTTTTGACTTTAACTTACTGTATAACTATACTATATTCACAAATTCCCGTTTAAGACTCGTTTTTAAAACGAGTTAAGTAATATTTGATCGTTTTGTCCTGTTTGGTAAACGATGAAAAGACATTCACAACAGTAGATAACGTTAGCACTTAGCAGAATATGGTTCGCTGTTTTTAGTATCAGGTTTCACTATCAAATTAAATTAGCATATTAAACAGTGGCGTATTTGACGGGGTGCAAGGGTTCACCTGCACCCCTTTGTTCGGAAATATTTACAAAATAGTTTCATTAAAGTTCATCAAATATATAGTGGTGTAGTAGTTAGATACCTAGTTTCTAACCACATCAAAAAAATGTATATACTTACAAATTATTCAAAGTATTTTATTTCTACCCAGTTGAATTATTTAGATCCAGTTTTAAAATTTTGTGTGCTTTAGACTCACGATTTTTTTTTTCTAATTAAATTTTAGCTCCCATCACTGAATTCATTGTTATTTTTTTTTTGCACCCCTATGACCTAATCCTAGAATCGCCCCTGTTATTAAGAACTAGTATTTGGTAATTAACAGAGTATAGGATAATTGGAATGATTTCATGAATAAATAAACTAAATATGATAATACAATATGTTGTTAATAACATCATATTCGGAAATAATAGATTCCGGCCAATATGTTATCATCAGAATTTGGAATACACCGTTTATAAAAAACATGAATATGGTAGTTTTATAAGTCAACCGACTACTTAGACCGAATTCTAATAATTTCACTCAATATGTTATTTATCAAACAAAGCATAATATAAATATCACAATTATATTGTTGTTTGTTTAAACATTTCACGTTTATCTTATTTACTAATACGTTTATACTTAATCCGATTTAACTTTAAAACGGAAAATTTTGTCCTAATAAGAGAGACTTTTTTATATTCACAAATTTAATTTGATAATGTCGGTGATGGTTATCAAGTCAACTTCCATTTCTAGTTTAAAATGTTAGTGTTGCTGATAATGTATGTAATTTAGGTTGGCCACGCGTAAGACATTATTACCTCTTGTTCATATTTGGCTTTCACCTTTGTGAGATAACGAGGAAATTTGTATTCGATATTTTTGTTGACACGTTACATGTGTGTTGGATAAACTACTTAAACTTATAACTATATAAGTGATGATAAGTTTGTAAATAAATGCTTATAGATAGTTTAGATTTTAGACCTAATCATGAACCGAGTCGGACGATCTTTACGGGTTGACCCGAGTGGATTTATGAGCTCCAATCAATCTCCTTACGTATTCTATTTATTTTTCATTCTTGTTTTGTTTTTAGGTAAGTTGGATAGGCTACGATAGTCGGGTTCTCAAAGTGATCTATCTCTAAGTTTAGTTATTTTGGGTTGAATGAACTTGAATTGAATTGAATTTAGCTGAAGTGAGTTGAACATAACAAATTGAGCTGAATTGAATTGAAATTTGATGTGATGAATAAAACTGAAATAAGTTAAGCTTTAACCAAATTGAGTTGAATGAGGGCATAAATTAAACCGAAAAAACAGTGTCTAAACTGGACCGTATGGATGCTGACGACTAATACAAGCCTTAGGTGAGCCGACGAACCATTAGATAAAAAGTCTCAATAGCATAGGCTGGTCGAACTTATCCATGTTGTTGACCACCAATAGCCGCTTAGTCAATATGGGTCTTGTGAAATCTTGAAATTTCACATATTTTAAGATAATTAACATCTTATATTGTTAAACTTCTCAAAGTTAAAAACTTTATATTTTTATTTTGACCCTATAATCAATAATCATAAATAATAATTACATTAAATCAATATCATGTTCATAACTATTCCAACTCCGTCACCAACAGAAACGACTCGTACCTTATTAATCATCTAAAACACTTTTAATATTGACTTTTAATAGTGACATGTAATAGATATACATTATTTTAGTTTTGTCATTGCATTTATTACGAAATTTGGCTACCTTTTTTAGTGTCAACTTATAGTCTAACACACTTATCATTCAATAACAACTACCAAAATGTTGTTTCTTATTCATGTTTGTGCCAAAGTTAGATATGATGCTTTCATAATCATTTCTATTGTAGGATACAAACGTACAATAATAAATATTTGATTATAGCCTAATCTATTACTTTCTAGAATTATAGTTTTAGATTAGTAGGCTTCAAGTTAATTTGTTCCATTAATTAAGTTGCCTTAATAATAATATGTTAGGTCTTTTTTAATGTTGTTCCGTTTCCATCATTTCAATGCATCAAAACAAATTCACACCATTAGATTAAGTGGCCTCCTAAATTACACCAATACACCTTGTATGTATATGGATTATAATAATTAGCTGGAAAACCTAGTGGACAAACAAGAATATGTTATGGAAATGATATAATTTAGTGGGTCTGTTCAAGAATCAGCGGATTAATTGTCGTATAAGCAGATTGCAAAATAGATTATCAATAATGAATTTTTTAAAAATATTTAGAAAACATTTATAATTAGCGGAATTAGTTTGTGAGTTTTTTATTATGACGAGGAGGTTGAATCCCCCGAACCCATGCATTCTCGCGCCACCACATGAACCATGTAAGTCACTCCTTTCGGGGGGAGCGGTGGCCAAGTGATCATCGTCCCCGTGATTCGAACATGGGACCTCGCTCACAACTCCTACCTTTGGCAAGCTTCACGGTTTAACCCATAACTAATGGACTAACACACTTGGTTTACTTTAAGTGTTTGATAATTGACAGATTATAATCAGTAGATGATTAGTTTTTTTGTAGTATGGAGTAGATATTCCTATTCTAGAATACACTAACAAATATATCGGGGTAAACAACATATGACCTCAATTATACTGTTTCAATATGTTATTTATCAAACACTAACTTTAGCATATTGATTGGTCAACCATACTAAAACCCTTAAATATGGTGAAAATCGGTCAGTATGACATTTACCAAACACCTCTTATATACTCCCTCCTATTCCGAATAATTGTCACATTTCGAGTTGGGCACGGGAATTAAGGAATTCATTTGTTTAATGTAAAGTAATGTGTGGGGTGGGAAGATTGGAGAGAGGGAATGTATTATTGATTATTATTGTGAGTAGAGGTGATTAAAATAAGTAGTGTTGTGGGGTAAGGTGGGGTATTATTGTGGGTTAGAGTGAATAAAATAAGTATAAACAATGTCCCAAAATGGAATATGTGACAATTACGTGAATAGACGAAAACGGCAAATGTGACAGTTATTCAGAATAGGAGGGAGTATGTGTTAGGTAAGTGACATGTTGAAACAGTAGTGTAAGCTTTAATACAGTGTTTTATAATACATTGTTACTCATATATATATTCATTTTAGTACTTCGTATATTGTAAGAAATGAATATGTATGTCAACCATTTTAAATAGATTACAACAATATCTTATCCGAAACCTGCCAATCACCAAACACTTTTACTTGTTAATTAAAATAAAATAATCAAACCTATCAATCCAATTTTCATTTATAATCTGTTTAATCAATATGTTTATGCTAATAATAGAATTTTGAGTCCTAAACACGGTCTTAATAAATTACAAAAACTAGAACAAGATATCGGTCTAGGGACCGTCTAAGAGGGAGTTTAAACAGGTTTTTAGAATCGGAAATCATCAAATGAGGGCTTACCAAAAAATTTTTACATCTAAAACGTTGCTCAAGCAAAGTCATTACTCATTAGACAACCCTATAGATTTGTTCACTAATGATCATCATTTTGCCATTTTTTCATAATGTGAGTACATTTTATGAATTGTATTACATTTTAAATAGCCAATCTAATGGTATGTGCATGTTCCAAAAATTCCTAAAATTATCCTACAAATTTTGAAATTAAACACTTATCTCATAAAAAAGTCCATATATATAAAACAAAACGTAAGGAATACTCAGTAAAGGACCTTAATTTTGTTGGGAAAGAACCCGTCTCCCGCTGATTGTTCATATTCTAGTGTACGTAAAACTCTCATCCAGTTTAAATCCTTGGTCCACCTATACCAGTTAGTTAGTGTTTCACTTCAAGATCCGTCACTGACAATACTCGATAGTAAGAATTCCTGGCCCTAATCGATGATACGTTTGAATTTCTAAATATGTTGGCAACCAAACATCGAATCACATGTGTAAGTAGTGTCAAACAAGGGACATCAGTCGGCTCATTAAAGGATAGTAGTACGATGTTGATGAGTTGTCTCTACATCTTCGATCATGTTATGTACTGTACTTAGTGTGGACTTGTTTTGTTTTGGTTTTGCTTCTATTTTGTTCATTTACTAGAGTCAAATTACACTATATACAAAATTGATATTTTTAGATGTCATAAATTCTCATTGAAAACGGACATTATTCGTCACAAGCTGATGACGGATAGTGTCTCTCTCACAAAATGCAGGTGGCATGACCCAGGAAAATGCTCCATTGTCATCCACTTATCTTCCCACTTGCATTGAGAGAATATTATCCGTTTTTAACTTATGATAAATAATATCCGTCTTCAGCAAGACTCATTGTTCTAAATGATGCATGTGCTTCATTAATGTAGGGGTAATTGGTTAAATGATACTCCTAAATTATGAAGAACATGATCAACCCTATCAATTTCAATAAAGTTGGGTAAACAATGTTAGATGACACACGTCAATTACTTAGATTATATCATTAGTTGTATAAGTTAGAATCCGAGCTTTATATTAGAGTTTTCGAGTTTTGTATAATTAAAGAATCTGTGTTATGCTGTCAAGTTTCTTAACTCACAACACGAACTTGAACATAAAAAAGTAAACTTTTTAAAAACTCAGAAAATTATTATACATAAGGTCGAATAAATGTAATGCGGATGTACAATGCTTATTATACAACTGGTGATATAAGAGTATTTATGGACTCCTGCATGTACTCTCTCCGTCTTAATTATTCAATTATATTTTAAATTCTTAATAGGGACTATTTCAACCGAAGGTAGATAAATAATTAAGATTATTTCAAAAATACTCCGTAATTGACAAAACTATCCTTAACAAATAAACAATTTAGGTGCAATTTGAATGAGCAAATTTTTTGTAGGTTTCATTTCGCATATTAGGGTATGATTGAAAACCGACAATATTATGAATGTTGAATGAAAATATTATAATTAGAGATTTGCCCATTTACAATCCCCTAATATAAATCTATATTATTAAGAAATATAACGAAATAATCTCAAATTGATTGAAAAATCGTGAATATATATATGAGATTTTATCGACCAAGTAGATTAATTAGTTATGCTGGTTTCTCATCTCATTCTTAATAGAAAGTTTAAGGATGACCTACTTTTTACCTCTTTGAAAAACACTCGTAACAAAAGTAATGGCTATTAAATAACGTATCTATCTAGTGTCGACAATGTACATCTCGGTTTATGCATCTAAACCTCAAGTTAGTCAAGTAATGAAATCCATGCATTATTATTCTTTCAACAAAGCAATCTATGAAAAGAATGGCTATTAATTAAGTAACCAATCTTACTAATAATCTCACTTTACAAACACTTTGAACATCAACAAGAAACATCAAATAACACGTACTAAACACAGATAATAATGCAAATTGAATTAATAATCTAGTTGTAAATTGTAAGGAAGGATGATTTGGTTAGGTTTTCTAGGGTTAAATTAAACAGAAAAGAAAGCAAATGACAATGCATGTCAAGATTATGTCCTACATTATTCCTAATTTGCACATGATTGGTTCTTCCTTTGTCTACGCTTCCCCTATTTTAGTGGCCTTCCTCTATTACACTTGCTTCATTCTCATTATCTCTTCTCCAGGAATATGACTGTTTTAGATTAGATTTATGTGTTTTTGTCCAAAGATTCTTTTTCTTTTTCAATTATCTATTGGTTCGAAACCGTCTCAAATAAAAGCTTAATCTAAGAGTTAGAGTTTCAACCTCGATTTTAAAATCTAACACGCCTCCTTACACGAATACAGATTAGGTTTGAATATGGATCGGATGCAACTATACGCCTCTCCTTATCAAGTGCTTAATATTCCACTGTTTTGATACTATGTCAAGAAATTATATCAACTAAAAGCTTAAGTTGATGCATGTATGGCTGGAGTTCCAAAATTGTTCTATACTTTAACAGTTGGCCGGTGTCCCTTAAGACGATCGTATCATCAGTTTAAAGTGTAAATTAGCACAAATAGGATTATACAGAGTATGGTACATCCAATACAAATCTACTTCAGCTTATATGCAATTTTGTTGAGCTTTTAACAATTTTGACTTACATTTTTATTTTTTAGATGTTCAAATTAAATTTTTTGTCTTTTATATGTATTATTTTTTAGTTTAAAAATAATATTTTGAGTTATATCTTTTTTATAAAGACGGTCATATTTTTTAAAATAAAGCTCCTAAAATATACATATAAGCTAAAATTCTTTGCTATAAAACTCAAAATCTATATATTACCAAATCTATACAACTGGTTGTATAATCCTCTAATTGGTAAATTAGATCAAATATTACCTGAAATGTTATGAGATTAGGCATTCCGATGTATTGTTCTTTTGTCTCATCTATCTATTTGACCTGTTTCCTTTAAGATAATCATAAGCGTAAATCAGATCGAATACTACCTGTAATGTTATGAGATTATATTAGATAGTCCTTATGCATTTTATTTTTGTCTCATCCAGCATCTATTTGACATGTATTATTGTTTAAGCTCAATACTTCTACCTTAAGCAAGAATTTGTGATTATTTATATGTGATAATCAAATCATTTTATAAGTGATCTTACAAGATGATGAGTCATATTTACATACACTTTTATGCTTCCCCTTAGATGTTTTTGAGACGGTTTGTGATTTTATATGACATTTTATATGCCGTTTCAGTGAGATTGTCGATACTTCCGCCTTTTATGTTTTAATGCAGGATGAGTGCATTTGCGGAACAAGTTGGTGTACTAAGGCATCGCGAGAGTCGACAAGGCGGAGTACAAGAGGATCCCAAGAGATTCTAGGAAGTTTGGAGAAGAATCGAGGAAGAAAAGAGCTGAATAAGGCCATTGACGAAGACCCTCGATCGAGGGAGTGATGTCCTCGATCGAGGGGGGGTCCTCGATCGAGTGAGTGACGTCCTCGATCGAGGAACCCGTCGCAGGAGTTTATTTCCGCTTTTTCCTTATTTCGACTTTCTTTAATTTTTATAAATAGGAGTTCGATAACCTAGTTTTACTACCTATTATTTTACACACTACTTTAGATCTAGCTTTTCTCATCATCATTTTCCGGATTAATTCATACTTTGTTCTTAATCTTTCCTTGCTAATTACTACGGTATTACTATTTCTTGTTCAATTTAATTCATTCAAGTTTTTATGCTTTTTATTCCTTGTTGTTATTTATCATCTTCAATCATGTTTTCAATCCTCTTTATTGTTATTGTTATTAGATTCAATATGTGTAGCTAAATTCTTAATCTAGGATGAAGGGGATCCAAGTATATTCAGAAGGGAATGTTAATTGATTGTTAGTAAAATCACAAGGATTGTTGTTTGATTATTGTTCTTATTCTAATTAATTGATTTAGGCCTGAATTGATAATTAGTGTAGCAAATTAGTTCTTTCACCGATCGGGTTAGAATTGATATAGGCTGCGATAATCAAATAGGTTGATTCTAATAATAGCGATCGCATGTTAGTTTTTTACCTAAAGAACACAATAGTATTGACCAATCTTGTGACCTTGAATAATCCGATTGAACTAGTGATTAATTAAGAATCCCAATAAAATATACTTGGTGACCCCGAATTCCTAGACTTTTAATATCTCTGTTACACATCCTTTATTTCAATTGTTTTTAGTTGTTAGTCAAAACAAACAAATCAAAACCCCCGTGAAACGGTTACTTTTAGACTTAATTACCATTAGCAAACCGTTTATTACCGCCTCTCTGTGGATTCGATACCTGTCTTATCACTAACTATTCTGTTAGTTTTGAGGTAGTTTTACTTTGATTAAGGTGATACGACTTTAGCCTTATCACAAGACTAAACCATACGAGTAGAAAATAAATACAATGACGTTATCGGATGCAAACCTTAGAGTTGATTATAACTTTTCACATACAACGTACTAAAGATGATTTTGACATTGACTAAACCTTTCATTTAAGATGATTAATTTTCTCATGATTAATATATATATATATATGTCAATTTTTAAAACATAGTAGTGTTACTATATGAGGTAGGATTAATCTTGTTAAATTACAATGACAATACACCTTACCAATAAGTGATTAATATATATGTCAATTTTGTAACATACAAAACGTAGAAAAGATAATTTTCAAATTGATTAAAATTTAAAACGAAAATCAATCACCTACAATTCAAGAAAAAGTCTTTGTGATCGATTAATTGATCTTCAATCTCATTACCTCCAATTAGTTGAAAGGTAATTCAAATGATGTTTTCGGTATTATTTTCTCTAGATACTCCTTGTAATTCAAACTCAATTCATAAGTGTTATTTTGCACCACTTTATTACCTAAGTTATTGACATTTATAGTTTGTTTGTATCTAGTGACAGAGTCAGCACTTTATGTCAGCAGGGCTAAAATTTTCAGTGTGAACAAAAGGGTGATATCATAAAGGATCCTCGAAAAAATTCGAAAAATTATAACTAAAAATTTTGGAGTTTTTAAATGTCCGTGGAATCGACTGTCCCTGCTAACCCGATCGCTCCACCATTATTTGTTCTTTGTAGCCAACAATTTATGGATATAAAACAAAGATATCACACTTTTAATCTCCACAAAAAATAACATTTTCTCCTCCACAAATTATAGGACCACATAATCAACAATAATGATGAATTGATCATACAAACTTTTCATCAAAATAGCAACATAAATAAACATCTGATTTCTTATCATTTCAGGTCATGTTCTCAAATATCATACGAACTACACATTTAGTAGCACGTAAAAAGGTTCAATAATAATAATCTTCCTTTAAAATTAGTTAAAGTAACATCTACTTTCTTTTCCTCTTTCTAAATCCTAACCCTACCTTCCATTTTCTTAAATATTCTACCTTACACTTCTTCTAAGAAACCCGTCTCCGGAACATAATGAGTTTCGGTATCACCCTGACACACGTTAAAAGACGGTATTTAATTTCCTCCTAAAAATTAATTAAAAAACTAAAAAAACATAGGGAATATTTTTCTAATTTTCTAATATTATGTCAATAGACAGCTCAAATATACAACTGTCCCCACCACCGACCAGCACACGTGGCGACAATCTAAACCGTTGATTGGTCAAAAGAAATCATACGGTGAAGATTGCTTCTTTTTAGTCACAGTCACATCCTTAAACGACGCCGTATCAAACAGATGTTTATGTGGGCCCTGTCGTTTGGACCCAGGGACCAAAGGTGGGGCCACAGACCTAATCAGCGCGAAATTCAACCCCTTGAAAAACGGGTGGGTCTTGATATCCGCAGCGCCACGTGTAAACCCGACACGAGCAACCGGGTCCTTTCTCAACAGCCCTTTGATCAAGTCCCTAGCGTGTCCTTCTAGCGTGCATGAAGGCACGCTGGTAGGAAACGTAAGGGGCTTCTTCAAAATATTACGTAGCGTAGCTACGTTGGACGAACCCTTAAAAGGGGTTTGTCCATAAATCATCTCGTAGATAAAAATCCCGAGAGCCCACCAATCAACCGAATTACCATGAGAATTACCCGAAGCGACCTCGGGTGTGATGTACTCGTGGGTCCCAACAAATGAGCTAGACCGGACGGCAATCGGTTCGGCCACAAATAGTTTGTTATTTGTCAGGGTTTGAATTTTTTTGGACCGAAATAGGCGGGTATAAGGTAGGCACGCGAAAAAAGGCGGTGATTTGGCGTGAGCGGGTGAAGGAGAGGAAGGCGGGAAAGGCGTTAGAGACGTTGGATCTTCGGGCCATTGGACGGCTGGGATTGAATCCGAGCATAATGAAAGGTCAAAATCGGAGAGCATTATGTGACCGTCGGATCGGACTAAGACGTTTTCGGGTTTTAGGTCACGGTAGATGATTCCTAGCATGTGAAGATATTCTAGTGCTAGCAATACTTCTGCTGCATAGAACCTGCATTCATGAAATAGACTACGTAAGCATAACTTGTAAAATCAGAATTACGGGTTTTAAACTCAGGTTATAATAAACGAAATTCACCTGAATAAAATTAAACTAAACCAAATTAAATTGAATAGACTAAAATCCTATTCTTTTGGATGGAAACTAATCTATTCTAAACTGAGCGTATAAAATATAAACTGAACTAAACTTATAAGATTTGAACTATAATCCAAACTAGTTGAACATAAGTACTTTTTTCCGTCTTAAACTGTACATAAATACTCCTTTCATTCAAATTAGTTGTTTACGTTTCATTATTACGTTCCTTATCTTCTCACAAAAGAACGACAACGTAAGCAACCAGACGAACCGGTACTCTGTAATTTAAAAGATATACTCCGTATATAATACTATATTATTATGAACTATCATTATCTCAATTAAGATCTAAAGTAGTTATAATTAGTGATTAAATATCACAGCTGCTAAATCCTGCACACTAATTTGCTTAATTCAACACATTTTTACCCAAACTTTCCATAATTGCCCTTTTTAAAAAAAGAATTAATTTTTTTTTAAAGAATTAAAAAACTATTCTCCCTCTAAACCTAACCAATCTTTAATTTATTTGTTTGAATATTATGGATCGTAATTCGCACATATAAACGTAATTTCGACGTTTTATCTTAAATTTTTATTAAGACTCATCTTTTGTTCAATTTAGTTGATCTTTTTGTTTAAAAAAAGAGATTTTTTTAACAATTAGGGTTTTGAAAGAGGGTTTTCACGATTACCTATAACAATTACCTCTCGTTGTTTAATCCACAATCAGAAATCCCCTCAATTAGAATTCACTCAACTCCCCAGACTCACAACTCCTGAAATACTTCAATTGTATCTATGGACATCCATCAGCTTTGCATTTAACAGTCAGACGATGACATTCAAACACAAACTGAATAGCAATCTATATTCCGCAAAGCTTCACGAAACACGGCGTTAGACAGACAAAGAAAGTGACCGATAGGGATAGGTCGGGTTTAAGATTGTAATTTGGTGGAAGAGGGAGAGTAACTAATCATCATTGGAAGGGTGAGGTGCCGTGAAATTGATTTTTTTGGGTTTTAATTTCTGCTTTTTTCTCTCTTATTTCACTTGGTGGGCATGAGAAATAACAAGGGTACATTCGGAATAAAGTGGAAAAATGTGTGGGATTGAGTAAAATGTTGTGCGGGATTTAGCACATCCCTTAAATATTAAGAAAACAAAGTTGAAGTGAGATTGTCAACAACATTACCCTAATTTCCACATGCAATATGCCAAATGTATTACGGAATGTACAACTTACGCAACAAAAAAGAGATTTTTTTTTGAGAAATAATACTAGTAATGTCAAGACACGACATCTCATAGACCAACCAACCAATAATAATAATAATTTAATACTCGTAGTAGTAAGATTAATTGGAAATGTATAAAGTTACTGCAGACTACAGAGCTCAGACGATAATAGTGCATGTGTATATATAATTTCTGACGATTGAGATGATGTAACATACCATAAAAGTACATAGAAACTCACAATTTCTTCTACTTCTTCCGTTCCAATCAATTTTATACGTTTACTTTCTTTGTCCGACCATTTTTCTCGTAGTTTTTGGCAAAATGTGTCTCTTTTTTTCTTAGCATAAAAAGTGGTCGGTATTTACCATAACATTGTCACTATTTATTATTTTCTCCATTCCAATCAATTTTATAAATTTGTTTTATTAATGTTTGTCAATAACTGTTTTCTTTTGATATTCACAATGTACTCGGTAAGACAATTTAAATAAGATATCATGTTACTATCTTTTATGTTATACTCCGTATATTATAAATTGTATCGAAAATTTATTCGACTTATGAATAGTGCCCAAAAAGTGAAATGTATAGAATCATATTATGTTTTTTCGTAAGACAGTTGTATAATGGAATTTGCGAAAGGCATAATACCTAGAACGTAAGGAAAAGCTTGTCTTATTCTTGTATAGTTGATTCCGTTTTAAGATTAAGACGAGATATTAGTATTATATGGAAAAGTGTAGGTGAATGCAGGAATGGTGGAAAAGATGTTGGGAAAAAAAGAAACTAGAGTATATCCTAAATTAAGAAAATGGGCTATGTATGGAATCACTTGTTTGTAAAGGGATATGTGCGACTTTTAGACAGACACCATTTTTGAGTAATATCTCACTCATTTTATTTTCTTTCGGATTCTATACCAACCTTTCTTTATTTCTACTTTTTCATGTGGTATTTCACTTCTTTTTTTGGAGTAAAACAAAGTAGTAGACTTGTACTAGTGTCGATAATTAGTTCCGTTCTTTTGGATTAAAACTATCATCTTTATCGACCATTTTTAACGGACGATAATGAAGTGTTGTTCTTCTAGTGTACGTTTAAGGGTAAGATTAAATTAAAGTGAATAAAAGTGAACAAAAGTTACATGTTAAATAACACGATATGTATCACTAAACAAAATAGAAAAAGAAATTAAGAAATGGGTTTTTTTAATTTGAATAAATTAGTAGTTTAATTTTTGAAAATTTGAATTCAAAATGTCAAATGTGAATAATACAGAGTATTTTAATTTCGGCAATATACGAAAATGCGGCAGTGAAATTCAATCTACCCATAAATATCATTACAATAATTTTCCGTTTTGACTATAATAGAGAATATAATAATGACGAATAAATTATTACGTGAGAATTCTTATAAAACGATTTTTTTATAACTTAAATGTGAAAATATTTATAAAATATTCTCATCAAATTTTCAAGGATAAACATATTGCAAATCTTATCACATTTAAGTTGTAATAACTTGTAAATACGTCATACATACCCTAAGAAACTGCTTATAAAATAAACGGTTTTATCCAAATTTAATTTGCATATTATGTAAGGTAGTTTTGTAAACAAAGAAACTTACTTTATACGTGTTGATTATTCATGAACTTGTCTAATAATCGGGACGGAGGAAGTAATTAGATTAAGTAAAATGAGAAGTGGAAGTATGAAGACATTGAGTTAAGATAGCAAGAATAACGTAAATGTTGTCCCCATAAAAGAACAAAGAAACAAAATCCAAAAGAAAATCACTATCATCATCTCATCATGTTTCAGACAGCAACTGTTAACTCCCCATCAATTCCCAACTCCAATAAACTACTTGCAGCTTTTTTTTTTTTAATATTTAATTCTATTTATTCCATCAACTTCATCTACCAAATTAAATGAATTTACTCACTCTAATTTATTATTTATTATTTATTACAAGTACTAAAATAAAACATCTTAAAGCAATAGCAATAGTAGAATTTCATATAAAGTTTTTCCTATTTTCAAGTTATTTTCACAAATTACTAAGTTTAAGAACTTCACATCACAATAGAAGAACTTTATTTAGTTCTTAATTAGGACCCACTATTAATTATTTTATCTACATAAACTTTTTTCTCTTCTTGAAACCAACAAAGAACTTAGTTCTTAAATAAGAACCAAGTTCTTATTTTAACAAACCCAATGTCACTCACAATAGAAGAACTTTAACTTTGAAATTTTTATTTACAAACCCAAGAATAAAAACCTCTATTGCTATTGCTCTTATTTACACATTTCTCATAAATAACTTCCCCTCTAATAAATTCATTTATATTTTATATTGGGAAAATATAGCAAACGTAGCAGAGTAACTAAGATATTCCCGTGAAATGTTTTTACGCACACAAGTTTTGTTTAAGACGGGATAAGACGCATATTGAGTTATTCATCAATAATTTTGATCCCGATATTTAAATGTAATACTTTTAATTAAAAGTTTGTGTAACTTTCACTGTAAATATATTTTAATATACTCCGTATTTCACATTTTTCACACAAGTGAAAACCTTTTGTAAAATTATATTTCCAATGCAAAAAAATTGGGCTAACATGTTGTCATGAATATATCTCGCTCAACAAGTAAGTATCAAATTTTACAAATTGTCATTTGTAACGGATATATCTGCCGCAATCTTACGATGGATCAAATAATACTCATATAGGGAGATAAGACAAAAGTAAAGCATGCATTTATCTACCAACATGCGCATGAGTAGTGTTTGACACGTCGTATTAAATTTTGGTCTTCCTAAGTCATAGAAATATTTTAAAAAAATATCTCTATCTCGTATATATTCTTTGAGTTAATTATTTATTTATCTTTTATATTCTTTGTGTTCGTATATTAATTAAATCAAACAATTTGACAACTTTCATTTAAAAGACAATTATGAACTACGAGTAATTAAATAATGCAATTTAATAATACCAACTCATTAAATTCACTGTACCATAATCACTACTCCGTTTAATTATTAAACTATCTTCCGGTTGAAGAATATGTAACATGACAATCAAAATGAGTTGGAAAACTAATACCACCTAAAGGGAATAAATTCGATACAAATTTCATTTAAAACCGTCTTTAACTTTAACCAATTTTTTTTATCTTCACTTCAAGTGACGTGTACAGTAAGAGGATAAATTTAAACTCATTTTTACCCTAATTAGTTCTCGCAAATATTACCAAATTTAATTTATTAATGTTTGACTTAGCCAAAACGTTAGAAAAACCGGGTTATCTTATATGTACATACGAAGTATTATTGTTTTATCCTAGATGGTTTTACGATGTTTTATTATAGAACGGTTTTACATAAATGATACGTAAATATGAATAAAGTAAGCAAAAGAGTAAAATATTACCTTGCGGAATGAAGAGGAAAACGCTTATTAGGAAGCTTAGATCGAAGCGAATACAAATCACCACCAGAACAATACTCCATAACAATACAAGAAAAATGCGACGCATCAAATTGCGCATAAAGCGTCGGTAAAAACGGATGATCCAACATTTTCAATATCTTCTTCTCCATTTCCGCTCTTTCTGTTTTATTCTTCGCCGCAAGAGCTTCTTTATCAACTACTTTCATGGCGTATTCACATTTCTCATCCGACCGGAGCCGACACAAATAAACCGTACTTATATCCCCTGACCCGACTTTACGTACTAAATTGAAGTCCCGAAACGATAAGGGCCGGTTACAAGCGGCTGTGGAGGAGACAATTGCCTCGAAAGCCGATTCCGAGGATCGGTGTGGTTTTAATAAGGAAAGGTTTTCGGAATTCGACCTCGCGAAAGCGTTCGCGAGGTCGAACGAGAGGTGGGAGTATAATGAGTTTGTTGTCATTGAGCTTGTTGTTGATGTTGTGGAAGATGTTGTTGTGTCTCGGTCTTCTCGCATTTTATTTTAACGCGAGAATAGAATTTATATGAGACGGTTTTATATTTTGAAATAGCATGCGGTTTATTAATTGGGAGAAGTAAAGGAAGTGATGGGGGATATTAAAGTTTGAGACTAGAAAACTTAAATGAGATCATTGTATATGAAGACGGGTTTATAGTTAGAAGAAAAGTTGTGTGTGATTTATGGGAGGAAGAGCATTTATAGTTAGGAGGAAAGGGGGGAGAAAGGGTGGGTGGTGAGTATTTATGCGAATTGTGTACGGAATGGATGTGATTCCGAGTAAAATTTGTAGGAGTGTCAGTCAAAATTAATTTAACCATTGACTTTTTTGGTACTCACTATTTATATATGGTGTTTTATAGGGGTAAACTTCAAGAGTTATGGGGTGTGAATTTGTGAATTTTAGGTGGGTAAGTCAAGTTTTTCGGATTGAAAAATTAGCTAGTCTCAAAGAAGATGGGTACTATTTTGTTATAAGTTGGAGATGAATAATACTTCGTACATTTTAGAATGTCATAAGTAGGGGCGGATCTATCCACAGGGCTGGGTGGGTTTCAACCCAACCTGTTTTCAGGAATAAGATAAATATACATCTAAATATATTTAGGGGGCGTTTGGTTGGGGGTCTATAAGAAAGGAAAAGGGAAACAAAGTTACTGATTCCCTTTGTTGGTGTTTGTTTGACACAATAAAAGGGAATTGAACTCCCTCCCTTACCCCTCATTCCTTCTAATTCCTTACCCCCCCACCCCCCAAGGGTATGAGATTTCATTACCCTTGTTACCCTTCAACCATTTTCTTCACCTATCACAACACTTACAACTACCACCACAATACCACCACCATGACGTCACCGCCACCGCCACCGCCACCCCCACCACTACCACCGCCATAACACCCCCACCACCACCACCACCGTGACACCCCCACCACTATCACTACCATGATACTCCACCACCGTCATCGTCGTGACCACCGCCACCATCACCGCCATGACATCTCGACCACCACCATCGCCACCACCGCCATGACACCCCCACCACCATCACCGTCGTGACCATCACTGTCGCCACCATCACCACCACCGCCATAACACCCCACGACCGCCACGACCGCCATGACACCTCCACCACCACCACCATGCCACCCCTACCACCATCACTACCGCCAGTAGATAAGTGGTTGTTTGTGGTGGTGTGTGTTAGTGGTAGGAGTGAGTGTGAGTGGACCATTAGTTATCTTTCTTAGAGTAATCAAACAACCAATTAAGTTTTAGGTAATCCATTTCCTTTCCCCCACTTACCCTTTCTTATTTCCTTTCTATTTCCCTTTCTCTAACCAAACGCCCCCTTAGTATTGTATTTGGGCTTAGTTGGTAAGATTAAACCTAAAAAGGTTTTCTTCGTGACGATAGGGGTTCGAATCTCATTAGTAGCATTTTTTTTTAATTTACTACCCGAATAAGTTGTTTAACATTTTATCATAAATCCTAATAATATTAATCGTAAATTGCTATTATTGTTTTCCCTATAACTAAAGTATTTTATACCACATGTTGTTTAGCTTAATGTTAATTGTTAGAATAGGAATTCTTAGTTTTAACAAAGTTGAGATATTTACATATACTTGTCTATTCGAGAATACAAAAACATTGTATTTTAAAGAGAAGGAGATTATAAGACGTTTACATTTTTTATAATAATGATTGAATTTACTAGTATATATCTCTGTCTTTATTATTTGTTTGCCTATCAATGAAATATCATTTATAAATAATAGAAATTTGCCTGAATGACTGTAAGTCTGTGATAAAGGGAGCAACCCCAAACATCTTGCACATATGTGCGGCCTCGATTATTCGTTTTGATGGTTTCGTATGACTAACCATCGCGCACATGAGCCTAGCCCACCCCATTTCTAAATCCTGGATCCGCCCCTGGTCATAAGTGGGAAAGCAAGTGAGGCGTTGCATTTAAGTTCCACTTGATTACCACTTACATATTGTGGGAGGGACATTATCCTTCTTCAATTTATGACGGATACTATCCGTCTTCAATGAGAATTTGAGTCGAAAAATAGAGCAAATTGGATTTTTTTGTTTTGAAACCTGTGATTAATTTAACTTTAATTTTGGAAGTTTTAGTCTTCGGTTCGGTTTAAGACCGGTCAATTTAAGTTCAAATAGAATGGAACGATTTTGATGCTTTTTAAAAGTAGATATTAATTTTGTGAAAGAAAATAATATTTAGTTTTGGGATATTCTACATGGTACCCCTCAATTTTTTGACTTTCTACATGGTACCCCTACACTTTTTAAAACATACATGGTACCCCTAATTGTGGTCATTATCACTACGTGTACCCCTAAACTTTATTTTCCGTCAATTAAACTCAATTTTGGGCGTTAAATGATTACCTATGCGCATAACCAAACTTGACATTTATCATCCCATGACATAAGGACTCGATTAGAATTAATATTCATTCTTTGGACGTGATAATTTGGCAAAGAGCAATAATTTTTCCGTCAACATTTTTTTAGCCCATATGTATCTATAAATATTAGGATCGAGATGGATATTGAGCCTAATAGAGTCCTTATGTCATGTGATGGTAACTGACAAGCTTGCTTGAGCGTTCAAGTTATCACTTAAAGCTTAAAAATGAGTTTAATTGACGGAAAATAAAGTTTAGGGGTACACGTAATGATAATGACAACAATTAGGGGTACCATGTATGTTTTAAAAAGTGTAGGGGTATCATGTAGAAAGTCAAAAAATTGAGGGGTAGCATGTAAAATATCCCTTTAGTTTAAAAGACATTACAAAGTCAATATTAATCATTATTAATAGTGGTAATGGTTTGATTATTTATTATAGTTGATTTAGTAAGATTATATATAATTTAAAGCATAGTTTTCGTTCTATTTCGGTTTTAGATTGGACGGGCCAAATCAAATATTTCAGGTTTGATCTGGTTTTAAGTTTACCAAATTTCTATTCTCCATCTTCTGAGCTGATTTGGTCTAATTCAGTCTTATCTTAAAGCCATGCTCCCTCTTAAGTATGTACTACACTACTACAAGATAAATTATGTAGAATTAATAATTTTGTATATGAGTTTCAAAATTGGGGAGTTTGGAGTGTTTTTAATTTTTTTATCATACTAGTAAATAGTAATTACAGTAATAAGATTAATAACCATTGCAATTTCCACATTAATAAAACTAGATATTATGACGTTTATTTAGCTATTTTTTTTTACACAAATTTTCATTGAAGACATGTTTATCACAAGTTGAAAATGAGTTAAGTAATACTCAAGTGATTAGATAAGACAAAAGTATAATGTTACTCTTTAGGGAATTTGGTTTTGTCTTATCTACTAACTTTGATACGGAGACCGGAGTATTACTTAACCCGTCTTTAACTTATGACGGATATGTCTGTTTTTAAAAATTAGCGTTTCATTTAAATGTAGAGATGAATAAAATTAATGATGAAGAAATGATGGTTAATTGATGAATTAATTTCACTAGTATAGTACACAAAGTGTTAAAAGTAGGGGTGAGCAAAACCGGATATACGATCCGGTTCTGAAATTCGGATCGGATATCCAGTTTTAAAAATATGATTTTTGGCGATCCACATCCAGATCCGAATATTCGGATATTCAAAAATTCGGAATCCGAAAATCCGGCTATCCACATTTCGGAAATCGGATTAGATCCAGTTTTAAATGCATATTAAAAAATTAACAAATGATATGGTGTAGAATGAATCATTCAAAGATAAAAAAAACAATGTGTATAATGGAAATTCATTTCTTTTGTCGTACTTCTCGATTATGTTTATAACAATAAAAATCAATATTTATCAAACTAGTTAAAAATAATGGTAAAATGTTTTGGCTTTTTGGGTTTTTCCATGTTTTTTTATTAATTTTTATAATTCGGATCGGATTCGGATATCCAATTTTAAGAAAATCACAATCCACATCCAATCCATATTATTCGGAAAAAACCGGATCGGATATTCAGTTTGAATGATATCCATATATTCGGATTATTTTTTTCGGATTTCGGATCGAATTCGGAAAAAAATTCGTATTGGATATTTTTTGCTCAGCCTAGTTAAAAGTATACAATTACTGCCTACTTCCTAGCGGCTAGCTTCCCTTTTCAATGACTCAGATAATCAGTTTTCACTATCATCACGTGCAAATCATATGAAAACTCAATATTATAGTAAGACCATACTCAAGTAAGGTTAATTGTTAGGTCAATTGCTTGTTTGGGTCAAGTTAATTACAATTAACAGAAAATTAGGATTGACCCAAGGATGTTGAGGGATCAATTTATGACCGAAGGTGGAGTAAATTGACTCATCTATTGACCTCTTATGTGGCAAATTCTCATTGATTATAAATTAGAAAAAGAAAAAAAAAAAAAGAAAAATTATGTTATCGACAAGATTAAATCAACCTTTTGCTTGGGAGGGTCAATGTCAATAAGGTGAGATTAAGGGTTAATATGCTATTGACTCGATTAAATCGACCTTTTACTTGGAGATGGTCTAAGCCATTTTAGCATTCACAAAATCTCCATTAATATGAAGTCTACGTTACAAATTGAAGACGGATAATACCTTTCTTACAATATACAACTAACACTATTCATGGTGCGTTTCGTTTCCCCTCCCACTTTTATAATGACAAGAGCGTTATCCGTTTTCAACTCGTGACAGATAGCAAAGCGCTTTGTTTTAATATTTTAGGTAGTTTATGTGATCATAATGATCAGGGCCGGCTCTAAGGGGTGTCCAGGTTGGCAAATGACAAGGGCCCAAGTTTAAAAGGGGCCCATTAGTGCAGGATTGAAAGTCTGCTATTTGAGAAATAAAATGTATTACATATAAAATGCAAACTAAGATAAGTGGTGTAGTAGTTTTGTATCTTACTAAAGGTTAATAGGTCTTGTGTTCTATTCCTAGTGGTAGCATTTTTTATTTGTTTATTTTCAATTTTGAATTTATTATAAGGCCCATTTCTATATTTTTTTTTAAGTTCACTACGTTGATAGTTTCACTCATTTAATTCTTTACGTATTTAGTGGGACAGTTGAATTATAAAATATTTTACATGCTTTTGAGATTTTATGCGAATTGTGTTCGTCGTAGTATAATTAGTCTAATTTATACATTCAATAGACACGTCTAATAAAACTAATATCTAAATTTTGAAAAAATTTCAGTCTATTGCGACTTTTTAACGATAAAATGGTTCAATTATAAGGTACCCTTTCTCCAATTCTCCAAATCCAAATTATTTTTTTCTAAATTTTTTAAGATTTTTCCTGAATCAACTCCAACTAATTCAAAAGTTTGCATGCGTCCGTTTTATTAAATTGTACGGAGCATTAGATAATTACACATAAATTACTTGAATAATAATTTTTTAAAAGTTAGGGCCCATTTTATAATTTTGCCTAGAGCCTCAAAATCTTTAGGACCGGCCCTGATAATAATAATATGAAGTATAAAATGGTTGTCTCTACTTACTAAGTAGCAATGCAGATGTCAGCTAGTTCAACTAGTAAATAAAATTATGTTTGATAATAATTATGACCTAAGGACTGAGTCCAAAATCACATCCTAGAAGCCAAACCAACACAGACTATCTCGTCGAAATGACCACCTCTAATTCTAAGTAACCAAATGTCAGCCACTTTAACTAATAACGTTATAAATAATAACACTCATGAGTCATAACCTGAATCCAAACACATCAACATCTTATTCACGCTTGCGATCCTCTTCACCGTTGTTGCATAACAATTAGGAGTTACTTGTGGAGTACTACATACTTAAGATAATCCTATAATAAACCAAGTATGAATGTATGATAGCATATATCTTAGGGTTAAAATTGACATCCAATTTAGGAAGGGTTGTAGGTATGCCATTAAGGAGTGAAAGTAAGAATGAAACACCCAAATAATATTCCCGGTGTTTTGTTACGGGGACATGAGACAAAGTATGTGCATTTAACTCTAAAATAATTAACCCAACTTAATTATAATAATAATAATAATAATAATAATAATAATAATAATAATAATGTATTGGATGAATAAGTGTGAGCATCACATGAAGTTACGTAAATAATAATAGTGTTAAATTAAGTACATAATCACTATATCAAGATCCACCCGAAAGGAGTATCCAACATTTTCAATAAATAACGCCTTTGAGGAATCCAATGCTTCAAATGCTTCAAATAATGTGTAACTCCAACTAGAGGCGTATTTACGACTCTTAAAGGTGTGCGGAAAATTAACGAAATTATGAAAATTGCAAAATTATCTATATAATTACTGAATCATTTCAGAAGCCCTCGACGCGCCACGTCAGCAATGCAATTGTGATTTTTTTTAAAAAAAAATTCTCTAGGTGGGTCCCGCAATTTCTTTTATGAATTTCCTATGAAATAACCGCCTGAAATTCTAAATATATACCTGATATCGTAGTTTAAGAAATATTACGTACCATTTTTTATATAAATTATTCGTAAACATGAAATTTTACGAAAAACTCGTGTAAAATTGCGTAATTAATTTGCACAACTATTTTGATTTTACAAAAATAAACCGTAAATTTTACGTAATGATTAATAGCGGGATTGAATATACCTGTGGATAATTAATAATTTGCACAACTGTTTTAACATCAAAATGGTTTATGGTATTAAAATTTTAGAATAAACCGCAATTTCATTTATGAATTTCCTGATAAATAACCGTCTGAAATTCTAAATAAATACCTGATAACGTAGTTTAAGAAATATTACGTAACATTTTTTATATAAATTCATAAACATGAAATTTTAATTTCTGGCAAGAGTATACCCGTTAAATATACCGGTGCATTTTTGCAATCGAAAAAAAGTGACAATACGAAATTTAAAAACAAAATTGAGTAAAGTTAAAAAATTCCAATAAATAATCCCAATACACAATATATCGATATATTATATCGATGTTCTTAAAAGTATATCGGTTAAATATACCCGTGCATTTTTGCAATCGAAAAAAAAAAACGACAATACTAAATTGAAAAACAATAAAAATAACATAATATTAATATAACAACCAATAATAGTGTACAAATTTATATATTTTGTGAAATCAAATCATAAACATAACGGTACAAAATAAACCTTGAAATAACATCTATATCGATTTAAAAAAAACAAGGGTTTTTCCCATTGATACCCATGTGGTTTTCACTTTTCCCACTTGTACTCCTACGTATAACACTTTACTAGCCGTACTCCTAAACTTAATTAGTTGAACTCATTAGTAGCCAAACATGCTTATGCCGTATGTTTTAGACGTTAAGTGTCATGTTGGCACTCAATTTACCAAATAAGCACCTGACTTGGCAAAGAGATTTTCCCATTGATGCCCATGTGGTTTTCCCTTTTCCCCTTTGTACCCCTGCGTAAAAAATAATAAAAAGGAGTGAAATTTTTTTTGGAATTGATGAAATTACATGAGTTGGATATCCGATTTAAAATTCAAAATTTCCAATGTTTAATCCAAGGCATTACACATATATCTTAGTGTTGATATCTGATAAAATACCGAAACAATCAATTTTTAAATTTACTTAAATAGGTTTCAGAAATATTTTGATTAAAAAATAAAAATTTACCCGACCTCAAATTAGCTGTAAAAGACTATAAATAAAAAATTTATCAAAACCGAAAATTTGTGGGAATAATTTATGATAGATCAAAAGAAAGAGACTGAGAATCTAAAATTTAGTTGGTACTTCAATGAAGAAATAGGTAAGTAACGCCGCAATATCAATATGAGCATGGACAGGTTTGTCGTCTTGGTCCACTTAATTTAAAATAAGTTGTGGATATTAGATACTAATTTTTTTTGAATAAAATAAAAGGTAATATATAACGGTATTATCTCATTCGATATAAAAAGAGATATAAGAAACGATATATAATAATATTTTTATTAATTTAAAAGGGATATAATAAGCAATGCGGTTTTAAAGATATCGGGCTCAACATCGAAACTGAATATGCAAAAATGCAGGGATACAAGTGGGGAAAATAAAACCACAGGGGCATCAATGGGAATAACCCTTTGTCAAATTAGGTGCTTATTTGCCAAATAGAGTACGTGCCAACATGGCACTTAACGTCTAAAACAGACGGCATAAGGATGTTTGGCTACTGATGTGTTTAACTAATTAAGTTTAGGGGTACGGCTAGTAAAGTGCTATACGCAGGGGTACAAGTGGGAAAAGTGAAAACTACAGGGGCATCAATGGGAAAAACCCAAAAAACAATAAAAGAATGGATATATAAATACCATTATTATTATCATGTGCATTTTAACGTATTATCAATATAATAGAAATTGAATGCATAATACTCACGTATTATTGACACTATTCGGTAATATTAATTACCATATTTTTTCTAAAAATATACCCGTGCAATTTTGCACGGGTTTAACACTAGTTATGTTTATATAATAAACATTTGTTCTAGCAATATGGGAAGGGTGGAGTCTAGTGGTTAAAACTTGGGTGAAATTCCCAGAAAACCCGGGTTCAAGCCTCCCCAAGAGCAAAATCTTAGACTTCGAGTCTGTCACCCTCGGGTGGTTTTCCTACCCAGTGCGCACTGGAGGTAGCGGAAAAAAAAAATATTGAACAAAAGTATTGAACCCTTAACCTTACACAAGGAAAACCTACACCCAACTAATACTATAACTCCACCCCAACCCCTTGGAATCTCATACGCACCTTCCTCCCTTGGATTCTAACTCCATTCTACCATTCAATAAATTATTATGAACCAAACAAGATTATACAAGTATGGATTTAGAAGCTCGTACCACCATACTATCAAAGTCCATTCCATTCCAACTTGTTGAACCAAACGACCCCTTAGAAGGCTCTGGTAGAACCACGTCATCAACCTAACATTTTTTTAAATCCATCACGGTGGGACCCACAAAATTGCATAATGATTTTAATTCGAAATAACTGCGTGAAATAATAGTTTTACAATTATTACGTATTAACACTTTTGATATAAGTTCGTAAACATGAATTTCTACGAAAACTGTCAATATGTATAACATAAACTTAAATATTATATAGGAAAATATAATAATTTCGAACGCCGTCTGTCTGGAATTATTACATAACAATTTATACCCAATACATAATTACAATAAACAATAATAATTAACAATTTACAGCAATCGAAAAAAAATGTGGCGACAATACTAAATTTAAAAACAATAAAAATAGCTTAATATTAATCTAATAACCAAGAATAATGTACAAATTATTATCCGCGAAGGTAGAAATCGAGCCCCATTACTTTATCTAATCAATATATCATTAATTAAAATATTTTGCGAAAATTAAGTCATAAACAAACGTGTATAGACGTTAGATATAAGTCAAAATCAAATTTTGATAAAAAAAGTGTACATATGTTACATATAAAACAAAATTTATGAACATTTATAATTTAGTTTCAATAATACATATTTAGAATTTAGAATAATACGATTTAAAAATAACCCGTGCAATTTTTTGCACGGGTCAAAAACTAGTTATAATTTATTAGAAATGTATTTACAATATGTGAATAGAATATAATTTATATTATTTAAATGGTATTTTTTACAATATTTACAATAGCTCTAATGGCGTTTAATATGGCAAGAATGACGTGGTTGCCTTATTGAGAATCTAGTCGTAGGAAGGAGCCGTTGAGAGTGAGAGGTGGCTTCGTAATATAATTTGTTACTCCAAGGGTATTTCCATAATTCCATGTCTTCAAATTATCAATTTATAATGGGGGTTGCGAAACATCGTCGACGTTTTGCGAAAAATCGTCGACGTTTTTTAAAAAAAAGACAACTCTTGCCCTTTTCTCTCTCTCTCTCTCTAGCTTTTATTCTCTGAAACGAAAACAACAAAAACAACGTAAATTCCTAAGAAACGGTTTCAACGTCTCGAACATCAACATTAAATAACGACAACGATTTAATGTCAAACGACGACAACGATTCATCGATAACTAACTTAAATCTTAGATTTTTTTTTCAATTAATTTTTGTTGAAATACATGTTTAAGCCTTGAAATTAGGTTGAATTAATCGTACACCATAGACAAATTGAACGAGAATCGAAATTTTGAATAAGACTTGAAAACTAGCCGTCTATACATGGTATGGACGTGAATAGTACACGTCCAAACCATGCATGGACGTGTACTATTCACGTCCATACATGGTATGGACGTGTACTATTCACGTCCATACATGGTATGGACGTGTACTATTCACGTCCATACCATGTATGGACGTTAATCCTGGACGTCCATACATGGTATGGACGTGAATAGTACACGTCCATACCATGTATGGACGTGAATAGTACATGTCCATGCATGGTTTGGACGTGTACTATTCACGTCCATACCATGTATAGACGGCCAGTTTTCAAGTCTTTATATTTCCGTCATTTTAACCAATTTTGTTTACGTTGTAATATTGAAATGTAACCGTTGTGATATCAAATTTCAAAACGTAACCGTTACAATTTGAAAATGTTACCGTTAAAGCAACCCCTATAAATACTGGTTTTCATGTTGATTGTAATCGCAACAACCACAACATCATTCACTATTAAAATCATTTCTTTTAATATGGCTCTCACAAATGTTCAAAAAAACAGAGCCTATCAGCTAAGGATCGATCTTATAACTACGCAGTTCCCAGTACTAGTTTCTCGCCTTGAACTAGTCATTCCGAGTGACACTGTCTGGGACCTGGTTGAACATCCTCCAATTGCCAACCTTTTTGGCATCCTACACGGTAACCCCCTCTGCAGTCCGGTTGTTCCAGATGATGAAGTTACTGATGAGATTGTAACTATGAAGATGTGGGAGTTCCGCAAGTTAAGAAGCGATTTCCTTAAATATATCGAGCTTATACTAAACTTGATAGACTACGCAACACTATCTGATTTGTGTGCCGGTAGAGTGTTCAATCTAGGTAATGTCCGTCTGCGCATTTTAATGTTTTATGATCATTACGTGGCTAGTCAACCTGAAGTAATTGAAGCTGGAGATTACGAAGGAGATCTGGATTCTTCATCTTCGTCATCTGAAGATAATTAAGTATTGTAAACTTGTATTTGATGTTTGATGTGTTTTCGTTAATGTCTAATGTATTCTATGTTTTCATCAAATTTTAGTTACGATTTATGTTTTATGTGCTTTTGTTCATGTCCGATGTAAGCTTTGAGTTCTAATAAATATTAAAATATGCATAAAAAAACTGATAAACTAACAAGGAAGTCACGAGAAAAATAAAATAGTCCGTACGAAAGACAACAAATAAAGTCCAAGCATAAAAAAAACTAACTAGTAAACTACATCATCATCATCATCGTCCTCCTCCTCCTCATCATCATCAGCCTGATCATCCTCAACGTCATCCCTCGATATGTAGAACCGCTCCATATCATCGACCAAGCGTCGCACGTACGGCCATTTCTGGTCGGGGTCTTGAGTATAAATCTGCGAGAAATGACGGCTAAGAGCCCGGCCAACCTCCGGCTCCTCGGCGAAAGGGGGTGCTTCCATCTCAACACGGCGTGCAGGGGGGTAGAAGTGTGGGTGAGAAATCTTCTTGTACCAACTCATGTAACGTGGATCACACTGAAACGGCATCACAGCCCGGTCATGACGCTGTCTCAACGGAATCTCAGCCTCTCTCAAACCCCAATCCAAATCAGCAGCATCACCGTACGACAGCTTGTAACCCTGAGCCGGCTTCGCCGGACGACTCTCGGCAGCTGGGACCCGCATAGGGTTCGGGTAATCCTGAACATAGCCAAACTGACGGAGACACCTATCAGGCTGGTACGGCTCCACTATATCCAGAAACCGGATCACCCCCGAGTAGAGCGTACTCCGACAACCCCTGTGTGGGCTAACACCGTAAGGGAGCCACCTCACCTGCTCCGCCCTCAGCCCGTCCAACCTCTGCCTGTGCTGCTCCAACAACTCCTCATCTCCCCTAAACCTAGGAACCCGTGACCAAGCCTCGACAAGTGGTCGTCCCGTAACATAATATCCCGAGTGAGGCCTGAACGTCGGAAAGTACTCGTATATCCAAGCCTGAAGCAACGGCTGACAACCGCTAACCCCAGCTGCCTCCCTACGCGAAGCCATCCCCAACTGTCGGTACAGGTACGCCAATGTCGCGGCCCCCCAAGCATAACCGCCTAAATCATCTAAATCATCAAACAACGGCAACATACGAGCGACAACCCTATCGCTGGACTTGTCGGTGAACAAAGTCTGTCCAACCAACAACATCATGTACGCCCGTAGGGAGTCCTCCTGGCTCCCCTTCTCCACAACATCCATCAGCTTCCTCACCAAAATCCCCCCACTCCTGTAAATGGGTGCAGTCACGGCCGCCACGTCAACGCCAAACAAGGCCGCGAACTTCCCCTTCAGACCAATCTCCCCCCTCGTACTCTCGTCCATAACCCTAGCGCCATCCACCCGTATGCCGAGGATCTTGTGAACGTCGTGCAACAGTATCGTAATCTCACCAAACGGCATGTGGAAAGTGTTGGTGTCCGGCTGCCACCTCTCGACGAACGCACTAATAAGGTTCTCATCCAACCCGGTGGTCAAACAGGTCCTAAGATGACCAAGCCCGCTCTCGGCAACTCTATCCATAACCGCAGAGCGGACCCTCATCTTACTCATCCTCTCCATAGCTCCCGGCCTCTCGTAACACGTGATCCACTGTCTCGCGCTCCCCTCATCCGTCCAACTACTGCGAGCTACGTGGCCACCAAAGCTACGTAAGACAGTAGGTACAGACGGCCCCCCTACAACCGGACCCTGTAGACGCCATGAAAGATCCGGAGTCTTCTTCCTCCCGCCCGTGCTACTAGAGGCCCCACTCTCCACAAATGGCCTATATCGGCCGCTACCATCACGTACAATCGCCTTTGCTGGTCGATCGGCTGCCTCCTCGTCCAAAAACTGGGGGTCGTGCTCCTCCTCCTCCTCCACCTCCACCTCCTCCTCCTCCTCCTCCTCCTCCTCCTCCGAACTACTAACACGGGGGTCCCTGAAAAAAGCTCTCGGTAGCTGTAGCTGGTCCTCGGGAGTAGGGTCGGGAGTCCTTATTAGGAGACCCTTTCCCCTACCCCTACCCCTACCCCTACCCCTACCTCCCCTACCAGCTCCTGGTGCTGCTGCTGGTTGTGATGCTATCGGGACACGACGCTTAGATCCCGTCACTCTTCGGCCTGCGGTACGGCCAATCGCAGGCATGATATCATCATCATTGTAAGACATCTGCATTTACGAGATTACAATAACGTTAAATTAATATAATTAAACAAATAAGAAAAATAATGAAAACTTAAATAAGAAAAAATTGAAAATATACGGCCTAAACATAAAAACAAACCCTAAAACCCTAAACCCTAAACCCTACCTATACATAAACCCTAAACCCTACCTATACCTAAACCCTAAACCCTAAACCCTAATTCCCAACCCACCATAAACCCTAAACCCTACCTATACCTTAACCCTAAACCCTAATTCCCAACCCACCATAAACCCTTAACCCTTAACCCTAAACCCTTAACCCTTAACCCTAAACCCTAAACCCTAAACCCTATACCCTATACCCTTAACCCACGTCCCAACCCACCCTAGCCACCCCAAACCCACGGCCCCACCCCCAATCAACGCCCCTAGCCCACGTCCCATCCCCCCCCCCCAACGCCCGAAGCCCACGTCCCATGCCCCCCCAACGCCCGAACCCCACGTCCCATGCCCCCGACAACGCCCCAACCCCACGTCCCCATCCCCCCACCAACGCCCCTATCCCACGTCCCATCCCCCCACCAACGCCCGAACCCCACGTCCCCCCCTACCCTAAACGTGCCCCCCACACGTCTCTCCATTTTTCGCAAATCGTCCCTAAACCTAACATTCGGCTTTTGATTCAAACCCCAAATTCAACTTAGAACAAATCTAATAACAACAATCTAACTAACATCATCAACAACAACAACAACAAACAACAATATCACAAAAATTGAATCAAAATCCCTAAAATTAACAAAAACAATAAGAAAACCAAAAACAATAACAATTAACACTACAACTAACAAATCTAACATAATTAACAAAAAATAACAACAACAACAACAAAATACAACATTAATTAAAACTAAAACTAAAACAAAAACTAAATTAATTAAAAAAAACGACTAGCATAACAACTAACCTTGGTGGTGGCGCTTGGTGTCGGCGGTGGGGTCCTCGGCGGTGGTGGTTGTCGTCGGCGGTGGGGTCGTCGACGGTGGGGTGGTCGGCGCTGGTGGTGTGCTGTGGTGGTGTGGTGTGGTGGTGTTCTTGGTGATGAGGGGGAGGGTGTTTTTTGTTTTTTTGATTTTGAATGAGAGTGTGAGTGTCAAAGGGTAGAGTTGTCTTTTGTTGAAAAAACGTCGACGATCTTTCGCTGATTTATTGGAATAAAGAAATAAGTATTTTCGTATTTTTTTGTATTCGTTAATTAATTATAACTTATCTTTTGTAGTAGAAAAAGGCTCTTTCTATTTTATAATAAGCATATTAATCGATCTTGTGGACATCTACTTCAACTCATCAATATTAATTGATCTCTTAGGCTTTATTCTTTTCTGCTGAAACGAGCCAGACTAAATTAATTGAAATAGAGCTTAAATGAACTAAATTAAGTGGAATTGAAGTAAAATAAATTTAGTTAAATTAAAAGTTAATTTTTTGAAGAAATTAACTGAACATAATTAATTGAACGTAAATAAAATTTAGCGGAATACAATCAAATAAAATTGAAAGGAACTAAAATTAAACCAGCAAATTAAAAATAGGTAGAGTATTCCCATTATAAATTACTCAATTCTAAGATACAATTAAGACAAATAAGACAAACAAAAATTGTCTCGTTGGTGAGTCATGTACCTCCCATATTCTTGCATAATAAATATTTGTTCTTGAATCAAATATTTGTGAATGAGTAAATGACACATATACTCTTTTTGTATAAAAAAATAATATGATCTAATCTCCAACTTGACTAATCTCTTTAATATAAAAACGATATTATTTTTTATACTTAAAAACATTTGTTTATACAATACAAACAAATTAAAGTCTGCAAAACACAAGGCCAAATACATATAATCAAGAAAGGGTAAAATTTGCAACCTAACTTTAACAAATTGAAGAGGCTACTATTAAACCTTATATCCTTTGATGTCACAAGAATGAGCTTAACCGAAATACGTATTCTAGAAAATGAAAATATTTGCGCATAATGGACGAAAGTGGTGACTAACCTCTTTTACATGGTATTATTAAAGGCATTCGCGTCGCTAACAACGCTTTACGGATATCTCATTTGCTGTTTGCGGACGATCTAATTCTCTTTTCCCAAGCTACTCAAACACATTGTCAAGGAATGGTACACATTTTGGATACTTATTGTCATTTAGCGGGACAACGCCTTAATCATGATAAAACTTCAATTACCTTTAGCCCCAACTGTACTATGGCAAACACAAGAGCATGTTTATCTACACTTTCGATTAACAGACCAAAGGAAATGGGTGTCTATTTGGGCCTACCAATTGACTTTCGTAGATCAAAAAAGGAGTTTAACGCTCTTATTATCGAAAAAGTACGAAGAAGAATTTCTTCCTGGAACAATAAATTCTTATCTGCGGCGGGTAAGTTAACCCTCATCACCTCGATTCTTTCGTCACTATCTTTATTCTCTCTATCGGTGTTTCGTATGCCGGTGTGTGACGTCAAAGATTGACTCTTTAATTTCACAATTCTGGTGGGGAAATAATCGAGGGGGTATTGGTTTTCACTGGTGTAGTAAGAATTTCTTGGGTCTGCGGAAAGAAGAAGGGGGACTAGGTATACGAAATACAGCGTGCTTTAACCAAAGTTTAATAGCTAAACTAGGATGGAAGATGTTCAAAGAGCCAGACTCGCTGCTTAGTCGTGTGGTGGGTACAAAGTACAAAGTTAAGGCAATGTTTACTAATCGAAATTATCAGTTAAGGAGCCCGCATATGTCTTGGGGAGGCTAGAGTATTCTATGGGGAATACAGTTACTCTCAGGTAACATAGCATGGCAGGTGGGATCAAAATCCAACCTAGATTTATGGAGGGATAATTGGATTCAGAACAACAATCTCATTAACCTTATGAATCTAAATGAAGAAATTTTACCGGATGCTAGAGTCTCGGATATACAGGATAATGAAGGAAATTGGGACCCAGGCAAAATTTATAATCTCGGTCTTGGGGAGGTCATGACTGATATACTCTCTTTACCTTCTCCAAACCCTTCTGATGTTGACACTCTTGTTTGGTCATCTAATAAAAACGGATTGTACTCTGTTAAATCTGGCTATTTTGTGGCATTTGGGAAATGGTGGCAAGAAAAAGCCACTACTAAGGACAAGGCACGACAGACGGAATTCTACTCAGCATTGCAATGTAAAAAAAATTGGAATATGCAGATTTGTAACAAATGGAAAATCTTTCTTTGGAAGATTATGACAAATACATTGCCTACTGCGAATGAGATTAAGAAGAGGAAGGGTAATTCTGATGGTCTTTGTAGTTTTTGCAATGAAAATCAAATCCCTGAAACTATTGAACATATACTCGGGGATTGCCCAATTGCATCAAGAATCTGGTCAGCCTCACAGATGGGAATTCGTACAACATCAGTATCACATATCCCTATTCAGGTTTGGGTTGCAAATTGGATTCGATTTCTTGATAAACAGACTAATAATATGGAGGCTATCTCATTGTTTGTCTCTACAATTTGGGTAATCTGGTGTAATCGAAATGAACGAATCTTTAACAATTCCAGTGTCTCTCCATCTATCCTGCTCAACAAGATCAACCTTTTGGCTTCAGATAATATGAATGTCTTTTTCAAGAGTTCTACTCATAAGGGAGGGATTAATGGAGTTTATTCGGAGGAAGAGATGTCGACTGCTATGCGTATTATCAACCATTATCCAGTTATCCTCGTGGGTTCAAAGCTATGTTTCGAATCAGTTAGAGTTAAATGTGATGCATCATGGAAGAGTGGCAGGCATTCTACAGCAGGGTGGATTTTCAGGAATCATATAGGGGAGACAGTGGGTCAGGGAGGCTCTGTCTTCTAGGCAATTTCGCCTACACATGCGGAAGCTATCGCACTTTTATTGGCTTGTAAACAGGCAATCAACATGGGCTACCGTCATCTGGATACGACTTCAGACTGCCTAACTGTCGTTCTTCAAGCTAATGGATGCGGCTATTTGGATAAGGATATCAACTCCACCATTACGTCGTTTATTAGTCTTATTTCTAGTTGTCATTGTCTTTCGTTAAGTCATTGTCCTAGGTCTCTAAATAGATCAGCTCATTCTATTGCTCAGGCACTAGTATGAGAGGTATCATAAGTAACTATCAAAAAAAAAAAAAGTTTATTTCGCTTTACTACTCCTGATCTTGTGGAATGTGTTGCGTGCTTTATGCGGGCTGAAATGGACAATACCTTATGTGTTCAACTAATTTAAGAAGTTCAAATCACTAGCAACAAAATATTTTCATTGGTTAATCGTTGCAAGGAGCTAATCAAGAACGGATCATGGGTAATCAAGATAGAACATCGCTATAGAGAGGCTATGCTAACCTAGCAAGTGATTGGCTCGCGAATCAATTCAAGGTGTTAATTCGTAGATAAATACTAGCATTCTGGATGCTCCTCCTCCAGATCTTCAGACCATCTTAACGGAAGACATTCAAGGGTTGCTTGCCACCCCTCATATCTTAGCTACTTGTTTTTTTTAAAAAAAAAAATTCACCGGGGCTTATCTAACCTCTATTGTACCAAAAAAAAGTTTAATTAAAAATGAAATTTAGCGTAATTTCTTATCTATCAACCAAATCATAATAAAAACCTCATTTTTATATTCAATTACACAATTTATTACACGAAATGACGCAAATATTACGTGCATGAATTGCATTAGATTGGATGTTATTTATAAAGTATTCCTACATGTAAATATATTGTATTTGAAATTGGAACAAACTAATAAATATATTCTAAAAATTATTTTGATAAATTGGTTACAGATTTCTAAAATTGTAATATTTTTTTAGGTTGACGATAAACTTAATTATATAATTACATTATAATAATAGAGGAGAGGAAGAATTCGAACTCGAAACCTATTATCTACCATAGATCGGTTTTATTAACACACAAGTTAGATAACATAATTTATCTCACAATTGAGTCTTGTTCCCTGACTCCCTCACACATACTGCATAAATATCTTTTCTTTTGAATCGGATATTTGTAAATAATAAATATAAAATACACACTTTTTGACTCAGATATTTGTAGATATTTGTAAGTGACAAATAAAAAATACACACTTTTTGAATCATATATTTGTAAATGACACTTTTGTTTAATTTAGTATTATCAAATCTCCAATCTGACAACACCAAATATTTACTAATCTTTAATTTTAAGTCGATAATATTGTTTATAATTAATTATTAAAAACAATTTGTTGAGACAATAAATACAAATTACACACTGTAAAACACGAGGCTAAATCATTTTTAACGTATAGTAGAATAGGGTGAAGATCTAATTTGTAACTTAATCTAAGTGATTTGCAGAGGATACGTATTAAATCTCATGTACTTTGGATGTACATAAGATCATCCCGAAGCAAGGTCATAAGGAAGGTCATGACCTTATTTGATCATGGTTAATGAGGTAATTAAGGTAATTAATTGGTGATCATTTTGCTAATTTGTGACCATATGATCAACCGAGGTTAATTTGTGACCATTGTTGAGCAAAATTGACAATACTTATGAGTTATGACCACTTAGGTGGACAATTGTGATTGACGGAGAAATAAAAAACAATAAAATGATTGGTAGGTGAGATGTTTTATTGGGGTAGAAAATGTGTTAAAATGATTGGAAATATTGGAGAGTGGAAAAATAATTGGGTTGATGACCTAGGTCACGATTTCTGCTTGGGAGGATGAAAGTAGGTTAAGATAAATAGGGTGAGATTAAGAGTAAAACCGGATCGCGACCTAATTATCGCGACTACTGCTTGGGGAGGTTAATGTGCTGATCAAATACATACTTACGATACTCGAAACGATACCCGTGAGCACATAAATCAATTAGTACGGAAATTTGGTTGAAGCCTTGAAAATGCAACAAAAACTAGCGCCCGAAATTGGATTTAACCAATTGGTATACACAAAAGAGTAAAAATCATTTGCAATAATGTTAACTTGGAATCTCTCACAAATCATAATAATATTAATGTATATAGATATAAAGGTCATAATTTCATAATATTAGCTGTCACGTAATTTAACTTTACTTTTTTAAATGTTTCATATCGATGTCTATGATGAAGTTGGGATTTTGAAATGCGTTAAACTGAACGATGAGGATAAAGTTTGGCCTTCATTTCGAGTCGAGGATGTTAAATGCCAAATTGAGTAGCCACTGGTCGCAGCCACAAGGAGCACACCTTGGTATAGGCAAGGTCACAATGCCAGTAATCAGCTAAATGCAATCCGAGATGTCGAGTATTTTTTGAACAGTTCCACAACTCGCTCGTGTGCTTTATTTCCCAATATTTCGGAATAAATAAAACTCGTATATGGATGAAAAACTACGTATTTAAAATATGGTGTGTGCAATTTGATGTGTTAGTTCCATATCGTGTTTCTATACACTACTCAAGATCGAATACAGTGTGTGTTCCGGGCAGTTTGGAGCCATTTTATTCAACAGTTTGCCCCTAATGGCAATTTCAGGCTCTTACATTTCTTGCAAAACTATGCGAATTTGAGGCAACTGAGCATTTGAACTCATTAGAAGCTATACACGATACACGCTGAGAGCGAGCACAACTCGACTTAGCGTGTTAGAGTGGCTTCCAATTGGGCGCACAGAAAATTGTTAAATTTGCTAAAATCGTCAGGAAAATTGACAAATTGTAAACACGTTGTAGAAAGGATTTTTATCACTTGTCCCTTCAATTATTTAACTTTCTATGATGTACCCTTCATTTTTTCCCTTCAAAAAATTGGGTATCAATAACTCCCGAGTTACGAGTTCAGAAGACTCCCCTTCTCCCAAATAGATGGTCTTTACGAGATCTTTGATTTGAAAGAGTTAATCCCTACTTAATGACCCTCGTAGCCATGAGTTATGACACAAGTCTCATTCACGATTTCAGAAAGCCGGGAGGCATAGAAGGGTGCACCATATGAACGAAAATCTAAATTGTAAAAACCGTATTTGAGAAACGGCATATAACACATCCACATTCCACCCACAGCCTGTAAGGCTGACAGAACAAGCCACAATAAATCTAATGGTCAGCGCAACAGCATCTAAACGATGCCATGATCAGCAAACAGAACCGCTATCTCAACCAACACCGCAATTGAAGCGTTATTAAGGACATGCATATGCTACAACCTCTCGTCAAAATTTCAGAAATATGTCCATTTCAACATAATTAAAGAATTGTACAATTAAGCTCGAAAAAAGGAGATTTGAGAATTGTGACTCCAGAGAACTGAAGTACAACCAATCTAACTCAAATATCCGACAATATAAATATAAATGAAATATAAATAAAGGTAATCCGTGACTTTTACCTCAAATGGTTGAATGACCAAAAATGTCCTGTGTAAAACCTGCAATGTCAACAACATACTCACAGACGATAGTATGTAGGAACCATGCGTCTCGTATAGCATAAGAAAACAAAACCAGAAATGGGCTTCGGTCTTTTTGTTATAGCCCCAAAAAGAATCATATATGTCGACATTGGTCTTAATTCTGGGGGTGCTAACAAGGCAATGCGACGGTGGTAACTTGAAACCCAAGATCGCAACTATGGACTTAAAGAATGGAACCCGGTCCATTTCAGTTATCAAGATTGTACAGCCAGTCTCTGAAGATGCTCAAAGAACACTTGAAGGCTAACATCATCGGTGAAAATCACGTCAGATCCAGCTGCCATTTCATTTACATTGTTGTATGTTGACGATGGATTCAACTTTGCCAATAGAAATCTCGCCTGTTCAGCATTAAGTCAGGAAGTTAATGGGCGAGGATATGTAATAACTAAAACACGGAAGACTACGGAATTCTCACAAAGCAAGAGGACTGTACGCTCAGCTCATAAATCACATTAGGACATTAGGGAGGTAACGACCAGGTATGAGAGGTACCCCAGAGACTCGAGGGCTATCCCAAATGTATGCAAACAATACACTGAGACATAGGCAATTTAGTGACCATTTTGCTTTATTCTATATAACTCAAAACACAAGAATAGGGAATGTCATTAAAAATACAATGTAGCTACACATGCTTACAAAAACAGCCACAAAACCACAAGCCAAAGTCAGGCCTTATTTCATCCCAATAATAGGAAAGCATGAGACACGCGCACAAGAACCTTGACACAAATTCCAAAATGCCTAGAGGTATCTCCAACCCAGAAAATGCAGGAAAAAAGGGCCTCTAAAAGAGTACTATCAGTGCATTACTAAGATTAGGGTGAAAAATATTTCGCCTACATTCAAGAATCTCCTACTTCCCAAGATTAGGGTGAAAGACATTGCAGTAAAAAAGAATACAGGTCAAAACTTCAAGTTTAGGTTTCACAACTTTCAGAGACAGGAGACTTCTAGATTGAAAGGAAGGGTAACAAAAACTCAAGATTGAAAGATTGACAAGGGACTAATGACGCATACAGAGAGCAACAGGCACCTGCCATCATAGCATGACAGAATTTTTTTCCTGAGCAGCTCATACGTTAACGAGAGCGTATCCGAGCTGCATCAGGGCACCTTAGGACAGCCAAGAAGAAGCATTGCTATCTGCTATGCAGCTTTCAATTTTTTTCTAGTTGTTTTCATTTTATTCTTCCCTTTTCCCCATTTTCCCACGCTTTTATCTGTTTTACAAATTATTTTTAAAATCCAAAAGGTGTATTATCACAAAATATCATCTTGAAAATATAATACTGATCATAAAAACAGTACGCCTCATGTGGATGAGACACGCAGCTCTCACTAGCGTCCTACGTCTGTTCTCCAGTGCCTTAAGGGCTCCCACAATTTGCAGGGTAGGAGAGGGAGGGGTTAGATTTCCGCAACCTTAACCCTGTGCTAGCAACACAAAGAGGTTGTTTTCAAATGATCCAAGATGAAAACTCCATCGAGAAATGCATCAAATGACATATTTCCCAATAAAAAAGGAGCGCAATCAGTCATCCTGCCTTCAAACATTTAAATAATTGCCAACCCAATAACCTCAACAGATAAATGTATAACCACATTTGCACAACTTTAAATGGCATCTATATCAAAGGTCTAGAATTTTCAAACACAAAAGAAACATTCCAAGGAAACAACATACATGATTGGTAAGATAATTCTTTGAAAAATGACTAGATGCTTATTTCTTTGACATAAGAAACAGCATGTTTGAATCCATGATAGTACTGACCTGAGATCCATGCTGATCACAAACAACTAATCTTGGCACTGGGAAACGATCCTGGACAATCATTTGAGCTTCTTGATGTGGAGCTTCTAATAATAGTTTAAAGGCCTGAAAAGAAAAGAGGACAAGTGTTCAGAGTTTCACAATTAAAGAAGGGAAAGTAGTAATAACAAGTTGGTCAGTGTCCCAGAGACATTACAATCATGAACAGAGTGCAAAAGATGACTTCAATTATTTAATTGCACAAAAGAAGAAAAAAGCGGAATCCAATTCCCCGGCCGACAAACTTGGTGCATGGTCATACCATCAAGTCAGGAACTATGTTACTCACACATGACTAGAAGTATCGGCCACGAATGCATATTCTACATGTCGGACTTGGCTATTAGGAAAAACAATCACTCTTTTGGCTTAAAATGACGTGTATACAAGTCGTAAACATGTGAGCATTGCGTTTGTTTGAGCGTAACGCAAGGATACAAGAGGTAATACGAAATGTCAGTAACATAGACCACCAAATATCTAATCTGAAAAATTAGAGTACGTTGTTACTAATAAAGTAGGCCGTCCCCCACTCCCCCCTCTCCTATTCCCCAATTTTGGCCAGAGCTCAGAGCTGTTGATGCCACTGCATAACAATAGATTAATTGCTCAGAAAAAGCAAACGGCGTAATGCAATTTCCAGAACAATAAAGATAGTCTTATGGTCTTCAAATCATTATCGGTGACCTAACTGCAAGCCTGACTACTGTCACTTCCAATCCCTAATTTGCCACGATATTTCCTCACACGACAAAAAACCAAGACTCCAAAGTGAAAAACAAACCTCATGTTCAGGCTGATTCTGGTAGCCCATGTTACGCCACTGAGCAATAGTCATACCATGGAAGATAACTACACTAAAATAGGAATCAAGCAATAATATGCGATCAGCTCCAATGGATGCCACGTCCAACAACGCTGGAGATGGTGGAGAATTGAATGAATACGATATCAGGGATGGCTGAATCATCACGGCTGCATTAGTGATGTTTTCACGATTCAACAACATGCGGAAATAGGCTGTTTCATCAGGACTGTTGTTGAACACCTAATCCAAATCAAAAAAAATATATGTACTCAGAAAATCCAGTTCAAAATTACTGCTCAAAAAGGCTACTGGACAACAAGGACTTCATACCTGAACAAACTGTGACCGTCTTAGATTAAACATGAACTGGGGAAATAAAGAAAAGCATTGGTTTAGGCTAAATGAAGTTGGATCATCTTTCCGATATTCACCAAACTTTGAACAAAGACGTATCAGATTCCGATCCAACCATCGAGTTGCATCAAATCCTTCCTGCATCAAGATACAAAAAAAAAAGTGACCACATTGGCTAGAAAAAATGGACAGATCAATACTCCCCATATCCGTTCAGATCCACAACATCTTCCTTTCTAGGTAAAAAAAACTCATTAAGTTTGTGGGTTCCACTATCAATCCACTTGTTTTTACATGCACTCTTCATCCACCTGACATATATACTCTTTCCACTTGGCCATTTATCAAATTAAAACTTAGGCGACATGGAAATGTTGTACATCCAAATGAATGGAGTATATCTGTATATGTAATGTTGCCCAAAATGGTCTCGAGAAGAATAAAGTGAAGGCCACATTTAAAAAAATGTCAGAATTTGTCAAAGAACAAGCAGTAGAAAGACAGGACCAGTAAACAATACCTCCATTTCCATTTTATGAGAGCATAGTCTACCCATTACAACAGCTGCAGTTTCTTGATCAAAACCTTGTGCAAGTTCCTGATTACAAAGTCGTGTCTTGTCAGGCTCACATTTCACCATTGATAATAAAGTTAAGAAAGACAAATACTGTAACATACACCTCTGCCATGCCAGGCTTACAGCCAACTCATAGTAGGTCTTGTACATTTTATGAGGTCAAAGTCAAACTTGACCACATTTAATTTTCATATATATAATGACAGATTTCTTTATATACGAACACCACAGGGATGGATTATTAATTTAATTGAGTATACTTCTAAGGAAATAAGTGATGACATAAACAGCTTTTATTGTGATAAGGAAGGAGAAACTTTGACAAATGAGAACTCAACGAACACAAAATATCAGATCCTTTGATCATGCAGATTCAGAGTGTAATAGGCAAAATCAAGATGAACATTAGCACCATCGAAAATTACAAATTATAAAGACATTGGGATCCAAGATATCAGAAAGCATACCTCTGAACCAACACTACTCTCTACCCAATTTCTGCTGACTGTTGTAACCCGAAGCATCATTTGACCTTGGGAATTCTGATAACTGAGAACACATAACCATTATCAACATCTATAAGAAAATATAGAGAACTGCTAAGTAAGCATAATCGATCACAAATTACCTGGTCAAGAACTGCAAGTACAATTGTGGATTCAAAGTTCCTGGAGTATTTGAACGTTCGCTAGAAGAAATATCAAAGTACACAGTCAAGTTAGTGTTTTTATCAAGACTGCATAACTTCCACGCCATAGTGTTTCCCTGCCCAATGACTGTATCTGCTACAGAAACTCCTTTCTGCATAGTATAAAAACCAATTTCAGAAAAAACCAATCTTAGTATATTCAAGATTGCACCAGCTAGGAAACCAATAACTTCAAAACATGGTTATAAATCTATCACCTGATATATAATGGTATCAGAACAAGTCAATACTAGATATCAGGAAAAGTCAGGCACATGATAAAAACGGCAAAAATCTCCCGAGTTAATAAGTACTCCATATGAACTATTTAAGTTTCTCAAGTTTATCTAAATATATATTCTCTTAGTGATTACGAAAACAAAGTGTATAATGTTATGGATTTACGTATTCTGTCACTATAATATTCCAACGTATATTCGCTATCGAGAAACGAGAGTGAATTGACGATTCAAATAATGCATATTGAATCTAGTACCCTGGTTCCATTGTCATCCTCCTGATTTTACTTTCATTCTTCATGCCACTTGGCATTCATAAAATCATAACCTTCTCACTTGTTCCTTTCTAAAAACATACTGCGTCATTTGGAAATGTAGTGATTCAAATGAATGGAGGGAGTTTATTTTTGGATGAAATAGCATTGTAGCATGAGGCAATGTCTAAAACTCTAGGGGGAAACAAGGTATAGAAAGAAATGAAATATAACTCATTGTGGCACAAACCTTTTCCAGAGAAGTACATGGTCCAATAATCCCTTGAATTTTTATATCCTTCGAACAATATATCTCTAGTGTGCCACTGGAATAACAAACAAATTTACATGTCAGCCATAATCAGCGTTAAATATAAAGAAAAGAGAAGCAAGAAGAATAGTAGACCACACTAAGTCACTACACAATACTGAAGGCATTGGCAAAACTTAGCAAGCAATGCAACATAATAATCATTAACTCAAACATGAGGAAAAATCCATCCAATGAAGACCAAGTAAATAACTACAGAGACAGTTATGTATAAGCAATATCGCAGCATCAAGAGTTCACCGCGTAGTATTGAAGATTGAACACATCCCAGTTTGGAAAAACCAGGAGTACATCATGGTTTGCAAACATTAAGATGGGGAGTGAAGATTATAATGTGAAATTCATTACTCATAAATGAAGCAACAATAACTCTAAGCATCTATCAACAAGACGATACAAGACATCCTTTTAAATGCTCTCCTATTCCTTCATGAAGCTTCGTATCTTTCTGAGAAATAGCAACGTAATGAAAAGCTATAGTTTGATTACAAAACGCATATTCATACTACTTACAACTGCGAGTTTCAACACCATGTACAAAGAACGTAAGCACTAGCATGCATTCCCTTCAAGCACAAAAACACAAGAGTACCATCACAGCCTACACAACCCACAACAACCATGTTCCGAGTTCCTATGTCCTCATTACCTCATCCATTAGTCAGTGTATGTTAATGTCAAAGGTATCAGGCCAGATATTTGAGTAAAATAGGAGTGTTAAAAATTGTTCCGGGTACTAATTTCCACACCATACAATTTGATAAAAATTGCAATTGGCTTCTATAGACCAATAATTGATTTTGCAGTAATCTGAGTTTTAGGTTGAACAACAATTTTCGAAAGTACTACAAACACAAAAAAAACAGTAATTTTCTCAAATAACAAGCACTTACTTGGTGCACAAGCTAAGAGACTGTTCCCCGTCATCAAAAAGACGTTTAAAGGAATCTTTAAATACTGAATGACCGAAACTCTCAGACAGCACAACAAGACCGCCAGTTCTTTCCACAGCAACCTTCATCTCTGCAACTCCGACCTTTATATCACAATGAGATTTAGTATACATGCAAACCTCGTGTGAGCGTACGGGCTCTCAAAATTACAAAAAACATAACAAAAGACAGACCTGATCGAGTGCAGAGGCGAAAAGGTCCAGTACATGACCCTGGCTAACTAATTGCTTTCCGAGACTATCATAAAACTTCACCGCCTTTTGAAAATAAGGCGCCGCGTCTTTATCGAGATCCTTGTGTGAACGTACGGGGTCGGAAAGATCTTTTGACACAATCTGCATTGATTAACAGACAAAAACTCAGTTCTTATCTCAGTTGAAGAGCAGAACAAACACTTGCCGAAACTTTATCTATATCTATATAAAAAGTCAAATATGTAGCCTCTACTGGAAGGAGAACATACCGTTCCTGGTCCTTCAGTACAAGGTCCACCCACCAGAGCAATAATACGAGCACTGGTTCCCGGAGTACAGGCTGAAAGTAACCCAACTGCGACATTTAACGCAGCCCCTGTGCACCGTAGTGATCTACTTCCAGGTGGAACAGGCCACTGATCAGTCTCCAACTCGTCCAATAACTACAGTTCACAATTTAAAAAGTCACACTTCCAAGTTCCAACCCACTTGACTCAAACATTAAAAAGTCACACTTTCAACCCACTTCACCAATGTAGCACAGCACTCTAGGATTATAACCCTACATTTTCTTCAGTCACCAGCCTCATCAATCAAGTTCATCAAATGTGAAAAACGATCAACGAATAAAACAAGAATCAAAATTTAACATGGTCAATTTCTACAATCCATCATACACTAACTTTTTCACACAATAGGGGAAAAATGGACCATCTTAAGCATGAAACAAAATGAAGTTTAGTTACAATTTTCATTTTTTCCCCAAGTTACTCTATAAATCATTAAATCACCACCTAAAAGTTTTGAATTCAATGAAAGCACCCAAAACCAAGCTCATAAAACGATCACACGCCACATTAAGACTTAAGAGTATTCATGAGAGTTCATAATGTAATTTTCTAAACGATAAATCAGCCACATAAACAACAAGAACATACAATAACAAACCAAAAGCAGCATACTTTGTCAGTCTACTCGCCAAAAACATACAAAATTGAGTTAAAATAAGATCACAGACCACGTTAAGAGTCTATTTTTTCAATATATGTGAACGATATTTAATCAACGATAAACAAATGATCGTAACAGAGATTATAACCAACAAAAACACCCAAAATTCCAGTCAGAAAAGGATCACAAACCCTAATGTACTATTCTCAACAATAAATCAGCCAAATAAACAACAAAAAGCACCACAATTTAACAACTAATCACCTAAGAACACCTAAAATTTGGCTCAGAAAAGGATTACAAACCGCATTAAGCGTATACTCGCAATCAGAAGCCGGCAACAAAAACCGATCAACACCACTACCACCACCGCCAACACCGCCAACACCACCACCAACCTTAGAAAACCCGGCTTTTCGATTAATCCCAAGCTGATCCAACACAACATCCTTACCAATCTCCCTATCTCCTCTAAAAATATAAACTTTATTCATCACATCACTAAACCCTAACTCATGAACATGAACTTGAGTCCCATACGACACAAACCCGACCCGAACCCCTTCCATTTCCCCAACAACCGCTCTCCTGACCGCCGATTTCACATACTCCATCTCTTCCTCAATCATACACGTATCCACAACAAACACCACAACTCTCTCCCCTCCTCCGACTCCAGTTCCAACTCCGGCGTCCTGTTTATAATCAATCGTCGTATAATTCGGATACAATTCCCCCGGAATATTCGATTCACTAATCGCCGACGCATAATGCGGCGGAAAGTGATTCCGTTGAAAACATAACGGACAGATCCAGATCTTCGCCGTATAATCCACCCTACAATACGGATTCAATGCCGCAACGCAAGTCTTACAACGTAACGGAGCATACGGTAACGTAATCAGCTCCGGATGCGGTCGGATCGGAGCAATCGACGCCGCAATCGGAATCACGCATTTCGATGCCTCAACCTTCGATTTCGGCCAATTGTTCCACGTCATTCGAACTCCATCAATTCCTTCCGCGGACATATCTGCTTGTGCCGCCATAGCAAATTAATCTCTTTATGAATACAATTAATTAAATTATGTTTTTTTTTGTTTTTATTTGATCTGATTTGATTTTTTCTGCAATTTTTTTCTTTTTTTGGGTTTTTTTGGTGGGACCCCCGGGAGAAGATGGGAAGAAGAGGGTCGCGAGGTTGAAGAAGAGGAGAAGAAAGAGGGGAAAAGTGAAGGAGGATGAGTTGGTTATATATATGATGAGGTGGATGTGTGGTGGGACCATGTGTGAGTCATTACCCATTGTAACTTTTGTACATGTGTCATGTGTGTTAGGTGTTATTGAGTTGTGTTATGTTTTGTTTTTTCAATTTTTTTTTATTATTTTAATTATTTTTATTTTTGAATAGGAGTAGAATATATAGACATAAACAAATTCTGACACGACTTGCAAATTCAACTTGATCCGATTCATTTTTTTGGGGTTAAGACTCGAAAAATTCAACTGCTACCCGTTTGATTTAAGTCCGAAATAATTCGTTAATTTAGGTTTGAAACTAGTAAGTTGTACCTACTCGGTCAAAAATAAATTAAAAAATTTTATTCAAGTATAAATATTTATATATTATTTGAAATAATAGTTAAAACGTTGTTGTGCTTAGTACTTTAAAATTACAAACACTATTAAAAAACATATTTTGTTATTATTTTAGTATTAAATAATTATTAAAATAATACAGTATCATTTAATAATTATATCAATATAATTAACGTAAATACTATATAAGTAAATACTAAATGAGATTAAAATATTAGTTTTAAATATGTTTTAGTCGTTTAAAAACTATTTTTTAAATTTAAAAAATGGTTAAAAAGGTTTTATAAACTATTCTTTGACCCGTATTTTGACCCTAACCCGACACATTACTTGTTTGTCTCGACTTGTATTCCGGCCCAACCCGTTTGACAGGTCTATTAAGACACGATAAAAAAATGGCCGGTCTTAAGTAGGGTCACTTCGAGTATATTATATGTTTATCTATAATTTAGATTGGATCCACTTAATTAGGTTATATCGAAATTTGTGTATATTGTTTCTAAGTCCAAATTTAAAATCTTAGATATCTGTCATATACTTCGCTTTGCGCCTATCCTTTAAAAGGTTGTTTTGGCCTTTAGGGCCTAGTTATGAGTGAACAAAACTCAAGACAAGTTCAAGTCACCAGCTAGCCGTATTGAACAGCTAGCTAGTCATGTCGGATAGGGTTTGTTTGTCATGTTTAATAATATATGACGCAGTTTAGGAAATATGAGATAGAGAGTTCTTGGCATATTCAAAGAGTTTAGCATGTTTTAATCACACTAGTTGAAGTGTTTGGTAAAAGACTTTGAAATGATAGTTATCACCCCAGTCAACAATTTAACAAAATGTCATTACCACAACATATATTGTTTGGTTGACCATGAAAAGATAAAATTCCCAGCAGGTTAAGTTAATATATATGAATTTGCAATTCATATTTATTGTGAGGGAAATGAATTAACGTAGGTAAGTAACTTCTACATAATGTAGAAATTGTAGTTCCTTGAGAAGTTATAATTCTCATGAAACGGGCAACAAAACAACATTACATTTAATCAATTCATGAAATTTTTTATTTCCCATGATTTAAGAGGGTTATCAAATAACCTATAAATAATAACAAATTATGAGAATAAGAAAATTACCATTTCATTTAAAAACTAATACTCTGGATACCATACCTTTTACAACTTGTTGATATCTATATTCTTTATTAGTATAGATCTTGTGCAATGCGCAATATAAATACAACATCTATTTTGTAGGGTGTTTTTTTTATAATGGAAAAGTAAAGTTATAAAAGGTGTATTTTATGAAATCTATATACTTTTTTTACCATAAAATTAAGGATTTTATTTTATAAATTTTCTTCAATTATTTTAACGAATTTTTTTTGTCAAAAAGTTAATGTTAAATATGTGCTAAATTATTCTCTAAAGTTATAGTTATTGCATTTAATGAGAAATTTACCAACTTATAGTTTATCGTTTAACATAAATTGTATTTTATTTTGATAAAAAATCACAAATTTGAATTTAATTATAAGATTATATTTTAATGAAAAAATAAAAGGTTACAGAAATAAAGTTTTACTTGTTTCTTTATTTAAATAGAAGCATTTTGAGGAAAAATTAAGAGAATTTATTCTCTTAGTATTAAGGAGAATTTATGTGCGCTTATGTACGGTTTTGTTAGGTGATGATATTATAGATTATAACAATTAACTTATACGGAGTATAATTTGTACTAATAATGTTAAAATGTATTATTATAAAAACTAAATTATTGTTATTTAACAATTTAGTTTGAAATTTTATACTTATGATTACTCATCAATAAATACAATCTTAACGAAGTAAATTTATTTATACATGATATGTAATAGAAAAAGGATATAGTAGGATTAATTATTAGGTGGGGAACATGAGCGGAAAAAATTCTAGTTATATTATTTAATTCTTTTAGAATATAGAGGATTTTTTTTAGCAAATACTAATCACTTGTAGCAAATTCGCAAAGTAAGATATCCAATCGAACTTGTCAATAAAAATTGTCACTTCTAATATAATTCCGCTAATAATAATCTCGTAAGTATCAAATACATAAGAGGAAGACGACCATCATCCTTATTCCAATGTTCCAAAGTATATTCAATAGAAAATGGAAAAGAAAAAATATAAGATTGTCTTTTATTCGATGTTAAATGATAGCATTAAAATTGTTCAAATATTTGATGCATTAAAATAAGATACATACTCGAAATCTATGCTAAGGCTAATAAGGTACCTGATTTGTCTGAAATAATTTTTTTGCCAAAATAATTAGGTACCTTTTTTTTTTGGGTGTTTGGCAAGTACCTGATTTGAATGAAAAAGGTATCTGAAATAAAAAGCTACCTCAGGTAGCATTTGAGAAATCAGTACATGTTTCATTTTCATTTACCTATTCTACCCTCGATTGTATAACGCTAATTAACAAAATCAAACACAATACAAAACCCTTACGTCTTCCCAAATATAATCCTTAATCACCCCTAGTTTTTTCAATATATTTTCAAGGGTGTATTGTTTGAATTTTTTTTTACCTCATCGTTATATATTAATCATTTTCTCATTCTCTTTCAAATATATTAAAAAAACTTCATTATAACTTGTTAAATTTATACTTGAAATTAAGAATCTAAGATAAAAATTTAAGAACTGGTATGTGAAACCCGCCTTGCCTCAGCCTAGTAAAAACGTAACGCCGTCAACGACAATAACACAAGAATAATAGTAAAATCGTAAAAGATATCAATAATAAACCATGTCCTTTTCCGTCATTTTGTTAAATATCGGTTACCTTTTCAGCTAGTTTCCAAACAGTTTTAACAAAAATCAGCTACATTTTCAGGTCTTAATTTTCAGCTACCTTTCCAGGTAGCTTTTCAGGTTTCAGGTACTTTTCAGATTTCAGATACCTTTTCAAGTTTCAGCTACATTTTCAGCTAGTTTTGCCAAACAGACCCTAACAAATGTATTTGTATAATTCTCTAATTGATATTTACCATGTTACGCTAGAGGTGTATGTAACTAGTTAATAACTTAATAATATTAAAAAATTGTGACACAAATTTTAAATTTCTGATACCATTATAATTTGTCATATTTTAGGAGTATCATGTATCCTCTCTGTTTAAGTAAATAGTTAAACTTGTGTTTATTTGTGCTTGAGAAATCAAACAAGTGTAAACTTATGAATGAAACGAGGGAATACCTCATCTATATACTAAGGGGGCATTTGGTTAGAGAAAGGAAATAAGAAAGGGTAAGAGGGGGAAAGGAAAAGGGATTACCTAAAACTTTGGTGTTTGGTTACTCTAAGAAAGATAACTAATGGTTCACTCACACTCACCCCTACCACTAACACACACCACCACAAACAATCACTTATCTACTGGCGGTAGTGATGTGGTGGAAGTGGCATAGTGGTGGTGGTGGGGAGGTGTCATGGCGGTGGTGGCAGTGGTGAGGCTTTATGGTGGTGGTGGTGGCGACGGTGATGGTCACGACGGTGATGGTGGTGGGGGTGTCATGGCGGTGGTGGCGGTGGGGGTGGCGACAGCGGTGGTGGTGGCTATTGTGATGGTAGTTGTAAGTGTGGTGGTAGGTGAAGAAAGTGGTTGAAGGGTAACAAGGGTAATGAAATCTTATACCCTTGGGGGTGGGGGTAAGGAATTAGAAAGATTGAGGGGTAAGGAAGGGAGTTCAATTCCCTTTGATTGTGTCAAACAAACACTAACAAAGGGAATCAGTAATTTTGTTTCCCTTTACCTTTCTTATAAACCCCCAACCAAACGCCCCCTAAAAGATTAACATATCTGTAAATTCTCCCGCCTAAACTTCCCTCCTAAACAATATTTACTAGACAATATTTTTTCCTAGTAGTTTTCACTATCTATATTTACTATTATACAACATTTTATCACCTAATTAACATAAATCATTGTTAACTTTTATATAACTAAGACCTACATAACAGACACTTCTCGTAATGAGCCGTATCGTCCGACACTGACACTCCACGGACACACGCTGAAACGTGTCGGACACCTAAACAACCGTGTCTAACTTTCTACATTTATTTGAGCACGTGCCTGACCCGTGTCCATGGTATTTGAGCCGTGTCCATCGCGTGTCAACGATATTTGGTTATCATTTGCGGTGAATGATGTTATTCAGACGAGAAATGCGCTATTGAAAAAGATTAATTAAAATATTGGTTCGGATGATAAATGAAAATGAGTTATTATCAAGGGCAAGTTTTACCTTCACTTATTTAAAATAAATATCAAATACTTTTACCAAAATAAAATCAAACATTTATAATTATAAAATGTATCTTATCTATATTATAACAAAAACATTTAAACAACTCCCATTCACCCACCTCATCAAACCCAACATTAAAAAAAAAAATAAAAAAAATAAATGAGGGTCCCACATCAAAAAGTTTGGATTTTATTTCTGAAAAGTTATTCATTTATGTTTGTACGTAAAATTTTACGTTTAAATTTATGTAAATTCACGGTTAATGTTGGAAAAGTTATTCGTTTATTTTTGTACGTAAAATTTACAATTAAATTTATATAAATTCACGGTTAATGTTAATAAACTAATATGGAATAATCTGTCGGAAAAATATAGATAAAATAGTTTTAGAGCGGATTCTTTAAAAAAAATAGCTATCATACTGGAATTATACCTATTATCTAACAAATATTCCGGCATAAAAAATATGCTATTTAGAATTAAATTATCATATCGTTTGAATAATAAATAGATCTTAATTTGGTTATAAAATATCGAATATATCTCTTTACGAAAAATCAACATATTAAAAAATTATAAGATAAAAAAGTTTCCGCATTTAACAACCTTAAAAACATTTAAAAATAATAATTACGGAGTTTTAAAAGCTTATTGCTGAAAGTTTGAAAAAACGAAAATAGATTAAACTCATATTACATACTTCCTCCTATTCCCAATAACTGTCCCATTTCGGGTTGGGTACGAGAATTAAGGAATTCATTGGTTTAATGTAAAATCATGTGTGGGGTCACTGGGGTGGGAAGATTGGAAAAAGGGAATGTATTATTGATTATTATTGTGAGTAGAGGTGATTAAAATAAGTAATGTTGTGGGGTAAGGTGGGGTATTGTTGTGAATTAAAGTGATTAAAATAAGTGTAAACATTTACCAAAAATAGACAATGGGACATTTAAGTGAATAGACGGAAATGGACAATGGGACAGTTATTGAGAATAGGAGGGAGTACAATATAATTTTTATTTCAAAATTAATTTACAAACAATTTAAAGGTTATAATTAATTTAAAAGTTGCAAAGAAATTAGTTTGCATACGTACATGAATCTTTAATAATGGTTTAACCCAAATATGTCAATATGATGCAAAGTAGTATGTTTGAGGCAAAAAGTTGATGGGTAATGAATTAAGAACAATAATAAGATATAATTAGATTAATTTGGAAGTGATCTCAAAATTGAAGACATAGAGAGAGTATAAAGATAATTGTGTAAATAATATAGAAGATTTTGTAAATAATATAGAAGATTTTGTGCAAAATAATAATGTAGCGTGACATTAGAGTATGTGTTTTTTTGGTTCAGGAGTGATAAAATATAAATTCATTTCATATGGGGTGGCAAAAACTTATTTTTAATGCGGACTCAATTTAAACTTGAGCCCATATTTTTTTTACTATAGTTGTTTAGATATATGTATTAAATTGGAGTTACTATTAGTCGCCAACAAACTACGTTAGTACGTAGGATGCACAATTTTACTCATATATTTTTAACTCGGCCAAAGTTAATCGAATTGAACTAATTGAAAGTTTTAAAATAAAAACAACAAATTACATTCTCATTGGGTTTAATTTGTAACAATGAAAATAATAATGTCGATATATATTCGCATTATTCTAAACAAATTTTATATATTAGAATTTTAATAAACAATCCGTGCATTTTTGCACGGGTTAACACTAGTATTTTATTAAATTTAAATAACATGTCCTATATCCTAAATTTTATGGCATGCCGTGTCCCGTGTCCGTGTCCGTTTTGATGCTACCTAGACTAAGACTAATAAATTTTCTCTTTGGGACAATATTGCAAATTTTCTTCCTTATGGAAGTAAACAACACTAATTTAATTATTTTTCAATTTTTTTAATAATATGTTTATTTAAAATACTGCACAGTCGCACGGGTACTATATTTGTTAAATAAATAGTTTGTGTATAGTTAAATTATGCTAAAAAAAACACCAAAATAAAAATTTGATGCCGCAAGAACCGCATAAATAGGCACAAATCAAGAAACAATACATATTGAGAGATAGGATATAGGCAAACATCTTTTTCATCTCTTTCTGGAACTACCCAAAAAAATATATTTTATTTTTTAAATGTTCCCTTCATTAAATTTAACTTTTTTCTTCTTCCATTATTTTTAATATTGTTAACCCAGAAAAATGACTGGAGAACGAGTGTGTTCATCTCCTGATCTTTTGCCCCTGTCATTTAAAAATCATGATGATTTAAGCTTAGAAGGTATGTCATCGAATTATCATTATTTGTTACAAAATTTAAGATTTAATAGTTATCGGGATATTCTACATGGTAATCATATATTTTTATTTTTACTTTTACACGATATTCTTATTTTTAAATGCTTTTGATTGACCATAACTCACAACCATGAGTTCCGAAAGCGATTATTTTTTTCCAAATAAAAAAACATTATATAGGCGTTCAATTTTAAAAAGAACGTGCATTCAGAACTCGCTATCACGAGTCTAGAAATTGATTTTTTTCCCAGATCAAAAGCCCCGTAAAGGCAGTTAATTTGAAAAACAATTGTCGCTTTCAAAATTTTTGATCATGAATCACCCGTCAAAAGCCTTTTTTAACAAGATTACTATGTTGAATATCCGATGGCTATTTTACAACTTCATTAATGTCAAAATCTTTTGGTTAAAACAATTTTTTCGTTATAAGATTATTTTTTTCTTTTTTTATGTCGTAAATAAAAAAAGGAACATAAAATATTATGTTATGTATTTGATTTATGATGTAGGAATTGCAACTAATGTAAAATTGCTACTAAAGTTGGTACAAGATCATCAAAACATATCCGTAAAAGGGGCATTTGATGACCGAAAAACCCAACGATTTGCCGGAATGATGACAATTTTAGATGATGTTAAAACAAGGTTGCAAAAATCACAATCTTCCGGTAACAAGAAAAAGCCGGAACTCCGACGTTGTAACACTGATCTCCGAATTAATCCCCCTCGAGACGTAAAAAAGGATGAACCCATCTTCGACGACAAAGAAAAGTTAAGGAGGGATTTGAATATTAGTTTATTATCACAAAAGAGGTTAGGCGCAATGTGTGCGAGTTTAGGAAGGGAAAAAGAGATCATTGTACGAGAATTAACAAGAAAAGTTCAAGAAGTGAATGAAATGGAGCAACTTATTAGCGATTTAAAAGCGCAAAATGAGAGGTTATCGACTAAGTTACAGGCGTGTACGCCTCATAAAATTGAGGATGATAATAATGCGAGTGAAAATGTAGACGAATTGGGTGTTATGGTTTTACGAGAGAGGAATAAGGAGTTGTGCGACCAACTTCTCAAGTGTCTGGAAGGGTATCGGTTGATGAAGCGGAGAGTTAAAGAAACGGAAGAAGAGAAAGAAGAAATGAACTCGACAATTGAAGAATTAGGAGATGAAGCTCAAATTGGTATTGAAAAGATCCTTAGTTTGAGGCATCATCTTGTTGGCAGCGATTGTGGTGGCGCAGAAGGGAAGATTGAAGACAACATCGTTTCAATATATTACGTGTTTAAGAAAGTCGAAGAAAGGGTTTCAAAGTATAGGAAGGAAGGTAGACAATAAGCTTAAAACATCAAAGAAAATATACCTCGAATGTACTACTCCCTCTGTCCGCTGAATAATTTACATTTTCTTTATTTTGTGAAGGAAAAATAAAGCAAATGTAAACTATTCACGCAGACTGAGGGAGTAAATATAACATCTAGATGAGAATTAGACAAGATATGTAAAATTATTGTGAATTTTGTATGGCATCAGTATTTTCCTGAGTTGAATCATTTCGGATTTTGAGCATGTTTCAGCGCTAAGGCGCCCACTAACCTCGCTCTTCAGACCCAGATCCCTTACGATCACACTTTCTCCCGCCGCATGAGGTAGGGGGAAGATCATCCAAAATGAATGTGTAAGACGACTTAAAAAAACGTAAACTATTGATTTAAAGTAAAGGAGTACGAGTACTATACAATTACTTGTTCATCATAGAACCGTAAAATGACATAACATCATTAGCAAATGAATTAAGGCATTCTGTTTCACAAATGTAGTATTATGGATAGATTGTTATTTTGAAAAGAAAAGTATGACTATTTGAACCAAAAAAAACTTTTATTTTTCGAGAAACGGTTAATAAGAAGAAAAATAAGAATCAAAGAATGAGAATGTGCTTAGACTATGTAACAGTTCTTCAGCTCGAAAGAGTGCAGGGCTTAAAAATCCACAGGACATCCAATGTCCTTCCTTCTTTAGTCCCGATGATAGATGCATTCTTGGCATGACTCTTTTCAGCGGACGAAGGTGTGTTGTTGTTCTGCCCAAGCTCTTCAAAGATCTCCCTTTCCTGCTAAAAACAAAAGTTCAACTTTTGTATGACGAAAACCCAGTAAATTTGCTTATCATTGCAAATTTTCTCGACAATCATATTATTGAGCAAGGAAACAGACACCGGAGTCACAACCAGTAAATCAGTGATCAACGCCAAGATTCTACGAGTGGTCAAGATCCCAGATCAAATATGGTAGACTAATATGTGCTAAATTAAATCTATTAATCACTGATTAACGTTATGCATGCTGCGTTTTTCTGATGATTCTGTTCATTGGAAAGTGGTAACTACCGTGGAATCAAGAATATGATGCAACTGTTTCGACTGCAGTGTGGAAAATTAGAAATGCTACAAGATATTGAATCATACCATGAGTCTGGACCTAGGGCCTTTAGAAGGCGTTGTCTTGACTGGATCACGAGTGGCTGAGAAACCTTGGGGTGTAGGAGGGTTTGTTCGTATAGACAATACTTTCTCCTCTTCCTTGCGCTTAATATTGCTCAAATTGAGAGAAATGGGGATATTCTCAGCCTCATCAGCTCGCCTAAACAGCAGTTGAAACCTCGTGAGGCCCAATAACTAATGGCAATGATACGTAAATGTAAAGTAACTAACATTCCAAAAGTGTGACTTATACCTGATCCTGTTCCTCCTTGGCTTGTCCATGGCAGTTTTCCTCTCGACATCTGTAGCTATGTCTTTGCGGAGCTCAAGCAAAGGTAGCCTCTCCTTAGCTGGCTCACGCTGCTTCTCCAAATGAGCACCCGACACATTTACAGCAGGTTCCTCCTCTTGATGCGTGTCCTCCAATGATTTCTCTTCGTCATCTTTATTGCGACTGGCCAGCCTCTTCAGTTCGTTACAAAACTCGGTGATCTTACCAAAAATCTCTTTGCTTCCTCCAAACAAATCCTTAGCAGATTGGGTGGTCTTGAGAGCAGGCTGTTTCGTTTCATTGCTAAGCGAAATCTCAACATAATCTTCCTCTTCATCGCCCCTACTCTTTTGGGCACTTGACTTGATCGCCGCCTTGTTTAAATAGTGGATTTGTCGATTTGGAGTGGAAAAGTTAGGGTCTTGATTTTCAGTATCCTCGTTGCTAGTTGAAGAGTGAATTAATCCTCCTCGCTTCTTCAAATTGGGCTCCCTGTAGAACAATCAAAGTCCCGGGTCATAAATCAAATATGACTGATAATATTAAGGCAGTCGTTTGTAAATGATACGGTGTAGGATGTAAGGTGCACACCGGCGAGTCCAATCAACAAGTCCGATCAGCTTAGAAACACTGACTGATCTCAATAACTGCATTCAAACAACACCATTTTCCAGTAATCAGCCACGGAGTGTATTTTTACGATTCATTTAAGCACAAGATAAGAAGAACGGACCTTGGAAGAAGGGGGCGTGGAATTGATGAAGTCCTCAGCTGTTCTAGGATGCTTGCAATCTGATTAATGTAGAATTAATGTATGAATATAACAAGCAAAACAAGGAAGAAAAAGGAAGGTGTTGTTAAAGTAGAAAAGGAAAAGGAGGGTACCCGGACGGCAGAACCAAGCGACATCATCAGGAAGGCGAGAAGGAGAAAGAGGGGCCAAAAGATCAACCCACTGAGGAGCATTGATGTTTTCGTAAACCTGATCTTCCACGAATACTGACTCTAATCGTTCCCATTCAATTTTTGCCGGCTCCATGGGTTCCAAGTACTGAACAGAAAATCTACGGAAGACTTATGTCCGTCTTGGAGATTTCAGAGGCCCGGACTGGAACTCTAAAAGTAGGCAATACTCCCCCTTCTGTACAATTTTATAAGCAGAACATTCAGGCAATCGACAAGCGACAGGCAACTAAAATATTACGAATGAGCAAAATGCGAATCACCTATAGAAGTTCTGAAACTAGATCAAGGTTTATTCCTAGCGTATGCAAATCTCTATTCATTTTAACACAAATTTGGGAGTGGGGGGCGAATACGCTGCAACATTAATGCATAAAACCGTCTTATATCAGACTCGCTAGAGAAAGATGTATACAGATGAACCAACAAAATTGGATTGTTCCCTCAGTTTTACCACAATTTCAAAACCCATTTCAACCTCTAGATTTCTCCCACAATTTCCATGGTATGCATCAATCCCAGTAATCCTCTATTTCGAGATTATATCGTCTTTTGCCACTCAGTCACTCACCTCTCTGTGTTCTCTATATAGTCAGTCCAGTTTCCGTTTTCAGCGACAAACATTCCGTATTTTACACCCATAGATTCTTATATAAAACCGTCTTACATAATTACATAAACATCACCACTCTGTGTTCTCCATTGTCAGTCCAGTTTCCGTTTTCAGCAAAAACTTTCCCTATTTTACGCCCACAGATTCTTATATAAAACCGTCTTACATAAACATTTTGTAAAACGGATTTATGAGACATTTACACAAGAGTTTTTGCACTTTTGAGCGGATCAAGATCTCCTATGGATAAATCCGCTCTACCTAATACGGACTAATATTATGTATAAAACCGTCTTACAAAAGACTAACTGATACGAGTACAACTCAACTCGATCTTTATTTTAGTGAAAACCTTGGTTATAATTTTGCAAGAAACCCAAGACCCATTTGGCATTTACTTCTATGCATTTCAATAGCTTCTACTTAATCCGTCACTTAGAATAAAAAAGGTAAACAAGTGACCCAGACGCAGTGTAGTGAACTTCAATAAACCAATCAAATCACAAAAAAGACAATAAACCCAAATAAAATTGAACTTCAATAATCAAGTATAATTGAAAAAAGACAAGAACTTGCTTTTCAATAGCTCCTACTCAATCCGTCACAGAATAAAAAAAGGTAAACAAATGTGATTACATCATAGAATTAACCAATCAAATCACAAAAATAGGATAAACCCAAATAAAATTGAACTTCAATAAGCAAGTATAATTGAAAAAAGACAAGAAGTTGCTGCACTAATCCAAAAATTAAGAAAAACCCAGTACAATTACAATCAAACAATGATAAAAATCAGAAATTTACCTGAATTTCTTGAAGATGAACAGAAATAATTAGTGGGAAAGGCTAAAAAAAGAAAGTGTGAGTTTACAAAATAAAAATGGAATTAATATCATATAAATCTAATATTCTTGGATTGTTTTATGTGAATTTGGGATTAAAATGGGGAGGAAAAAAACGAGGAAATGATGGAAATGGAGAGCAAAGAGACGAATGTGAAGAAAGAGTAGACCGTTACAAAGCTTTAGTAGCAAGACTAGCAACTCGCTCCTTCATTAATTTCCCTTTTTTCGACCGTTGCATTTCTTGTTTTCTTTTTCTTTTATTTATGTTTTTCTATAAAGCATCTCTATGCTAAATTAGCTCCTTTTTTATTAATAAAGAAAGGGAAAAAAAAAACCAAGTTGACATTGAAAAATAAAAAATTGTACTTCCTCCATTCCAATCAATTCTATACATTTCACTTTTTCGGTACTATTCACAAGTCGAGTGAATCTTCGACACAAATTCTAATATGTAACATAAAATATAGTCATGTGAGATCTTTTTTAAATTGTCTCACCGAGTACATTGTGAATATTAAAGTTTTATAATTTTTATCGATATGTAGCTAAAGATATTAACAAAAGAAAACGGGTATTGGCAAACGTGAATAAAGCAAATGTATAGAATTGATTGGAATGGAGGAAGTATAAGAGATTTTTTTTAATAATAAAACGTTTTGCTTGTCACGAACACTATCTATCGCAAGTTGAAGATAGGAAGTGCTCAAATGACAAGACCTCACGACAAATGGAAAAAGTGAGCTCCTATGAATAACAAGTATACTGTTTATTTCTAGCCTGTAACATATAATCTATATATTCAATGAGAATTTGTGTTTTTATAAATGGTTAAAGACGAGGATATAAGTGAAACCAAGGTCGGTTGACGGGTAGTGAATCTGAATCGGATAGGTTAGAGAGAGAGTACGATGGAATGAATTTTGAGCATGGTCAAGTGTTACTAGATCCTAGACCGTAGTCTAATTCAAAGTTATTGAGGTTTAGGTAGAAAGTCATTTGGTTGATCGTTTTGGAGCTCGAGCTCATATGGAATCGTCAAGCCTTGATTTGGGTCTAGAATAATCGACTCGTCGTATTTGTGAACGGATTTGATGGTTGATGTTGATGACTATATGATTGCATGATTATCAAACGGATTTAAGAGGTCTGATTTTACAAGAAATTTAAAACTCTATATAATAGAAAAACTATTTAGCAAATACTATTCACTTAACAAACAAGAATAAATGATTGACCAAGCTCATTTGAAAATATATCCCCTTCTACTCTCCACTATTCCTTTATTTTTATATTGTATATGAATTTAGAACCATCAGATATTGCCAAATGCTATTTAAATCCTTTAAAAGAAATAAATTTTCCATTGACCTCTTTCGAACATAAGATACACTAATTCACATTTCAGACTGCCTATTTCATCTAAACTTTCACACGGTCTTATACAATCATTTTTCAGCAGGTCTTGCTTGTGACGAGTGACGGGCTAATTCCGTCACAACCTTGTGATCTCTCACAAAAAGTGAGAAGGGACAAGGTGGGACATCTTTTATGTGCTTTCCAGTTTTCACTCATCTCTCATGGATATTTTGTGAGAAAAAATGGTATCCGTCACAAGCTTGTGACGGATACCGCCGTCATAAACTTATGACGGATACCGCCGTCACAAATGAGTTTTGTAATCATTTTTAAGGCAATGGCCCATTTACAAAATTACCTAACGTCAAAAAATTACGACAAATTTAGTTCTCATAAATATTAAATCTATTTTATGACGAATATATTCGTCATAAGCTTACGACAGCTTAAATACAAATACTTAATTAAATAAAATAAGAATAAAAATGTAGAGAGAATTACCAATGAATTATCTTTATCTCCAGAATTTGTGTAAATTTACATGGAATTAGGGGTGTTTAATAACATGAGAAAAAGGCAAAATTGTCACATCTGCATGCTAAAATGTTGCCACGTAGGATAGTTAACTAAAGCAGGTCAAGCAAGTAAAGTACATACAAGTACTTCGTAAATACAAGTAGTAAATGATGCAACTTCAACCTCACATTAATTTTTACACTCTTCCTTAACAGTAACTAATTTACACAACAATAACTGAGTTGCAGACCTTGCAGTAGAAACTAGACATTTCACTTCATCAAGCTTAATAATCAAGGTAAATTAATACATACATCAATTTCCCAACTCACTAATTTCCTATTTCTCAGTCATTTGTTTACGTTTTTATTGTTACAAGGCGTATTTTAAAGTTAAACAAATGATGGAAACAAAGAAAGTAGCCATAATGGATTAGTACTAATTGATGTAAACATGCATGTACATACTACATAGTAACAATGGAGAAGGGAAAGATTTTAGACGACAAATGTGTTTCTTTTATCAAGCTTCTTCATCCTCAATTTTCCAATCAACTGGTATTTCTCCCTTGAATCTTTTTAATCTTTTGGCTTTGTACTGCTCACTTCGTCCCGATCATTTGTTTACTTTTATTTCTATTTTTTGTAAACAAATGATCAGAACGGATCGAGTACTTTTTTTCGTGTTACTGCATATTATGCATTGGGGGTGGGATTTGTTTGATTTTATTATGCTTTTTTTTTTTTTATTTTGCGAGGGAGAAACAAAGAAAATGTAAACATATTAGTGAGGAGGGAGTATAAGATTATAATAAGGGGAGGGCATGGGGATTTACTTATTGTCAATTTTGTCACGATACCTCCATCTTAACCGCCAGACTAAAACATCTTCGATTACCACCGTGTTAATCCTGTGTCAAGTTACCGTCATATATTTAACTCCCACCCACATATTGCATATTATGAGAGGGCATTATCCGTCTTGAGCTTGTGACAGATCATATTATTACCGGCTAGTTCCGCCATTGATGTTGTTGAGAAGTAAAATGCATTGATCATGAAGACTAGGAGTATTATTATGTGTGCATGTATGTTTAATGATATCAAATCGCGCGGAACCGGTTGATTTAGAGAAGTAAAATGCATTGATCTTTAAAAATAGGAGTAATATTCATATATGCTCGCGAATTATACCATTTGGTCGTCATCCGAAGGTATAATTCGCGCTATAAATAATTAGTAGGTCTCGTGGAAGGACATAATAGAGAAACAAAAATTTTAGTGGGTCCCTCACCCCATCACGTGAGAGGTCTCCCAATTTATTGAAAGACCGTCTCTCTAATAAACAATCCATCCAACTTCGAACCATTAGAGGATTATACAATCAGATATAGATTTCGAGCTTTATAACAAAGAATTTGAGCTTATGTAAATATCTTACGAGTTTTATTGAAAATAATCTGAGCATCGTTATAAAAAAATTGTAAATCAAAACATTACATTGAAACTCAAAAATAATACATATACAACCCAAAGATTTTAATTTTAACACTACAAAATTATAAGGCAAGAAAAATTTGTTAAAAGCTCGAAAAAAATTACATATAAACTCGATTAGATTTGTATTAGCATCTGGATGTATAATTCCATTTGTGAACTTCGAATGTAAAATGTTCCAATAGGCAGCAACTAATTAAGTAATAAACTTATTATTTGGATCTTATATAGCAAATACCATCAGACTTTATCAGTATGTTTAATGGGAGCGGGAACGTACCACATCGATTCATCATTGAGAGTACGACTACTAAGAAATGCTGGAGGGTGGAAGTCGAAGAAGACGAGGACGGGATGTTCTATTTCCGGGATGGTTGGGCTGCTTTTGCTGAAGCACATTGTTTGCAAGTTGGAAACTTTCTGGTCTTTCAATATTCTGAACAGTCGATTTTCCAAGTAAAGATATACGATAAAAATGGATGCGAGCAAAACACGTTTCTCAACCAGAAAGACACTCAACCTAGTACTCCCACCGTTATTATTGATGTCCAAGATGAAGAGATACGTATAATAAATTCCCTATCCGATGAAGGCGAGCCTAAAATGTCCAAAAAAACCCGACAAGATGATAGATCAAGGAGATTAGCTCTGCGAAAGGGTAAGTGAATTTCGCTGCCAGCTTTAGTTATGTTCCGTCTTTCGTAATATGATGATTTGATTTGAAATTATTTGGTATCGATCTACAGATAACAATGGTAATCGTACAAAACAGATGCATAACAAACTATCCAATGTTGGCGATAACAAGTCGTCGTTCTCAGTTCGGATGGCTAAGCAATACCAATTCTATCAACAGGTAATTTTTTTTTATGTTTTTTCAAGTCGATGGTAATTTTGTAATAGACACGGTTGCCAACAAAATTTGCTTCAGTAAGCGAATGACCGAGACAAATGGGGTATGGCCCTGTTATAAAGAGTATGTTGAGAGAAATTAGTAGATTCCGATATAATTAGTAGATTGACCAATGAATCTACTATTTTTAAGTGTTTGGTAAACCGCTTATTCTCATAATTGGTCCGAATATGCTGCTATTAGCATATTCAAGTTATACATGAAATCGTTTTAATTATGCTATAATATGTTAGTTACCAAACATCATTTCTTAATCTGCTAATTTAATTTAATAGTCAAACCTAATTTAATAGTCAAATCTGCTATTAAAATCTTTTAATATGTTGTTATGAATGTGCTTTCGCCGTTTGCCAACCAGGGCCTATTTTTTATTCAAGACTAACTGACAATACTTGACATGCAGACATTTCCAAGCGCAGTTGCCATAGAGAAAAAGCTTGCGAGCAAAGAGGAACTCGTGCTGCAAGATCCCGAAGGCAAATGTTGGCCAGTTAAACTTGCACACAAAAAGAGTGGCCTTTATACACTCCTTGTTGGACGATGGAAGCGTTTTCTTGATGGAAATAACGTTGTTATCGGTGATACATTAAATTTCGAGTTTTTATCTGATAATCTAGTTCAAGTTCATGTAACAAGGCGTTCACAACGTGCGGATCATCACTTTAAAGCAAAAAGTCGTACCAAAGACACCAAATTGTTGGATATGGAGCGTAAGTTGTGACACACTATACTACTTCAATTCTACATTTCTTACGGCTCTTAGGGTATACTCTTGTCCGACACACTGGCACTACACTCAACGACAACGTGGGTGTTGGGTGTCTGATCTGTACCCGACCCTTATCACTACTAGTCTCATGTCTACGAGATAAGTCATGCCACATAGATATTCACCCTATGTTTGATTTTCCTATTTGAGTCTGAGTAACAAAGATTCTTTGAAGATTTGATTCGGAATTATTTGGTATCGATTTACAGATAACAATGGTAATCATACAAAGCAGAATTCGTTTTCTAAGACGTATAAGAGATTATCCAATGTTGGCGATAACAACTCGTCTTTCTCAGTTCTGATGGCTAAGCAGTACCAATTCTATAAGCAGGTAATTTTTTTTTTCAAGTCGATAATTTTGTAATAGACATGGCTGTTAGTAATTCTAGTAGCACTATTTTGCTTCAAGGTAAATTCTTGTATAAGGCAGCCTAATTCAAGCATATTAACGAACGGAGCACAAAACTGTATACAAGTATTTTATTTTATGGTTCGCCAAACTAACTAGCAAGCAATCGTAACATGCAGACATTTCCTACGGCAGTTGCCATAGAGAAAAATCTCGCGAGCAAAGAGGAAGTCGTGCTTCAAGATAACGAAGGCAACTGTTGGTCAATTAGACTTGGGCATAGAAAGAGTGGTTATGTGCTGCTTGTCGGAGGATGGAAAAATTTTCTCGAAGAAAATAACATTGTTATCGGTGACATAATAAATTTCAGATTTGTATCCGAGAAGCTAGTTAAAGTTCATATACAAAGGGGTGCGGATCATGACACCGTGCATATAGATAGTAAGTTGTGACACTCTATGCTACTTTAATTCTACATTTCTTAGGATATAGCCTTGCCCGACACGACACACGACACACGACTTGTCGATCGACACTACACTAAAAGACGTGGGTTTGTGATCTGTATCCGACTCTTGTCCCTCCTAAACTTTCTTACATGAGCCCAAAAGAGAAGTTGCACAACTCTTTATGTTGCTCGATAAGTCATGCAACATAGAGGTAACACTCATGCCCGATTTTTCGTATGTGAGTCTCACTAACACATTACACATAGATCAGATGACATCTCCGATAAAATTTGGTACACTGAAATTAGCTCTAATCCGATGTGTGTATCTGCAGGTGAATGTGACATGATGCAGGATAACGAATCTGATGCTGCTGCCATTGATCAGACAATCGAGGGGTCAGTTGCTCCCAAAGAAGTTGAATGTGAGCTCAGGCAACATACATCGTTCGCATTTCCATGGAACAAGAGCAAAGCTATAGCTCACCTGGTATACTAAACTATTACTACTTTGTTTTATACTCCATCCATCCTATTTGTGTCCGCGCAGCATAGACCCAACCCGACCTGACCCGCCCGAACCGACACGATAACCAATAGCAATCTCATTTTTTCCAACCCGACCTGACTTGAACCGACCCGACTTGACCCGATATTTTCTTAACTCGATAGATGGCCCGATAGTTAATTAGCTTAATAATGGATTAAATAACACTAAATTGACATTCATCTTAATTATTTTTGTTTAAAACTATAATTAAATATATAGGTTACAATATATGCTCATAACTTAATCCGGCACGGACCCGTCTCGTCTCGACTTGCCACCCGTCGATGATCCAAACCGAAGATGACCTGACCTGAAGTCCTGAACCGAACTGACCTGTACCTGTACCCGTCACTGACCCGACATAACCTTAACCCGATACAACCCGATCCACGTTGACCCGACCCATAACTGACTCGAGTGACCCGATTGCCACCTCTAGCGTGGCATTTTGGTTCATCCTGAAATAGTTGGCTCCTTTATACATATCATATATAATAAGAAGTATTTTTTGTTGAACTTTTCAGTATATTCCAAAAGCAATTGCGAAGGAGCAACAGTTGAAGAACAAAGAGAACATAGCGCTTCGCGATACAAATGGCAAGTATTGGCCACTTGAAGTGAAAACATGGCGCAATGGTCAGGTGTGTTTAACAAAAGGCTGGGTCGAATTTTGGAAAGGGCTGGAAATTGAAGACGGTGACACATTGGAATTTGAGTTTGTGACCAATCGTCGAATGCAAGTTAATATCCATAGACACGAGCAGCCACGTGAAACTAATGCTGAAGAACCCATTGTTGACATGGAAGTGATGAATATCGAAGAGCCCACCAGTGACATCGAAGTTATGGACATCAAAGGGACTGCCGATGACCTAATGGACTCGACTGCTGACATGGAAGGGATGAATATCAAAGGGTTTGCAAATGATCTATTAGCCTCAAACCGTGATCATTGCTTTCCCCAAACTCCTCCCGGGTTCAAACCCTTGGAGCACCACGTCCTGTAAACAATCCGCTAGGCAGTGACCCGTCTTCCGTGGTACAAAACTAAGTGTTTTTTTGCTGGCTTTTGTGTTGTCTAATTTATGCTAAACTTCGGACTTCCATCAGTAGAAAAACCGTATATTCAGTTAAATATGAAGGTGGCATATCGATCAAATGTACTCAGGTATGAGTGTATTCAACCTATCATGTATAGGTAAACTACGTGATATATTATGGCAATTGTCAGCTACGGGGAGGGAGACGCTTTTGTACTTGAAACATGAAGTTTTATTTGCGGGTGGCTATTGTATTTCCTATTGTTTGTTTCTCTCTGTATATTACGCATATGTTTTATGTATAAATTGATCAACAATCTGCATAACAATAGTCTCGGCACGGAAGTCGATCAATTCTCTCTTTTCTACCTGTTCTTCAGGAAGCAATAAAGCACTCACTTTCGGCTAATCTACAAGGCACAGGAATAACATGGTTCTCTTTTATGATCCTGAGCTTCAAAGGTGAACCTTTACTTTGATCTTTATTGATCGTATTACCACTGTTTCGAAGGCAATGCGAGTGCAATTGTAAGCGGGTGACTGAGATTTCAAAATTGTCGCTGTTTTCCGGTTCAAAATTAATTATACCAGAAAATATTAATTTGATTTGAACATTAGCCACATCCTGATATCCTTGCAACAATATAAGGCAGCAAACGCAGTATATGATAACAAAGTTTCAACTTTCGAGTAACATAATTTCTTTCGAGATGACTTTTTCCCGAAAACAAATTAAAGTGAGGGCTTATCTCACATACAAATTAGCAGAATACAGGGGACAAATATTTATACCGAATGGTTCTATATGTAACAAGTAAAAACACGCCGAAAAAAAAAAAGACTACTCATCCCACATACAATTGGGAGGAATACCTAAGAATTAAGAATAACAGTGTTTGAAAATTTGACAAGTAAAATACACAAAAAGGAAAAAAAATCTGTGAGGAACACGGAGTCTTCGAAGACATACATATGGAGATCGTATCATTCTTGTATAATTTAAACACTAGCTCCGTCAAGTTTTGGTAATTGTACGTCCTGCAAATCTGGATTGGAGGGGAACAGTTGACACTGAGCATATTGTGCCATCAGTTGATCAACAAGCACTAGGGCGACCATGGCTTCCACCATTGGTACAGCTGCATCAATAGTTTCACAATCATCAATCAGTAAATGCGATAGTAACATCCTAGTTAGTATACAGGGACGAAAAAGCAACATTTCGTTACTTTGTTGATGTTGTGCACGTTACTATCATGAGCATGAGCGATGATGACTCCTACGTACAGGTAAATTTAAAACATGCTTTCGAATTTCCAAAATCTATGAATGGTTTTTTTTGTAATTTATTTTTCGTGGCGGGTGTGGGGGGGCTTGTACTCTTAAGATATGAGCCTTTCGTGTGATATCATACTTCTGCCACCCTATTCAGCTGACAGATTATTGTCAGTATCTTCAAGGCTTTGCCTATCACATGCTAAGGGGATTGCATGAAAGCGGCTTTGCCGTTGTATTTCTTGGTGAAAAATGCTCCTGTCACTTACAGTACAACCTTCACTTGACGGAATACCCATCGAAAAAACACTGATATTTTGGTTGAGTAAAGCAATTTATCAAAATACTGCTGGCCAATATTGCAGCACATACATCTACTTGTCACTTGTTAAATCAATTAAAGATCCTAAGAGATGAAGTTCAATGCATTTGCTGTCAATTTTAGGAGAGCATGACAAACGCTTTTAAATAAAAGATTAGCAAAAGGTAGTTTGACACAATAGTTAGAATGCGTTTGGAGCTATGTACAAATGAAAAGTTTGATCGACGTAACTCTTAATAAATCTGGATCTGTTAGGTCTTTTCAAACTTCAACATTGTGATAGTCCATTTAGCTTGCCAAACTATTTCCTATTTGGCTACAATTAAAAAGCATGGTAGTTGAGACCTGCGCTTTTTTGTACTCTATCCCTGTAAATTACCACTAATAACTCGTTTTAGCAAGAAGAAATGGAAACATACCTCGTGGAACAACGCAAGGATCATGTCGCCCTCGGGCAATTAGCTCCGTCTCCTGTTTACCTCTAGTAACAGTATTTTGCTTCTTCTGCAATGGCAAAAGATGCAGTATAAGAAAGCCTTGCTGTTTGTTTTTTCTTTTAAATTTAATAGCCCACAATCCACATGCAAATGTGTCACTATTGGGAAGATGATTACTCAGTCTCCTATATTAAAGGACGGTGCAAGAGGACATTGTTCACCCTAAGTTTAAAACACCTTACAAGTCACAACCACACTATAAATATAATCTCAGAAAACGCACAATTGGTTGTGTAGCTATGGGCCTATGGTCTTACATGAACAACACCACTCGAAGTAGTGTTAAGTAAAACAACTTTCATACTCAAGGCTAGAGAATGACTGAGAAAACTCACAGTAATAGTAGAAGTTGGCTTGAATCCTACTCTCATGTTGATGATTTCCCCATTAGAAATGCCGCCCTATTTGTAGAAAAAAGAGCTCATTAAACCCACATGCAATTTGTTACACAGTAATTATCCATTAGCAGGCAACAATGATCACATTCCTATTAGAAAAAGGCCTTACCTGTATGCCACCAGAGCGATTCGTTTTTGTCCTAATCTTTCCTTGTTCAGTCATGTAAAACTCGTCATTGTGTTCGCTACCAGTCATGAAGGTACCTGAATATTAGCGATTTCAGGTATGATATAAGTAACAAAGGCTTCACTGTAGCCTGTAGGTAATGAAATTTTATGGCCTGGATGAAGAAACAGTTCTAAAGAACATAAATAAAAAAATACCTGAAAAGCCGCTACCAAACTCAAAACCCTTAGTTGCAGGCAGTGATAAAACAGCTTTAGCCAATTCGGCCTCAAGTTTGTCAAAAACTGGTGAACCAAGTCCCTGATACAACAAATAAAATGCTTGAGATAAAATAAGAAATTTGGATGGAAACACAGAAATAAAATCAAACTAAAATGGAAGTGGTGCCACGGGAAATGCTTTGAAAATGACTTGTGCTCTTTAATATCAGAGTATCTTTTGAATATATTGGTCAAGAAAGGGAATAAGATCTTACACGTGGAGCATTTCTGACTATACAAGTGACAACACCGCCAACAGAATCCCCTTTAACTCGTACTGCATCAATAGCGGCAATCATTTTCTCCGCATATTCAGGATCAGGGCATCTAACGATATTACTCTCTATCTGACAAGATAATAAGCAAAGTGAAAACCTCCGGACATACTATAAAAATCCTGGTATATTGCATGTCTACATTTAACTGTCGTCACACTTATGCAAGGTTCAAAAGAAAACAACAAAATGAGATTAGTTTGAGGACATAAATAAGAACTAGCCAGACATTAGACTGTCAACTTGGTGGCCAACAACCAGTAATTCCCAGAGTAAGAGGCACTGATATAGTGATACACTGATATGTATCCTTATAATACTAAAATAAGAACTGCAGAATATGGAATCAGTTTCTCAAAAGAGATGTCATCTGTGTTGTCACAGTTCAAACTTAAAATTGATATATTAGGCTATTAGTAGAGTTTTGTTTGACACGACTGAAAAGTGACCAAAGGAAAACTAGCAAGTGACTGGGTATTGTACAATTTGTATTAGAGATGACCAGACAATAGTAAAAATCTGATGCCAGTAGCTAAAAAGCTTGCGGTGATGTTAGTATCCTAATGACCAGAGCCCCAACGTTAACAGGTATAAATAATTGAAATATGAACAGCTAGATCAATGAGTTCACAATAGTTATATTATAAATATTATTCATAATATTTAGGAAATCGCTAGTATCACTGAAGATATTATTAAAATAGATGCTTCAAGAGTAGCCCAAATAAATCACAACTTAGTGGCCACCGAAAGACGGGATTAAACACTATTTTGCAAAAATCTTTCGAGGTGGTTCGAAAGACAATGGCTTCCACTATCCTCCCGCACCCACAACGTTAAAATATGTTGCCCTTACTCTAGCACATCAGTAGTTTTCTATCACCATAAGTAGGGGAATGGTCTAGTTTTCTTTTACTGATTAATAAAACCAACAAAAACAAAGCCTTTGACCCAGTTTTTTTGGGTCAGCTAACAAGAACCACAGCATAGAACTGTTGGATATTGGATCAAAATAAGAGTTGCTCAGATAATACTGAAATACTGATTTTATATCCATATGGAACCGTGTTAAATACCCACTCAAGTTTCCAGGTGGCAAGAATTAATGAATCCATCTAGGAATGACAGTAAAACAAATGACTTATGAAAAGAGAAATGATGACGACTTGAGGTAACTCATAGCAGCAGAACATTACCGAACAACCACACTATATTTCGTCGTGAAACAGAATAGCCTATATGAGCATGTTCCTCATAATAGAGCATGGAAAGTAAGAATACCTGTTCAAGAGTCAATGTTTCGTAATCTACCAAATCCTCTGGTAAGATAACCTTGTGTACTTGGGATACGAAAGCAAACACCTGCACAGCACATAGTATTCAATAAATGTTACAGCGAGCCTGCAGTAAGAGGAACAGTCTTCTCTACTTAATGATACCTGAAATGCTATATCATCAAAACTTTAACTTATAAATAGAAGAGTTCCAATTCATTTGGAAGCCAGTGCTGGGATCCATTTTTAACAATTCACCATTTCACCACATTCGCCTAAAATGGAACAAAAACCCCTACCCCACACAGTACCATGAGTGAATAAAATCTAAAGAACTTTCCTGACTTTCATTCAGCCCTTATACAACAGAGCACAGCTAAAACTGTACATATTCAATGCAGAATCCCTGGTCTCTATCGAAGTTTAGTGATAAATCTTCATAACTAAAAAACCTATCAAGTTAATATTTTTTGAACAGTTAAACTACCATGGAAACATTGTAAACTTAAGATTTTGATAAAATCAAAGACAACATAACACGTGCACAGCTGGTGCGAACAGAGCAGAAATATATGAACGCGTCTATAAATTGGACATGGTTGTGTATCATTTTTTTAAATAAGAAGGAAATTTTAGCAAATTTAGGATTGCCAAAAACTGACCTCAGTACCAGCATACTTCTTCAGAATTTTCTTAGCTATAGCTCCAGCAGCAACTCTTCCAATAGTTTCTCTAGCAGAGGATCTTCCACCACCCTGCATTTTAATTTACATAATGATTGATAAAGCTATAACATAGAGTAATATATTGCCTATGAGTCATTCCATGATCACATAGATCTAAGAAATTCATTCGGTTACCTGAATTGATCTAACACCATACTTGAAATCATAGGTCGCATCAGCATGAGATGGCCTATAAGCTATAGACATTTCATTATAATCCTGATAAATAAGCAACGCCAGTAAGATATATGGCAGATTGAATATTTTTATATAACTAGAACAGAGGTAGATAGGAAGTGATGTATGCAAGTCAAGTAACACAGAAATCAAGGCATATTGTCATGGTAAAACAAGATATCCAAATTTCATTTTTTGACGCACTTGTTTGAAATTTCCTATAGAAATTAAGCAACATAGTATTAACTCATTACCTCAAAGTCTTAACTGCGTCGAACGTACATGTATTTGTCCCTTTAACAAAACCACAGAAACATATTGTATACAGATACATGATGAAAATTTCATCTAGGATTGCATCTATGATTGTTACTTACAACATAGGGAGCGAGAAAAGCTTACTGAAACATTTTTCTTTATTCAATCAGATTCCACAGCCAAAAATAGCGAATATTTGACTCTATATGGTCTTCCATATATGTAGCAAGACAAAAAAAGCTATTGCCATTCCAATAGAAATAATACTAGCACAATAAGAAAAAGTAGTGCACTTTTGGTAATATGGAAGTTTAGATCAATTAAACTAATGTTCTTCTAACTGTTAATTGTCAAAGCTTCAATAAATAGTGAATCTTTGACTCTATATGGCCTTCGATACACGTAGCAAGTCAAAGTAGCTCTTGCCATTCCAATAGAAATAATACTCACACAAGAAGAAACAGTACTGCATATTTGGCAATATTTTAGTATAGATCAATAAAACCAATGGTTATTCTAACTATTAATAGTTAATCCATTAATAAAAGGAAACAAAGTGAACTAAACAAAGGAGAAAAAATTTCTTGATAAATATACATATCAAACTTTTGGTGCTTATTACTTATTATAATGGTAGATCAAACATATCACAAGTACACATCATCCTCAAAAGCAGTACCTAGTGAAACAGACAACTAAAATTGATGCAACAAAGATTTACATTTTTAAAACATGCAGAACCGCAAATACTTACATTTCCTCTCTGATCCGTATTAGGTACATTAACTGCAATGGGTGATCCCGTAGTCACTCCTACAAATATTATACCAGTTAGGACACTCAAGTCACTGGAAGTAATAGCTTACAAGTTCACTTGCTGAACCAGGAGGTTTTAGAAAGAAAAGTCATCCAACCTTCAGCAATGCCTGAAAGTATCTTGCAAGTATCGGTCTCTTTCCGAGGAGTGGTGATGCGACTTTGGCCAGGCCTCCTGGTAAAATATCACAGATAGAATAAGTCTTTGAAGCTAGAGGGTGCTCGTCTGCTAGATAATGATAGAAGGTATGACAGAAGATTTAAGAGGTCAAGCAATAAAGAGGACTAGGTGAGTCAGATTATTTCTGTCTCAATTAAAAATTAAGGTATCATGGGTTTCCCATACTGCTCATTCAAACAGTATGTCTGATTTATGAGAGTTCATGTGAGTATGTGACTTGACTTTAATTCAAGCTAAACACGTTAAACAATCGGAAAATGTTACATTTTGTCACATTTGGAGCGTAGATCATGTAAAATGTACTTTATTCTTCTAGTGCATTCCGCCAATATTTACGCAGGTACTTTTTCCCAGTTTCAGTAATCAAGGTTCAAGAAGGATTGATTCGCTCAATGTCAATTACCTTCGATCAAGATCAACTTGCAGATCTTCCTCGCTGAGGGGAAGTCGTGGTGGACAGCCATCAACCACACAACCGACACCACCACCATGTGATTCTCCGTATGTTGTCACACGGAAATAATTTCCAAAAGAACTTCCTGCTGCTTGGATCTCTATAAATCACAATGAAATGTTGTTACAATTTAAACAACTAACAATACAAAGTCTAAATAATACATGGAACAACAATTCTTTATCACCTCTTCTACAAATTTCAGAAAAAAATAGAAACAGAATAAAATGCATCATGTCGTTTATCAATTCTAGCTCTAGCAAATGCACCTAAACGGCTAGACTGAAGATGGTCAACTAAAAGAAAACTCAATTGTGAATTGATGATAACACTACCACTCAAAGGAAGTGCATATAAAGGCATTCTACAACATAAAGTAATGGAATACAATAACAGCAAAGTTTAAGTCCAGAAGTGTTAAGTCCAGAAGTATTTGCGGGTTGACTAATATGCCACAAATAACCGACTAACCGGTGATACAGGAAGGTAAAAAAATTACTGAAATATAAAGGAAGTGTGTATAAAGGCATTCTACAACATAAAGTAATGGAATACAATAACAGCAAAGTTTAAGTCTGGAAGTATTTGGGGGTTGACTAATATGAGCTATCACAAGTAACCGACTAACCGGTGATACAGGAAGGTAAAAAATTACTGTAATATAATGAAAAGGGAACAGAGGAGAAGGACCAATAGCAAAAGGAAAATATGAGAGGGGTTGAAAAACAAAGCAAAAGAAAGTCAAAGATACATCCTTTCTCAGAGCACCCACATCCATGATTTGGTTTAGGATTATAGATCCAAATCTTCAATCCAAAGTCCCACACAAATGTAAGACTGTAAGTAGGAGTAATTTGCTACTGCAAATCACTGATGCCACTGGAGAGTCGATGGAGGGTGATGCCTTCATGCATGTGCAAAGTAAGGCAGGGTGAGAGAGTTTTGGAAATGGAGATAGAAAGTAGAAAGAGATAGTCATGGATGAGGCGAGAAAGAAGTCGGAAGTACAGCTCCCAAACCTGAACCTCGTAAACAAAGATGGTTCAAAGGTTTTTCAGCTTTTCAAAACATGGCTTCAATAAACCAACAACACTCCAAGATGAAACAGAAACTAATGTACTAATAACAAATTCAAGACACGCTCGCATATGTCTCAATCATATAATGCATCTAAAATTTAGGTTTCCTTCGTGGCAATCTCAAGTTAAGGTGCAAAAACATCACTGTTCCTTAATCAAGCAATGCTTCTACTTTAACTCGGAATTCAGACCAATAAAAATCAACAATTTTTTTCCTGAACACCGCCTAAAAGATTCCAAACAACCAAAGTCATGACTTGATTCTCATTTGGTTCCTCGCCAGTCTAAATCTTACTTTGCAATAAGAATTGGGATATGAATGCTTAAAAAATGTCGTTACTCAAGCAAAACCTGACAGTAAGTACTAAAATGATCATATGATTTGGATCATCTTCATAACACTCACAACTACAAAATCCCTCAACAGCTGTCATCCATAGGCAGTAACAGTCGCGAAGTTTCAATAATGAAATATCATGAAGTTTCATCAACCCTTCAACAACACAAATTACCCCAGTACTTCCCGCATTAGCAACACAGGGAGGGGTAGTTTCTAATGACCTAAATGAAAATTACATCTAGGACTGCATACATGAATAACCGCTACTTCAACTAAATTGCCAAGTTGATCACTATTCAACAACATTAACCTGCTGTCACAAAAGCTCCCGGCTCCCGTGTTAGCAACACACACAGAGGCCGTTCCTAATTTCCTAAAGCGAAAATTGCGTCTACGACTGCATTCATCAAACAACAACAACATTATCCCGAAAATTACATCCAGGACTGCATTCATCCAAAGACTTTCATCGAACAACAACAACAACATTATCCCGAAACTACATCCAGGACCGCATTAATCGAAAGACCGCTACTTCACACTAAATTGCAAAATTGATCACTATTCAACAATCGTATCAACAACAACCACCGGTTATGAACAACGTTCCATCCATAGCTACATCGAACAACCGCTACTCTAACTGCAACTAATTTAACGAATCATGCTATTCTATCAAATCATAAATTCATAATTCAAAAAACGTAAACAATCAGCTAAGTCAAAGCGAGTAATTGTACCAAATTTCCGATTCGTCCGAGGAAACGATAACTGCGACGGCGAAGACGGAACCACACGGAAGGTAGAAATGGCGGATCCAAAGGAAGAACAAGTATCGGAAGTGACGGAACCGAGAAATGGCTTACTGTATAGAGATGACGCCATTGATTTAGACCTAAATTTGATCAAATTGATTGAAATGAATGAAGAATATGATGAAGAAGATGAAGAAGGTTGGTATGTAAGTAGGATTTTCGTGGTCGTTGTGGAATTGGGTTGGTAGCCATCATGGAGTAGGTGAGTACTTTGCTTTTAGGGGGGGTTGTGCACTTCCCGGTCCGTACCGAAACCGGAATTAAACACATCCAACTTTTTCGGTTTTTTTCGAACCGTTTTTCGAGCTGGATTAGATTAGAGGGTGTTTATAACATGGCAGAAGGGAGAGAATTTCACCGTTGCCAAAAATCACCGTGTAAAACTCATAACCGTGTAAGAAAGTATCTGATAACTGCTAGGTAGAGAAGAGTTTACATAGTACTCTTAACCTAATACATATTTGACCTAATAATGCCCAGACAGAAAACCTAGCCCAAAACAGAATTCGGATAGCGCCCCCATAGTCGTTCGAAGCGATGACTAACAGATTCAAGGCATAGACCCAACATTTTGAAAAGAGCCTAAGTAAATCGAAGACGACGGGCAAATCGAAGACTGAACGAACTTGATAATACGCGAAATTTGTCACAAAGATACAATTGGAATTGACAAGCACAATAGATCGTCCAACACTTCAATCAACTGTATTCATAAATCACAAACTTTCTAAACATAAGTCACTCACTATACACTTAAGTGACTTAACTGATTAAAGCATTACCTATAATCGGAAAAATATCAACACACGATCAAGTACTTCAGTTCTCCGTCTTACTCATTTGTTTTACCTTTTATATTCATTGCAAAAAGCATTTTAATCAAAGGTAAACAAATGATTGAGACGTAAGGATTAATCCCTTTCTAAACCAGAGATGGGAAGGCAAATGGAAGGAAAAGGAAAGTTATAAGCCTAACAAATAACAAATCCAACTAATCAACATTACACATCTCCGATACGAACATCGTCGTCTAACTTATCGGAGCTCAAGCTCGGAGGGACAAATGATCGGTATATCTGTTCCATGCTAGGTGTTTCCTTCATTTCGTGGCTAGCGACTTCAAGGGCCGTGCAGTGGAAGAAATGGTAGAACTTCTTACGACAAACGAATGTGAATATTAGGGACGTTATCGGGAGTGGGACAAGGATCGGAGCGTAGTAAAACTCCTTCGCAAGGAAATAACCAATCATGGTGACTTGATATAGAAGTAGAGCGGCGATGAATCTTGTATGCAAATGAGGCCACATCTTCCCGTAACTCTCGTATGATGGAACGTAAACTTTGAGGGCCTGTTGCAATACGAAGGCAAGTCTTAGTTCATTCGTTTAAAGCGAGTCATCTTCGACAGTTTACATGCTACGAATTTCATAGTACTGAACCATAATCACTCGTAATTCTAGTTTGCTTTTTTTGCCCAAAAGACGAGAGTTAAAAGAGTTGAGATTAATAAAACGGAATGTACCTGATTTCTTAAGATAAGCCATCCCAGGCCGAAATAGAGAACACCGAATACAAGGATCAGAGGTGCAATAACCGAGTAACACAAGACTATTGTGAGGATAAGAAGATCGTTTGGAACCCTAGTAGCATATCCGAAATCCCCAGGAGACCACGCCTCCCTCACATCAGCATCGGTTTTGCATAGATACTTCTTTTTCAAGTGGAATATGATTAGTGGGATTAACCGGGTCAATTCCAGGCCATATCCGACAAAGAACCTACAAGACAACATTCGGAAAAATTAGTAAGAGTTAAAAGGGTATAATCCTGAATTCCTGATTATTTGCGACAACAATCGTCTTCCTAATATTTCAGGGTAGTACAGTAAAAAAACAAAACAAAAAAATATTCAGATGTATGCACTTACTTGAGCGCAACAAAGGTCAAGAAGAAGGTTGCGTTATCTGGCAGGCTTTCCGCGAGTAAAGTAGGAATTTTATTAGGGTGTGCCTCAACATCCTTCAAAGTTTGGAACAGAGATCCACCAATAGATACTCCAAGAAAAACATTAAAAACCGAGAAGTAGAAATATTTGCCGGAAGCAGCCCTCACTGCATGGCTCTCCGAGGGAATTCCTTCTGATTTAGATAAAAACATAAGCAATTTTGGCAACATAGCCAAAAATACTAACAGGGCAACTTGAGGAAGGTAAGCTTCCAATACCGTTCGAAGTGTCCCTATATTCACAACGGGTTTAATGAAAGGCAGGATTTTCACCAGATTTTTCAATGTAGTAAAAGCAGAGATAAGTCCAATAGGAATCATGTAGAAAAGTACAGTTAGCGCAACTATGAAGTACACCACGTATTGGCGTACTTCTCTTGAATAGTAACTGATGGAAAGGTTGCTCCATAGCAATTGACGTGGTTCCGGGGCATCCATTACTGTCCAACTGTCAACTCTTCGGGCGTGTAAACTCTGGGCAGCACTAGCTGCTGCCACTCTGGTTGTAAAAAATATAAGGGCAGAAGGTAACTGCCTATCTCTCAAGGTGACTTTTTGCTCAGCTTCTAACTTAGGGATCAGTTCATTAATCTTTTCATTGCAGTACTCTATGCTATCCACCTTCCTACCACAAAGACCTAGGAAACCTATACGGTTTGTAGGTTTTACTCCCTCGGGATTTCCAACGGTTTTTGACTGTGCATACACTGCTTCTGCGCGAATGAGCTTTTTCTTGTATCCCTCCAGCTCTTCCCAGATCTTGTTGACCTATACCGAGTATAAAAGATTAATGAGTCAAAAGCTGAAAAGAATAGGCTGAAATGGCATCAGGTCTTTCCCCAGTCCTTAGTTTTCCCTAATTGCTTGTTGTACAATATTCCTTCTTCTGTGGGTATTAGCATTTGCGCATATTGTACATTCGATGCAATTCTTCCCAACCTATTATTCTATAGTTCTATCAGTATCGAAATTCAGAAGAATTTTGGAAGACGAGGAAAAATAAACTAGTGGAGAACAAATTAACAAATAATGCATGATACACCTAAAACTGCAAACGGGGCACAGATGCATATGAAACAGCGGAATGTGAAGAGTATACCAGGGCAGTCGGCAACCTGAAGAAATTTAAATCAAACTTTACCTTTGAGTTGTCTGTAACTGGCATCGTTCGGTAGAAAGTATCTGGATAAATTGCCTTAAAAAAGGAATCGACTTGTTCCTTCCTGCTCTCACCTTCCAATGTAGCGGGTATATCTCTAACAAGAACAGCATACTGTTGAACCCTTAATTCTGGAGACATCAGAGCTGTTGCCCTTAGTTCAGTTACATGTTTATAAGCCTTCCACAACAGAAAGTACGTGACCAGAGAAATCCAATAGACTGCAGCCAAGTATGCCCACAACCTCGGACTACCTGGCTGTGAAATGAATCAGCAGTTTTGAGATTATGCTAAATGACAGTCATATGAACACAAGGAACGACATCTTAATTAGTTTCGACATAATGGAGCAATAGTACATACCAAAGAAGCAAAGATTATGTTACTCAGACTCGGACAAGGAGTGTGATATACGTGCCATAGAGTAGGACTCGACTGTTTACGAGTCTGACTAACATAACCTAAGGCTAGTACATGGCCACATGAGGCCACAAAGCTAGCAAGTAGCCAACTAGGCAACTAGCGCGGAATTAGCCTGCATTTGTAAGCAGAAACGAAATTTGAAGAAGAATAAAAAACTTACTGCAACGTGTCCCATGGATAGATCATCAAGTTGATTGAAAGTCCCATTGCTTGTGGTATTTACTACGATACTGTGATCCGTTATGGAAATAGGTAAAAGGGTGGGCAGTAGGAGAGCGCCAGATATAAGTAATACTGTGAATGCTGGAAACGAAATAACAATTATTAGTTTCTAAAGATAAAAATGTCATTTCTCTGATAAACTACAAGAGAAATTTCCAATCTCCGTCTTTCTATTCATTTGTTCCTTCATATATGCAATGTCGAGGACTTGGAACAAACACAAACACCAAAATATTATCATGTCTTTACATTCCCAAACCAATCACTACAAAAAAAAACGTTCACATCTTGCAATAACCGTCACTTATCCCAGAGAACAAGTAACCTACAGTCTGAACTACGAAGTTTTCACTGGTTAGAGAATAAGATAACTAAGTCCCTGAGTTCACCATGCTCGAAAACATTGTCGTAGTTTGATTCCCGGGTTCCCAAGAAATAGATATTCTTAAGTGACATGGCACATGGGGAGCCCTCGGTTAATAGAGGATATTGATACATCAGAAGAGTTGAGAACTTAAAGTACAAAATACAAAATAAAAAACTAAGGTGTCCTGAATCTAGGAAATGAAAACAATGTCAGATGGTCCATAACAAACCCGTTTATCAACTGTCAAACATCAAATATTAATGAAACGCAAAAAACAAAAAACAAAACACAAACAACGCATCCGATTAGCTGTTCTTGGACAAGTTAGATATTGTAGGACATATTTAGTTATTTACATGTTATGTCCTCATTGGCCAAAGTATATGAGGATCGGAATGGTTTTGATTTATTCAACCATATCCCCAAAGACGTAAGAATTATCCGACTTTGCCACCATTGAGACTTGCCCATAAGGTAACATAACCATGAACTCGAAACGACCTTATATGTTTGTAAGGTTTAAGTTCTAATTAAATGGCGAAAATGACATGATCTTGTCCAGCCAATAATCACGAGAAATAATACACAATTCACCAAACTGTAGCCCCACAAAAAGAAATGTTTGAATAACAAAATATCAGCAAGTTGGTAGCTGTGGCCTGGCTGTGGGAGCCCAAAAACGCTGTAAACTAGCTGTCTATACTTTGTTGCATCCCACTTTGCTTGAAAATATCAGATAAAATTAAAATACAGTAAACTGATTCAGTGATTCTCAATCAACTCGTAATTATTCTCGATAATTGCAATAGGAAAAGATTAAGCATATATTCTGACATGAAATTTGAAGCCAACCCTTAATAAACAAAGAATATGCTTCAACATCTATGTCAAACAAACTCATTAACTCGTCAAGAATATTTTAAACACCCACGTCCCACGCTCATCTCATAATCTAACGGTATTAACTATTAAGCAGTGACGGAACCAGGAGCTAGTAAGAGTTGCGGCCCCTTGGACAATTAATATATGTACCCCTTTGTTTAAACACCCACGTCCCACGCTCATCTGATATTCTAACGGTATTAAGCAGTGGCGGAACAAGGGGCTAGTAAAAGTCGCGGCCCCTTGGACAATGAATATATGTACCCCTTTGGTTAAAATTTTCAACCGTCTAAATTACTTTACGGAATCATTAATTGGTCGCTCTTAACACTTTCCTTATACATTTAACTCTTCAATTTCAATTTCAATTTCAAATTCGAGTTCCCTTCCTGTACCTTCCTCTACCAAAAGCCAGGCTTCAACTAAGAGATAACCAGGCACTGCAACTAATGGTTTTCTTACCCGTTTTAATCGTTTTAATTTTAAAACGACTATGCCAGTCAAGGCGTCAATATGTGTTCAACTTTTAACGGAGACAATTGCTACAGTCTACAGAGTGGAGTATTTTAAAAGCAAAGTAAATCACACACTTTCATGGAGTACTAGTACTAATTTCCATGCCACCTTTTTCTTCGAAACGAGAAAGGTAAACAAATAATAGAGACGATACCGAGGGACTAGTAAAGTATTACCACATCAAAATTTCGCAAATTATAGAATAATACGATTTTGCTACATAAGACTACCATAAATAAATAAATAAATAAACAATAATAATATTGGCACAAAATTGTGCTTAGCCGGGCTTGAACCCGAGACACTGAAAATCCAAGGTCGAGTTTTAACCACTAGACTCGATTTAGAATTAACACGACAGAACCAAAATTTATACTTAAAAGCGGATGCAAAAATCCGGGAGACAAATTGAACTACTAATAAAATAAAATAATAAAATAAATTAGAAATAAAATTGAAAATCATAACTAAAATATTCAAATATTTCCATGTTAGGAGACGACCATTAAATTTACGAAAACGTACATAATAAAACCGTCTTACACAAATACTGGTCTGTTATGAGATAACAATAATAACATACCAGTGCCGAGAAAGACGAAGTAGACAGCAGTATCAACACCAGAAGCCGAAACGATATCGTTTTCAGTAGAAGAAAATGCTTCCTTGATCCATGAAAACGGGTTACGGGTTCTGGATTCGGGTGCACCAATACCTTTAAGAATACGATTGGGGTAATAAACGACGTCGTTTCCGGGTTTTCTGGATAACCAAGTGAATAATAACATAAGAATTAGAAATAATATGAAGGATGTTCCTAGTGAAGTTAGGAACGAACTGAAATCCATTTTTATTGATTTTTGTTAATTAATTTTCTGTTAGTTTTTGAGAAATCTCAGATGTTTTTCTTTTTTTTTGTTTGTTTGTCTTGGTTTGGGTTGAACAGTTATAGGTAGTTGGTACGACAGTGTGTAAAGCGTACTATTTGATTAATTCATATTCTCGTCTGTGACGGATATATCGGTTATAAGCTAACGATATACTCTACTTCGTACTATAAAGAAATACTCGTGTAGAAAAGATAAGAAAAGAAACAACAATATAGAAAGCCGCAAACTATTTTGTTGTATCTATCCACTTGAGTAATACTTGAGCCGTAACTTATGACGGATATATTCGTAAACAGCAGTTATCATGTGCGACAGTCTCATCCCATATTTTTTTTTTTAAATGTGCTCATTTTTGATATAAAGTAACAATTTTTTGATAAATAATAAAAAACCGTGATCACTATTTAAATTAAAAGTGGTTTTGTTTGATCACACGTGCGACCGTCGTACGGTGAAATTTATGCAAACTATTTTGTTGTAAATATCAACATAAGTAAAACCTAAGTCATAACTTATGACGGATATATCCGTAATAAATAATCTTTTGTTTGATTAAAGGAAGAAAAATAAGGCCTTGTAATAAATCATTTTTCTGTGTCGGTTACGTGTTACGAGTATATTTCATTCATTGATTGTAGGACACCTTTATACTTTCCCCTATCCATTCATATGTACGTATTTTATAACTGACCGACGTCTCAATCGACTCGGATTGGTCAATTAAGACTTGTATACTACAATAAATATTTAATCGGGTTATAATAAGTCGATTAGCTTTGGGTCTTGAATTCGAATCGCTAGCAAACTCATTTCTACCGGTTCAAATCTGGTAGAATCCAATAAATCCATTTTAAGATGTGATCCGAATTTTATCATTGACTTTAAAAACAATTTGTGTTAAAGGTAACCAGGATAAAAAAAATGAATTTTTTTTAGTTGTACACGTTTTTGTCCTGATATCCTAATATATACGCTGCTTGTCTTATTCGTTGGTTCTTATAGTAAAAGTAAACATAATAATTTTACGTGTTATTTCTCATTTTCTAATAACATAACATCAATTTGTTACTATTCTAACAAATATTAAGAAAACTCATATCAATGTAAAACTAACTTATTCGTGAAATTATAAATAAAATATTAGTGTAAAATCACAAAAAATAAATATAAATTATAGTGTTGACTACTACGAAGTAGTATACAGATGAGAAATAGGAATATACATAGGAGGTACTACCTCATATTGTTTTTAGTTTTTGAGCATATGAATATTTTTTTGAGCTTATTACTACTTTTAATTTTATTTGTTTTTGAGCATAAATTATTTTTTTGAGCTTATTACGTCAAACTTTATTTGTTTTTGACCATATGTGTATTTTTTAGCTTATTAATATTTATAAGATAGATTTTAATTTTTTTTCCGTTAAAACTAAGATATAACTAAGTTTATATGTAATGTTTTTGAGTTTTATTATAAATTTTTGAGTTTAATGTTTTAATAACTTAAGTCAGAAATTTTATACAAATACCCATAATTTTTAAAACAAAACTCAAAAACATTATTATAAATGCTCAAAATGCTATAAAATTAGTGGTAGTACATTGGATGTATTATCCTCTTACTGGTGTACAGATACAATATGTAAAGACGTTTGAGGCAATTTTATTCAGAATACAATATTGAAGATAATTTCATGAATTTAATGAAAGAGTCAAAATATATTTTAATAAATTACAAATCAGATGGATATCTATAAATGTCGATTTCAAGATCTTATTGACCGTCTTGCACCATTTTGTCCATTTATTTACACTTATTTTCCCCCTAGTTTATGTAATATAATAGGTGGTCGCGTAGAAAATGTAGCTATTATTGAAACAATAATTAAACAAATAATAAATCTTGCTTAAAACGGATATGTTCGTCACAAGTTTGGGAAAAAATTAATTATCACATATCGTCGTACATAAGTAAATAAAACAAAACTAAAAATGTTCAAAAAATCCTAAATAACTTATTTTCACCTAATTAAATTAATTTTATTTCACCCATTACAAATTTACGACAAATATCACTCGTCACAAACAAAATAAGAATACATGCTCAAACAAAACGGAGCTAAATGTGTAGGAGAGTGGACCGTAAGATATTTGATCAGGGGGAATGTAGCCGTTGGAGTCAATGGGTCCCACACGTAAGAGTTGTAGCCATGTAAACGACACGTAAGTGCCTTGGTGGTTACAAATAGCCCAATTATTTGTCTCATTTTTTAATTTTGTATCTCGTATAATTGTATTCCCCTTTATCAACACACGTTTTTACGTGTTTAATATCTTAACTAAGTATTTGTAAAAATTATAAAAGTTATATAATTTAAATGTACTCGTAAAGACGAATTAAACAAAACCCCACATGAATATATATTTTCTTACGTATTGGGAGAAAATTGAAATTAAAGGTTTAATTATAAATAGTGTACAAAAAGGAAATGTATTGAATGGAAAAAATGGAGGGAGTATAACCGAAAATATTAATAACGAAATTTTATCCAGAGTACTTCTTCTGTCCCATTCATATGTTTTCACTTATGAAAGAAGTGTAAACATTTCAACGGGACAAAGGGAGATGTAATAGTGTAACACTTACTCCCTCCATTCTTTTTATATCACCCCAATCCCCTTTTAGACACTATTCACAATCGAGTATTTAACGTCAGTTTTCTCTTAATCCGTTCACGGAAATATATTCATGTGAGATCTTTTTTAATTTGTCTTGATAAGAGTATTAATAATATCCAAATTTTATAATTTTTAATAGTATGTAGCTAAAGATATAATCGAAACAAAATGAGTATTGGCAAACGTGTATAAAGAAATGGGGTGATATAAAAAGAATGGAGGGAGTAACTCGTTTTAAGTGTAATCTAAGGAGTTGTTTGATTGAGGCTTTAAAAATACATGAATTACAAAATCACATAATTGGTAAGAATACGTGTTGTTTGAGGAATACGAAATTCCTAGAAAGTAGAAACTCTCAATGCCTATATGATGTAAGAATTGGGAGGCTTACCTATAACCTAGGCCCTGTTCTTTTGGACTGAAACTTAAGTGAACTGAACTGAATTGAACTTATAGGATCTGAACTGAACTGAACTGAACTTATAGGAACTGAACTTAACTGAACTTATAGGAACTGAACTGAACTGAACTTATAGGAACTGAACTGAACTTATAGGAACTGAACTGAACTGAACTAAACTTATAGGAACTGAACTGAACTTATAGGAACTGAACTGAACTTATAGGAACTGAACTGAACTGAATTGAACTTATAGGATCTGAACTGAACTTAACTTATAGGATCTGAACTAAACTTATAAAATCCGAACTTAATTAACTTTATTTTAATTTAAGTTAACTATTATTATTATTATTATTATTATTATTGTTCTTGTTGTTGTTGTTATTATTACTATTGTTATTATTGTTGTTTGTTGTTATTATTATTATTATTATTATTATTATTATTATTATTATTATTATTAAATTGATAAAAAAAATTAGTCTAAAATACAAGGTAGTTTAAAATATTTTCAACTTTATATATAATGGTTTGTTCATAGTTCATACATTATACTACAATTACATTACGATAAAAATAATTCACTATTACAATTTTCTCTAACCATTTATTTTCTCTAAAAATGGTGATGAAGAAACTGATTAATGGGAGAGTGACAATTGGTGAGGGTGAGGGTGTCGTATGATGAGTTGTTGTTTTTTGGCATTAATGAGGATGATAGTTTGACATTAATTAGAGAGTAAAAGACGGGTAAATTATTAATGAGTTGTTTTTTTATAGATGACGTGTATCGAATAATTAAAGCGAAATATTTGTATCGGTTGTTAAAAATAATACTCGTATATAACTTTTCTTAATTGAGTTTATATGAACTGAACTTATAGGAACTGAACTGAACTTATAGGAACTGAACTGAACTGATAGGAACTGATCTGAACTGAACTGAACTTATAGGAACTGAACTGAACTGAACTTATAGGATCTGAACTGAACTGAACTTATAGGAACTGAACTTAACTTATAGGAACTGAACTGAACTGAACTGAACTTATAGGATCTGAAGTGAACTTAAGTTAAGTGACTTGAAGTCCAAAAGAACAGGGCCCTACTCCTAGACCTGTCAAACGGGTCGAACGGGCAGGTTACGGGTCAGGTAGATACAGGTTCGGGTAATATACAAGTCGGGTGTATTTCGGGTCGAGTAAAATACGGGTCAAGTCTATACAGGTTATGGGTCGGGTTCGGGTAAAATACGGGTCAATCAACATCTTTTCCTCGCATTTCTAAAAACTTCTTTTATATCGTAATTCATACCTTTATACGTTTTCTCTCATCTTTCTCGTTTTAGTCAACTTAATTGTCACCATTTTCGCCATCGCCACCAACATCACCATCGTTATCGTTGTGACAGTGTGTCACACATTTTTATGTATTGACATGGCATGTGATCCATCGAAATAATGAAGAGACAGTGCTAACGTGGAATGTAACTTAGCTTGACGTACTACACTAAAAGTGACGACATGACACACACTTCGATGCGATGACGTGGCATGTGGTACGAGGTGATGAGTTGGCGGTGCCGACGTGGAATGCAATTCGACGTACTACGGTGAAAGTGACGCTGTGACACACTTTGAGGTGGTGACGTGACATGTTTTTTGAGGTAATGACGTGACATACCGCATATATATGGATATTTTTTCTCAAAAATCTATAAGTCATCAATACCTATATGACATTGAATATTTTGATATATTGTCTTGACCCAACGGTCAACCCACTGCGGGTCGAGTTTTGACCCGTTCTTTACGCGTTAAAACGGGTTTGGGTTGAAAAACAGGGTTATTTACGGGTCGAGTTACGGTTGGTTTTTGGGTCGGGTCAGGTTTTGATAGGTCTACCTACTCCCCCTTGTCATTGAAAGTTCTCATTGAATTTAATTCTTACATAGACAACCAAACACTCTTGTCAAATTCACTCGAATTGAATGCGAAAATGTAATTCCTATAAAATCGAAGTTCCAAGAAAAATTAATTTACTTGATCAACCAAACGATTCCTAAATGCCGTTATAACTTATAAGTGACAATGTGACATGGATTACGATTGATACTGTTCTTAATGTACGAAGTCGTATGTCGCTATTCTGAAGACGGTATTATTCATTTTAAAATAATTTAAATATTATCCAATACGGATATATATATTTTGGATTTGGGTGATGGGGTTTTTCAAGTTATTCGAGGATAAAAGTCTGTTTTGATAATAGATATTTGAGATGACTTTAATATGTTCGGGGCAATTCGAATTTCGAGTTAGATTCGGGTCATTAATTCGGGTGGGGATCAGGTTTTGGTCAGGTCAATTTTGACTGGTCTAAGTCATTTATATGTCTGTATTTATAAGTTTAGAACTGTCACTCTGATCAATTGGATTGGGTTTAGATCAAATTAGTTAAGGGTTTGGTAAATTTTGCCAGGTGTAAGTCATTTATACGTCTGTATTTAGAGGTTTAGAATTGTCATTCTAATCAATTCAATCGGGTTTAGATCAAATTAGTTAAGGCTTGGGTCAATTTCGGGTTTGTAAGGGGTCGGTGACGGGTTGTTTTTACACCAATTATTATCAATTTGACGACTACATGGATAATTTCATGAATATAATGAAAGCGTCAAAATACATTTTAATAAATTTCAAAACAAAATGAAAAAATGTAATTCTTATTTAATAGATATCTATATATGTCGATTTCAAGAATCTATTGACCGTTTTGTACCCTTTATTTACACTTTAGCTTTCCATGGTTTATGTAATACTAGGTATAATGGGTGGTGCGCCGCCGTGTAGGAAATGTGGTTATTATTGAAACAATGATTACAAATAATAAGTCTTGCTTATAAGGGATATATGTCCATCATAAACTTGTGATAAATTAACTTATATTTATCTACTCAAATAGATTTTATTTAAGCCGTTACAAATACGACGGTCGTACAAATAGAATTTGTGTAGAAAAATATATGAAAATATGAATAAAAGAGAAATAAAATAAAAATGTCGACAAATTTTTAAAAAAAAAAATATATTAGGAAAAAAAAATAAGCAAAACATGATTAAATTTAGCTTGGAGAAAATGATTTTGCTGACTCGGGCAAAAAATAACTCCATCCTCATTAGTCAGTCGAGAGGTCAACTCGAAAACTCGAGTAATTTGAGAAAAATAATATTTTTTTCCCGCAAAATATATAAATTATGTAATATTTTTTCAATTAAATAATTGTAAAGGTAATTTAGAAAGAAAAGAAAATCATTTTGAAAGGTTTCAAAGTGCTAACTATATCAACAAGCTTAAGTTTCGAAAGCTTATCATAAGAACTCCACAATGAATTGTGCTCAGGTGAGAGTAGTCTTGGGATGGGTGACCTTCTGAGAAGGTTATACGATCCGCAAAAGTGCATAATGCATGACTCGTGATTGTAGATAACAATCGAATGAAATGAGAAAACTAGTTGAGCAAGGATCAAAGCTTAACACGATTCCATATGTGAAAATATTTTCATTATAAATAAAAAATAATATTTTACATTATTTTGTTTATTTATTTTTTATATTTTTTGTTTGTCAAGGGATTTATTTTGGCCACGGGGATTAATTTTTGGCTACGGGAATTATTAGCCACGTGAGAATTTGTGGCTAAAAATATAATTTTAGATACGTTCTCACAAATAGCAGGGCCGAGTTTTTTAGTAAGTATGCGAATACGGGTAATCCTTTGAAAATTCTTTAACCCCGTCAGTGTCAGGTGTTCTTTCGTCGCCGCTTAAAGACTCTTCGATTCCTCTCATCCCAAATGGCGTATGTGGCTACTCCTAGACTACAGCAAAACCAAGAGGCTTTTAAATGCCGCCTCCTATTATGCTTCGATATCCAGCATTATTTCAGAAAATAGTTGATTACTCCTGCTCTGTTCAATCTCAGTGACAGAGTTGATTATTTCAAGATTATAATTGAAATTGGCTGTTACAGAGTTAACATACAAGAACCGTGAGGGAATGGTGAAAATAAGAATAAGATGTATTTATGGAGTACAATAGAGAACTTGAGGTCCAATGTGAACAAGCAGTCGAAGTAGCGGAGATTAGAGCTTTTTTGCGTTTGTCTTCCATAATTAACTAGCGATAATTGTGTGTACAAGAATTAAAGAGAAACTGTTGAAGTGTGAAGTTTTGTTCTCAGTTTGGTGTTAGAAGTACAATCAGTCCGATGTGAGGTGAATTAAAGAGCAAAATTTTTTAATGAAAATTATGGGTATTAAGTACTATAAAGAATTTTAACCAATTTTATTATTAACATATTATATTACAAAAATTAATTAAATAGGAAGAATTTTTAAATAATTTTGTGGGTGTTAAGTATTGTTAAGAGTTTTAATTAATTTATTACCATGATTAATTAAGAAAATGAGTTAAATAAGAAAAACACGGTAATAAAAATGGTGATTATTAAGTAATATGAAGAGTTTTAATTAATTATTAACATAATTTATTACAAAATTTTCAATTAAAACTTTAATTTAAATTATAAATTGTGAAATTTTAATTACGAAAAATTCAACTCAAATGTCAACAATTCAACTCAAATGTCAACACTAATTAGAAATATCAAAACTTTAAAGGGTTACATTTAAAGGGTTACATAAATTTCGGAAAACAATATATGAAAAACTTTTTAATTAATTAGGTGGGTGTTAGGTATTATGAAGAGTTTTAATTAATTTATTACCCTGTTTAGAAAATAAATTAAATAGGAAAAAATATTAATAAAAATAGTAAGTCTTGCTTGCGACGGGTCGTCATTTGTGACGGATATTTTGTGAGATAAAATGGGTAGAAAATGAGTTAGTGAAGAAAGGGGACCACATGAATAGTGTTTGAGAGAGAGAAAAAGTGGGTATTTTGTGAGAGAAAACAATATCCGTCACAAGTTTGCGACGGATAGTGCCGTTGCAAATAAGAATTTGGGTAATAAAAATGGTATGGTTAAGTAGTATGAAGAGCTTTAATTAGTTATTAACATGTTTGGCCCCGAGTTAAAATTTTCTTTTGGCAACTATGCAGTGGAGCTTTAGCAACTGGCGCGAACATTGCCGCTCGCATACGAGGTGAGTCTTCTTTATGCCCTTTTTGTTCTTCTTTTATCGAAATGAGTATTCACTTGTTTTGAGACTGTTTTTTCGCTAACCGGGTTTGGGAAAGCTTGGGTGTGGGGAGGGAAGAGGAGGAAGCAGGGGTGGTATAAAGGATTGGGTGGAAGCGAAATGGAGGACTATGGGAGGGGTGGAGTAGGAAAAGCTAATGGTTGGTTGTTGGGCTTTATTGGAGCAGCGGAATAAGGTGATTTTCGAACAAGCAGAGCCGGATGTTGCTGGAGTGGTGCGAAGGACGAGGGACGTGCTGGTAGAGGAAAGGGGGCAGAGAGTGCACGGGCAGGCGAAGGACCAGGCCTGAAAGATGTAGTGTGCACGGGCGAGATGCGGAGGATGGGTGACAAAGCGCGAGGAGTCCGTAGGTTAAAATAAATGTGGATGCAGGGGTGAAAGTAGGGGACGGTGTGGGCTTGGGGGCTGTCTGCCGCGAGGAGGAGGGGAGGGTTCTTTGGGGTTTCTCGATCAAAACAACTCAAGAGGGGACTCCTTTAATGGCGGAAGCTATGGCCGTCTTGGAAGGTCTCAAAGAAGCGCACCGTAAGGCCATACGTACGTTATTTTGGAAAGCGATTGTCTACAAGTCATTGAAGCGCTCAAGGATAGAACCCATGGAAGGAATTTATTTCATTTAATTATTTCGGATATTTTATCGGTTTGTAATTCTTTTGATTCTGTTTGCTGATCTTTTACTAGGAGAGCGAACAATACCGTCGCTCATAGTCTTGCTCATTTTCTTAACTCTGCGCCAAATAGAATTGATTGGGCAAAGGAGTTACCGCCAAGTGCGAATTTTGCTGTTACTTTTGATTTAAATTCAATGAAGTAAGCTTCGGCTTTTTCCCACAAAAATAAATAAATTTTGAAAATAATATATTTAATAACGAAATTTAATTTGAGAATAATGATAATATCCTTCAATATTATAGATAAGTGAATTAAATTAATTTATAGAAAACTGAATTAAATTAATGTCATGTAATAAAAAATTGGTATTTTACATCACATTAATTTGCCACGTCATATTAAAAATATGTTATGTCACATTGAATATGTCACGTCACATTAAAATTTATCATGTCCACATTATTTTAAATACCTTTTAATTAGTTTTTATATATTATGATGGAATGCCATGAGATATAGAGCATCAAAGTTTATAAATAAGACTTTAAATGTTAAAATTTTTTGTAAGTTAATTAATATTTGATAGAGCTCATTAGCATTCACATCAAAGGGGAGATCCAGAGGGAGGGGATTGAAGAACATTACTTGCAAATTAGAGGGAAATTGGATTAGTTGTACTAATAAAGATGACAAATAATTAATAATGGTGAGTATGTGTGATAAAATGAACTTGAATATGAAGAGATGTGTAAGACTTTTTTATTTTATTTATTTTATTTCCTTAGTAGATAAGGTTGAACACGTGATAAGTAGGATTGTTGCTGACATGTGTTAATTAGAATCGAGTTGAGGTGTCATCTCAATAGGGATCCAGATGACTTTTTATGTTATTGTATAGATATGTCTCTCTTAAACGGATTTATCCGTCTTAAGTTAAATGGGTCAAATAATATCTACTTGTATGAAAAACAAATAGGGAGAATGAAAAAGTGTAGGGAACAACGAGACGTATGTGTTTTTGGTATGACGATTTGAAATCATTGGAGAAGAAGCATTAAGAGCAGGAGCAAAAAGAAGCCAATCAAGGAGGAACAAGAATGAGGTTTGAGTTACAGTATTGAATCTCCTTCTCAGTTGTGACAGCTATGCAATCTTACATACTCTACATTTTCATATTACGTCGCTGCCATTATCATAAGATTAGCATATGCAGCTGAATGTTGGGCCTAATGAGGGGCTCGCTGATGAAGCTGAGAATGCATCCATCATCAGTTCTGATAAGTACAGTTCATCACAACTAAACATAGCTATCAAAACTCGTAAATGCAGTTAACTTCTGAAATCTGTTACGAGTATCAGTCTAGTTACTGTCAGATTACTCTGTCTCTGATTTTGTAGATGGATGCTTGCAATCTTGCACTTTGTATTACATGTGAACGAGTAATCATCCCAACTGATTGACAACCACTCAACGTCATGGCAAGCTCGAACTCATCACTGAGCATTTGTAGCATCTTTCTCACACCATTCTCTCCGTCAACAGCCACTGCAAATATAACTGGTCTCCCAACCTAGATATCAAGAAATTCATAAATGCGCAGCAGAACTAACTTGAAATGTGACAACTGTTTATCGGAGTATGTACACCACCATCCAAGAAAACAGGTATATTATTCTCCCTTTGACAGTTTCCACACCTGTAAATCACATCAAAGAAGGCATTTCATAGCGTCACACTGTCACGTCTTTTAAATGAAGCTACAGGCATAACCCGCACTCCAAATCTGACTCTGGTATATAAAAAGGAGATAGTGGAACTGAACTTATTTCATGATAACTGAATGACCTCTTCCAGAGCCATTATAGTTGCTGGGACATAATCAAGTTGTCGAGCTCCATGGTTGGACACGATGATTCCTGCAACACCTGATTGGACCGCTAATCGTGCTGCAGATAACAACAGGTGGATATAGGAAATGTCATATATACAGGATTACAGGCAACTTCATTACTTATTAGAATTATGCTATGTGGCACTTACCATCCTCGCCAGTCACCAACTCACCACTCCTTTCAGTAAAATAGGCAATTTGGTGATCCTATCAGAGGAGCCAAATACACAGTTTATGCATCTACATTTTGTGTTTTAAACAATAGTAATAGAGCCTTAATCCCAAACGGTTTGGATCGGCTAACATAAATCATTAGTTGATACAATAACATTATCCCAATTGCATCAAGGATTCTCACAAATAGTAAGTATGCGAATACGGGTAATCCTTTGAAGATTCTTTAACCCTGTCAGTGTCAGGTGTTCTTTCTTCGCCGCTTAAAGACTCTTCGATTCCATTGAGATCGACCTTACGTAAACCCGCCTCCTATTTCATGACTCTAAACTCCTCCACTATCCGACATTAGAATCCAGATCCATTTACTGATAAGCGCTTTATTCCACCCAAACCCTCCTTAATGCTAAAACCTCTTGTCCTCCTGTGATTATCAGCTATGTAATCCTCTTTATAATTGCCTTGGGAACCACAAGTGTATTACACCAATAATAAAATTCAAAAGTAAGACCGTATATTGTTGCTGATAGAATATGGATGAAAGAGACAGTCACTGAGATTGAAACATTTGTATCAATATATATTGTTATTCTTAATAATATATTAAATTCTTTATTCTATAAGGAAAAAAACGTCCATTGAGATTATATTCTAGAACAAAATTCAAAACAAAAAAGTTGGGTGATAAATTAAAGAAATTTTTTGTGTGGCCAGCCTATGTCAAATTCCTGCATCTGCAGCATTCACTTGCATTCCTGTGGTGTTCTTGATGAGGCATTGGAGGCATCTTGGTTGCAAGATAGTGAGTCGGCGATGCTAGAGTTTGTGTATATTCAAAGACATAGCGAGGGTCTTCATTAAACGAAAACTCTAATTGTACCCCAAACATTCTGGGTGGATAATGACGTTCTCCCTGCTGATCAACAACCACCCAACTCTTGAGATCCCAGCCGGGTATCACAAATTTGCCATGCTCTTTCAACTCAAACAACTTTGGCAGAACCGGTTTGGAGGGAAAGTAGCATTCTAACCCTCTAAATTTGAACTCCGACTTCCAACCTCTGTCATCGCCACAACCCTCCAACATACAAACCTTCACATATGACCTCTTATATTGCCAGCCATCTGCACCTGACTCGTTCCACAGCCAACATGCACACAAACATTGCTTTAGTTGACATATAAAAAAATCTCTACTTTTATGACCATTGCTTCTTGCGTCCGCCTTTGGAAGGGGTACTATCTCAAACAATTCAGTTGTCAAATCGAAAGCCAGGAGGTTGACAGGATCAAACACGCCTTCGACCCTCCAATACAGGAATTGGCCTACCTGTACAGGAAGAGAACAAAGTTCCTTCTCCCCCTTTTTTTGCTTAACCATGAACTCTCTCATCCTTTCATTAGATAGAAGACATTTAACTCGTCTCCACCTATTCGTCCTCAACGTATATATTTCTGCAAAAGGCTCCCTACTTGGTTGCCCCACCTCCCCGACAACAATTACCTTGTAATCATCGGAGAAGGAGTCGTACCCAAACCCCCAATAAAAGGGCACAGACCCTTTGGGGAGATGGAGTCGTTCGATGCAGTAGGATTCTTGAATAGCAGGGTTCCATAAGTATAAAGTCCTGCAGCAGGTTAATCCAACCATCAAACAAATCAAACCATTGCAGGAGCCGACGGGGTAGCTTTTCATGTGGAAGTTATGGTTTAACTTCTGGGCAGGCTTCCACAATGTCTGCATATAAATGTTGGGCCTGCACACATTGTCCACCTCGCTGGACTCGAACTTTAAAGTGTACAAGTTCTGAGGTGGTGTTGCTGGTACTGGCATAGCGTGGATATTTCTGGTTTTTGGGCGGCATAGCATGAATACTTGTAGCGAACCATGGTCGTTGGTGAGGTGGTGTTGTTGGTATATCCTCGCGAATTCCGCACTACAGATGAAAGAATTCCAATCTTTGCAAATCAATTTAAGTTGAATAAGATACTTGATGGGTAGTCGAACAAGGATTTCTTGCGTCAGGTCTAAATTCAACATTTTTTTTTTTCTGAGATATTTATTAAATAAATTTAGTTATGATGAATCTACCTATGATAATTTGTGAGACGGTTTATTTATAGTACTCCAATTAAATTCTACCTATACTAGGTATTTCTATTTCTATTTGCTTTATGGAAAGATTTCTTATCAGAAATTGAATTAGGAAGGAGAGATACACGTTGTGTTTGGAAAAATTCATACACGACCAATTATATCTCACCACGTGTATAACCATAATTAATTTACATGAGTTAGTATTAGGGTAAATTGGTAATTATACAAATGTAGTTAAGTTTTTAACTACATGTAGTTAGCATAATTTAGGAATATTTGTTATTTTGTTAAGATTTTATTATGTTTTACTAAGTTAATATTTTTAAAAAATATTTTGTTATTTTTTGTATTTAGTTTAATTTTCGGAAATATTAATTAGTAGTATTGTTGGAATTTTTTTTTGTAAATTAATATTCTAGAAAATAATGTTTTTTGTATTTAATTAATTTACACCTTTTTTGTATTTAATTAATTTACACTCTTTTTTTGTATTCTACTAACTAAAACAAAATTTAATAAAATACAAGATAAAAATATTCCATGTAATTTAATTAATTCGTAAAAACGCATAGAATATTTTATAACTAACTAAAATGATTTTTTTAAAATAATAATTTCAGAATATTAATTTTTTTTAATAACAATACCGATTTTATTTTTAAAAAAATCGAAAATAAAAATTATTATTACTTAAAAAATTATTATTATTGATTAATTACTAACTAAAATAAAAATTTAAAAAATAAATTCCAAAATATTAATTGATTCTACTCCATATTACAAAAATATTTATTTTACAAATAAAATCATTCAATTTTGTTAAGAGGATAAAATTTAAACAAAATAACAAAATTTCCTAAATTAACTACATGTTAACTAGACTTGTAAAATTACTAAAATATTCTAAAACTAACTAATGTGGTTTAAGTTGGGTTATCTATGTGGCGCGACGTCAGGGGCGAAGCCAGCCTTTGGGCTGTATGGGCTTTAGCCCTATAAGAATTTAGAAATAAATAAAATTTGGTGTTAATCTAAACATATTATTATAGTAGCACAAATGGTTGTGGAGATCGCATCTTAAGGTCATGTGTTCGTGTCTTTCTTTTAAGATTCATTATGACTAGTCATTATTAAAATCAAGATTGTTTAAATTTTAGACTAGGATATAAATTTCACGTTGATAAAAATTTATCAATATTACTTTTATATTTTTATATATGATGTCTTTCTTTTTCGAGATAAATATATATTTGACTTTGATTTTACATAGATAAATATATATTTGACTTTGATTTTACAGAAATACAAAAGTCGGGAAATTATATAATTATATAAAGGAATTCAGTTACAACTAACGATCTTAAAAAAACATATTGTTTTGTTTATGAAAGAGATGAATATTTTTTGGCAATTTCAAAATATTTAGTAATTAAAATATCTTTTAATTTGGGGAATGTGTTAATTATTTTTTTTGTAAAAGTACTCCTATTATATTAATTTTTTTTAGTTATTTTAATGGATGGTTGAACGTAAGAAGAGATTCTTGTCAATCGGAAACTACTTCTTTTCGAATAAATAAATATTTTAATTGTAGACGGAATTGAATACATTATCATTTTGACTAGTAATATAATATAGCTCATAATACCTGTTCCACGAAATTTTTTACCAAAAAAATTTTGTTTATATATATATAATATATTTTAATTTAATTCAGCCCTATATAGTTTCGAATCCTGGCTCCGTCCCTGCGCGACGTGATTGGTCGTGTATGGAGTTTTGAGTTTTTCATACTCAAAATCAGAACATACAAGAATACTTTCCTTCCCAGGAGTCTTGCTCAAGCTGCATACGAATATTATTTTTCTACAATAAAATAAGTGGGAAAAAAAGTGCGGAAAAATGGATCACTCATAATAACCTCGCTTGCATAATGTGAGAGACTCACTATCCGTCTTTACATTGGGACGGATAGCACGTATTCAATAAGAATTTGTGTTCGTATATTCACACCCAAAAAAAAGATTTAAACCACGAATCGGCTCAGCAATAGAGGTCGACCCAGTATAACCCGACTCACTAAACCCGATCCAAAGTATAATATAGGAGAGGACTAGAGGAGTAACTAACGGGCAATGATAGGATAGCAAACCCGCCATTAAAGCGCGACTTCAAGAGCTCCTTCTCTTCAGGTACAGAAACTTAATGTAAGTTGTTTAATTCTCTTTCTCAATCTCAATTTATGTAAATATTGCACTTGTCTACCCTACTGTATTAGCTCAATTACAAATTATCCAGTTTTTTCATTATAAAAAATTTATACTCCATCTTTTCGATTGAATTCTAATCATGATGTTAAATTGGGGATAATTTATCATTGATATCATCAATCGACGTTATATTCATCATGTTCACCTAAAATTGAGAAAATTTGATATAAATTGGGAAATAGGAGTAATTTTTCGGGTTTAGGGTTAGGGTTAGGGTTAGGGTTTTTGGTGTTCTGAGGGTAAAATTTAATCTTTTTTTGGATTTTGGTTAAAATGTTGTATTAGCATTGATGGGTTCTTGATTGTTTGATCATATAGTCTATCTAAAAGGTAGTTATCGGAACGATTTTGTTCAAGACCGTCTTGCACAAGAATATTTGATCGAATTGGGTTTTGATTATCTATCTGTTTGATTAATGATGTTGGTTTTTTTTTTGCTTAATTTAGGAAATGTTAGGAAAGTTTAAGAGTATAATTGAAATTGTCTTTACAGAGTTTAGCTCATTTCGTAACACTGAACAATAAACATTAGGGGACAGATAGGATACAAGTACCGTGAAGGAAAGGTGAAAATAAGACGTATTTATGGAGTACAATAGAGAACTTGAGGTCCAATGTGAACAATCCGTCGAAGTAGCGGAGATTAGAGCTTTTTTGTGTTTGTCTCCCACAGTTAACTAGCGATCATTGTGTGTACAAGAATTAAAGAGAAACTGTTGAAGTGTGAAGTTTTGTTTTGTTCTCAGTTTGGTGTTAGAAGATCGGAAGTGTGCCTCTGATACAAATCTTTCTAAAGGAACTTTCCAAGCACTAGCTCAGTAGTACCAAAACTAGTTGGAAATGTGACTCTGTAAATGAATATCCACCCCCTTTGCCGAAGGTGGGTATTTGGTGTCCAGTTAAGGTTTGAAGATGCTGATGTCAAGTCTAGGCGCTAGGGGGATTATAAAAGCTTAGTTTTGTAGTGATTTAGTAAGTGATGTTCCGTGTTTTTGTATTGATAAAACGGCAGATTTCTTCATTGCACAAGACACTAGTTACTCTTTTTGTGCATTTTGGCCCCCTTAGAGATGAATACAGATGTTTAGTTTCCATCCATCTGTAGCCTTTCATTTGAGAATCTTAACCTATTACAAGCTTGTAGGAAAAAGATTAAGGCTGAAGGCTCCCACTTTAGGCAGGTTTTGGGACATCGGATAAAGCAGGCAGAGTCCTCTTTTTCCCTATGTTACTCAGACTCGTTTAGAAGTACCCGACACGGGTACGTGTCCAAGTGTCGAACTCGGCTATTTTATTGAAAAATATGCACATTTTGGTCTAAAATGAGGTGTCCATGTGTCATACCCATGTCCGAGTTTCCAGTATCGGACACGGGTACGCGAGGAAATTAGAAGAGTCGGAGTAACATAGCATTTTTGCAATTCAAATAGTCCGTCTTTTATGAACATTGAAACTTGCGACGCATCTGCTGCCTGATGGCATTAATTTTTATTTCCTCACAGAATCCATTTTTATCGCATTAGGTAATTTATTTGGAAAACTGGCTTGGATGTGGAATAGTCCTGAATCTTCCTGTACACATTTAATATGGTGGTCTATCTGAAATCGACTTAGCTAGAACTGGACATTTGTGCTAGCACTCATCCCCTTTCCTTGCTGTTTTTCGTTAATGGAGATATTTTCTTCTCTGTGTAAAATGACTTACTATTTCTCGCTGCCTCTGTTTCTTGGCTGCATATGTATGTGAAATCTTATAGTAGAACATTTCACAGATAGTGTCATAGTGATGCTGATGTATCTCTTGCTTCCTGCCATACAAGATACAATAACTATTTTCTTTTCCCCTTATTGTGCAGTTGAGGAACCGATTCAGAGGCGTGCTTGCATATTTAAAGTGATCTTTGTGTGTTTGATTTTGCCCTTCGCGTAACTGTTTCAGTGTTGACAAACCCCAGTGTTACATCCTTATACTATTCCTGCATAATTGCTCAGTGACCAACTATGGAAATAGAGGAAGAGTTGGGAATACCCTCGGCTCACGAGGGCTCTACTGAACAATCTCAGTCAAATTCAAACGACTCACGTCATGTGGCTACAGTCAAGAACTTGCTTTTTCGTCGAATGCTAGTAGGTGTGAACGACGGACGTTTTTTCATTGGGAACTTCCACTGCATGGATAAGCAAGGAAACATAATTTTACAAGATGCTATGGAGTTCAGAAGTGTTAGACGGTCATCACCTTCACCAATGGAACAACGAGGCTTGGGTCTCATTCTCATCCCTTCAACTTGCCGAACAACTTGTCACGTCGATTGCTCAGTTGATGAACAATTGTCGTTGCTGTCGCTGCAGGATGCATAAGTAATCACGAATGATGTTTCGTGCATCACTTATATACATCAATTGTCTCACCGCTGTGTCGCTACATAACTGCATGTTGTCCCGAATAAACTAAAACTTCTTTGTTCCAAACCTGTTTCATGCTCTCCAGACTTCGACGATTGTCTCAAATCTCAATGTCTTGAACCTGATTTTTCAATCTACTTTGTTCCGAACTAGTTTCATACATGTTTTATTTCCGTTGAGTCTCCGCTGGGCGGTTGAAGCACCCTAAATGGCTAAATGTTGTAAAACGCCACCAACTTTCGTTGGATTGCTGCCGGTAGTGTATGTGTCGTATGACCACAAAATTCCATCCCGACTATACTACCTTAATGCGCAAATTTAGATGATCTTACCAATTTAAGTTCACAAATTCTTACCTACAATGGTCACGAGTCACTCAAAACCGATTCTAATAATGTTAAAACGAACAGGGTTTATGACTCATATGAGACTCCACAATCTTGTAACCATTACATATTTACGGTTCTCGCTCATTCACGACGAAATGGTTTGAGGTTTATACCTTAAGAAGTTCACCAAATTTATTTTTCCCTGAGTTTGTGAGAATCACGTATACTAAGGGGTTGTTTGGTTGCCTTCTAAAATTACGGGAATTGAAAAATCATGGGAAGTGAAAAAATGGAGTCTTGTTTGGTTGCGTAATTCATGGAAATTAGAACTTACTAGGAAACTCTAATTCCTACGTAACGTAGGAAGTCACTCACCTAGCCCCCTCTAGGTAAGTGGAAGTTCTCGCATAAATTAAAGTTCCTACATTCAACCAAACAACAATTACATAATTCACGTGATTTTTAAGTTCATATTAATTTAATATTCCCGGTAATTTTACCTTCTCATGCCAAACCAAACGACTCCTAAGATGATACTAGAATATAAATGGGACCAATCGACTTACAAATCGTTACCACAATTTAAGTAGACGACAATTTTGATTGAAACTTCACATGCTTGAATCTCTATTTACAAGATGCTTAGAAAATAAAATAAAATTGTCAATTCAAGTATTAAAGTTTATTTTTGGTAAAATTTGGAAACCTTAACGTGGCTTATAAAATAGACATAATAATATAATATTTCGTGAGCTGTTTATCGGATTTTATAAGAGGGTATCAATCGGAGTCAAATATCCCATTATCGATGACGTGTTTTTATAAGGAGATTTTTTAAAGTTTAGATACTTTAGGTGACTTACAAAATAGACATAATATTCCATGAGTTGTTTTACTTGTTTATCGAATTTTATAAGAGAGCAATAAACTCAATCGGAGTCAAATATTCCATTATCAGTGACGTGTTTTTATAAGAAGAATCCGTAAAATTGGGATACCTTAGCGTGACTTATAAAATAGACATTATATTCCATGAGCTGTTTATAAGTGAGGAATAAACTCAATCGGAGTTAAATATCTATCCCATTATCAATTACCTGTTTTTACAAGGAGATTATACGGAATAAGCTCTTGCCAATGATATCTATTTTCGTGTTTCGGCTTTATAATTATTTTATCTTAATATGGATTCCGTTTTGGTAATTATAATTAGATCTATGATGTATGTGATGATGATAAATTTCTTTATTTTTCAAAAATGATTCTACCATGCTTTTGCTATCTATATATCTTTATATTCATATTCTTTACAAGCCGTGTACTTCATCCTTTGGCTTAAAACAAAGAGGTGGTGAAAAAAAAAAAAGTGTATTTAATTTTGAGAGAATAATTATAGATTTAGGCCCCTTAACGGTTAAAAGTTAAAACGAAGAAAAACGATTGACACATACTATATATTACCACACAAATTTTTATTTTAAACATATATGATCCAAAAATGTATAGAAAATCTAAAATTTGACCTAAATTGAATCCGAATGACCCATTATTTTTTAGCTATAATACATCTCTTTAATTTAATTCGTCTTACTCTCCCTCTGTTTCATTAAATAGCTTATATTTATTTTATTTTCTGAGAAAAATTAAATTAAATTTAACTATTAAATGAATTTTGAAAGGTAAGCAAATAATGGACCGAGTAAGAAGTATACCTAAAAAATGTAAGACACTCATGTAAACACTAAGACGACAACTGTAACTATATAACACTTACTCTAAACGACAATTCTGACCATATAAACAAACAATAAGTCTTGTTGTTTGTGACGGATATATCCGTCATAAGTTGAAGACGGATAATATTCTCTTATAATATGACAAGTGGGAGGATAAGTGAGTATGCGTTATGCTATTTGTATTTTATGAGAGTGACACTATCCGTCTTTGACTTGTGATGTATAATGTCCTTCTTCAATGAGAATCTGTGATAAACAAACGTAATTGCTCATTCATATACGAGTTTTACTCATTCATACACTTTTTTTCATTACTTTTCCATTTTATGCCCTCTGCCTAAGAAAAGTTCTGCTCTCTAATTCTCTCCCCCACAAAAAAAAACCTTAAAACACACAACTATGGATGCTAGCTCTCGTATCGATCAGGTAATAATTCTAATCTCTACCTTTATCAATTATATTATATGAAATTAAAAAATTGATTTAGTACTAATTAAATTAGGGTTTCTTTAAATCGTTTTCAGTTTTAACCTAATTAAGGTATGTAGCAAGGTGTAATTAAAGGCCTTCTTTTCTTAACGAAAAAGCTTTATCCGAGGCGAGCAGTAGGAAATACAACATTTCTCGTCTCGCTAATGTTTGAAGGCATCTTACCAGTGATGGGTCTAAGATGTCAATAGCATATAATCCATAGTCATCATCAGGAACTACAATTTCAGAATTCTTGTCCAATTCCTCGGTATAACCTGTTCGTCAAAACACCAATTAACAAAATTTTCTAATCTGCATCGAAAAATATAAGAAAATTTTGAAATCATCCCGAATACACCCATCTGACCCATGGTATGTCCATGTTTCGGGTCTAACAAAATTTATGCGCGACAGGTCTAGACGCCGGGAGGGATAGTGGTTGGATGGCGGTGGCAGGGGTGGTGGTTGAGACGGTGGGGGAAATTGAAGGGATGGTTAAAATGAGAAGAAAACTGAAAAATGAGTGTTGAAGGTAAGAGGTAAAATGGGAAATATGTGTATGAATGAGTAAATCATGTATTTGAATGAGCAACGCCCTAAACAAATGATCATAGCAAAGTCAATCATCAATGGGTAAAAAGTTATTGTTCATGTTTCAATCCATTGTTATATTTTTCATTTTAAAAATGAATTTGATAAATAATTTGAACATTTACACTCAGTTTGTACAAATGGACTATACATCCAGATTTATATGAGTATCGCATATTTATTACAAATCTAATTGAGCTTATATGTAATTTTTCTTGAGCTTTAACAATTTTTTCTTTCCCTTTAAATTTTTAGCGTTAAAGTTAAAAATTTTGGGTTTTATATGTATTATTTTTGAGTTACAATTTTTTTTTATAGAGACGTTCAGTTTCTTTTCAATAAAACTCGTAAAATATATGCATAAGTTCAAATTCTTTGTTATAAAGCTCAAAATCTATATTACTAGATCGATGTATAAATCTGGTTGTATAATCCTCTAATTGCTCAGTTTATTTCACTTGTCATTTAGTAATTGATCTACTTATCAGTAGTTATTATTAAGTTAGATACAATGGTGGAGCTAGGATTAGAACTTGGCGCTTGCGAAATTTTTTAACGTAAGCAGACAGATTACATGTATAATGGTTAACTAAGTGAATTTGAAAACTTTTGAAAAATTGTAACTAAAACCTCTCGAAATTTCTCCCCGTTAGAAGTTCTACCACCGGCTACACATTAGTTGAGTTGAGCTCCTATATAAACGATGCTTCTTTAATCTACATACAACATAAGCCATCCGGTTCAGTAACGGAGGTAGGATATGTAGGATTAAGTAACAAGGACGACCCTCCATATTAGAGAATGAAAATTTCAAGACTCGTAGTTAAAACTTAATTTTTTTTTCCGAGCTACTTCTCTCATACCATTACACAATCTGCTTCGTTGAGTTCGATCAGGTTTAACTACTATATTATGTGCATTTTGGCCTTATTTATGAAAAAGAATTGAGTTTTTATAAAACTAGTTCTAGATAAAATTGGTCCTGTTTGGCCAAAATTTGTAAGACTCACCCTCACACCAGACAATTTTATTTTATAAGAGGTAAAAAAATCTAAAAGTTGGTATTTGGCGGTATTTTTTTGGATTTTGGCGCTCAAATAACTTAAGAGCAACCTGAAAAGAGAAACAAAGTAACAAATTGTTAGTTCTGTTTCTAGGTGTTTCTAGGAGTCAGTTTTAGAATTTCTGTTTAATAAAATTAGTTTTTAGTTTTTAGTTTTTTAAAAAATAGTGTTTGACCCAGCTTCTATTTCTTTGGTTGAAAAAACAGTTTAAAAGCAGGCAAAACACATACTATATACTAGTAGTAACTAATACTAACTTCGTACAATAGTAACAACAAGAGCAACGTTCTGCCTCGTTGGGATCAATTAACTAGCATAAATCATTTTTATTCTCGATTTAAATTTGAAGTTTTTATAAACGAGGGTTTGATTTTGATGTATTACAAAATAAGCATGAGAATAATAATAAGTATTAGGTCAAAATAATATCTTTGAATATTAATATAGTGAGAATCACGTGGCATTTTAAAGATAATTCAAAAGAAAAAATAGCTGCCACAAAGAAGTAGACCACAATTTCGATAGAAACTCTCACATGTATGTTATTTAGCTTATTTATACTCTCCACTCTCAATTCATTTTCTTACTATTTTTATTCATTCTAATTAAATTTCCCTTTTTTTCCCTCTATTTCCAATTACCCTTTTTTTATCAAACAATAATTAACATAATAATTAATTGCGATAATAAATAATAATAATAATAATAATAATAATAATAATAATAATAATAATAATATGGAAGGTGGAATTGAGAAAGTTGATGCATCAGCTTTCAGGCAGTGTATTGCTCTAGCATGGCAAAATCCTTACGTTCTTCGTTTAGCCTTTTCGGCCGGGATTGGCGGCCTCCTCTTTGGTTATGATACGGGTTAGTAGACATCGCTCTTTATTTACGTTCTCGATTTAAGTATATAAGCTTTGCACTTGGCTCAAAATGATGACAAAAATTGTAATTCACTTGTACATCTACAGTAGTAATGCAACATGTCACTAAATAACAATCAAAACTAGTTGGTTTAAGATAGTAATATACCCTAAATTCCTAAAATCGAATATTAAGAAACTAATTAGAGAATTACGAAGTAGTGTTTCATTAATTGTCGTAAATATTATAATTTGTAGTTTTATACATCATTTTCTGATGATATATATTCATAAGAATTTTTCTGTAATTAGCTTTTATCGTGTGATTTTAGAACACACGTTAAAAAAACAATAATACTTAATACTATATTATGAATAGAGATAACTTTTTTCCTCTAAACTTTTAAAATATTTCATTTTATCCATATTAACGTATAACTAACTAAAATACGTTTTACATAAAACATAAAAAAACAACCAAATAAGTACGATCAAGTGACATAAATTTAACTCATACGAAGTATAAGCTAGTGGTGCATGACCTTTTAATATTTTATCTTCGCCAATGGATACATTAAAACTCAAAATAATGTTAATATCACGACTTTTTTTATACATTTTATATTAGAGGTAAACGGAATCACTAGCTTATTAATAAAATTATACATATGCTTTGTATGATGGCAATTTATTTGTTAAAGGAAAATTCTTGTTATCTAAAAACAAATCCATTTAATCCAAATGTGTCCTTAAATCTTAAAAAGACAAGATAATAAATGAAAAAATTGAAAACGTAATGCTCAAGATAGTGATTTATTTGACGTATTTAAATCGTGGCATGTATGTATACACGCAGGAGTTATTTCTGGGGCCCTTTTATACATCAGAGATGATTTCAAAGCCGTCGATAGAGAGACCGTTTTACAGGTATGTCCAACGCCATCCCGACACTTCTTATGTAAAATCGTTTTACACTAAATATAATTGTAAAGTTGAATAATATTTACCTAAAAATTCTCGTAAAATAACTTCTGACAGTCTTTGTTTTCTATATATAACTAGTTTTATTCCCGTGCAAATTGCACGGATTTGTTGTTTAAAAAATTATAAACAAATTGTATTAATAATAGTTGCTCATTAATAATATGAATGTAGTTAGCGAGAGTATATTTAAGATGTACCAATAATATGAATGTAGTTATCGAGAGTTTCTAAAATATGGCAATAGGTAAAATAGATCAATAACTCCTCGGAAATTTCAAAGCATAACAAAAGTAGCAACATGCGAGAGAGAGAAAAAAGACATTAGGTTGTTACGTTGTACAATTAGAAGTATACTAGTGTTAAACCCGTGCAATTTGCACGGGTATATTTTTAGAAAAAAATATGGTGGATAATTAATATTACCGAATAGTGTCAATAATACGTGAATATTGTGCATTCAATTTCTATTATATTGATAATACGTTAAAATGCACATGCGATAATAATAATGATATTTATATATCCATTCTTTTATTGTTTTTTTTTTTAAATCGATATAGATGTTATTTCAAGGTTTATTTTGTACCGTTATGTTTATGATTTGATTTAGCAAAATATATAAATTTGTACACTATTATTGGTTGTTATATTAATATTATGTTATTTTATTAATATTATTGTTTTTAAATTTAGTATTGTCGCTTTTTTTTCGATTGCAAAAATGCACGGGTATATTTAACCGGTATATTTTTAAGAACCTTGATATAATATATCGATATATTGTGTATTGTAATTGTTTATTGAAATTTTTTAACTTTACTCAATTTTGTTTTTAAATTTAGTATTGTCACTTTTTTTCGATTGCAAAAATGCACCGGTATATTTAACGGGTTTACACTTGCCAGAAATTAAAATTTCATGTTTATGAATTTATATAAAAAATGTTACGTAATATTTCTTAAACTACGTTATCATGTATTTATTTAAAATTTCAGACGGTTATTTCTTAGGAAATTCATAAATGAAATTGCGGTTTATTCTAAAATTTTAATACCATAAACCGTTTTAATGTTAAAACAGTTGTGCAAATTATTAATTATCCACCGGTATATTCAATCCCGCTATTAACCATTACGTAAAATTTACGGTTTATTTTTGTAAAATCAAAATAGTTGCGCAAATGAATTACACAATTTTACACGAGTTTTTCGTAAAATTTCATGTTTACGAATTTATATAAAAAATGTTACGTAATATTTCTTAAACTACGATATCATGTATATATTTAGATTTTCAGGCGGTTATTTCCTAGGAAATTCATAAAAGAAATTGCGGGACCCACATGAGAGAATTAAAAAAATAATAATAATAATCACAAATGCATTGATGAGGTGGCGCGTCGAGGGCTTCTGAAATGATTCAGTAATTATATAGATAAGATAAGATTGTACTATAACTTCTCGAAAACTTCTTTATACACCACAATCTTTGTTCTATTAGACATGCTCTTTTCATTATCACAAATCAGAATTTTCAACCCCTTTTTACTCGTGACTCTTGAAATAACCACATAAAGTTGGCCGTGCGAAAACACCGGCCTTGGAAGACAAAGCCTAGTAACATGTGTGAAAGAGTATTAGAGTCTTTTGTTAATTTATTTTATAATGTGATAAGTAAAACCGTTCTACATGAGACTTATTCTTATTATAAGGAGACCATTTTATAGGTATGTCCAACAGTCCAATACCATGCGGACAATTTTTATATAAGACTTTTTTACATAAATATTATAGTAAAATCTAATGATATTTAATTACCTAAAAATCCCCATAAAATAACTTATGTTCATAGTCATTATTTTCCACAATATGAAAATTATAAATTTTTGTTATATTGTTTTATAATGTGGTATTGCAAAATCGTTTTACATAAACTTACACGTATAATATAATACGTGGTGGTGGCGGTATATGTATTAGTTTAATGTTTTTTTACGTATAAAGTCAAAACTAGACTTTTTTTTAATGAGGGGATTATCTTTGATTTTCCTTTGTTTTGTTTTATACTAGTGTTTTCTAAGTTTAGCTTCTACTATGTACTCCTAGAATAAAAAAAATAGTCTATTAATAAAAGTAATATATAAATGAAATTCGCATTTTCAAGTATTAGAATTTGTTGTGTGTATATATATATGCTTGTTACATCTTTCGAATTATAGCTAATCTCACGGACTGTAATTATATGAAACTTTTATTCTGAAAATATTTTTGGATTCTTATAGAACGATTATGATATTTGGTCTATTAAATTAAGTTTAGTTCAATTTAGTTCAAACTATTGCAGTTTGTAAAATCACGATTTAAAAAACTTATAAAAATAAATCCACAAAATATCATAGCATAATTGCATAAAATTGAAAAAGAATTAAATGTTAATCATCATTAATAACAAAATTGGTAAATGATATTCCTTGATTAATGACGAAAAAGATTGCAATAAGGAAAAGAACAAGCAAAATCTCAAAAGGTGACAACGATAGTTCAGTTTAACGCTTACTAAAACATAAAACTAGAATGTGTCATTACTACTCTAATTGAGAGTTTTACTATTCATTTTCAACCTAATTCACCACATTTTTCAAAACATATAAAACATTTTAATCGAAAAAATGATACAATGACTTAAACGGAAGAAGTACTATTAACGTATTTGATTACAAACCACTATCTTAATCGACTACTATCTCCGGCCAACGAGCCAATCTAGCTATACACAAAGAAAGTTTATAGCAAATTCAACATCTTCACATTAAGGACTTTCATCTCTTAAATACTTAAGTGATTAAGATACAAATAATCTAATTTCTGAATCTCGTGAATGAAAATTAAACATAGAAGATGCTTAAGTTATCTTTTCTCGAGGAGAATTGTTCCAATTGTTATACCAGAGATGTTTTAGCCTAATAATTAATAATAGTATAGTACAATGAACAATACAGTCAAGGTACAAAACCCTTACCTTCGTTCTTGTACTGTTCTTACAACTCATTTAACATTAAAAGGCTTATTTCGTTATTATCAGAAATACTCCTAATCAACCACCAAAACGACTTTATGAGTTACGACTAGGATTCGATCTAATTTTGAAAGAGAAAAAGTAGTTGTACTAAGAATAGACATAGCAATCAAACAATCAAGGGAGAATCTGTAGTGGATTTATCTTTAATTTGTTCCCTCTTTAAAACTACATACTTAAGTGAAACGTGGCCTTACTTTTAAGGGATGTACCCTTAGTTCATTTGTTTGGTTCTATTTGGACTCATTTTTATGCTTACATTAATTATTTGGCTTACAACTTTAAGGTAGTGACTATGGTCCAATTTCTACTTTTGGTCACCTTTATCAACCCCAAAATGTTTGGGAATGGTTATACTTATGGCCGTGTGTTATGGTCCTTTAAGTTAGGGACGGAACCCTCGACTTATCAATTTATTCGGTAGATTACTTTGCATTTATGTAGCCCATATCGGTTTAGGTATAAGATACTGACATGATGTTTTGGATAATCAGATGTTTTAAATTGAAAAAAACTAAAGTTATGTCGTTTTTTGGCTAAAATGGTGTTGAGTTAGATTGAATTTAACTGGACTAAACTTAAATTAATGAATTTTAAATATTATAGGGTTAAGGTTGACTTTTAAATTTCCGTGAAGTGAATAGAGTTAAGTTAAATTGAATAATGTAACTAAGTAAGTTGAAAATAGAGTTGTTCATGGGTCGTCTCGTCTATAGAACCTGGTCCATCGAATGAACCCACAAAATAAGTGGGTATGGACATGACATTTTAAGAAAATTACAAAGTCCTGAGACTCTTTACCCGCTAACCAGTCTTAACTCCACGAGTCAAAAATTTATGAGCATGAGTGCATGACCCATATCTGGCCTAAACCCGCTTTTGATCGCTTTTTGCTGAAATGAAGGAGTCACACTGATTTAGTTGACGATTTGAATTAACCTGGTCATGACCGAGAAATATAATTTGAAATTGACTTATATTTCATGGTGCATTGCTTTTGAAACCATCCGACCTAAAATGACCCAAATGATTGATTTGGGATAAACAAAACTTTTTTTTTGGTGACCCGAGCTGATCCAAAGTGACTCGAACAACCGATCTGAAAATGACGGTACGCAACGTGTTAAATCAACCTAAGTTTTTGAGCCGACCGATCAGTTACCTGAGACGAGAATTCGATGAGCTACGAGAGAAGATCATCGAAAATGCACTCGATACTAACATGTAGGCAAATGCACATAATTGCAGGAAAGTATTGTCAGCATGGCGCTTGCAGGAGCAATTGTAGGCGCAGCAGCAGGAGGGTGGTTAAGTGATCGTTCCGGACGGAAATTCACAATCTTATTAGCTGATTTTCTGTTCTTTGTTGGTTCAGTTATCATGTGTACTGCTCCTAACCCCGCTGCTCTTATTGTGGGACGAGTATTTGTCGGACTTGGCGTTGGAATGGCGTCTATGACATGTCCACTGTACATTTCCGAAACATCACCCTCAAATATTCGCGGCGCACTTGTTAGTACCAACGGTTTCCTGATCACTGGTGGACAGTTCTTGTCTTACCTTATTAACCTGGCTTTTACAAAGGTATACTTAAACAACTAAGCATAGCTGTCGAAACTCGTAAATGCAGTTAACTTCTGAAATTTGTTATCAGTCGGATTAATTTGTCTGATTTTGTAGGTGCCGGGTACTTGGAGATGGATGCTTGGCATTGCAGGAGTTCCTGCAATCTTACAGTTTGTATTAATGTTACTTCTTCCGGAGTCACCTCGTTGGTTGTATCGAAAGGTAACCTGTACACACAGAACAGTATATTATATTATTCTCTACGATATATTCCATGTACCATATTCCTTATCACGAGGTCACATGTAACAGGGCAAGGAAGAGGAAGCCAAGTCCATCATACGGAAGATCTATCCAGGCGAGGAAGCTGAAGATGAAATCGCGTCACTGAAAGAATCCATTGACAAAGAACTAAGCGAAAATGACGAGACAAAAGTTCAATGTGTAGAGCTGCTGAAAACAAAAACAGTCAGAAGAGGACTCATCGCGGGTGTTGGGCTCCAAGTTTTCCAACAATTCCTTGGCATTAACACGGTCATGTATTACAGCCCGACAATTTTCCAATTAGCAGGCTACGCATCAAACCAGACCGCTCTTCTACTCTCGCTTGTGACAGCCGGGCTTAATGCCATCGGATCAATTGCCAGCATTTACTTCACTGATAAAACAGGAAGGAAAAAGCTGTTGATTTTCAGCATTTCTGGTGTTATTATGTCTCTTGCAGTTTTGACTGTTGTTTTCCATGAGGCTACTACTCATACTCCTCCCGTTAGTCTCACCGAGACGGACCGTTTTGGTGGCGCTACATGCACTGATTTTGTTGATGCTGGTGCTGGAGCTGCTTGGGATTGTACAAAGTGCCTGAAGAAAGAATCCTGTGGGTTCTGTTCATCACCTACTAATAAGGTACTCCCTCCGTCTCCCTCTCTATCATCTATTTACCCTTTTCTACCCACGAGCACTTTTATCAACTGGTAACAGGTTGTTCTAGCTTAACCAGAGGTCTCGTCTTCGAACCCATGGAATGCAGCAGTGGTAAAACTCACGAGGCCCTATTGGTCAATTGGTCCTACCCGGTTCTTAATCCGGACTAAACCGGATGGTCTGGACCATCCGTTTTCCTTATTTTGGTGTCTAAGTCATTTCTTTACATTATTACTGTAATGTTGCAGTTATTGCCTGGGGCATGCCTAGTAGCGAACACCACAGTCGGAAACATATGCAAAGCCGAGGGTGGGAGACAATGGTACACAAGGGGATGCCCAAGTAAAAATGGATGGTTAGCCTTAATTGGTTTAGCTCTTTACATCATCTTCTTCTCTCCCGGTATGGGAACGGTTCCGTGGGTCATAAACTCGGAAATCTACCCTCTAAGATACCGAGGGGTGTGTGGAGGTATAGCCGCGACTTCAAATTGGATATCGAATTTGATTGTGGCTCAATCATTCTTGTCCGTCGCTCAAGCTATTGGGACTGCTTACACTTTCATGATATTTGGCATTGTCGCGGTTTTTGCCCTTTTCTTTGTCATCATTTACGTGCCTGAAACGAAAGGACTACCTATGGAAGACATTGAGAAGATGTTGGAAAAGAGGACTTTGCACCTCAAGTTCTGGGACAGGAATGGCAATAAGGAGACGATTGATTCGCCCACAAAAGCATGATTTAACGTTGTATGTAGCTATTGTAGTACATGTAATTCAGTAAAGAGACAGCCATATGATTATGTCTTCCATTTATCGTGTAAAACCGTAATACCTCATTTATCGGTACTAACAAATGAGTGTTTAACCAAGCAAATAATCGTTCTACGCTATAAAACGGTCTATTTTATGTAAACCATACCTCCGGGCAGTAGATGATTCTTCCCCTCGTCTAGTTTTGGCCCCGCCATAAACGGACCATTTAAACGTAGATCCCGCTCTTCAAGTGCAAGCTTCCTGGCACTGCAAAGTGCAAATGCAGCTGAACCACGAAAAATGACTCCGCGTTTCAATCCGGTTGTGTTTCTGACACTAGAAAATCTACACCTCAAGTTTGTACAGTTTCGGGTTCTTATCTTTGATTGAACTATTCTCAAGTTCAATGGATACTTGATCCGAATCTGTAATAGGGAAGCATTTAGCACTCGTCACAGGAAAAAAAACGGAAATCCAACCTAAACTATAAGAACGGTCTTGTGATTCGTGAACAATCGAAAAAACACAATTATCACAAAAAGGACAAAGTGCACAGAACGCAGAAGCATGAACTACAAGCAGCAATCTAGCCGAAAATGCATACTTGCCGAATTGTAATACAGAATGCAGTATAGATGCAATTGTAGCTTCTGTTCAAATTATTATTATCACTGTAACCATATCAAATCACCGGGGACTACCGCAGTAAAAAAATACAGTAATGGTTGAGAAAACATTACGTCTCTGCAACAGTAAAGGATTTTACCATTATTTAGGAATTGTTATAACCCAGCAATATCAATGCAGCACACAATCAAAAAGAATGAGTAGGTAGTCAGACTTATAACTTGGAGGGAACCCGAAGAGGATCCGATGCAGTCATAACATGTGAACGAGTAATCATCCCAACTGATTGACAACCACTCAATGTCATGGCAAGCTCGAACTCATCACGGAGCATTTGTAGCATCTTTTTCACACCATTCTCTCCGTCAACAGCCAGTGCAAATAGAACTGGTCTCCCAACCTAGATATCAAGAGAAACCCGATCAAGAAATTCATAAATGCGCAGAAGTGTTTGTAACGTAAATACAAGAAATATCATTGTTCAAAAGTGGCCAACACTCAAATACAATGTGTTTATCGGAGTGAATTTACTTACAAATACTGCGGATGCTCCTAGAGCTAATGCTTTGAAAACATCTGTGCCGCGGCGTACACCACCATCCAAGAAAACAGGTATTCTCCCTTTGACAGCTTCCACGACCTGTAAATCACATAAAAGAAGGGATTTCATAGTGTCACACTGTCACGTCTTTTACGTGAAGCTACAGGCATAACCTGCAGTCCAAATCTTACCTCTTCCAGAGCCATTATAGTTGCTGGGACATAATCAAGTTGCCGGGCTCCATGGTTGGACACAATGATTCCTGCAACACCTGATTGGACTGCTAACCGTGCTGTAGATAAGGACAGATGCATATAGGAAATGTCATATATACAGGATTACAGGCCACGTCATTAGTTAGAATTATGCTATGTGGCACTTACCATCCTCAGCAGTGACCACTCCTTTCAGTAAAATGGGCAATTTGGTGATGGTTTTCAGCCACTGCAGATCCTATCAGAGGAGCCAAATAAACAGTGTTTATGCATCTACATTTTATGTTTTAAACAACAGTGATAGAGCCTTAATCCCAAATGGTTTGGGATCGGCTAACATAAATCATCGGCTGATACGACGACATTATCCCAATTGCATCAAGGGTTCTCACAAATAGCAGCAGGGTCGAGTTTTTTTTATTTTATTTTTGCAAGAAAAGTATACCCTCCATTTTATTCATCCTTTTAGGGAATAAAACTTGGGAATTGTTACAAAAGAGAAAACACACCAAAAACCAAAATACTCCAACTAAGCTCTAAACTTATTTGAAGCATTGGGGACAGTTTGGTACAAAACAGCTTGGCTCTTAGTAAGTATGCGAATACGGGTAATCCTTTGAAGACTCTTTAACACCTGTCGGGTATTCTTTCTTCGCTCCTAAAGACTCTTCGATTCCTCTCATCCCAAATGGCGTATGTGGCTACTCCTAGACTACATCAAAACCAAGAGTTTTTCAAATGCCGCCTCCTGTTATGCTTGGAAATCCAGCAAATTTGCAAATAGTACAGCATTGAACACGCCACCAGTAAGTTTACCGAAATTCAGTGGGATCCCTAGGTACCTAAAAAGGAAACATCCCTCAGAATAACCAGTATCCCGAATCATACATTGCTTGACAACCTCGCTCACTCCCCCAAAATAAATGTTTGACTTGTCTGGATTAGCAAACAAACCTGACCTCTTAGCAAAACTATCCAAAACAGAAGACACAGGGCAGCAACTGAAGCCTTATCTCCCCGAGTAAAAATCATAAGATCGTTAGCAAAGATTAAGTGATTCAAGTTCAGTTTCCTGCACTTGGGATGATAAGAAACTTTCTTGCTCTGATTCATTTTCCTAACGAGTCTAGACAGTATCCCCCATACCAAGAACAAAAAGATAAGGAAAAGCGGATCCGCTTGCCTTCGTCCACTTTTACCGGGAAAGAAATAAGTCATTGACTGACCCATTAACTTTGACAGAGAACCAAGTGCTTGCCAGTTGCCACAGAGCCCATAATCTAACCAATAAAGATCTTCGGAAACCCAAGGATCTTCATCATATTCTCAATAAATCTCACTGGAGAGAATCAAAAGCTTTAGGAATATCTACTTTAATCAAACATCGAGGGGAAAAAAATCCCAACGTGACTGAATGAAATAAGTTGTTTGGATGTGCACAGCATTACCCCCATGTCAACATCACAAATAAGCTGTGAGAAACAATAATCCTTAATCCCAACGTGATTTAAGGTCTGTTCACATGAATTATCACTTGAAAAAAAGCGCAATAAACAGTCACCAGACATTATGTGCTTCAAATAATGATAAAAAAATGTTGCATGCTAGACTCCCTAGTCCCTCCTTAGTCCTTACCTTCCAGTTCAACGACCGATCAAGCTGTGAAGAAGCATATGATGCCAGTCCAGAGTCCTCTGTCTGCAAGTTCAGAGAAAGAAACGCGGTTTTATGGTGAAAGAAGCATTTCTATAGTAGCGCTTTTTCTGAAAAAAATCCTTCACAGCTCACCTGAACCATTTTACCAAGATCCAGTCCCTCAAAGTTCTTCAAAGTCAAGTGTGATGGGAGAACAAATCTGCATGGTATGTACAGTATAACGTCTGTACCATGTAGCATTACGCTGAAAAAAACAAGATAGTGAAAATAAACCTGTTCTTGATGTCAGCCTCCCTTCTACCTAGCCTTGGTGTATCAACTGTGAGAACGATAGCTTTAAAACCAGCTCTCTCAGCTCTTTTAACAAGCTGTGCAACCAAGTTCCGGTCTTTGAAAACCTGAACGATGACAGTTTAACGTCGCCTATGATTGGAAAGAAATGAAGGAATAGTTTGGACATAATCATAACCGTCTTGGCACTAGTCCCTACGAATGCTTTTATTGATCATTTTTCCTGTTTTTCCTCTATTAACTTGGTTAATTAATACTCCGTAAACCTAATACGTAGTTGTAACTACTTATATGTAGTTTCAGGCTAGAAGTCCGTAAAGCAGTGGACTACAGAGCAAGCCACAGATCACAAAAGCACGCCGCACAGACTATCTTCAAGTTCTTCCCATTTTTCAAAATCTCCTTCATATATTTTGAAAAGTGGGAAGAACACAGTGAAACGGAGAATAGTATACATGCAATATTACCAACAATCAGCAGCATTGGTTTGATTTACATTTTCAAATCTTTGCTACACCGTAAACTGATGATGGATACAATATTTTTAACTACCTTTAACTAAATGAAAAGCCAACTAATATTCGAAATCGTTAATCTGAGAAGCAGCATGAATATTTGCCTTTACTACGAGAAATTATTCAATTCGGTCAACATTTAACAGTAAAGAACAAGCACAAAAAAAACTGGAACTTTAAACACAATTGTTTGCTTTTACTCACATAAAGCTGGAAAAAGCGGATACCATGTCCTGTAGAGGCAACTTCTTCCACACTAGATGTAGCCAACGTAGAAAGAGTCTGAATCAATCAATCGCAATTATGAAATCAAAGGACATTCAGCAAAGATTCACAAAATAAAGAGTGAAATTAAGGAAGTAGTGTAGATGAAGATCAGAAGATGAATGAGAGTCCACACCATAATTGTATCAGCTGCAGATGCTGCCCTTGCTGTTGCACATTCTCCTGCAAGAAAGTATGTTAACACTCAGGACTCGAGACTCGAGAGGAAAACAAAAAACAAAAAACAAACAGATGAAGAACAAAGAAAACGAAAAAAAAAAGAACTACAAAAACAATAATGTACCTTCTGGATGAGCCATTTTTTGCATAGCTGATGGAGCAATCATAATAGGCATGGAGATCTTAAAACCCAAGACCGTCGTTGAAATATCAATATCACTTACATCAATAAGAACTCGAGGTCGAAACCTATAATGCAGTAGAAGGATTACGAACAGACAGTGCAAAAGATAAAGATAATCTGATAGTCACAATATATCTGTCACTCTGTCAGTAAATTAGAGAGGCTCGCTCAATGCACGGCGAAACTAAATGTCTCAGATGTCTAGGAAAGTTTAATTTCTCACTACAGGTATTGCAAGTAGGAGGAATGGAGAAGTGGAGCTGTTTCCCGTCTTTCAAATTCAATTCCGCTTAACCCCATCCCAAAGCGGTCGTGGCGCCCAGTACAGATACCAGAAAGTTAGAGTACACATGCTGATGCTAGTTAAAGGCATGCCTATACTGAGCCGCTTTCAAAAAACGCTTAAGGCGCCTCTTCTCAGAAAACGATTCTGGTTTTGCAAGAAGAGAAGATTTAATTTTAAGTATTTAATCTTGCCAAAAAAATGGCAAGGGAAGGCTTGCCCCCATTGTGGTGGGGCCCTTCCCCGGACCGTCTCCCAGCGGGGATGCCATCGTGCACCGGGCTGCCCTTTTATTTAATTTGGACAAAATGTCCATCCCTCTCCTAGCAAGCAAAACGAACATGCGGCTTGGAGTTTATGTCAATTGAGAAGTAGGAACATTGAGCTTACAGCTTCTGCACTACTGAAAAAGAAAAGCGGACAGGAGGACAGTTCACAAAACATCAGAGATAATCAGATCAACAGAAAAAGTAAAGAGACGTACAAAATTCTTGAAAAGGCGTTTCTGTTCTCCTTTAGAGTCCATTCATCTTCAGCTCCAGATGCGTAATAGTCATATATCATCTTTGGCAGTGTCTCTTTAGCAAGCTTTTCATACTCGGAAACATTGGTTATCTCCATCTTCCTCAATCTGACAGAGTCTAATATGCTCTACACTCTAGAGTATATGGAGTACAGTATCGTTTAACTGAAACACAAGATTATGTTCAGAATCAGTCAGACCTAATATATGCATGATCATTAATTCATCATGTTACTTCGACTCTTCATTTTAGGGAATGCTCATGATTGACAAGTCATTCAAGGAAACGGGTTATGGAATTCGTACGTGACCCTTGTCAATCTTACATTTCTCTTAGGAAAATCAGAAAAAGAGGCCGACTCACATGACTGGTGTAACTTGTAAGAACTATGAAGCGGACACAGTATGATTTTGTACGATTTTAGGCTACACGTCTCAGACTTTCTCAATGTTTGCAAACCAAATATGCCGGACTACAATCATATCAATCCGCGACACTCACATATATGGAACCAAGAGCCCCGGACTTGGGGGTTCCATTATCACCAGCGACATAGTACCCCGCTCATTTGAACCAAAAAAAATGTGCGACACTCACATGTACGGAATAACACTACATATGTTTAAAAGTGGACTCCTTCAAGGGGCCGAGGCCGACACAGCTATTTTGCCTACTACAAATTCTCATCTAAGACGGACCAAATAATGACTCATTTGCATAAATAGGACAAACATTTGCTCTTCACATACATTTTCATTTTTGTCTTATTCGACTCGTCTTAACTTAAAGATGGATATATCCGACTTATTATTTACCTACCCCGTACAAGAAGGCAAACTGCTCATCTAAATTCCTATGTCACAACATTTACAGGATAAATCGACATGGTAAAGTTAAAACTTAAACGTAATCGATCTACTTAATTACCACCTCTCATAAACAGTATGATCTGACAAATTTTAACACAATTCTAAACATTAAATTACAGTAGACTTTTTAACAATAATCTTTTCAAATGATTACTTATGCAACCCAGAAACAGTAGAAGAATAACACAAATTATCAAATAAAACCGTCTTTTGTCTTGTGAGAGTCGATAAGTGAGGGTCGTTATATATAAAAGGACCGTCTAAAGATGTAACACGGTTTTACACCATAACTATTGGACGGAAAATCAAATTATAAAAAAAACGGTTTTACACAATAACTATTGCACGGAAAATCAAATTAAAAAAAAAGGGGGATCACTGGATCATCTATTAAATTGGGTCAACCCCAAATTAAATTAAAAACGACTTTAAATTATACGAGTAATTAATAAATTAAAAACAAAAATAAATCAGCAAAATGATTGAGCTAACCTTGATTAGCAAACGGTGCAGTTTAATGTATGCTGAATTCGTGAAACTCTGTACCAGAGTAGACAGAGTTTACAATTATGTTAATCGTCATTAAGTTAAAGTTAACCATGGTCGATTAATTTCACTTCCGTTCAATTCCGTTTTGGTTAGTCGGTTTAGGTGATCTTAGACCAGGTTGAGAGACCCTCTCGATTAATTAATTTAATTATAATTATAATGAAAAAATTAAATTAAACTTATGCCTCTTCGTTTTATTTTATTAATTGTTTTAGTATGTTGTACATAAATTAATTAGGAAAATGTTAGTCTTATTAGTATATACTCCATGAAGATGTAATTATTGATCTTTGAAAATATAAAATAAGTATTTTTCACTCATCTAGTTGTTTAAACTAAAGATCTTTTTTTTTTTCTTAACACGATTTTGAATATGAAATGGGGGAGCGATAAAATGTATAAACAAATGTAATCTTTGTTTGAGAGCGACTACGATGTGTTTTAGTTTTACTCTAATGTTATGAGGCGTAATAATTATTTATTTTGGACACCCGAATTTGACCAAAATCTAAACTAACCTAAACATAGTCAAGTCGGTTGGAATGTTTATTGTCGAAAACTGGCTGAAATTCCCAAATAACTTGAAAACAACCCACCAGAAAATGACATGAACCTTAAATAACCCAAACCCGGCTCCACCCAAGTTATTGCAAACTCGAACAACCCAAACCCGAATTGACCAACCAAACCCTACCCGATTAACTCGTTTAATATTTCTAGTTGGTGGAAGATTTTAGAGGGGGTATTTTGGTAAAATATTACTTGGTTTTACAATATCAATGAATGAATGAATGAATGGTTTGGTTATTCTCATAAACTAGTTTTATACCCGTGCAAATTGCACGGGTTTATTGTTTAAAAAATTATAAACAAATTGTATTAATAATAGTTGCTCATTAATAGAAGTATCTATCAAGTATATTTAAGATGTACCAATAATATGAATGTAGTTAGCGAAAGTTTCTAAAATATAGCAATAAGTAAAATAGATCAATAACTTCTCGGAAATTTCAAAGCATAACAAAAGTAACAAAATGCGAGAGAGAAAAAAACATTATGTTGTTACGATGTACAATCAGAAGTATATTGTACTATAACTTCTCGAAAACTTCTTTATACACCACATTCTTTGTTCATTAGACATGCACTTTTCATTATCACAAATTAGAATTTTCAACCCGTTTTTACTCGTGACTCTTGAAATAGCCACATAAAGTTGGCCGTGCGAAAACACCGGCCTTGGAAGATAAAGCCCAACATGTGCTAGAGACTGCGCTTGGCTTTTATTTATTGTCATTGCAAAACACACCGCCACAGGAAATTGTCTTCTGTCAAATTGTATCGGGAATTTACTGGAGTCAGAATGAAGGAGAAAGTGTAATGCGGGCAATATGCACTTTATCGCCCTTATGGCTGCCAGATACAACTGTTGCTCGAATCACATGTGATCCCAAGTCGGTCATCAGTTGAGTGCCGTTGCACAAACCCCGAGATTGGTCGATGTTTCGAAGAAGCATAACTATAGCACTTACCTTCAGCTTTAATTCATGATTTGGAAGACCAGAACACTTAATAGAGTTAAGAAATTATGTGGAATACAAATCACGCACCCCAATATTGCTTTCGTCTTTACTAACCTCATCTGAGCTAAAGTAGATTTTCTCTGCTCCGTCTATTTTGTTCTGTCGTGAACTTGGAAATTTTGTAGATATTTCCTTCTTGCATCAATGGTTTGAAAATCCGCACGAGTGTCCTTGCTACCGTAGCTTGAATTAACTCGCCCTAAATGCATTTAAAGATAGTTAAATTATATGGTGTATACGAAAATACTGCAAATAAAACATAGATTTACCTCGCTGTCGATCAGAATGAGCTCCATTCCGTAAATCATCCTTTTTTAGCATCCTTTTCATCTAACTCTCTTACCCATTTTCTAATAACACGACACGTGATTTCGTAGTTCCTTTGATATGCTAGAATTTCTTTTATTTTTGTTGGTTGCATTATTGTTGACATCTTTCACAAAGAGTTGATGTGTTTGTATTTTTTTGTAGAAATATATATATGAATAATAAGTGAAATAGTGATTCCGATCTTATTGCCTGTAAAGTATAAACTGTTTATTTGGTGTGGTAGTGGGGAGTTATTTTACGGCAGCTAAATGGTGGTGGTTTTTATAGTAACTGCCGAAATATGTGCACATGTTTTGAGGGTGGAATAATGGTTTCATCAGAATTTGCAGAAGTCCAACATGAAGTGGATCTCGAATTGGGCCAAAGTTTTTGTAGTAGACTGAATTTATATTATATTTGTTGACACCGCGCCATAAATTTTACTTGTTGTAGTAGAAAATATTCGGTAGCCTATTATTGCCGCAATACGTTTGCGTGTCGGTTAATAGTTGTTGCCGTATTTTTTGCTCAAAGTAGTCTATCATCGATGATGATTGACTCTCTGTCTAGATCTGAGAGGATATTTACTACATTATAATATTTTATATATTATTTATAATTTATCTTTTGATTCTCGTATATTTTTACATTTTGTAATTTTCATAATTTTTCGTTACCTCGCTGTCAATGTATTTATTTTTTATCTGTTATTTTCGTTTGTTCGTCAATATTGTGTTTAGAATAAAAAATGAATTGTTTTCGTGTTTCGTTTTTTAAAATCTGATGTCTGTTTATTCGTCAGATATTTTGTTGTCGTTTTTAAATATCTGACTCTGTTTATTCGTCAGATATTTCTTTTAGCCATTTTTATACTAAACCTTTATTATTTCTTTTTAAACCATGTCGAATTATATGTTTCGACTATATTCGAATATAATTAAAGAATGTATAAATGTAAAATCCTTTAGTAAAAATATTATAAATTAGTGTTGTTTTATCATTTTATTAGTTGACTACTGTTAAATAATTTAGTGTATAATTTTATGTAATTAATTTAAATATTGAAGTATATGAAAATGTAATTTATTTGGCCTGGTTTTAATAATGACACATATAAGATGTAATTTATTTGGCCTTATTGTATAATCATATATATTATATTAAAGCAAATACCAACTACCCTATACGTCGCCACGTGTCATACCTCATTCGAACGCCACGTGTCACACCTTATTCGAACGTCACGTGTCATTTTCTGGTGTATTAATGCGATATATTATTGACGAAATAAATGGAGCATTAATATTTTAGTCTTAAATTTAATCATATTACATACGAATTCCGAAATTCTTATATTTAATTCTTCAGTTTCCAAAATCCATGCCTTAACAATTATATTAATTGTCTAATATAAATGACGTAAATGATATGCTATATATTTACTTATTTTTTTCTCAAATGTACCGATTCCGAAATTCATACTTTTTTATTACCAATACTGAAATTCATGCCAAATTTAAATATTTTTTCCTCAAATAACTCCATTTATAAATAACTTTTTCATCAAATAACTCAATTATATCACATGTCAAACTTAAATAACTCAACTATATACGAAATTCATGCCAAATTTAAATATTTTTTAAAATTTTATTGTATTTATCTGCTCTTATGCGACTATACCACTAAATGTGAAATGGATTGTTCATAACACCAAATATCTAGGGTATATACAAAAATTATTATATATAATAGATCTGATATAAATGTGGTGGAATTTACCTTTGATAGTAGATTGTTAGCGTGATTTTAGGAGTAAATTATCGCCTGATTATGCCATTTACAGTATTGTCATAACTAAAATCCTGCAATTTAAGATTCAAGTAACTTTAACAACAATATAATATCAAATAACATAAAATAAAGGTAGCTTATTTTAGATAATGTAATTAAATCATTCCTAAATTGATAAATTTTAAGATGTCATAACTCATAACTCATAACCAATTATTGAATGTAGTCAAACATGAGCAATCAATATACATTTTTGGAAAAGATTTTGTATCGTAACACCATATATAATATTAACCCCTAATAATATTCACTTAAACAATTGGTGCTGGTCTTCTAATCGGATTTGAGTTTAAGGTTTCTCATATATAAATAATGCTTTTCTTTTTTTCTTAGTTTGTCTATCGTTCATATACTTGCTCTGCATGATATTGTTTGATATGTTTGTGTATTTATTTATGTTTTGATGGTGTTATTTGTCGAAACGCCATCATTCACAATAACAACTTTGTGAATGTATCATATTTTGTTTATATATATATATATGATACTTATCAGTGGGTTGACTCATTTGGTGTTGTGTCTGATTCCGATTTGTTTTGTTGAGTCATTTTGGCTCCTTTAGATCGGACCAATTCGAGCCGGTTTATTTCACGACAAGGAATTAGGAGTGATTTTATATGTTAATTTTGTAAAAAACTTTTTCTAAATTAGGGTTGGTAATTGATTTTCTATTTTTATATAAATAATGCCAATTGTGCTAAATTACTTATTTTAAGTCATTTTAGGTCCATTTACATTAATTATAAATAATACCAACTATCATTAATTTGCGAAGTTCCTATATAAAAGTTGAAGAGTTACGAGAATCTGAGGAATGGATGAAGAAGGTTGGAGAAGGTACAATAGAAGGAATTAGTAGGAAAAATGCAATTTACATTCTGAATTTGAAAGATAATGAGTATAAGGTGTCGGGGAAAAGAACTTTATCCAATTTAATTTTATTGTTCAATATTCCATTTTAAATATCTCAAATTAACTATGTTGCATGGACAAATGATTTACAATATTGACAGTCAAGTGTTGACATTTTAAAAAGGTCTACTGGTGGTTCTAGCGGTAGTCGGTCAGTGATGGCGAACGCTGCTTCCTAACGTCTAGGCCATGGTGGATGGAAGAAAAAATGGGAGTGGAGGTAGAGAACTGAGTTACTGAGAGGATAACAAACAAGAGCAGATGAGACAGATAGATAAAATGATAAAAAAAATGTAAAACAATGAGTAAAATTAATTATTTATTGCGTAAATAAAAATGTTAATGAAATGTACAATAACTAGGTTCTAACCCGTGAAATTCGCGGGTCTGTATTTTAAATCTTAGTTGAATATAGTTAATAATATTGGAGATAAGCAAATTAATTATTTATTGTGACCTGTTTTTAACTTTAGATGAATACCGTAATTAATAATATCAAAGAAAGCTGATTAATTATATACATATAAATAAATTTTGAATTATTTATGACACATGTCGGTATGACGGTATACATGAGCTATCATATAGTTATTCATTAGGATGATCGAGACTTACAATAGAATTCTAATTACAAGATTAGGAGCAAAGCCCGTAATAAAAATCGCGGAAACACAGTGGGTCGGTCGGTCGACCTACTTTTTGGGTCGGTCGACCTCCTAATGACCTAATAACTTAAATGGGCTTTGCGGAAACTTCTGGGTCTGTGCTGTGGTCGGTCGACCTACTTTGTTGGTCGGTCGACCTGATTGTCGGGACTGCAGCGCGCGTCGATCTTAAAACAGCTGCCATTTCTTCGTTACTCATCGTAATCAAGCGATTCTTGCGGCGTTGGAAAGCTAAGAGGATAAGCTTTCACCTCCAACTGGAATCACTCCATTATCAGCTCTAGAACTCGAGATATAGCCATTTGAAACAGGCTGCAATGTCGTTGATCGATTCTTTGCTTGTTAAAGCTATCTTTAGGCCTTGAAATATGCGCTAGGCTTCGTTCCTTCTTGTCCTTAGTCATAAAAAGTCCCGAGGGCATAAATTTGGTATAAAATCGTCCCTTTTCCGCATAAATCTGCAAAAGAGCATAAAAATACAAAAGTAGACAATTGTTGGGAAATAAAGACTAAAACATAGTAAATGAGCGACAAAATGCGTGTAAAAATAGATGTAAAACATCATAAAATAGGCACGCATCAAATTCCCCAAACCAAACCTTGCTTGCCCTCAAGCAAGAAATAGACTCGATCTTAACTAATGGAACGATTTCAATCTCAGAGCGAAATTTACATGTAAGCATTTAAATCATGCAAACGAGTTATGGTGTTGTCAGACTTGCAAAAATAAAGACTATAGAGACTTTATACCATGGATTCTCGCGGTACGCTCGAGACACTCATGAAGCAAAGGGTGAGTATATGTAAAAGATAGAAAGAAGTATATTGTAATGACACTCACCTAACTGCGACCCATGGAAACATGCCTGCAATCTAACATGAACAAGAATTCTACAACTATGTGTAACAAACTCATTAAGTGACTTGGATACATGCAATTGGGGTTATGAAAGATATGTGAGGTAAAAGGTAAAAGTGGTTAAGATGTTTTTGGAATTGTGGGGTTAGTAGCCAAGCTAGTAAAACTGGTTCCCAACAACATATTTCACAACTTTTGATATTAAGAAAGTGCTCTTTTGTAGCACAACTCTCACATTAAATATAAGAAAGGACTCCCAAATATTTTGAATGAGGTACGGGAGTGATAACACATAAAAGAAAGGGATTTCAGAACGAACTTTGAATTTTGGTGCTGTCAGGTGGTCGGCCGACCCATGAATGAGGTCGGTCGACTTCTTTCCTGTACGTTTTGACTTTTTTTTTTTTTCGTTTTTCTTTTCTTTCTTTTCCTTTTCTGGATTTTTCTGTTCTTTTTCTTTTCTTTCTTTCTTTCTTTCTTTTCTCTTTTTGCTCAAGATAGCATACAAACCAAGATGCCTCAAAAAAATAAGCCAAAGACCACAAATACTAGCTTGGAAGGGCATGCTAAGTATGGGATGTAGTTTTGGAGGAATAAAAAGGCAAATTTGGCTATGTGAAGCTTATGGGTAAATATGAGAAAAGGGATCCCAAATGCACGTATCAAGACTCACAAAACGAGATAGTAAAACAAGTATATAGCAATTCAAGTTCATGTTTATGCATATTGATGTAACATGTTCCAAGGGGAGTACTACTCACATCCTAGACAACTGGTTTAAGAATGAAACCAGGAAATAAAGCTCTAAAACTTAGAATGTATAGTAGGTTGCCAAGGTATAAGTCAAGTCTCAAGATATACAAATTGACAAAAACTCGTAGATATGCAAAAGACTCTCATACTAAAGCAAGTTGACAAGGCAGGGTAAAGTCATAAACATGTAAGAAAGCAAAATCATCTTTGAAATACTCTCGTTCCGACTCGACCTATATGCTAAAATAAACGTGCATTTTTTAGAATTTTTTGAGATTTTTCTATTTTTTTGTATTTTTCTTGTATATGCAAGGAAAATAAAGAAAAGAACAATGCAATACGGAAATGCAATAAACGTGTGACAGAATGCAATGCACGTGACACGAAACCATTCCCCAAACCAACCCGCACAATGTCCTCATTGTGCATTAGCCTAAGTAAAGGTTTCAGAAAATTAAAGAAAAGATGCGAATAAATAAAAACTAAGGAAAAACTGGAAAGAACTCACTGGATTATGAAGCGCATGAGAAAAACCTCCCCAAACCAGCGTAAGCTGGGAGGTTTTGGTGGCCAGCAGTGCCACTCAAGTACCCAAGACGGTTGCACGATTTCCTGAAGAGAAAAAGAACAGGCTGTGACGGACGGGTAGGTCGACCGACCCATATTTTAGGTCGACCGACCTTCCTGCAGACTGCAGGAATTCCAATATTACAGGGACTAGGTCGACCGACCCGTGTATCTGGTCGGTCGACCCCTCTGCGTCACAGCGGTCTTCGTTTCTTTGTCGAACCTGAAAAAGCAATAGATATGCGCCCAACAAATGCGCGAGATCCCAGAAACAAGTCCAAAAAGTCTTAACTACGCAAACACAAAAAAAAGTTGTCCTAAAAACTTAAAGAAAGCAAGCTAGGAAGTCTTAACAAAAAAAAAAAAATGTCTTAAGAAAAACAGAAACGAGCAAAAAGAAGAAGTCATCCGCGAAGGATTCGGCGTTTCTTTGACCAAGGGCTCTGACTACAGGCTACTCCTTCAGCTATGGTGATTTGGGTAGATGAGTTTCTCTCCACCATGTAGATGGGTGGGTCATCATCCACAGCTCTAGCTATCCATCTCCCGGAGTTGTCGACTCCCAAGTCGTGGGCCAACACCTTCCTGGGTTTCTTCTTCTTAGGGCTCTTTTCTTCAGCCAAATGATCACAAGCTTGAGTGATCTCGTTCTCTACATCATTTGATCGAGTAAGTGGTACTACTCGATCGAGAACATCTCTCTTCCTACTGCTTATAGACTCTATCACTAGTGTCGCAATTTCTGGAGCATCCAAATCAGCCTTTTGAGCAAGAGATTCACCTGCACATGCCTCAAAACACATCAAAGCCTCCGAAGGATCCTTTGAAAAGGATCCTTGCATAGAACATTCACTAATATTATTAAAAACATCAGGAATGTCAATAAATGAATCCTGCAAAAAACAAGGTTCATCAACAGAGGGTTCAATCATGTTAGGAACATGTTCATCACTAATACCTACAAAAATAGGTTGGTCAGTCAAGGGGTGAAAGTCTAACTCATTGGTTGTTTCTAGATCCAAGTCAGTATCATCAACGGGGAGGGAGAGGGAATCAAGTAACCTATCATTCTCATCCTTAAGAATGAGCGACTCTTTAGTAATGGGTGTGATGGGATCACACTTGACAAAAATATCTGGGTTACTAATATCAACGCCCTGATACCTCTCCAAGGGTTTTTTGAACTGATGCTCCAACATTAATTTCTCCAAATGATACGGAAACGGGACCACAATGCTTGTCGCGGAATCGGCAAGCCTTGGCTCTTTTAACTTCAGAATCTCCGTTGAGTCATTGACGAGAGGAGAGTCAGGTAGCTCAGGAGGCGAATCCACAATCTGCTCAGGAACCCTGGTCGGTCGACCTGATATAGTGGTCGGTCGACTGACTTCTGTATTATCGGAATTTTTCTGGTTTGTAGAAACTGATCTCACGTCAGGCGTCGAGGTCGGTCGACCTGATGTTGTGGTCGGTCGACCTCCTGACCTGTGCACGGGATCGATTTCTTCGTCCTGAACTTTGGCAAAATCATCCTTTGGGGTTGGTCTCTCATAAGCACGACCACTCCTAGGATCTATAGCATTTAATGTCTCTATGGAACTCTTACAACCAACTGGAGAGCTAGCAATCCGATTAGCTAAGATTACTAATTGCCTTTCAACACTCTTCACAGCTGCATCTCGTTCTTTTTTTAATTCCGAAAAAATCGCTTCTAACTCAGACACAGTAACCATGATCGCAATAGCACTGAGAGTACTCAAGTCTTCCTCTCAAAAACCTGTCTTCTAAAACAAAACTAGAAGAAAAGGTAAGTAACGGTCTTAAGGAACCTAAGTTCCTTAAGACAAGAAAAATAAACTAAAAATTAACAAACAAAATTATACCGTCTCCCCGGCAACGGCGCCAAAATTTGACACCCGTCGTTGAGGGGTGCCAAAGATAAGATTTATAAAACCTCAGCTTAAACTAGATAGGATAAGTCAAGGGTCGAACCACAAGGAGACAAGGTTAATTATGTTTGTGAATTTAAAGTCTATTGCAAGTAACCAAAAAGGGGGGTGATTTATAATTTGGGACTAACAACTAAGGTAGCAAACTAACAAGAAAATTAAAATAAGATAAAAAGGAGATTAGGAACTTTGGTTCCCCATGGTCAAAATAAGTCAATGAAAGGTAAAATAATCAAATAACACAATCCCAATGAACAAAGAATAAACCTTTAGGTCAATATTCTACCCAATCCTTACGGTCTTAGGGTTCCTACAAAAGCACTAAACTTTCGTTCAAGGGCAATCCCAAAGTTGTTGTTAAATTAATCCTAATAATCTTTCAATCCTAAGGATTAGTTTACCAACAACAATGGGGGATTGGTGATTCAATCATCAAACTTATCAAAATCAAATCTTTACCATGGTTCCCCTAATTCCTAATCACAAGAATTAGCTATGCATACTCTTAATTATGAAACTAACAATAACTAATAACATTAAAGGAATTAACATAATTAAAGATGATAATAAAAGGGAAACATGAATTAAGAAACAACAACAAGATGAACAACAAGATTAAATTAAAAGGGAAGATTGAATTGTAGCAAACTTACAACTTAATTGGAAAATCTAAGAACAAAGATGAAAGCTTGGTAAAACTTCTCTCTAACTATGGAGTTTTTATTAAAGTGGCTGCTTGACCTAATTTTGGAGTTTAGGTCTCCTTAAATAAGTTCTAATTACAAGATTAGGAGCAAAGCCCGTAATAAAAATCGCGGAAACACAGTGGGTCGGTCGGTCGACCTACTTTTTGGGTCGGTCGACCTCCTAATGACCTAATAACTTAAATGGGCTTTGCGGAAACTTCTGGGTCTGTGCTGTGGTCGGTCGACCTACTTTGTTGGTCGGTCGACCTGATTGTTGGGACTGCAGCGCGCGTCGATCTTAAAACAGCTGCCATTTCTTCGTTACTCATTGTAATCAAGCGATTCTTCCGGCGTTGGAAAGCTAAGAGGATAAGCTTTCACCTCCAACTGGAATCACTCCATTATCAGCTCTAGAACTCGAGATATAGCCATTTGAAACAGGCTGCAATGTCGTGGATCGATTCTTTGCTTGTTAAAGCTATCTTTAGGCCTTGAAATATGCGCTAGGCTTCGTTCCTTCTTGTCCTTAGTCATAAAAAGTCCCGAGGGCATAAATTTGGTATAAAATCGTCCTCCTTTTCCGCATAAATCTGCAAAAGAGCATAAAAATACAAAAGTAGACAATTGTTGGGAAATAAAGGCTAAAACATAGTAAATGAGCGACAAAATGCTTATAAAAATAGATGTAAAACATCATAAAATAGGCACGCATCAAATAGTATACTTCTAATTACCCATTGCACCAATTTTAAAATATGTAACCCATATACAAAATAAAGTTATATATTACATATCGTACAATAAAAACAAAACGTAAATAATCTGATGAGACGTGAGTAGTAAATGTATAGTTGGGTTAAAAAACGTATTTTTGATTATATTATTAGAGATGTTCATATAATAAATAACAGTTATTGCGTGCGACGTCTTACACGAAGACATTCCAAAATTATTAAATGACCACTCATTTACTATTTACTATATTAAATAAATACTCCGTAGTTGTTAAAATGTTTCGCATTCACGTGAATAGTCAGATGTCTTACAATAAATCGAAAATGTAGCCTAATAAATCACGACGCTCACATAAGTGTATATACCGATGAAGAGTAATTATTCCGACCCATATTTAATAAAGATTAAACCATAAAAAAATGTAGTCTTAAAATACTTGTAGGTATTCCGACCCGTAATTATTCCAACCCATATGTAAATCGAAAATGTAGTCTAAAAAATACTTGTAGGTATTTTTTGTTCGGTGATTATGGATATTCTAATTGCACAGAATATTATGGAATTGGTTATTGAATGAAATCTTTGAATTTTTTTTTGGAAATTTTGCAGTAGGTCTGAAATCATGACACGTCAGACAAAGGAAGTTTTCTGTGAAGCCAAGTCAGCGGATTGGCTTCTGCATTAGTATAATATATGAATAATATATGATTTTATGTCCACAGTTCGATTTCGATTCTCACATACTTCGTAATAAAAAGTCGAGGAAAAAGAAGAATATATTTCGAATAAAAGGGACATAACATAAAATCATCAAAATGTTTTGGTAGACAAAAAATTTCTAAAACTTGTTATTTACTAAATTTAAAAATTTCTCTTAAGTTGTATGGTGGATTGGTGGTTATTAGAACACTTAATTCATTCTTAAAACTATGCGGTCCCCACAAATTCCTTCTTTTAAGGAATGCTCGACAAATCAGCGAAATGGTTGTTGCTTTTATATATTAGATTAACATAGGAGTCGTTTGGTTGCACGTAGAATTTCGTATTGCCTACGAAGTCGTAAAACACATGATTTTAGAATTCACGTGAATTAGAAAATATTGTTTGGTTGTCATGTAGGAATTACAATTCATGTACACATTCTCACCTACCCAGGGACCTAGGTAAGTCATTGCAATTAATGAGAACTACAAATTCATGTGAATTGTGGTAACCAAACAAGAGGTCAATTATGCAATTCACGTGAATTTAAATTCCTACGTTTTTTAGTGGGTAACCAAACGACTCCTTAGAGTAGTACTGACAAAATTAATCCGATCCGACTTGGCCGAACACCCGTATTCACGAATCGAACTCAAGTTTACCTGACCAAGATTGTTATTGTTCCATAGCAAATTATGATCCACGAATACCTTGACTATAGTTGGCCCCGAAAATTTAACAAACTCGAAATGATCAAGCTTAATCCGACCCGAAATCTACAAACTCTAAATAATTCGATCCAAAATTAATCCAGTCCAATTGACCCATTTATCAGGTCTTTTGAACCAAAATCATTAAAATTAAACCGAAGTTTGGAAATGGAAATAAAATGAATTAAATCGAACCGAACTTAAACCAAGTCAAGCATAGGATAACATTCCTATGCTTAGCTAAGAAAGCAGAGGAGGATAATGGTGGTAATCCAGGGGTGTGGTAATCCACTACCTTCCTCTACTATCCATGAAATCGCCATGAAATCTCGTCCACATTGCGACACACAGCTTTCGACTACGTCGGGTTATTCTTATTCAAGGAGGAATACCATCTTTCTCACTGCTTCACTCTCCACTGTTCTTCTCAACTTCAACAACTTTCCATTACCTTTCTTCTCTTCTGCTGCTGCAGCCAGAGAATTCGATGAAGATGAGGAGTTTCGCGTTATTCGTCTTTTTGAGGTACATTGAATTTCAGTGACGTAACCAGGATTTATTGTCTGGGGTGACCCAAAATGAAAATTGCGTCCGGTTTTACCTTGAATTGCTGCTAGTTCATGATAAAAAGAAGCGCAACCATTTGAAAATATATCAAGTATTGTTTAGTCGTTATATTTATCGTGACAGTAGAGAATCACCGCCTTTCTGTTTGATCAATTGTTAAATAGTCACTGCAGGAATAAATTCTGAACAATTTCATCATGAAATTTGAATTCCAATGCACTGGGATTATTAGCAAGTACTTTGTGCAGGGAAATGAATTTAGTTTGTATGCAAGTAACTCAAAACACGGCTTTTGTAACTCCGGCTCGACCATTGTAAGGGATTTAGCCGTAGTAGATTTCTAATTGTCGATATAAAATATCTGCTGGATCGATTACAGAACATTTTCATTGAGGATTTTAAATATCAATGCACTGATATTCTGAAACAATCTGCAGGAAACTTCGCCGTCTGTAGTTTTCATCAAACTACTAAAATTATCAAACTCTGACAACTCAAGGGCCGTGCTTCTGACAGATGACAGTGATGCAAAAGTCGAAGGGACAGGGTCTGGCTTCATCTGGGACAAGGCTGGTCACATCGTAAGCTCATTTACGTTTATTATAAATGGTATCGTCTTTCTGCAGGCTATTAATTAATGTGCTTACTCTAACGATGTCTGATCTCTAATATGTTTGTTGTTCGTCTGATAGGTTACAAACTACCATGTTGTAGCGAATCTGGCAAGTGATACCAGCGGACTTCAGTATTGTAAGGTTTTGCTGCACGCGAGCCTTTCTTACACGTTTAACTGTCGTCTGTCGTTGTAGACCTGTAGTTCAGAAGTCTGTTCATATCAGTGACAGTTGGTTATTATGCAGGTTACTCTTGTTGATAATGAAGGAAAGAAGATTTCAGCTGAGGGTAAAATTGTTGGCCTTGATCCATCATATGATCTTGCTGTTCTTAAGGTAACAACCGAGACTTATTCTTACAGTCGATCTGCGACATTTCCTTGGGAAACAGCATTACATAAAATTAGAGGATAGATAGATGTAACTTAAGTAATGACTACATCTTGCCCTGGTGCAGGTTAACATTGAAGGAATAGAGATAAAGCCTGCTGCACTGGGAACGTCTCAAGAATTACGCGTGGGACAGACTTGCTTTGCCATCGGAAATCCTTATGGATATGAAAACACACTAACAACTGGGGTATGTTTGATGTTCTTGTGGATCTGTTTTTTCAGAAAAAAAATGGCAATTATTCATTTATTCGGGTTTTCCTTCTTACCCGCAGACAAGATCAAAATCCTTGTCGGCGTGAGTAACCATTGTCAGTTTCTGAATTAAACCAATGTATGAAAAATATGTGTTTGCGAAGGACATAACTAACAAGTGTATATTGCATAGTCAGGTCGTCAGTGGTCTGGGTAGGGAGATACCGTCACCAAATGGACAGGCCATTCGAGGAGCCATACAAACAGATACTGCTATCAATGCAGGTAAGATAGTAAGCAGTCTTTATGTCAACGGCGTATCTGAATGTGTGAAATGGGAATGATGTACTCAAGAAACAGTAGTTCTGGCTTCCGTTATGGAAGATGTTTCATTGTTTCTGAAAGTAAAGCTGTTTGAATTCAGGAAACTCGGGAGGGCCATTAACTGATGCATACGGTCATGTTATTGGTGTTAATACGGCCACATTTACTCGCAAAGGTTAGTATGAAACTTCGCTTCTTTAATCACTGTTGAAACTGAAAGCGGTAGTTAAAAAAATTAGTCTGTTACAAATGATATCAGGTCATGGTTTGTTAATCTGGTCTCTGAAGTTATATTACATTTCTGAAATGGACAATTCTTAGTTCAGAGTTTCTTACGGTTTTCATGCTTGGCGTGTGCAGGCAGTGGCATGTCGTCTGGCATTAATTTCGCAATACCAATTGATACTGTAGTAAAGACAGTACCAGCTCTTATTGTATATGGAACAGCTTACAGAGACAGGTATTAACCATGAAGAATCGCTCAGAGATTACTGTGAGCATCTGTTCCTGACTTCCTTCTCTTCATTGGAAAGCAAAGTTGATTATCAAGGCCTAAAGTAGGGTTCGACTAGACGACTACTTTGCTCATCTTCCATTGGATTTTCCTCTGAGTTCTTTGTCTACTATTAATCAGAACTGTAAATGGCATACTCCATTGTTTTTTACTCCATAGATTGCATTATTCTGTTAGCAACCGTAAATGGCCTCCTTTGTATGTAAGAAGCACTCTATGGTATATATCAAATACAGTCTTATGCAGCTAGCCAGCGTAGTAGTTACTGTCGCGAGACAGACAGACTCGTAGATCAATCTGTTTACACCAACTAACAGACAGTAATCGTCTTCTGAGATGATCTTAAGTCATGCTAACAAGGAACTTCTCACCATGCTATACTTTCTGAGACTATTCCTCTAATCTTGAACTTGGCTGGCTCATCGAAAGCTATGAAAAGATTATGAAAGATAAAAAATGGAAGCATTTGTCGCATTTCCCTATCAATATTTGTTATGATTAAGGATGATATCGCGATTTATCTAACTAGTTTCTTGACCAACTCCAAAAAAGGTCTCATTCTATAAGTCATGCCTCACATTTTAATATTTTATCAATTATGTCGCCATTATTGTTATTGGTAGAGAAAACATGGATTCAGGCGATCAATTTTAAAGACGGTTTTTATTAGATTAACTGAGCAGCCAACACAATACCCGTACCAACAACCTACGTTATATGCTCGGGACAAACTACACCCACCCACCCACTGACAGGCGTAAAGTATGCTAAACTATATGCTTTTATAATGCCGTGACCGACTGAAGTGAATCCGATTCCAGAACCACTCCCTCACAGTCACACCCATCCGAACTGCCAACCCCAACCCGAATATAGTCGCCTTCGCCTCCGCTATCTCAGGTGGCGATCAATACTTCCACTGTTCGACCCCTCAAACGGCCAAAATATCTCATCTTTACCTCAAAAGTACTGAAGCATTCATGAGAATATATTCAGTGGTGGATTTAGGGGCTAGTAGGGCGCTCGTCCTGCTGGGCATTGAAAATTTCGAGTTTCCTATTTAAGATTCCGAGATTTACTTTAGGCCGTTACCCGTTCACCCATGCTGGGATTTTTAGCCTCCTTTAACGGAAAATCCTGGCTCCGCCACTGAACATATTGAAGCGATAATCAATTGAAATGAATTTTAAGATTAGCTTGTGGAGATTGAATGGCAAAAATATTAAGAGTACATCATATTTATAGGATAATGCCGAACTAAGATTGTTGAAAGCATGGGGCTTGATGGGAACAGATAACGAAGTAGGAGTCCTCCACTGTAATTGTCAAAGATTGATTATGAACTTAAAAATTAATATAAAGTGTGAGTCCTTGACTGCAAATTAACATAGTTTATGTTTTGGACTGGAAAATGTAAAATGAAATAGGCTCTTCAATGTAAATTGATAAAGTTAAGGTATTTAACTGAAAAAGACTGAAATAGGACTCCTTGACTATAATTTCACCAAGTTGAAGTCTTTAGTTGCAAATTTAAAGTAGGAGACGCCCTTGATTGTAATTAGACAAATTTATGGACCTTTACTAGAAAAATGAAAATAAATAGGGATCTTCACTTTAAACCGATAAAGTATAGATTTTTAAATTGAAATTAAAAGTTTAATCCTCTTATACTACTTGACTAATAACTGGCTTATATCCGAGGTTATGTCTCGTTACTCGTTAGAGTAATTTTAATGGACAACAAAAATTCGGTGTAGCTTAATTTATTTGCCACATCAGTTTTAAGTTACGCTGTTTTTCAGCTACGTGACGCTCTAACAGAATACTATAACATTTTACAGTTTGCGTATAGGTCCATAGAGTAGACAAAGTCAAAGAGTTATCAAAATTAAGATTTAGGGGGTGTTTGGTTCACTTATTTTAGGTATGAGGTATGGGTTTGGAATGATCTAAACTCATACCTTATGTTTGTTTTACACTTTTTACAATTTGATACCCTTACCTCAAACCAATGAGGTATGAGTTTCTCATACCCAAGAGGGAGGAGGGTATGAGATTGATACCCATGGGTATCAAATTATGCAATGAAATTGAAAAAATAATATAGCAAAAAACAAATATTTTCTCTAATAAAAATAGAAATATTCATATAATTAATTTTTCTTCGAAGATTCTTGTTTCTGTAAAAAGTACAAGAATAATTTTTCTTCGTTTTTTTATTTATATATTTAAGTATAGGTATTATGATATTAAAAATAAATTAAAATTTATAAAAATAAAATATATAAAAAGTTTTAAATAATTAATATATGAAAACTTTAAAGAAAAAATTGTATATATGTAAATGTATAAAGTCAATAAAATAGACATAGAAAACGATTTGATTCCTCATTCCTGAATTGAACCAAACACAAGGAATCAATAAAATTCATGAATGAGGATTATGAATAATTAATTAATCATGCTACAAATTTTTTTTTTCTTTCGTTTTTTTATAACGAGGGGTTTAATCCCCTCAGGCCCATGCATTCCCGCACCACCACATGGACCATGTAAGCCACTCCTTCGGGAGCTGCAGTGGCCAAGTGGTCATCGCCCCAGCTGGTAATCGAACCTGAGACCTCTCAACTCCTGAGTTTCTGCAAACTTTAAGGTTTAACTCAGTTACCACTGGACTAACACCACTTAGTTAATGCTACAAAATTTATAGTATGTATAAAATGATTTTTTAAAAGGTTTGAAAATAAAAGGTGTAATTCGAAGATTTTTTTTTTTTTTGACAGATAATTATGGCTGATTCATACCATTGTTTTTGCAATAGTATGAGCCGACCTATTAATACTATTACATTGAACATTATCTAAGAATAAAACAAACCCATAAAACTACTAAGACAATTATCATCTCGTAGTAAAAGAGACGACTACAAAAAAGCTGGTAAGATGATGTAGAAAGGCCACGGGCAACTTCGTCCAAATTATCAGCAATACTAAGAACTTCCATGAGCCAAAGAGACGAGCCAGGTGCACTTACGCCACAAGTGCGTAGAAATAAAAGGGGAATGAAGAACGAGCTGAAAAAGCTTGTCTTCAGTGGAGAGGGATCTCCTACACCGTGGTGGTCGACCGCAACAGTCCAAAGACCAACGACCCAAGAAAGTCAGTAAAGTGATAGAAAAGGCCAGAAATCTCCTCCCGACCAACCTTCCACCAATTACTACCAACATCGCCTTTGAAAGACACATAAGACACAAAAGGCAAACAAAAAACATGGTCTCTTTAAAGAGATTTATTAAAACAAAAGATATTATAGTACTAAAGGTCATAAGTTAACAAGGGAGGTGAAAACACCGCCTCCGACCCAAACCAATATCAACCAACACCCCAAGAGCTGACCCGGGGCACTCCTCAATGACCCCTCACAAACTAGACAAGGAAACCACACTTCGACCGATTAACCAAAACAAGAGTCTCGACAACACAAAACCAAAGACAAACACAAACAAGAGCACCCACATATCAAACCTCCCAAAGAAACAGACCGTAACTGACTCCGAAAAACAAAGACACATGCATGCAACCCAAAAAAACGGGAGTAGACAACCGAACAAAAAGACCATCCGGCGGATTACAGACACCTACCCACCAGAACCGTTTCACCAGACAATACCTCCCAGGACCACCAACATACAAACAACCAGACGAACACGCAGGAAACGAGACCGATAGGTGGGGGAAAAGGGGGGATCACCGTATCGGACACACAACACCCGACCACGTAAGACAAAACGATAGAATGAGCTATACTCATTGACACGACTACAGACAAACCAGGGGTGGGGGAAGTGGGTGGATCACCCTTGGGAAGGAAAAAACAACAATGGTGACAGGACAAGGTACCAGAGGGACGACGACGAAAGTAAGGATCAAAACCAAGCAAAATGAAAAATCAAATACACATGAAGACTTTTTTCCGATGTGTAGGAAGAACATACTCCCAAAGATTGCATGCAAGGAGAGTCAAACTAACAAAACCCCCTGATGGACTGAGATTGACTACCTGCGACTTTTACTTTTAAAAAAGATGGATACCACTTCGAGCCAAGGGCCTTTTCTTGGCTGCATGCTCGCCTACTTACATGCAAACAATTACAGCACCGCTCCCGATCGGCCGAAGAATCACAGCCCGGCTCACGCTTCAAAATCAGACGGAGAGAAATGGGAGACAAGAAAGGAGAGCTCCGATCGTCTTATACAAAACCAACAACCACCAAAAGGATCAGCGCTGACACGATCGTCACAGATGACGATCGAAAACAGAACCAAAACGAGACTAACGAAAGGTAAAGATCGATCTTAGTGAAGAGGCGATTAATAAAACAAATAGAAGGTAAGAGAAGGAGTGCATTTTCCGCCGGAATCGGGCCAAGAAAAGACCCAAACTCCGGCGAAAGACCGGGCAGATAAAGGGGGGGAGTGATCGGTGAGGGAGAGACAACAGCTACAAGGGTAATTTATTTGGGTTTTTGTAGAGAGAGAAAGAGGAGAGAAGACAGAGCTTTTTGTGTTTTGTAATTCGAAGAATTGCAGTAACTATATATGTAAAAATCAGAAATATCGATTTGCAGCGACAAGGTAGCTTATCGAGTCTCTGCCTTAAAAACTATTTTGGCACGACCGTGGTGGCGATCAGAAAGAGTCGGTAGTTTTGTATACAATTTTGTCATAAACTCCTATATTAATATTTAATACCAAATTTAGAAGTTTTAACCCCTTAAAAAAACCGTATTTAACATTACATGCCTATTTATTAAATACTCTATGTCCGGTAATAAAGTAATAAGTTATTAATTAAATTAAAGATAATTAGATAACACGGTTTATTAAAATTACAAGTACAAAAATTACGAGTGAAAATAAGCGATTAAAAATATTTATAATAAATTAAAAACAAATGGTTTGCCCAACGAGTTACAATAACTAAGGGCAAATGGTAGGCATAACGAGTTACAAATAACACAAATTCTACAATAAGACGGTCTCACACCATGAGACCATTTATTTTTATAATAAATTTCTTATTCAATACAAATAAATGAACTCGTTGTACGTGTGAGATGGTCTCACACAATAGTTTTAGTTTAATCTGAAACAAATGTCTAACCGTAGTTTGTTTTAGACCTGGCAAACGGGTCATTCGATTCAGTTTCGGATCAGTTTTATTCGGATCGGGTTATTTCGGTTTACCTTTATTTTCGATTTCAGTTCGGTTCAATTCAGGTTGGAATCAGTTTTCGCTTTTAATCGGTTATAAATATTTCGGGTCAGTTCAGGTTCGAGTCAGGTTAATTTCGGAACAGATGAGACTTGGGTCGGGTCAATATCAGAGCAGATGAGATTCGAATCGGGCCATATTCGGATCGGATGTCAAGGGATTAATATTGGATTATATTTATATGTCAAATATTTCGATTTTGTTTTTGATATAATTTTTAGATTTTTGTCCGATAATATATCAAATTCTTTTAATAGTAATATAATTTGATTCCACATTTTTTTTTATCTATTTTTTTATAATTATTGATATATTATATATACAAATAATTTAAATATGAACGGTCAAACATGTAATACTTACGAATTGCGATTATTAAAAAGGAAAGTAGTTGGTGACTTGGTGTTATGGTGTATACGTGTATTTTTTTCAGACAAAGGTTGTATACGTGTATTGACGTAATGACATTTTGATTTTTTAATTTTTATCATTTATTCATTTGCCATTTGCCATTTGCTATTGTTTTACATTTTAGTTTTTAGTTTTTGACTTTTTAATTTTACATCAAGTTGAGAAATAAGTACATAAAATTAAAAAGTCAAAAACTGAAAACTAAAATGTAAAACAATAGCAAATGGCAAATGACAAATGAATAAATGATAAAAATTAAAAAATCAAAAACTCATTACGTCAATACACGTATACAACCTTTGTCGAAAAAAATACACGTATACACCATAACACCAAGTCACCAACTACTTTCCTTTTTAATAATCGCAATTCGTAAATATGGTATACAGTCCATAGCACGTATACACCATATATTTTGTAAAGATAGAAAGGATGTCTCATTTCGGTAAGAAGATCTCTAATTATCCCTAATTAATTAATGAAATTTCCAGATTTTGCGCTTTAAATCTTTGATTAGTTATTTTGTTCATCTAAATATCTTTTGTCAGATTCTTTTTTATCATTTCGGTTGAAATTGCAGTCAAATATGGCAAAAAAAATTGATTTTGTCTCCAAAAATTGACGAACTAATTATATTTTGCCTCCAAAAATTGTAGATTCTCGAATTATTTTACCGCCAACCATCATTTTACCCGCCAATATAAAAATATGTATATAAATAAATAATTTTTTTTTCTTTTGTTTGACAAACGACAATTACTACATTCGGGTAATTTTGGGTTTCGGTTGAATTTCGGTCATCATTAAGCAGGTTGAAAACGGTTCGGGTGTGTTTCGATTCGGGTCAAACCAGTTCAGGTTGAAACAGTTCAGGTTTATTCAATCTCGGGTCTATTTCGAATATTACAAATTCAGTTCAATTTCGAATCAGTTCAGGTCGATTCAGGTTTCGGGGTGAAGTTCAGTTATACCTTTCGGATGTACAGTCAGGTGTCGATTCAGTTATTTTCGATCGGTTTTTCGGGTTCGGTATATTTTTGCCAGGTCTAGTTTGTTTTGTTGATATAAAAACATGTGACAAAACCTAAAATAGTCTCACGTGCGCAGTTTTTATTTCCAAAGACAAACGGGGTTCATGCAAGACGGTCCACTAACTGTCTCGGGCCCTCGGGCCTCGGTATGTAAATATCCGGTCTGTTAGAACAACAAATACGCCTGGTTGAATGTATTCGAGCCGACAAAATAAATAAACCGGACCAGGTTGGTTTGGGTTTATAAATAACGGAGTGGGGAGGACAGAAGAAAACAGCGTTAATATGAACAAGTAGCGTAGAGACAAATCACGTGGAAAGGTGCACATGCATCCAGTTGGTTTATGGTCATCTCTATTCTTCAATCACATCCATAACTATATTTATGGACCTAACTTTTCCTCTATTTATCTTCATCCTCCATTTTATTATTTACGTTTTCCTTATTTAAGTCTTTCGATTATTTCTTAGTCGATATTAATTGTCCAGAAGTGTGCCCGCAAGACCTACTAGCAAGGACGAAGCTAGAATGGAAATGTGAAGGGCCGAAAAGTATACGATTAGCCATATAACTTTAGAAAATAATGAGTATAATAAATATGCTTAAAAAATAAACATACTTCAGTTGGAGGAATATTAAACCTTGTTCTCAAGCCTGAAAGTAATATAATAACCAATTCAGTTGCTGCCTTAAAATGTCATCTTTCTTATACATAATATACTTATATTCTGGCCCGGGTCATAGCCCCGAGGGCCAGGCATAGCTTCGCCTATGCCTACTAGTTGAGTAAATTAACGAGTTTACATATGTTGGCACGCGAGCTTTTGGGAGTGAGAATGTAAATGTAATGAATATTATATATTTAATTATCTTTTTTATTTGTTGTAACAATGAATAAATAAATAATTGATTGATAATATTATTGATTAGAATGCGGCAATAATTGTCCAATGTTAGGTGCATAATGAATGTAGGTTTGCCCACGTCGTCATAAGATGCTAACACATAAAAATAGCATCCTATGCTTTAATTTTGTAAGGTCTACGTTAACCAATCTTGATATGACATTAATTACGATCGGTCCAATAGTGTTGGTTGTTAATTTTATGACAACATGGGCGTTATAGAATTGAAAACCGTTTTGTTAATTGTTTACCTTTCTACTTTAGGAATCTATTTGTTTTGTTAATTGTTTACCTTTCTACTTTAAGAATCTATTTTATATGTAACTTAATCATCCGCGTTCAATAACTTGTCCACTCGTCTTCTTTTTGTTCTCTATGAAAAGTGATAAACAAATTGATCGGAACCAAGAATATAATTAAAATTTATAGTTAGGCAATTTGTAAAATTGATGCGGAAACCATCAAAATGTCATTTTTTTACTACTCTATTTGTCTCAATGATATATTTACACTTTTTTAATTTATAGTTCAATAAAAAAAGTGCAAACATATCATTGCATTTGACAAAGAGTAATAATATAGTTGTCGTTTTGTTAAGGCTTACTTAAGCTAAACTTTTTTACCCATTTATCTTTTACTCCGTTATTTTCTTTAATAAATATTTATCTGAGAGCGATGATATAAAACGTGAAAAAATGAAAAATTCAAAGAGAATATCTTTTTGGGGATCACAATCTTTAATCGGCAAGGCACAATAAGTAAACATCAAGGCAAGTGCGTGGTTAGTTATTGCCTTGTTGGTCAAGGTAGATTTAAATAATCTTGACAAAGCTCGAATAGTTACCAAGAACGCTTTGTAAATTCCCGTAATGTTACTGAGTTTAAGTAAAATATTTCTTTTATGGATGCGGTAATAAAAATAGAGAATATACTATTCATTTGTACGGGCTTGTACTTTAAAATATTATAAAAAAATATCGTTAATATAAGTTGTTATTTTAATAAGGTCATATTTTACCTAGTTCCTGTGGTTCAATATATGGAGATGATTTTTAAAATAAGGTAACAAAAAAATAATTTATTTTAGTCATATATTATAACATAACAAAAGTAGAAAATTTTAAAAAGAAGAAAAACAACACAGTGCGCAATAATGGTGTACAATCAAAATTACAATTGTACTATAACTTCTCGAAATTGAACACGCGTTTTTCATCATCGCAAATAAGAGTTTTTAGTCCCTTTTTGCTTGTGACTCTCGAAATGGTCACTTAGAGTTGACCGTGTGTAAACACTGACTTAGAAAGATATTAAGAAAATTCAAATGCAGACATTATTCTATGCGAATTACAAAAATGCCAACATAAGACAATATAACCCCGTGTTTGTTTTACATGTATTGAATGTTAATTAGCGCCCGTGTATTAATAGTGTTCTATAAATTACACATGATTGTTTTCACATGTTGGCTGTTAATTATGACCTATATATGTATTAAATTTATTGCGTAAAGCGCGTGAATGATCAACAATTTGTAATCCGAACCCGTGTAAACACCCACATTGTGAAATTTGAAATATGGAATTTACACATAATATACGTGTATGAGTGAATTTGAAATACGGACCCGTGTATTAGAACTATAATAAAGCATGTGTAAAACAAAACCTTGCAAATTGCACCAGAATGTTTAAATTACCGCGTGTGGTTTTAATAAATATAGACTTATTTGTCGCATATCTTTTAATTTTTTTTAACATATTTAATTGAGGTAAATAAATGAATGAGATAAAAAAATATATAAAACCATAACCCGTAAAACTATTTGAAATTATGGTAATTTTTGTGAATCAAAGGGTCAAAACTTATACTTACTTTGAGTGAGTTTACCCAAAACAGACCAAATCCAAAGACATGCTATTAACGGCTCATATACAAATCCACCATAATAACCAATTAGCTAGCCACACAAATTTAAACAACTTTGTGCTCTCTCATCTCTCACCCTAAATCTAACTACCTTTCCATAACATACTACTCCGTATTTTGTACCTTCCATCTTGCCGCCTTCTCATTTGATTTCCATCTCACCTAATCTGTTACACTCGCCATTTTAAGATCATTTGAACTCGCAAGGTCTCAATTCCTCTCTCTCGTTGCAACTTGCAATCTTTCATACGAGTAATTTTTTTGCTGTATTTTCAGATTTCAATAAAAAAAATTATTCATATGAATATTTTTTGTCCATATTTTCGAGTTTCAATAATGTTATGTTTTTTTACATTTATCAAAGTATTTCTGATTTTTTTCGATTTAATTAAATTTATCTGTCGATTTTAGTTATTTCCATATTTCATACTGAGTTATCTTACGTGAACAATTTATGTGAATCATACCCATGAGCAATTGAACACCATAGATATAGTGACTTATTTAATTTTAATGTCATATGTGGATATTTTTCATGTTAATGCTCACCCTATATAATCTTTTTTTTATAACAATTTCTGTTTTCTCTTTATTTGACTTATTTTCTGTATTTGTTTTTCCTATAATAATAGGTGTTTTAAAAAAATTGTTGAATAATTTTTCTATTTATAACATAATTAATTTAACTATTTTTAATCTAGTTATTTAGTATGCAATTCAGATATATCAGTAATTTGTTAGATTTATTGTTGTAGATGAAAATAAAAGTACTTGCATAAGAAAAGAACATGGTGGGCCACCTTTTAAAAATATAATAAAAAATGAACTTTCAACCACAGTGCGACACCTAAACACTGTGGTGTTGCTTTTATATATAAGATATGCATCTTTTGGCTAACAGAGCTAAAGGGGGGATCCAACCCCGTCCCAAAACATGGACAAGCTAAAACGGGCTTTAGCTAAGGAGAGCGAATTTTCTATTCATTTGGATGACGTTACATTACTAACTAGTTTAATACCCGTGCATAAATGCACGAGTATGGGTAATTAATGAAAATTTAAAACATATTTGTTATAACACGTTGTATAAAATTGACCGTGATTGATAATTTAAAAGTAACTATGCGATATGATCCAACAAATTAGTTATATTTGATAAAAATACTCACCTGAAAAAAAAAACGTAAATAAATTCTTGAGTCCTTAGAAATATAATCAAAAGGCTACCATTACATATAAAATGTCACAACATAGTAGAGATTATATCATCAATTTTAAAAAGGTCGTGAATTTTCAGTAATGGATGTGAATAATATAATCCTATAAGTACAATAACTACAATGAACACTTCGTTTGCTCAAATATCTCGTCCTTTCGTAGCTTTAACTTTCCTTTTTATTTAGTTCTATTTTGAAATCAACTATACAAATACTCGAGTTTAAGACCGCTATTCATACGTTTATTGTAAAAAAACACTTTACAAATAAATGGTTGTTCGTAAATATATATTTTATAAATCAAAAAATTTAGAGAGACGGTCGCAATAGGGTTATTGTGAAAATTATCACATGATAAGGGGAGGGAGTTATTTAAGGATGCAATGAGATTCGTTAGCACATAAATTATATATGTTGAGTAGAGAACTCATGAAAAAGGGTAGGGAAATTTTGTAATCGGCGTTGAGAAAAAGATGGGCCACGATTTGAAGAAAGATAATTTTTTTAGTTAAAAAATATATATTTTTTCTACAGAAATTTGAAGATTTCACGATATTAGGGAAATAATTAGGGTTGGGGAGAGATATGGTAGGCAAGTGAGCAAATAGGCGGGAAAAAAGAGTGTGTTGTGGTTTCTGTTTTATTATTTTATATAGATTAGTATACCCGCTATATAAAGTAGACAAGTAGTGTGTGGTCCGAGTTTTTAGTAGTGAAAGATGCCGAGTATCAATTAGCTTACCTAGTAAATTTCAGTCACGACTCACGAGGCATGATACATGTTAATTGTGACCTGGTTCAAATCGTGTAAGCTACTATATTTTTTTTTAAATTTTAATAATAATTCGATGTAAGAAATAATAACCCGAGCTACGTAGGAAACATACAAGCTCCCAATTATAATTTTCCAAAAGAACAAAAAAATCATTTTGGGAAATATTATTTGGAAATCGGTATTTATGAGTTACGGAGTTACGGAGTATGACAATAGGGCAAATTAAAGAATGGGCCAGTCGGGTTGTCCCTACTAATACAAACAAAAATGTTCCTTTCTATGTATTTAAAGTAGCAAAATATACTTGCATTAAAAAAAATACTTGAGCACTTTAAAAAAAAAAAAGAAAAAAAGAAAAAAAATACTTGAGCAAATGGACATATGTGGGGTTAAACGGAATAAAGTAAAAAGCTCGTGATAAGTTGACAACGAATTCTACTCGGTTAATAAATGAGTTATTTATGTTGGTTAAATTGATTTGATCCTTTCAAAGTTAAACAAATAACCGTACTTTTCTTAAAAGTTACCTCAATAAACCTATATATAATCGGTATGTACAAGTTAATGTAGTGCATGTATGTGACTTGAGTCGGATCAGTATATGTTTGTGTGAGATTCATTTTGTAACGAAGATATCTAACACGGATAAATGTCATGTTTAAAATAGAATAAAGGAAAGTGGCCTGGTCGGGTCAACTATCACTTTTTAAACTAAATGCCTTTTTAATGTTAGTTAAATTCGATCAATTTGAGAAAATAAAATGTATGTTAGATGGGGTTAGATGGGGTTGTCGTGGTGTCTTCCGGCCGAGATGGATTGGTGGCACGAGTCTTGGAGACCCTATAATGTACACATTCTATCGTTTTTGGTTACAACGACTATTAATGAGTGTTGATTTTTACAATAAATTTGTGTTAAAAACAAAATAAAGGAAAGATATCGGGGTTTTTAAACCCTAAAATATAACTTTTCAAATCGTAATTGGCTTTTTAATGTTAATTAAATACTACTCGTATTAATTTGAAAAATAAAATATCCGTTAGATGGGGCTGTTGGGGTCTTTCGGCCGAGTTGATCAATTGATGGCACAAGTCTTGGCCGGAGACCCTATAATCAATCCACTCTATCAAATTTGGTTACACCGACTGCTAATAAGACCATCCTCAAGCAAAATGTCGATTTAATCGAGTCAATAACGTATTAACCCTTAATCTTACCTTATTGATATTGACCCTCTTTTACCCTCCCAAGCAGAAAGTCGATTTAATCGAGTCAGTAACATAGTTTTTTTTTTCTTTTTTTTCTTATTCTAATTTGTAACCAATGAGAGTTTGCCACGTAAGGGGTCAATTAGGGAGTCAATTTACTCCACCTTGGGTCACAAATTGACCCTCAACACCATTGGGTCAATCCTAATCTTTACTTAATTGTAATTAACTTGAGCCAAGCAAGCAATTGACCTACCAATTGACCTTGCTTAAGAGTCGGTTTTACAATAAATTTGCATGCAAAGTTAATAAAGAGAGCGTATGTAAGATGTTGGAAAATGGTGGCATCTGAGTAGGATTAATTTACGTAGCAGAAAATCTAGGCGTAAGTCAGAAAAGTACGAATAAACAATAATAATGTAAAAATAAGGATGGCATCGGATGCGATAGTTTCACTGTTCCAACATGCATTCACGTACCATTATTCTCCTACACATATACTGTCTTCTTTCTGAACTTACCTTGTCTTCTTGCTTTTTTAATACTTTTTGTTATCCGTATCTCACTTTCACTAATAGTTTTCATATAAAACCGAAATATTATGGGTCAGAAATGAGATTTTGCGATGATATAATTATGTACTACAGAGCATTGACGGATTTGGGGAAGGAAAAGTAGGGTAAGGCCCTGTTATTTTGGACTGAAACTTAACTGAACTGAATTTAGGATCTGAACTGAACTGAACTGAACTTATAGGAACTGAACTTAACTGAACTTATAGGAACTGAACTGAACTTATAAGAACTGAACTGAACTTATAGGAACTGAACTGAACTGAACTGAACTTATAGGAACTGAACTAAACTTATAGGAACTGAATTGAACTTAACTTATAGGATCTGAACTTAACTTAACTTATAGGATCTAAATTGTACTTAATTAACTTTATTTTAATTTAAGTTAACTATTATTATTATTATTGTTGTTATTATTATTATTATTATTATTATTATTATTATTATTATTATTATTATTATTATCCAATAGATGACATTGATAAAACATTAGTCTAAAACACAAGGTAGTTTATAATATTTTCAACTTTATATATAATGGTTTGTTCATAGTTCATACATTGTACTACAATTACATTACGATAAAAATAATTCACTAATACAATTTTCTCTAGCCATTTATTTTCTCTAACAATGGTGATGAAGAAATTGATTAATGGGAGAGTGCCAATTGGTGAGGGTGAGGGCGTCGTATGATGAGTTGTTGTTTTTTGGCATTAATGGGGATGATAGTTTGACATTAATTAGAGAGTAAAAGACGGGTAATTATTAATGAGTTGTTTTTTATAGATGACGTGTATCGAATAATTAAAGCGAAATGTTTGTAACAGTTGTTAAAAATAATACTCCGTATATAACTTTTCTTAATTGAGTTTATATGAACTGAACTTATAGGAACTGAACTGAACTGAACTGAACTTATAGGAACTGAACTAAACTTATAGGAACTGAACTGAATTGAACTGAACTTATAGGATCGGAACTGAACTGAACTGAACTTATAGGATCTGAACTGAACTGAACTTATAGGAACTGAACTGAACTTATAGGATCTGAAGTGAACTTAAGTTAAGTGACTTGAAGTCCAAAAGAACAGGGCCTAAGTCTTATCACGCCGCCCAAAAACATTGATTATATGTATAACAGTACAAGTACCATTTATGTTTGCAATATAATGATATTCGTGTAGTGCGCGCGTGGTAACTGGTAAGTATATGGACCGATAGCTTGTAGAACCGAGTTCAGTTCCCAGAAATTTACTCTATTCTTTTCTGATATTTAGCCATGTAAATATGTAAATTAATAACATCGAAAACATGATTAAAAATTTTTGTCCTTCCCCACTAAAATTTCGGCGTCCGCACCTACTCGAGAGTATAATATTTGGTAATTCTAGTGTACTTATCTATCTTATGTTTGGTGAAATAGTAAGGCCTTGTTTGAATAAAGGTTTTAAGAAAATGTGTCGCTTGTATATTAATTTGAAAATAAATATCCTCAATGAAAATGTATTTGTTACTGATTGCTAACTTTCAGTATTATTAGAGCCTGTGTTTCCGGTGTACTCGCTTTTGTTTATGTGCGATTGTGCGGTGTGCTAAATGTTTGTTGACAATCGAGATTAGGATTCCGAGCAGCCAGGATTTTAAGTCAGTAAGTAATAAAATGGTAATATAATAAGAGCGAACGTGTCTGCTAAACCTTTCACCGCTCAACTCCAAGTTGCAAAAAATAAAGTGGTAGTTGTGGAGAGAATAGGTATGGGAACTTGGAAGTGAGTAAATTTTTCTTCTCTTTTTAGGTTTTCTATATTACCAGATCTTTCACGTTATTTTGGTACAAAAAATTAAAGTATGGTCACCATGCTGTAGAAAACAATATAAAATGCTCCCTTTTTAAAATGGAATATGTTTTTGATGGGTATTTAGAAGGTTGTAATAATAATAATAATAATAATTATTATTATTATTATTATTATTATAAATTAGTAAAAAGAATATATTATTATTATATATTCCATTTATTTATTTATTTATTTATTATTACTGTTATTATTTATTTTTAAAACCGCAAACTTTTATTAATCAAACAAAACTTTTATTATTATTATTATTATTATTATTATTATTATTATTATTATTTAGTTAGTTCAGCTTAATTAAACTTCATTTCTATCAAATTCAGCTTCATTCAGTTCAATTCAGCTCGATTAAATTCAGTTCAGTTCACTTCAGTTCAGTTCTGCTATATTCAATTCAACTAGCTTAGAACCCGTGCAAATTGCACGGAAATGCGTAGTTGAATAGTTTGTAGTTCTATATAAATAAATGTTTAAAGCGTATAAAAAATCAGAATAATAGTATTGTCAATAGGTTAGAATAGTCAGGCAACAATTCATTATTTGTAATTTGAGATTTGGAGTAATATTTGGTCTCACCTTTTATTTTTATTTATAAGCTCCTATTTTCAGTTACTCGACTATCACAGTTTATCCTTATTATTATTATTGTCATATTTCAAAGTATTTGAGAACAATAGTTGTTACAGATCCAAAAATAGGCTGACCTAAGACCCGACATTGACCCGAACTACAACACCCTAATGTGTAGGGATGTCATTGGGGCGGGTACAAGTGGATACCGCCCCGCACCCGCCCCAGTTGGGGCGGGGATGGGTAGAGCTTTGGTGGGTGGTGGGGCGGGGACGGGTACGAAAATTGTACCCGCCATGGGTAGTGGGGCGGGGATGGTTTTTGCGTGTTACCCACTTCATACCCGCCTACCCGCCAATTATTACAAAAATTAGTACCATTATTACGATAATTTTACAAATATTATTTTGTTATAATTAAGACGTAATGTTAAAAATAGTTATTTTATAAAGTATTTTATTAACTTTTTTGGTAAGTAACTAAAATTATATAACCAAATTCCTAAAAATAGAAATTAATAATGATTAAATCAACTTGTACCAAAAAAGATCGAAAAAAATTTATGGTATAGCGGGTTAATTGATAGGTGGGGCGGGGATGGTTTTGAAAACTTGTACCCGCCACGGGTGGTGGGGCGGGGATGGTTTTGGAAACTTGTACCCACCATGGGTGGTGGGGCGGGGATGGGTACGATATTTTCTTGATGGGTACGGATACGGGGAACCTATATCCAGCACCGCCCCGCCCCAATGACATCCCTACTAATGTGACCCAAAATCCGAATTGATCTGACCCGGTCAAAATGACCTAAATTATCTTGACTCATAAGTCATAACTGATCCAACCCGAAGTGGCCGATCTGAAACCACCCATATTCAAAATTACGATTTTTGCTCTTGATCATTAACCCGAAAATGACCCAACCCACGCACTAAACCGACCAACCTATCAAATAAATCTGAAACCCAAAATGACCAACCCAATCTGAATTATTCGGAAATAATGATGAACTAAACTTACCCGACCCAAATTGATCCGACAGAACTTGATTCGACTCATTTACCAAATATAGTTTGACAAAAGTATAACAAAAAAATGAGGGCGGAAGTAGAAGGGTGTAAATAAGGAAGGCAAATACTTATTTCAGACGGGCTGTTTTCCCGTCTGAAATAAGACGGACTAATTGTGATCATTTTTACAGTAAAATGTTACCATCATTTTCAAGGTAAAAAGTGAATTTGTTATATAACATTTCGTTATTAAATGATTACATTTTATTAAAAAGATGGTGACATTTGATCCGTCTTATTTTTTCGGGCTTTATTTTAGGGCAAAGAGATTATATTGTATGTACATAATATTATGTGATTTTTTTGTAATATCTTTTTGTAATATCATTTTCGATTCTATTGATGGTGCTCAAAATTTATACGAACAGACTATACATATTTGGAATAAGGTTATATCTCATTGAATTAATTGAATCTTTGAATATCTTTGAATAATATCTCATTGAATTAATAAAATAACATCTCATTGGAAATTCTGTTTTTAGCATTCTTTTCTGTTTTTTCTGCAATGATTCAACTAATATTATTCTTATTTCATATCTTATACGTGAAGTTGCAATGATTCTACCAATATTACAATGCAACATGCTTCAATTTATCTGGTTTAAGAATACATTAGTAGAATATTTGATTCAATTTATTTTACCAATATTACCAATATTACAGTCAGTCAATAATTGGTTCAAGAATATATTTGATTTTCTTATAGAATATTGCACTGCAATTTGGTCTTATTTGGTAATATTTTATAATATTTGATTTTCCAAAAACGATTTTACATAATGGGAACTTGGGCGGGAATTTTTTTTACGTGAGTGCGACACGTGTCCAATTTATGTTTAGTGGTTGTTGTTATATACTTTTATATAGATTCAGTTCAGCTCTGTTCAATTCAACTCTAAAAAGTCAGAAAGAGCATGACCTAAATATCCTCAATGAAAAATCTATTTGTTACTGAATGCTTACTTTCAGTATTATTATTAGAACCTGATACCGGTGTACTCGCTTTTATTTATGTGCGGTGTACGTGCTAAACGTTAATTGATAATTGAGATTAGGATTCCGAGCAGACCATCATCGTCATATTTATTGGCCAGCCAGAATTTTAAGTTTGTAAAAAATAAAATGATAATATAATAAGAGCAAACGTTCCTGCTAACCCTTTCACCGCTCATCTTGAAATTGCAATTCACATTCCTCCAAATTAGAGAACAGAACATATGATGATTTAATTTATGCATTGCATTGTAGTTGTTCAGCAGAGTCTTACACTTTAATTATAACTGTATATAGGTTTTCCGTGCTACGTTACAAATTGCTTTATAACAATAAAAACAAGTATAAAAATTGTTGTTAAGGAAAAACCCAAATACCCAATTAAATAAATGTCACATGCGAGAATCTTACATTGAAAAAAAGAAGGAGAAAATTACCTGGTACGAGTATATAACTAACGAATTGACTTATTCATTTTCAATTGATTTTTTGAGTGACTGTTTTCGACTTATAAAACGTCTTATCTCTCCTTACAAACACACTCGACATCCCAGCCCGGAAAAAAAAAGGAGTGAGTTGTCAAACCATATAATTAAGAGTAATAGTTACTTACGAGTAGCCAACAACCACGATAACTTGTCAGACTGTGTATGAGAAAGCACGAGAAAACAACAGAACATAACGGTTTTACAATATAATTAGGAAATTTTTCTTATGTAATGCATATATGTTGCGATCACGTTGTTCCACTACGAATGTCCAATACTATGCATGTAAGGGTTTGTTTGTCCAAATGATTATGAGATAAGATTCGTTACGTTACGTTACATTATTCTTCCACTACTGCTAGTAGTCTAGTAGTACAATACCATGCATAGTTAGTTCTTAGTTGTTGCAATTTATGGTAGTGGACTAGTATCGGTTATACAGTGTAAAATTTGAATATTGTAATAAAATATTCGAGTTAGATTAAAGAGAATATGACTTTTATTAATAAGTATTCGAATTTTTTTAATTTACACATTAAAAATATAAACTTTGAATTAGTTTCAAAAATACTAAACTCAGATACTTATATAGTGGTTGTACAACGTTTATATACAAAAATACATTTGTTTGTACAATGTAGTTGTGTTCCTCACAATATTCTCACGTAGTGCCGGATTTAAGGGGTAGCAGTGGCGCTTGCCCCCGCTGACTAAAAAAATGTTCAATTAAGTTAAAATGTCGTTAATTGTTCACCTCCGTTGAATTTTTTTGCCCTGTAAGGGCTGTAACCATAAATTCTGACTCTGCTATTGTTCTCACATGTATTATTGTTTCAAAATTTAAGTCAAAGTTACAATTTTAAATCTTATACGGATTAGCAGGTAATTAAATTAGTATGCATTCAACTAAACAATAATTAAACTATAGTGATTAATTAAATTTGCACTAAAGTCTAAACAATACGGCAATACCTTTATAATTGGGTAGTTCTTAATAATTTTAGCTATTACATACGGTTTAGTGGTGTGATTAATTGGGGATTATGCCACAAATTATAGATAGTGTGTGATTACGGTTTGTTAACTTTGCTTGATTAATTAGAGGGGAGTCCTTGGGAGTTAGGGTAAGATTTATGGGTGTTTGTTGCATCTCTTGGAATGGAATGAATTATAGATTTTTAGTACAATTAATCGATTTTAATGTTCAGTTTATATATTTGAGAATTGAGTTAGTTACTTCGACTATTAAATTTAAACTTTATTTTAATTTTTTAGGTTGGAATTTTTAAATACGTCTTTGATCGCTGCCTTAGTTTCAAACAACATTATTTCTTTATATCGGCCCGCCAATTTAAAATGAACCAAACAATTTTAAGGTTTGAACTTGGAATTGCCTATAGTGTAGAATTGAGAAAGGTCAACTAAAGCAATACGGAAAGTCAATAAAAGTGAAGGTCAACGGTTAATATGCATATAGAGGTGGCCAGCCTAGTGGCTGAGCTTAGCCTAGCTTGCCACACCCGGCCAAATTTTGTCAGACTACCTGACACAGGTAACCCATCTTTGAAATCCAGTCAAGTTAGCGTCTCCCAGCTGGACCGAGGCATGCTCGTTGACCTAGCCCTAGTAAGATTACATTGGAGCATGGGATTGTCCCACCCAACCCTGACACCACCTAAGCCGTGCTTGAACCCCACCCCCCACCCCACACCCCCCCTTCTTTTAATACCAGCCCGAACTTCGTCTGTCCCTAATAACTCCTAATGTTGCACCGAATCCCTTTATTCTTAGTCCAGTCCTCCACACTATCCTGTTCCAATAACCATTCCTACTTAACTAGTCCTACACGTATCAAATGTTTTGTAGCTATTAACTTTTACTATAGTTGTTAATATTTCATATTCACTTTTAATCCATAGTTCCATACCAAAATTTTGTTCACCACCTCATTAAAATTAAATGTTAAAAATCCAACTTTTTAGTTAATAAATCAAATGAATGAAATCAGAATTTGATGCATCTTCGTATTAAAGTATAGTTTAGTAAAGGAGGAATTAATGGCGGATCTCATGCGCAGTAAATGCAATGGAGTAATAATAATAATAATAATTCCCATACCATAAATTAAAGAAAGTGAAAGAAAGAAATGATGAAACATAACGTGGGATAGTGAGTAATAATTAAGACAAGGAAATGAGTAAAATAAACAACAAAGAAAAAAAAGACATAAAAATTGATTGTCGTTAAATGCATGATTTCTGTGTCACTACTCCTCGTAATTATGCTGACTAAAAGTAGAAAAAAGTTTAACAGATCCCAAAGTCGTGTCAATTACTCTACATTCTAGGTAGATTTCCAAAGCACCTCCTTCAACCTCTTTCCTAACTCCGAGGTTAAAAGTTGCTAGGGAACCTCTTCATTTCATTACTCGAGTTCGTGTGATATGAGACGGTTTTACAATAATAAATTTTAAAACAAGTTTAAATATAATCTTATTAGTGGCATAAAATGCGTACTGAAAAATCACATTTAATATTTTGGTTTTTTTTATATGGTAACTCTGTGTATTTTTGAATATTATGTGGTACTCTACATTTTTGAAAACATTACTGAAATCCTTAAGATTAATAAAATGTTCCTAAAATACCCAATTTACTAAAAATTACGTTTTTAATCCATTAATTTTTTTAACAAAAATGTGTTTGCAATTGAGTAAACTATGTTTATGTTAATGACATGATAAATTATTGTGGAAAAATCAATAAAAAATGTATAAACTAAACATTTAATAAGCAAATTAAAGAAGTGTGGGTATTTTAAAATATTTTCATTACATTTAAGGCTATCCTTGATAATTTTAAAAAGTGGGAATATCAAGTAGAATTTGAATCAGCACAAGCTAAGTGCGCCACGTAGAAAAAACCATAATATTTTGTAAAATTGTCGTATATATATTTGTGTTATTAGTACTTCCTCATTGCCCTATTACACATTCTTAATACATGTTGATTCATTACGTTTTTTCTTCGTATATACCCCTGTTTTTTGTGTGTGTTAAAATTAAACCTAAAAACTTTTTAGGACAACGAATATCGTCATAACAAGTTATTTATTGGTGATGTATCATCGTACAATAATTTTACTGTGTTATTACAAGAGTTTTACTGAAGGCCGACTATATTTAATTAGTTAAGAAAAGAGGGCTTTATTCTAAAAAAGAAAAAATAAAGGTCCAACTGTGAGCATCTAAATTAACTGTCACCAAACGCAATCGTTTGTCCTTTTCTGATTCTCTCTAAACTTCTACGCAACTCAACCAACCAAACCAAACCCCATCTAACCCTTTTCCCACTTTTCACCATTTCATCATAAAATTCACAACCTTTGATATACTATGCCAACATAGAATTCCATTTGAGACGGTTTTATGCTTAAACACGACCCCTTTATACTAATTATAGAGATAATTGTAAACTTTAAACGATCTTAAACCAGACTAAACTATATACATATATAAGATCTGATCTGAATGCAAATATTAACTGACTTAGTTGGTAAATTCATAAAAGTAATACTCATCGCCTGACTTACCATCTTCAAAAAAATCTCAATATTCTAAGTTATTAATTTAAGTTAGAAAAATTTACACTTAAAATCCCAAAGAAAAATAAATAAATAAATAAATTGGGATTAATTGATTTTTTTTTTTTGCAATTGTATAATTTTTAGTATGACCTACATACATAGATTTGGATTTGTTGGTGTCATTTATAAGCAAGAATATGTAGAAGATATTGAAATAATAATCAACATTATAATGACGACCATGAACAAGGATTGGATCAACAATAGAAATTAAATTCCGTAATTGAGACATTAATTAGACAAATTTCAACGACGAATACATTAGTAATCGAGCATGATTACCCATATAAAATAACCCGTGTAAAACTATATTTACTACATCTACATACAAGTAAATTTATCATGAGACCGTATAAAAAAAACCCGAAAACCAAAAAAAAACAATTGCCACAAAAATAAATAAATAAGATCAGATAATTTGTGTAACCATTGAAACATGAGTGTTAGAATTAATTCGATCAAATGCAAGAGAAGTACTTCTCTTAAGTACTTTACGAGAATTGAGCTGTTCAAAACTGGCTGAAAAGAATTCTTGAACTGCTTGTTCAGTCGGAATTGATGTCGAAAACTCGAGTTTTTTAACACAATGCATAGCCACCGGCCGTCGTCTCTTTCTCGGGGCGGGCGGTGGTGAACGAGGTGCAGGGATCTTATTCTCGTCGGATGTTGGTGTTTTCGGGGTTTCCTCTCCTTTTGACACGGTTTTCATGTTTTAAACTGGCTAAACTGGTAAGAACAGATACTACACTTGATCTTAATTAGCCAGACGGACGAGGAAATGAAAGGGAATTGTTTTGGAAGGAATTAATACGGTTTGAGAAAATATCGGGTTTTGGGTAGACGAGGGAATGTGTAGTTTTATAAGGTGGAAGGGTAGTAGTAGTAGTAGGGAAGGCGTGTACGGGAAGGTAGAAGGAGTAGAAAGAAAGGGAGAGTGTTAAGAAGTGAATAATGAGCTTTTTTGTCATGTGTAAATCATATGTTTTGTTTATATATATGGGAAATTGGTGTGGTTTTGTTGTCTTTTTCTTCCTTGTTTGGGGATTTTCACTTTTCAATTGCTTTGTTAAGTTTGCTTGTCATGCCCCATTATCGACTTTGATCGGAATTTTAAGTTTTCTATTAAGAGATAGGAGCGGTGAACGTGGATTCGATTTGAGAAATTAGGTATGAGGTATTTGACATATGTGATGTATTTACCAGAATTGGAAAATTTGGTGAATTTTAAGTTTACTATTACGGAATAGAGCTGGTAAAAGTGACTTGATTCGATGACTTTAATTAGTTGTAAAATTTGGTGAATTGAGATGGTGTGACTCGATTAAATTGATAATGAGAAATTTATTTGTTTTAATTGAAGGAATTTGAATCTTTGTGTGACTTGTTCTACTTGTCACGCTCCATTATTGAATTTGATCGGAATTTTAAGTTTTCTGTTACGGGACAGAGAAGCTGAAAGTGGATTCGATTTGAGAGATTTGGTCTAAGGTATTTGATATATGTAATGTATTTACCAAAATTGAAAAATTTGGTGTAAGTTTTCTATTATTGAATTGAGCTGGAAAAAGTGGACCTGATTCGAGGAATTTGATTGGAAAGAGAAATTTTGGTGTATTGGGACGGTGTTTGAGTGTCGGATCAAATACAAATCAAATTATTTACGTCGACTTATTTGAATCGGGTCTAGTTTGTAAGGTGTAATTCAGAGATTTGAGAGTATGAGATTGGGGTAGGCAATACAACAGATCAGGTATTCAGTAATACAAATTCTCATTTGTGATGGTAATATCCATCGCAAATTTGTGACGGTTAAATAAAATCCATTTGGAGAAATAAAGACAAATTTATTGTGATTCTCTATGCACATTTATTCTTATCTTATCTGATCGAGAGGATATACTTAATCGTAAGCTTGTGACGGAGATAGCGTTACGAGAGAAAGCTATTCGGTAACACAAATCAGGTGGTGCACATTGGACAGCACGCAACATATTTAAACTTTTAACAGAAAAATATATAGTGGGGTAACTTTTTTATTGCTACAGGATATTTTTTTTTCATTTGCTTTTTAAGTTTATTTATCACTTTGCTTATGTTTGGGATTTCGGATTTCCCTTTTACACTTCTAATAATCTATTCTTTTGTATTAACAATTCTAAGCTATCAAACTACCCTAATTCTTACTCCCTCCGAGTCGGAGTGATAATTTGTGTTTCCTTTTCGATGCAAATTAAATGATGGTCCCTCTTTCCTTTTTTAGTAACTTTTTTTGTAGTTCAAAATCAATTCAAAGTGGGATATGATGTTTTGTGTGGTCTAAAATCATTTCCGTATTTTTGGTGCCCAAACCAAAATGAATTATTACTCTGAATCAGAGGGAGTATTTTTAAGGACGGGTTTATCCATCTTAAACAATAAAATGAGTTAGAATACCTCTAGAATGACAAACTTTTGTCCCGTCTAACTACATAAATTTGTATTTGACACGTTTTGTTCTTAAAACAGATATGACGGTTTTAAAGAAGACTAACCGATTAAAGTAATTTGTAGATTCCTTTACATTATCTTTGGGAAAGATGGAAGAGGCAAGAAGGTGAATCTTGTTATTCTGATTCCTTTAAATTATGATCATGGTCGTGCTTAATAGTTGGCTTTGAATCTTTGAATGAATGATTGATTTTGTAGATCACTAATAAACATTAAGACTTTAGTATAAACTTTATGGTACATATATGCCCCTTAGTCATAAAAAAAAGTAATTACATTATATGAATTATGTATTAGACCGCTATTGAAGGTAACGAGACAGAAAATGAAACTCAAAACTGATTAATAATAACATTTATATAAATTATTATAATCAATGCCGACTTATAATCTAAGTATTTTTTCGATCTTAAACTTAGGCCATGTTCTTTTCGGCTAAAACAAGTTGAATTGAATTAATTGGAATAAAACTTAATTGAACTAAATTGAGTGAAACTGAGGTGAACTAAATTTCATTTTCAAAATACAGTATTGTATAATTTTAAGCTGTAGATATACCGCAACCATAGCTGGTAAAAGTATAAGAAGTGATATTTATAACTTGGGTTTCAATCCCGTCAACAACACATTTACCGATGCATGATTCTCGATGATCTGATTAAATTAATAAACATTATCCCTGACAAAAAGATAAACACAATAGATGATAATAAAAACATTATCTATTTATCTGGATTATAATCCCCAAATAGCAAAATATGGCATGAATCCTTGTGATTAGGTAAACAGCTAATTACCTAAACAAGATAATTAAAGTCAACTAACCTGGATTCAAGGCTTTGATGTTGGAACTTCTTCACATTTCTTCCTCGAACCTCTACAAATTCTTCCTTTTATTCTCAAGGTAGTTTGCCTCGGGTTCCGATCCTCTCCTCCATCCTAGGGCCATATCTCACAAATACAGTAGAGACTCGAGAAGAGTAACGACTGCATTTGTTTTTCCGAATTGGACATGTATTATTCTATTGCCGGACGATACTTCTGTCTTAACCACCATGCTCACATCAAATCATCTAGTATTCTAATAATGTACGCGAAAACAAGTAGGCCCAACGGCAAAGCCAGGTAATGAAGTTAAGAGCCGAAAATATATATATTGAAAATTTTGCGCAGGCCATCTTATTAACGTTAGGGTAGCTTGAAAAAGTTTCGAACATTTTACAGTTTTACTATAGAGATCATATGGCTTACTGGGAGCGGTAATATGTGTTATCCCCTCGCTCTACCACTGATAGGCTTTGAAGTTTGAACAACTCGGATTGCTGATACGTAAAGCAGTGACATCTTAGTTACTCATACTAGCTAATACACAGTCCAGGCCACTTATAGGCATCACTCGTCACTTGATACTTTCTCGAGAAATTGGAGTATAGCAAGACGTTCAGTAGTGGTAAGAGACGGGTCATCACCGGTCAGTCTCTTCCTCAATTGGGCAATTTCACCATCTGGATCGTCAGAAAGAACCTGTAATTTGACAGCGGAAGTTTTAGAGGTGCAAACAGACAATAACTTGAACATCAGATAAGTGAGATAACCAAGGAACAACAACATTCAAGGAGATATAAGAATCTGCAAGCCTTGTACCCTTGATAATTTGGGACCGACTTAACAAGAATCGCGATGAGAATCGTTCTGGGACACTTTGGTAAAAATAAGACCCATGTTGGACATTAGACGTTGGTTACACACCCTTTTTGTATACTTATCGTGTTTGAGTAACATAGTATAAGGTGAAACACACGCCAAATTTCGTTGGATATCCATGAATAATTCCCACTGGAATTACTCGTGTGTTATCCATGGTATTACGGTTTCTGACCTCGTATTTTTGCTCAACTTGTATCATCCACATCTTATTGTACTCCTTAATTTTCGTGCAAGAGAAAATGTGAAGCGTATTCACGTGCAAGTAGAAAGACAAAGACGAGCATGTCGAGTAAAACTAAGTGAGTTCATAATGCTAAAACTCCAAGTATGCTAGTTGTTCGTCATCCTCCATTGCTAGCGCTAACACTTGACTTGACACAACACGCATGAATCCCATAAAATCTTGTGTAGGTTTCAGCATTTCACATATTGATTTTTCTCATGCAATAACTCAGCAAAAGATATCATAATATCGAGTGTGCATGAAACAATAGTTGCCTGGGAGAATACATAAAATAGCATTAAATAATTACTCCGTAAAATATAGAAACACACCTCAACATAATTGTTGACGTTATCATTTGGAGGAGTGATAAGCTCATGTTCGTTGCAGACCCATTCACCATCAACGACATACTTGTACTCATATCGTCCTTCCTGTTACAAGAGACAGTGAAGCTGATTGTGACTGATTGATCTACATCATCCAGTTGCGTACTTGCATAAACGAATAACTGTCCCCTTCCTTTCTAGTATAATTTTACTGTTAAGCGAATAATCACAAGGATAGTTTGACATCTCTACGTTGAAAATTCTCAAGTCAGAGTAATGGTGATATCCATCTCTAATTAAGCTGGGACACCATATATCTGATGCACGGACTAATCTATAAATATTAGACTGAAAGGGAGTAGTAAATTAGTTACCGGTAATTCTCGTTGAAGTATCCATGCATCTTGTCCCTTGTCATATTTTAACGGAATTTTCTGAGGTGACAAAACTGATTTAGTAACAGCTTTAAAATTCCATTAGATATCAAAGTTGCAAAAACTAATGGCTGATAGCTATTCATGTATGATCTGCATATATAATCATGAAAATCAATTGAAGCAGAATCAGAAGACCAAGATTTTACCGGACTCCAACTCCAAGGTTGGTAACCGGGAATCCTCAAGGACTGAGTGCTTAGTCCATTTAACCAAAAAAAATTCATCATTCATAATATTTAATATAGGGTGAATAGACAACAAGTTGTGGATTGAAGGTTAAGGGTTAAGGGTGTGACTAACAATCTCCTGTGTACCCGCCAGCCACCGCCACCACCAATATCCGTTTATTGCCCTCGTAAATAAATTTGTTTTCAAGTAAGACCAAAGAAGTAAAAACAACTGAGATTTCATCATGATGAAAAGCTAAGGTAAAATGACAGTTGTTTGTTCTTGTGCTAACATATCTTGGGGTAACGGCTTGTTTGAGGCTATCTCTATCGAACATTGCTTGCATATGTCAATATCGTGAAGGTGTCGCCTCACGGGTGAGGATCCTTGTCCAATTTGGTGTGTCACCCAAACTCAACTCAAGTCCCATTAAAATATCCTTTGGCCCCGGTTTTTTGAAACAAATAAAATGGGAATTCAATGTGTCACTTCAATGATGTGTCTGAAGGAGTGAGAGATGGGAAATAAGAATTGCCACCAATTGGGACAGGAGACGAAACAGTCAATCATTGTGAATATGGTTCATCATCCGAAGACATCAGTTGAACGGATCTTGAGCTAGTAACTTACAAACTAGACTTTCTGAACAACAGATGAAGAAGTGTCTGTCTATCATGAGAATTGAGAATGCAATATGCTGACCCACTATCAATTATAATGCAAAACAAACATAATTGTAAACGGAATGTTGAGACGAGTTTGCATTTGCAAATCATTACCTGCCCCCATCCAACATCAAGCCCAGAAATCTCAACAACTGTACAATTTGGCTTCCTCCATTTGAATTCTACTGCTTTTTTCTTCAACCCAGTGAGCTTGAGTTTAAAAAGGCCAAATGGAGAACAAAAAGGCCTTAGTAGAATAAATTGCTAAATAAACCGAAAAAAATATGGATTCATGTTCACTTGTTTCACAAAGAGGGAAAGAAGCCGAGTAACAGCCGTTAAATTAGCAAAAAGAATGTTACAACTATAGCGAAAGAAACTTCAAACTGAACAAGCATACTATACTTAAATGTTTGGGATATTCTACATGGTACCCTCAATTTTTCGACTTTCTACATTGTACCCCTACACTTTTTAAAACATACATGCTACCCCTAATTGTTGTCATTATCAGTAAGTGTGCCCTTAAACTTTATTTTTCACCAATTTAACTCAATTTTATGCGTTAATTGATTACTTAGGCGCATAACCAAACTTGACATTTATCATCCCATGACATAAGGACTCTATTAGAATTAATATCCATTCTTTGGACGTGATAATCTGGCAAAGATCAATAATTTTTCCGTCAACAATTTTTTAACACATATATATCTATAAATATTAGGATCGAGATGGATAATAAGCCTAATAGAGTCCTTATGTCATGAGATAATAAATGACGAGCTTTCTTACGCGTTCAAGTTATCACTTAAAGCTTAAAAATGAGTTTAATTGACGGAAAATAAAGTTTAGGGGTACACGTAGTGGTAATGACGACAATAGGGGTACCATGTATGTTTTAAAAAGTATAGGGTACCATGTAGAAAGTCAAAAAATTGAGGGGTACCATGTAGAATATCCTAAATGTTTTATGAGCAATCATCGCCACAAGTTAAGCTTATCATCAGAAAGAGCTGGGGGAGTAAATCAGATACCATTATAACAACATAGAATTTTACCTCCAGAAGACGGAATTGTATGTAGTAAACCACCGAAACTTCGGAATTGGCTTAGAGCCACAACCAAACATAAGTGAGAGTGACAACAAACAAATTTCTCGCAGTACAAGGACTGTTGGCACATAGCTTTTCTATAGGATCAAATATTATCACAAGTGATATTTATCTAGCAAACCACTGTGAACACTTAACAGAGAGCATATTCAAAACTGATCAGGAAGCATGATAAAGCATTATTACCAAGTAGTGACTATCTTAAACAAAAGCGCATCATTACTGATCAATTTAAAAATATCTAATGCTACTTTTAATTAATTACAATTGTGAAACGGCTGTTTCAGATTAAGAAAAGACTTAATTTTGTAGGAAACAGTGATTTCAAATACTCACAATGTCAGCGGTTGCACTTTTGATAGCATCCACTTTGGGGCAGCAAGAACGCTTACTCTGCAAGAAAACGTATTCCATAAGAATCCTACTAAGCTCTTGTTCGACACGATATAAGAGTCTATACTTCAAAAGTGTCCAACAGATATATCCGAGTAACATCTATGAACATATAGGTGTATCGGACTGTAGTCTCATCTAATGTACTTTGTCCATCCATGATTTAATATATTTGTTCAAAAGTACAACTATGGATAACTACAATACTGTTCCCCTTGAGCATTACTATTTACTACGCCTGTTTCATATTTTTTTCCTCTAGTTCTTCAATTATGCTCTTTGCTTTGCCCCATTACCCCTAACTTTCATTGCTTTATATCACCCACTTTCAAATCAAAACAAGTGGAGTTGCACAAACATTATTTCAAACATACAAATTTGTTTGTAATGAACTAATGATAATGAGCCTCGTGTACCTGAGGTGCGTGCCTTGGCCACCACACCTTGCCCCCATTAAAACTAAGCTTCTAATTTATTTATTTTCATTAGGTAGGAGATTTCATCAAAACTAAACAAACTGAATGTTGTAACAGAGTTCATACGACATTTAATTTCCCCTTCTCTAGCTAATTCAACTTTCAGATCCTGTTGTGTGCCTGTACCTGGCCCAAGGGTTGAATCTGTTTTCAGAGGAATTATCGTCAACTGTTCTATCTATAGGATCTTAGTCTTACAGAATTTAATTTTGGTCGTTGTCCGCAGCTTGGTAGCGTGTTTGTTTTAGGTACAAAATGTCACGGGAACCTGTGGCTGGATTGAATCCTTCACGATGGAAATGCTCTCTTCCCCCAAACTAGATGGGTCTTAGCCTTTTTAAAGCAACCAGGAATCCCAGTTGCATTGATAAGGCTAATCCCCATTGGCCAAATGAAACCGCTCTAAGCATTAACAAAGATAAAAAGAGAGATGTCACTGGAAAAAAGAAAACACAAAGATTAGTGTTTGCTGGAGTTTAATCATCTATCTAGCTGTTTATAAATTACTGAACTGCTCCTACAATTTGAGTCCATCTCCTTGACAGTAAAAGAACAGAGATTCGGATTGATAAAAAAAATCAACCAGAACTACTTCATCACTTTTGGAAAGAGTGCACACTTACCAGTATCAATCGGTGCGCTTCATTTAGGTCATACTCTTGAACCCAGTACATGTAGGCCAACTGCAATAAGCAATTATTTTGATCAAAGCAATATTAAAGGGTGTTATATATCATATACAAATCCTATGTCATAGATGCATCATCAGTGATGGAAAAAGTCAATTAGAAAGATGCAAGAGAGAAGGTGGAGAAACAGAAAAGGGGACAAGAAAAAGGCTCATCCTCCCATCACCAACTTATGGGACAAAGAAGCAGTAAGCATAAGGACCGGAGTTTTGTTCAGTGGATTATTTATGGGCAACAGAGACTAATGTCTTTCTGGATGATGTTAGTACATGGAATTTGTTACATGGGTACTACAATATACAGGAATTAAATTCCTTTGGAGAACATATTTCACAACGGTAAACAAGACCGCATTTGAGTGTGAGACGGAATAAAATAGGTTAGCTGGCTGGCATGAGATATCCAAATCCAATTTGAAACATATAGGGTTAAACTGACTAGCGCCACGCAAGTAGGCTGGCTAATTAAGATATTAGATCATTTAGAAACATGATTGAGCCCTATGCCCAAGGCCGGAGCAACACGTATCTGGTCACATTCAGGTTTAATTCAAGTATGGTTCAGTGTCTCGTCTATTTCTGTATCGCAATTTTATGGGCTAAGGCAGGTAGCATTTGAAATAAAACTCAAGTATGTCAGTTTGACCAGATTGAACTTTCCGGAGTCTAGAAGTTACAATGATTCCTTAGTCCTTCCTCTCACTCAATGAGTCAAAATTGTTATCTTAATGCTGGTGCCTGGTAGTAAAAAAAGATGTTTACTCTGAAAAAGGATAAATTATACATAGCACCCAGCATGATTTTTCTGTCAATTAGGTGTGTAAACTAGAAAATAATTTAAAGTAGTGGAAAAGAAAGTTGGAATTGAAAGATGTGCACTCACAGCAACAGCAGGAGCTCTACCCATCCCAGCAGTGCAGTGTATGTAAGCAACGCCTCCATTTCGCTTAATAGCGTTGTACAATATGCTGACTACGACTGGGAGCCTCATCCGTAGATCAAACCCATCAAAGTCCCTGTTGTACAATCACTATTATCCAACATCTATCAACAATGTACTGAGAGTTCTAAAAAGCTATAAATTTAAGTTCACAACAACAACAACATCAGAGCCTTAGTCCCAAAATGTTTTGGGGTCGGCTGACATGAATCATCCTTTGGAACCGTCATGAGTGAACTCTCATCTCAACAAGAAAAAAAAAAAAAGAAAAAAACGGAAGTGGAGTGAAACAAAAAATGAAAGGCAAAGAGGTTTTATAGATTTTAAATCGAACTTATCACATGTATAAAAACCCAAAAAAAATAAATCAAGAATAAAGTTTAAAGTGATTTTGAGAAACGAAGTAATATAAATTTAAGTTCAATGAATGATAATATATACAGAGTATATAACACCTTATTTCCTTTAAAACAGAAAACACCGGGCTAACTTCTACATGGACAAATAAAAAAGGTCCTCAATGATGACTGTTGAGTAGAAATACATTAATGTCCAAACTCATAAACTTACTCCCTTTACAGGAAAGAGGAAAAGTCACCCCTGCTTTTGGCTCGACTGGGATAAGCGTTAACTATTACATGAGCAAGAAGAAATAGAGCGCAAATAAGGGAAAGGGGAGAGGCTGGTGGTAAGTGGTGGTAGTGAAGAGTGGAAAGAGGAGGTGATGGGGGAACTAATACTCCCATATGTGGTGATGTGTAACCCTAGGAGGAGAGATGGGTAACTACTCCTCCCTTTAAGGGTCACAATTACTCTCTCTTCCCCAATTTCACATTCCACCACCATCACAAATCTCCATATTATTCTCAAAGTAAAACTTTATTATCCTAATAATAACTACCCCCAAAAGATCAAACAAAAATTCCAAATCAAACTACGAGTGTGTTCTTTCTATTGTGAAGTAATAGTCATTCGATATAGTTTTCCATGTAATTTTCATCTTGGGTCGTTCGGAAACAATCTCTTTTTGTTGTTAACACAAGGGTAAGACCGCGTACATTCGACCACGGACCACCCTTTACCCCGCAATTTGTGGGAGCCATTGAGGGCATTGAAAGCACTGGGGTAATGTTGTTATTGTTGTTGGCGGTGGTCAGAGCAAACCAACAATGTTAAGACTTAAGTTTTCATTTTATCCTACGGTACGATAGAATTACCCAAAACTTGTTGAATTCTCAATTGGATGAGCATGCTAGATCCAATACCAAGAAACTCTTCTACTTGGAAAACCCTTATCATTTAGGAAATGCAGCAATTTATTTTCTCAACTCTGTAGTCTCTGCTTATTTCAGTGACCTCAAGTTGATTCGTGATGGTATCTCCTTCTAACATGCTGATTGCTGAGGTGGCAAATGCAATTTCATCACATTATATGAATTCAAAGGAGGTGTTTAGTTTGTGTTGAAATGGTCTAAGAAAAATAGTCATACTGATTGTTCCCTAAATGCTTCATATTGTTAACCTGAGGTCCCCCAAAGTGAGATAAATTTACAAAAGCAATAATGTTTACCCTAGTGGCTCATAGGCTCCCGCTTATGGCACCAAAATGCAAAAGATTAGATGCTGAAGTGGAGATTAAGCTCATTGCACTAAAGTAAAAAAAGTTCTCGTACCTTATTTCAGCTCGAATATGTTCAATATCAGTACATATCTCTGCATACTTCTGAATAGCTTTAATGTCAACTCCAAAATATCTAGACTACGCTTAAGAAACACCAGGAAGTATCTTGAGACATGGGAACTTAAGCAAATACTATTGTATTAAGTCATATGTATAAAAGATGAACGACAGGAAGACTATTTGCAAGGATACTGAAGATCAGGGTCTTGTTGAAGACAGAAAATTGTTTTAACCCCAATATTCCGTAGCTTGTCAACATCTTCTGGAGTCTGCATTCGAGACACTGCATTAATAGTGTTGTCCTGGGCCTAGAAAGAAAGCAAAGGCATAGAGTAAAAATTACCTGCAGACATGAGCCAACAATCAGGTCCGGACGGATAAAGTTGTAGTTTATCCCCAATTCGTGCCTATACGTAAGAGCTGTCAATTTGAGAATTTCAAAAACAGAAAATCGTCAGCATGTTTACTGTAACGCATGGTCAATAAATGCAACAGGAGTGCAAGAAAGCCTTTTATAGCAGCTGTAGTTAGAACAATTAACATTTTCTTACGCTATATGAAAGGTTTACAGCAATAGTACTTACAAGCACCCATTGCTTCCGTCATGGTACTACTGTACTCATCTGATTTCTCCTCCTCTACAGCTTCACTCATCTCACTACTGGGTTTGGAGCCAGATACTGCCTGCATATACAGAATGGGTCTTAATCTTATTCTTCTGTGATTGCATATTTGCATTACACTCGAATATGGAAAGGGTACACCCATCTGTCCAAACTAAAAGAGTCGGCTACAAAAAGATCTAAGCTTAGGAATCCGAGATTGATGTGTCCCGTACATGTATTGATACTCATGCCTTAGTCACGATTGCAGTGTCAGTCCACTGACCACATATCCTCACAAAACGTCAAAGTATCAGTAGTTCAGTACAGTTTTTATTTTGATTCAACATACTGCGTGTTTTAGAGCGTAATCACCTGTAGCATACCCACGTGCCATTTACAATGTGTGAACGATTCCATCCACAATTCCACATACGTACGTGCTCTTAGCTTTCATTTGTTCATATGCGACGACGACGACCATATACACTCAACATCTACGCTACCATTTCAAAATGCAACAGGTTCCAAGCACACATAACCTTGACAGTAACCCGAACACGTGAATATGACATAAAAGCAAACAATAACATCAAAAACAACAGTATCAAGCCAATGACACAAGATCTCCCACAAATAAAGGGGAAAGGGAGGGAACAATATCAATGATCAGTAAGTCATATCCGTCACAAGCTAGAACGCGGGTCAAGTAATACCCAAATTGCCTAGGGAGTAGCATTATGCTTTTGTCTTACGTAAGCACTTAGGTATTATTTGACCCGTCTTTTGACGTGTATGTCCGTCTTTAATGAGAATTTGTGATCAATGATACAGCAACACACAGATGGGTTGTTTCCGAATGACCCAAAATGAAAATTACAACAACAAACAACTACCAAAAATTACCTCCATAACCACATGATGTCCACGATCTAAACCATTCAAATTCCTCATAGGCTGCAAAACCCAGCTCAAGAATATTATAACCAAACATTAAAATATAATCAATAGCATAAACATGTTAATTTATCAATACCCTAATGAAATTAGTACCAGTATCATATGAGCAAGGGTTGAAGTTCTAGCTTCATTGGGTTTAATGTGCACTGTAGGTAATGCAGTGATCCTGATCAATCATACACATAAACACAAATCCAATCACTTAATCAATCAAAAATAAAATTGAATTGGGCAGTTATAAAATCTAATTAAACTATTCGAGAATCAGTTAGTCTCATGTAAGACCGTTTATACAAACATCATAACCCATTTTACAAACTACACCGTACTTAGTTAAGACCGTCTTATACTAGAATTTGTTATCGGGAATTAATAAGTAGGGTTAATTTTACCTGGAAAAGTTATGAAGACAAATCATTGGAGTGTGATGGAGTGTGATTGTTGAAAAGTAGCAGGTTTCTTGGAACGAGTACTACTACTTCTATACTTCTGTGGACTCACACTTCCCAGTTCACAGTCTTTGGCTGAGACTTTGAGACGGACCTCCATTTCCGTCTTAAATAATAAAACGAATTAAATAAATAAATAAGAATTACGAAGTATGAGAAGTATAAGATAAATAAAAAATGTATAGAAATAAACAAATGTGTCTCTCATCCCAGAGTATAAAATATTACAAGGATATTCTCAATTGTATTGCTCAACTTTTTCATTTTTAAGATGTACTTGTCTTAAAAAAAATAAAACAAAAAAAAAACTTTGGTCAAAGATAATTCTCTGCTACTCCTGAGTTCATGAAACGGTAATTTTTATTTTTTTAAAACCAATTCTCTCGTAAAGGCCTTTGAATATTAAAAATTATCACCGTTTTCTGAACTCGTAGCCGCTAGTTATGGTTGGTCAAGGATTTTTTAACGAATAAATTTTGACCGAGCATAATTCCCGACTTCAAGTTGAGACATAGGTGATTGTTTTTCAAAACTGACATCGTAGAGATGATCAATTTGAATAGAAATTATCGCATTCTGTACTTTTAGCAGAGAATTATTGACACTCAAAAGACTTTTTTTTTCAAAAAAAAGAGCGGGTAGATCTTAAAAGATGAATAAGTTGAGGAGTACACGTGAGAATATTTCAATGTTATTATTCGTTTGATTGTTTTATGGTTAAGACGGAGATGACCGTCTACGGTTAGTGAAGTAGCAACAAATAAGAAGAAAAATATCACAGTCGGCCCAATGAGTCCAAGAGGTTAAAACGACAAAATTGAGGCAAAACTCAAACACAAGTAGTCCTAGTAGCTATTGTGGTCGGTACTCGGCAGTAGTCGTAAACAATTAAACTATACTCCCTCCATTCATTTCCACTTGGTACATTTGCTTTATGCACGGGTTTTTACACATTGTTAAAATATTAATAAAAGTACAACAAATAGGTGTAAAGTGTTAGTATTGTGTTGAAAAAGTGGGCCTTAATAGTGTTTTTATAGTATTATAGTATTAAAAGTACAACCAAATAAAGAAAGGTGCAAAGTGGATTCGAATGGACCGAAATGGAATAGGTGCAAAGTGGATATGAATGGAGGGAGTATTCGATTAATGATTACATGTGGGCTCTGGTTAGATTGTCGGGTTTATATGGAATTTTGGGGTACAAATATGCGGGTTAGTGGATTCGGGCAATGATACTAATCACTTGTACTTTTCGTTGATAAATATGGTGTTCACTCTCTTTTTAATGGGTTAGACAAGTCGTGTTTAATGGGTCGTTCCGTTTAAAAGTGGTAGGGGTGTGTCTTGTGGTGCTCGCATTTGAGAAGAAGACAACGGATTTGAAATATTTGGATTTAATATATTTACTAGAATTCAAGCCCGGGCGTTGCCCGGGTCATATCACAACAGTATCTTTTAAAGTATTTATCACGATTTTTACATTGAGAAAGTGCTTCTTCTTTTGCCCGGCTAATTACATTTATTACTCGTGAAATTGGAACAAAAACGTCAAATTATTTTACCAACCCATATTCATTTGATTTAGGGTGGTATATTGTTCGAAAATCCAACTCTCAGTAAAGATCTCGTATTAGAACTTAATACTTCGTATTATCTTAGTATCTTGTTTTTATCCAAATTCTATTTTTCTACGTGTTGTATTTTGCGTTTACATAAAATACTCTAAAAATAATAACAACAAAATAATACGAAGGTATATTCAAATTCCTATTTTACCAAAATAACCCAGGGCTAAACCTTTCATGTTGCGTTAATAATATATACTAAAACGGACGGAGTATATCATTTTAGTATTTTTCGTTCTTATTTATTGGAATTTCGTGTTGCTTATAAAAAAAATAAAGTCATGTATCATTCTTGAACCTATACTGACTACATAGTTTATATCAAACTCAATTACCTAATTCTAACTGACTCATGTTATGAAAAATAATAAATTTTAAATAGACAAATTTTATTCGAGTAGTGTTATTTAGTGGAGATTTTAATATCCTTTGAAATTCCAAGAAATAGGAAAGAAAAATACTAATACAATATACTCACCCGTTTTTGTATATAAATGCTACACTAAAAGAATAAGAAATTTAATTTTTTTCGCCTAAATGCTCGTTATTATCTTATAGCGTTTATGATTTTCATGTTTTTTAAGGCGGTTGCTTTCGCATTATATTACTCCGTACGGTAGTAAAAATAGTTGTTTGCAGAATTTCAGAAATACGTGGACACATGCATGTTGAAAGAGAAAAAATCGCAAAGGATATATATTCTATGAAACGCATAAGAATCATGATCAAACAATATTTATACTTAGGAAGAAAGTAAATTAAATTTATAATCTTCATGCTTACTGGCTTGCCGCACAGCTACAACATTTGCACACAAATAATAAAAAACAGGTCGTTGTGAGACGATCTCTTAATAAAATCTAATATTAACACTTTTGTGAAAAAGTTTTAAGAAATATTTGCCATATTAAAATTTGAAAAATATGATTACCTCAAGTATGCTATATTTTATGTAATATCTCCCCATATTACACTGCACAAAATAAAAAAGAATAAAATTAAGTTAACAAGCAAAAATGACTTAGAATGAGAAACATATTATAAACCTCAAATCTACTTCATTTCATATGAAGTATAAAAATTGTGTTCACAAATCACAATCCCTTTACTATAAAAGGGATAGATTCTAGAGAAATCTTATTGGTCGATGAAAATTAAGAAAAGAAAAAAATTAATCAATGTGGGGTCCGCCATGTTCATTTACATAATTAACTAGTTTAAAACCCGTGCAAAGTTGCACGGGTATATATAAAATCGTTTAAAATTTGACTTAAAATATATAGCAAAGCTAATATTTTCTTCATCCACTTTAAACTCTTAACTTTATATTAGAACATATCTTAAGCATTTTTGTCGGTCATTTTGAATCCAACTCTATCATATGTTTATTCAATGATTTTAACGGATAATTAAACTAATAAAGGTTCTTAAGATAACAAACCAGAGTTATGATGATTTTTGTAACTCGTTCAAATGCAATACTCATGCATTACAATTAAAAATGTTAAATTTTAATCCGACCCAACATTAATCCTGAATATTTGATCCATTTTACGGTCAAGTCATGTAAATTATGAAATGCAATTCGAGAGATATACGACTCTTAATGGCTCGTCATTTCAGGGTTAAACCTGATAAATTGAATATAAGTTTATATTAAAAGTATGTCAAATATTACGAATACATTAATAATTATTTTATATAATTATTTTATGAAATTATTTAATTTCTATGTATAAAATTTTGTATAATTATAAATGATATTGTAACTACTATTAAGTTATGATTTTTATTTCACAAAGATGATAAATTTTTTTTAATAAAACTTAAATTTTGATTTTACAATTGTTCAATGTAAGAACTATGATTTCAATCAGTAATGAATACGTAGTATGATTAAAATAGTAGTATCAAATATGATTTAACTAAAAAAAATACTCTCACATATTCTGAATAACCCTCCCTATTTAAGAATGACACGGGAATTAAGGATGGCACGAGAATTTAAGGTAATTGAAGAGATGAAAGGTATTGTGTGGGTATTATCATGGGTGAGGTGATTAAAATAAGTATTGTTGTGGGACAAAGTTAGACCTGGCATACAGATCGGGTCGTGTTCGTATCACATGTAAACGGGTCACAAACCCGCCAACCCAAACCCGGCCCAATTAAACTTCGTGTCGACCCACTTAGATAAATGGGTCATCAAGCCTCAACCATAACCCGTTAATTTCGTGTCGGGTTCGTGTCGTGTTTTTGTGTCATGTCCATATTTGGAAAGTTTAAGTATATTTATGTGATGGAGGATAAAAAAAATTAGGATTAATTTAGTAAACAGTTCATTCGTGTCGGGTTCGTGTTTAAAGAGCTCAACTCAAACCCAACCCAATTAAATATCGTGTCGTGTTCGTGTCGACCCACTTACATAAATGGGTCATTAAGCCGCAACCCAAACCCGCTAATTTCGTGTCGGGTTCGTGTCGTGTTTTCGTGTCGTATCATTATTTGTCAGCTCTACACAAAGTGATGGAGTGTTGTTATTGGATGGGGTAATTAAAATAAATATAAAACTTTACAAAAAAAAGGAAATATGGAGAGTATTTTGAATAGACGAAAAGGAATTGGGGAGTTATTGAAAATAGGAGGCAATATATTTTTATTCTAATGACGATGGTAAAAAAAGGCATTAAGAATGTTTTAACCCGTATTCTAACTTTCGTTGAAAGTGTGACTCATATTGAGACTACTGAGTGGTAGTAGACTGTCCAAATTCAATCTCACGTTGCTCAGAATAAGTGAAGCCAATGATATTGCTCTATTCGTGGAATGTGCAAAGTTCCTTGGTAAATTTATTTTTTTAATTGTCGTACCATGGTTGAAATTTTTTCTTTTATAAAAGTGGAGTATTCTTCGTGTTTCAATAGATCAATAAAGTAGTTGACTTCATGATAAATTTGGGGTAATATTTTTCTTCAGTTAAGCCATTGATTTTCACCACCCATCCAAAAGGATGAGATAGGTCTGGCCTAGTCGAGGGACTCAACCTTGCTAACAAAATAACGATGCGAACAAAATATTATATGAGATTCTAAAATTATGTATTTTATAGACAATATTGCTAATAAAAATAATTTCATTTATATGTTATAATAAATATAATTTCCGTCGTAAGGTTATCGTTTAATTATTTTTCTCACCACATGGTAAATTTAACTAATGTAAGGTTATTAGACAGTTCACATGTCTTTGAAAGACCGTCTTCCACAAAGTTAACAGGAAACATAACATTGAAAATAGAAATCAAATAGCACTCTCCCTTTCAGAGGGCTCTCAATAAAACTATTAAGATACGGTCTCTCTAAAGTTTATGTGTCACATTTAAAACGTTAAAAACAATTTATAGTCGTGAGGTACAAATTAGTACTTCATCTGTTTTTATGGGATCTACTAATTTGCTGAATATATGAGTGTAGTATTTTAATAAAATTAATAGATCATATGAAAACGGAAAAAGTAACGATTTAATTGACTAAGTAACACTTAAAAACCATTGAGAATATACAATTTTTGAGAATAAGGAAATGAATTTAGATTTTTTTTTGATAAATGCTATAATTTAAGAGTTATCTTAGGAAACATTAATTTTCAATGGAAGTGATGTATTAGTAGTTTGGACGGAAAAAAAATGTGGTGGTGGTGGTTGTTTTATTACTTTATATAGATAAATTCTAAATTTCCTTGGCATAGAAATTATAAATGTTGGGTAGAGAACTCATCAAAAAGGGTAGGGGAATTTTGTAATCAACGTTGAGGAAAAGATGGGTCACGATTTGAAGAAAGATAATATTTTTCTGGGTTGAAGAATATCTTTTATCTTTTTTATGGAAGGTTGAAGATTTGCTCACTTCATTAGTGAGATAATTAAGATTGGTGGAGGGAGAAATACGGTAGGCAAGTGAGCAAGTAGGCGGGAAAAAAAAGTGTGTTGTGGTTTCTGTTTTATTATTTTATATAGATTACTTCAATTTAATTTTCTCACTACTACTCTTATTAATTAAATAAGTTACAATTTATAATCACACATCGAATATGAAATCTTCCTAAATCCTAATTATTCAATTTCAACAGTAAAAATCAAATCTTTAATGATTATTGATAATAAGTTAACTAATTCTACATAAATTAAAGGTATAGATTAAATATAATAATATTATTGAGACGCCTACACTTTACAGATATAGTATATTCAAAGATTAAAGAAATTGTTAATATTCCATTTAACATGCAGCTAATAAAAGGATTAAAGTGAGTGACAATGAGTATAAAACAGAAACAAAAAGTGAATATCAAATATAATAATATATAAATTGGCAAAAAATAATACATTCAAATACTGGAAATTAACAAATTAAAATTGTTGAGAATTGGAAATCAACGAAATTATGTAACTCCGTCTTAAATGTACAGAAAATAGATAAGATTTACTCGTATATTATATGGTCGAAGTTTTTTGGTTAGTTAGAATCGAACTAATAATAATTTGGGTTCATTACGATGATTATGAACTTAGAATTTAAACCTTTAGTATAATTTTAAAATCTATATATATTTTTACCGGCTATTATCCGTCTTAAATTTAAAACATGTGAGTATCACTCCCCATGGGTTATAGGACAACTATTTTATCTTCGCCATGCATAATGCTTTTTTTTGCTTGATTCATCTTACATATGTATATTTGATCCGTACTAAACTTAAACCGATAATGTCGTCCTATAAAAGAATTTGTATATTTTATAATGTCAACAGGTGCGTTGTTTTTACTTACGTTCAAGTTAAGCGTATAAATTCTTTTTATTTTTACATCGATATTGCAATACTAAAATTATACTTCCTCCATTCAAATCCAATCTACCACTTTCAATTTTATTAAATACATTCACCTTTTTATTTTTATTTTTTCGGTTTAATAAAATTAAACCCGTACATTTTTTGCACGGGCGTAAAACTAGTAAATATCTAGAAGGCAAGGGGTAAATACCGAGAAAACTATGTTTAAAAATTTAGAATTTTTTTATGCAAAAAGTCATATTTATATATGCTAATAGTTAGAGTCTCATTACAACTAAAATTATTCATTAAGGACTAAAAAGTCTTGAAATATTGTTATTATACATAAAAAAGGCGAAGTAGTAGCGAGGTAGAATACTGAATACATGCTCAAGTTTCTCGCATTTGCTAACAATAGGTAGGACTCTAACACGTAAGATCTTCTAAGCACATTAAATTAAATATAACTAATAAAAGAATTAAGTACAACAATTATTTTAATGTATATCTTTTTATACACGGTCTTAACTAAGTACGGTGTAGTTTGTAAAATGGGTTATGATGTTTGTATAAACGGTCTTACATGAGACTAACTGATTCTCGAATAGTTTAATTAGATTTTATAACTGCCCAATTCAATTTTATTGTTGATTGATTAAGTGATTGGATTTGTGTTTATGTGTATGATTGATCAGGATCACTGTAGTGTTATTTAGTGGAGATTTTAATATCCTTTGAAATTCCAAGAAATAAGAAAGAAAAATACTAATACAATATACTCACCCGTTTTTGTATATAAATGCTACACTAAAAGAATAAGAAATTTAATTTTTTTCGCCTAAATGCTCATTATTATCTTATAGCGTTTATGATTTTCATGTTTTTTAAGGCGGTTGCTTTCGCATTATATTACTCCGTACGGTAGTAAAAATAGTTGTTTGCAGAATTTCAGAAATACGTGGACACATGCATGTTGAAAGAAAAAAAATCGCAAAGGATATATATTCTATGAAACGCATAAGAATCATGATCAAACAATATTTATACTTAGGAAGAAAGTAAATTAAATTTATAATCTTCATGCTTACTGGCTTGCCGCACAGCTACAATATTTGCACACAAATAATAAAAAACAGGTCGTTGTGAGACGATCTCTTAATAAAATCTAATATTAACACTTTTGTGAAAAAGTTTTAAGAAATATTTGCCATATTAAAATTTGAAAAATATGATTACCTCAAGTATGCTATATTTTATGTAATATCTCCCCATATTACACTGCACAAAATAAAAAAGAATAAAATTAAGTTAGCAAGCAAAAATGACTTAGAATGAGAAACATATTATAAACCTCAAATCTACTTCATTTCATATGAAGTATAAAAATTGTGTTCACAAATCACAATAAATATCTAGAAGGCAAGGGGTAAATACCGAGAAAACTATGTTTAAAAATTTAGAATTTTTTTCATGCAAAAAGTCATATTTATATATGCTAATAGTTAGAGTCTCATTACAACTAAAATTATTCATTAAGGACTAAAAAGTCTTAAAATATTGTTATTATACATAAAAAGGCGAAGTAGTAGCGAGGTAGAATACTGAATACATGCTCAAGTTTCTCGCATTTGCGAACAATAGGTAGGACTCTAACACGTAAGATCTTCTAAGCACATTAAATTAAATATAACTAATAAAAGAATTAAGTACAACAATTATTTTAATGTATATCTTTTTATACACCTAATTTATTGAACAAATTAAATTAAATATAACTAATAAAAGAATTAAGTACAACAATTAAGTACAATGTCAACTTTCGTACTGCCGTGGCTAGGAATCCTGGTTTACTGAATGAGTGGCGGTTCCCTCGTTCTGGACCGGTGGTTTCACCACACCCAGAGAACCTGCTTGAATCAGCAGCCTTTTGGAACCAGTGTTTGTTAGGCTTCCTTGTTGACTATAGGCTTCTCAGAGCTGCATGTGTCAATCAAATGATTGAAGATCATTGGGCAACTAGGGGTCCTGTGCATGTACATCGAATGGGAGATATTTATATCATTCATTTTGCAAACATGCAAGATCTTCAAGATGTTCTGGATAGAAGTATTTTGGTTGTTGATGGGGCTCTGGTGGTATTAAGAAAATGGCGTAATGGGATGATCCCTCGATGTGTAACTTTCCCTACTGCAAAGCTTTGGATAAGAGTTTGTGGTCTTCCCTTTGAATACTTAACACCAAACATGGCTGGGATCGTTGCAAGGCTCTTTGGTTCAGATACAACCTTTGATAACTTTGATACCTTTCCTGATCATGACTATTTAAGGCTGAGAGTAACTGTGAGGTTAGGAGAACCTTTGAACCCGGGGTTTTTCCTTGCATGCAACAATAACAAACTTTTGTGGATTCAGTTTAAGTATGAAGAGGTTTTCAAATTCTGTACTAAATGTGGCCGTATTGGTCATAAGAAGGGTATTTGTCCTGATCAGATTTCTGATATCATCTCTACTTTGAACTCTTCGTTAGAAAGAGCAATTGACAAGGGCTTTGTTGTGTTTCAAACTCGATATCAGTATACGATGTTCAATTTAAACCTTTGTACCCTTCCGTCAACCTCAAGATATATTACGTCTAAGATAAGGCTAGGTGAAAGAAGAGGAGAATATGTACCAGCAGACTACTTGGAGGAATATGTTATTGACTTCGACCTAGGTTTGGTTGATGGTGGCAGGGTACAACCGGGAATGGAGTTTGTTGTCACAGCACTTCCTTTTGCTGGACCAGTAATTTTTGAGGCTGATCAACTCCTTGATCCTCACATGCAGCAAATGCAGGACACTCAGGGAACTCATGAAGTCCCTCAACAGGACACAAGAGAAGATGTTCCCATAACACATGGACAACATATTCCTGAAGACATGCATGTTGATCAACAACTTCACAATCATCAGGGAAATGAGAATGGAGAACTTCAAGGCCCAAGGAATACTGAGAGAGATCATAATGAGGATATCCATCAGAATATCCCATTCAATGAGGATGGAGATCCGGTACAGAATGGTAACCATTTGCAGGCGGGTAATAGTGACACTGAAGTGTTCATTGAGGTTAATGCCAATGGAAATATTGAAATCAATAGTATACCTAATGGTGATGTGGTGAGAAGGAATGATGGTGATCAAGGAGAACATGCAACAGTTTTAAATGAACATGCAGTCCACTCAAATGGTCATTTACACCCCCCCTTTGTTGGCAAGACTCACAGATGGTCCATTTCCTGAGAGAGGACCACCTTCTGAATCTGGTCAGATTAGAAGAATTTCAGAGACGGATTTGGGTATTCATGTTGGGTATGGTCCAACAACAGGACAGGAATCTATTAGGGTCCCATTATTTCCTTTTTCATCAACTTTATCTCAGACGTTTGAAGTTGGGGAATCTTCACATCAGCAACATCAGCCTCCAAATTTTCATGGTGGAACATTGAATCAACCAATAAACATTGAACAAAGGAGCAACAATTTTAATCTACTAGAAGCACCATACATCAGCAATCAACAACAACATAACCATTTCTCAGGTGAATTTGAATATCCCTTTGATGAGGCAGGGTTTATTTTAAATTCTATTTCTAATCGTGTTCAGTCTGACCCGTATCGTATTACAACTGAAAATGATGCACGGGGTTTAAATCAGACTATCTCTATGCCTAGTGTTTTACCAATAATTTACCATGAACCTATGGATCCAAGAGGAAATCCATTTGAAGATGCATTGAGGAGTCCTGTGCAAGGGGCTCTTTACAGTTCTGGTAACTCAAGTCTTGACACACTACCTGAATGGCCTCTTTTTTCATCATCATCCACATCCATTCAGTCACCTTCAAAGATATCTTCAGATATGTCTGGATCCTTCAAAGATGCGCTGGATAATATTGAAGATTTGTTGGGGTTGAATGAGGATTTAGGGGCTCAAAATTTAACAGATGCTGCTCCACCAAGAATTAACTCAGATATAATGACACATCCAGTCAATCAATTACCAAATTTGGACACTACTGCAGAGAGTAACAATACAGATTACAAGGGGAAAGGGAAAGAAATCATGATGTACGACAGCTCAAGTGTAAGGACTGCTAAAGTAAACATGAAAAGAAAGGCATTCTCTGATCCTGGTTCAAAAACTCAGGGATCTGATGATCTTTACTGCTGGGAGAGCTTCCAGGAGGTTTCTAGCTGTTCTAAGAAGATGTACCTGGGGGAATCATCAACTGCGAGGGCTTCTTTCTACATGACACTCAGAGATGATGATATTATAGTGCTTTCAAGTTCTTCTGGCAGTTCCTTCACTAAGGATGAACCAACTAAGGGTGTTGCGGAGATTGACCATACTCAATCTCCTCTGGATAAATGAAAGGCTTAGCATGGAATTGCAGGGGACTCAATGATCCACTCGCTCCTGCAATCACAAAAATAAGAGTGATGATAGCTTCGTTATCTTTAGATTTTATTTTCCTATCAGAAACAAAATGTACGACCTCTGTAGTCAGTGGTCTTTTTGGACAGTATGGTTTTAATGCATTTGTAGGAGTGGATGCTGTAGGGTCTAAGGGTGGGCTCTGGGTGGGATGGAGATCTCGCATAGCTATTTCGCAGATTTCATCAACACCAAACATTATCATTTTGAAGGTTAATGAAACACCCGTAGTATTTTGGTATTTGTGTGCCATTTATGGAGAACCAAAGAAACACCTAAGGGGGGAAGTATGGGATTCTATAGAACAGTCACTCATGAATTTAGATGGACCGTTTTTGTTGATCGGAGATTTTAACCAGGTTGAGTTCCTGGAGGACAAATTGGGAGGTCAGAGGGGTAATATCTTTGGGGCAGAAACCTTCTCGGAATGGAAAAGTCGAAATCACCTATTAGATGTTCCCTATACAGGTCCACGTTTTACGTGGTGTAATAACAGGAAAGGAAACGATAGGATATATGAAAGATTAGACAAAGGTTTTGCCTCATCAGACTGGTACTCTTCCTACCCACATACATATATAACTCACTTACCTATACAGTATTCTGACCATGCACCCATCATACTGGACACGGATCCTGTCCCAAAGCGAAGGCGTGTACCCTTTAAGATTGAATCATGGACTCTGGAGTATCAAGAATTAGTACCTATAGTACAAAGAGAATGGAGACAACATGATAAAGGATCAGATACTTATCGTTTGGTCAATAAACTACATAGAACGAAAGAGGCTATTAGATAATGGACGCTTGATAAGAAGAAGCAATGGACTCAAAAATGGTCAGACTTTGATACAGAGTTAGAGCACGATTTGGAGAATATTTTTAATGGCTCGAATGCACATGAATATGATGAATGTCACCACAGGCTTGTTGAATTCACTACAGCAGCAGCAAAGTTCTGGAAACAACGTGCGAAGATTAAGTGGATAAACGAAGGAGATGCATGTACTAGGTATTTTTTCAACTTCTTTAGGCAAAGACAAAGGGGGAATCGCATTATGGGGATTAAAAATGATCAAGATATATGGATTTTCGATGAGGATATAATTGGCAATCATTTCTCAAGTTATTTCGAAAATATCTTTGAAACATCAATAGTTCATGATTCCTTTGAGTCATTCAATGATACTCATCTAAACTCTTTTACTAACCTGCATACAAAATTGTCTGAAGACCAACAAGATAAAATAGGACATCCATTTACGAAACAAGAAGTTCGTAAAGCAGTTTTTCAGATGGGTCATAATAAATCACCAGGCCCTGATGGTATTACAGGTGAGTTTCTACAAAAATTTTGGCCACATATTAAGGAAGACATTACCAAGGCTGTATTAAGGATGCTTAATGGTGGACACATTCTAAAACGTCTGAATAGAACAGCGATTGTCCTAATTCCCAAAGTCACATCTCCGGAAAGGGTAGAACAGTATAGGCCTATTAGCCTCTGTAACGTTATTATGAGGGTGGTCTCCAAATGCATTGCTAATAGAATCAAACCTTTTATGAATCTTCTGGTTGGGGAATTTCAAAACGGTTTTATTCCGGGAAGATCTATTACAGATAATGTCATTATTAGTCATGAACTCTTTAACCACATATCAACCACAACAACTGGTAAACGAGGATTCCTTGGTCTAAAAGTTGATATGAGTAAGGCCTACGACCGGATCCGATGGAATTTCGTTAGTGCCACTTTGACACATATGAAGTTCCCAACACATTTGATCTCAGTTATTATGGAATGTATTTCTACAGTTTCCTACGAAGTTGTGATCAATGGTAGACCCGCAAAAAATTTCAAACCAAAATGTGGGCTACGTCAGGGTGATCCAATGTCCCCTTTTTTGTTTGCTTTATGCACTGAAGTGTTGTCACAAATGTTGACCAAAGCAGAAGAATGTGGACAGATTAGAGGAATTAGAATTGCTAGAGGAGCAGCTACGGTCTCACACCTACTTTTTGCTGACAACCTTATTCTTTTTTCTCATGATACAAAGGTCCACTGTCAAGGAATGGTTAACATTCTAAATACTTACTGCCATTTAGTTGGTCAGCGACTTAATCATGCAAAGACTAGTATTACCTTCAGTCCTAATTGTACAATGACAACTACACAAGATTGTTTACGTGTTTTATCCATTACCCAGCCAAGAGAAATGGGCACGTACCTGGGATTACCTATGGAGTTAGGTAGGTCTAAAAAAGAGTTCAATGCCGTGGTCATTGAAAAGGTCCGGAGAAGGATTTTCTCATGGAATAACAAAATGCTCTCAGCTGCAGGTAAGCTAACCCTGATTATTTCGATTCTGTCCTCACTTTCTTTATTCTCTCTATCAGCATTTCGTATGCCGGTAAGTGTGACGTCAAAGATTGACTCCTTGATTTCACAATTTTGGTGGGGTAATGGTCGAAGTGGTAGGGGTTTTCATTGGTGCAGTAAGAGTTTCATGCAATTGAGAAAGTATGAAGGGGGTTTGGGTATAAGGAACACATCATGCTTTAACCAGAGTCTTCTTGCAAAAATAGGATGGAAACTTTTATCCCAGCCGATGTCATTGTTGAACAGAACTGTGGGAACTAAATATAAATTCACATCAAGTTCAGTTAATGAATGGGGAAACAGGAGTGGGCAACAAATGTCATTGGGAGGGAGATCTATCTTATGGGGTCTGAAACTACTTAGAAGACACTTAACATGGCAAGTAGGATATCATTCGAATCTTGATTTATGGAGGGACAAATGGATTAACAATAATAATTTGATCAACCTGTTGAATCTTCAAGAAGATAATCTCCCTGATCTTAAGGTTTGTGAAATACAAACAGCAATGGGGGAATGGGATCAAAATAAGATTATATCTTTAGGCTTGTCCACAGTTCTCAATGATATACTTGCAACCCCTGTGCCTTTTTTAAATGAGGAAGATAGGTTAGTATTGTCTCAGACACCTAATGATATTTACTCAACAAAGAGTGGTTATGGAACTGCATTTGATTTGTGGTGGACTGAGCATGCCTCTGATAAGGATGGCACACGACAAGCGAAGTTTTGTAATGCTCTGAAACCAAAGCTTCTGTGGGGTATGAAGATTTGTAATAAATGGAAGCTTTTCATGTGGAAGATTATGACTGACACTCTTCCAACAGCTGAAAATATTATGAGAAGGAATGGCAATTCAGATGGTTCATGTGTTTTCTGTCATCATGCTCATGTAATGGAAACTTTGGAACACCTTCTTAGAGATTGCCCTATGGCGTCTAGAATTTGGAATGCTTCACCGTTGGGAATTAGAACAGCCAACGACTATAATGTTCCACTGCAGAATTGGGTTGCAAATTGGTTTTCTTTTCTCCAGAAGCAAAGTAATAGTATCGAGGCTATCTCAACTTTTGTGGCTACAATGTGGGTGATTTGGTGCACTAGGAATGAGGAAGTTTTTAGTAGAGGGCATGATATTCCCACTATAATTATTCAGAAAATTAGTCAGCTCACATCTGAAAATTCTCAAACCTTTCTTAATGCCAATCTTCAGAAGGTTGTGCCAATGGATGAAACTTGGGAAGGAATGACGACGGAAATGCGTATTATTCATCACTTTCCTGTTTCAATTTTGGGTAACTCGGTTTGTTCTGGTTGTATTAGGGTCAAATGTGATGCTTCATGGAAACAGGATCGGCAATCGACAGCAGGATGGATTTTAAGAGACAGATATGGATCTTCAATGGGTCAAGGAATGGCTAAAATCTGGGCAATTTCGGCAGCTCATGCAGAATCTATGGCCCTTTTGTTAGCATGTAAGCATGCACTTTCAATGGGTTTTCTTCATCTGGATGCAACATCGGACTGCATGCAACTGGTTCTACAAGCTAATGGCTGCGGGACCCTAGATAGACTTATTACATCTAATGTCAAGTCGTTGCTTAGTCTTATATCTTCTTGTCATTGTTTTTCTTTGAGTCATTGTCCCAGGTCCTTGAATAGATCAGCTCATTCTATTGCTAAGGCAATAGGATGAAATGTATCATAAGCAACTGTCAAAAAAAAAAAAAAAAAAATTTATTGAACAAATTTAAGAACTAATATATTTATCTTATTTCAATATTATATAGCTTAAATAATTCACAAAATTTGAACCAATGAAATCGCTCGAAAAGTTCCTCTTTTAAGTATATATATTGATTGCTTTTACATTAGCTCATATTTTTAGTTAGATAGCTCATATTTTTTTTGTATTAGCTCGTATTTTTAGGTTAATAGCTTGCATTCTTCTGTGCTAGTGTTTTTTAGTTCGTGATTCTCTTAAACTATTATTCTTTTTACATTAGCTAATATTCTTATGTGTTCGTATTACGTAGCTCGTATTTTTTAATTATACCTCGTAAATTTAAGTGCTTAATATATCAATCAATACATCTATTTATGCTTTTAATGAAATAAGAGAAGAGAAACAACAAATTATACCATAACTCTACGGTAGCCAAAACTCTTAGTTTACAATCAATTTTTATATTTTTATACAAAATTTATTTAACCAATGTAATCGCTCTAAAAATAATAATTATGCTACTGATATTTTATTACTATTTAATTATCTTTTTAATTATATAATTAATTTATTTAACCAAAATAATAGCCAATGAAATTGCTCTATAACAACAGCCAATGAAATCAATTATTTATTAACTAATTCAATAATTATCCAATTCATATTTTATTATGACTTAATTATCTTTTTTTATTTACATAATTTATTTAATTAAACTAATAGCCAATACAATAGCTCTAAAAACAATAATTATCCAACTGATATTTTATTACTATTTTAATTATCTTTTTATTTATATACTTAATTTATTTAAGTAAAGTAATAGCCAATAAAATTATTCTAAAATAATAACCAATGAAATCGCTTGAACAAAAAATTAGTATCCTTAACATTGTATTAACCACATATAATTGATACTTTTTCTTACATATGTAATGCATATCTCAAATATTTGCTGAATCATGGCTAATCCGGTATTTTAACATAATACCATTTGGTTATTAATGTGCAGGTTTTTAGCCGCCTTTTACGATTTAAGTAAATTATCAACAACTCATTTTTAAAATATACTTTTTAAATTAACGCTCTTTTTAAAAAAAAAAAGTTTAAAAATTACACCCATAACGAAATTTAAGATACTTTTGAATTATCTTCTCCTCGCTGATAAACTTCTTTCGTGAGTAACATGTTAGAGTGAATTATTCAATCTCATAGAGCGAAAAAAAATTAGAACACGAGAAGTTTGTCTTACCGTCATTCTTAATGTTTGAGTATCTTTAGCTTTCAACAATATCTATATGCTCTTTCAATATATTTCTTTAGAAAAAATTTCACTGAACTGTTCATATGAATAAATAAATAATGTCAGTGAAAGTCACAAAAAACATGACCGAAAATGGTAGAAACACGTCAAATAACATAATAGAAACAGTTGAAACAAAATATTTTAGTTTGGCCACCGTCATATGCAAGTAGCAGGATGTAAAACTTTAATTTATTTATATATAATATGAACGACGTTGAATAGTATTAGAATTGATCTCAACTTCTAATTTATCTTTAAGCTATTAGGATTCTGATGGTGTGTTTTGAGTTTTGAGAAACACTAATACTATTATCGCATTTTTATTAACAAAAAATTGTACATTTATTTATTAATATATTAGCAAATTTTATCTTTTTTTATCCTTATTTTGAAAACTCTTATTATATTCTTCAACCAATCACGTTGCTCGAAAAAAGCTTCATTTAATAATATAGATAGATAGATAGATATTTTATTACTATCTAATTATCTTTTTATATATATATACTTAATTTATTTAACTAAAATAATAGCCAATAAAATTGCTCTAAAACAATAGCCAATGAAATCGCTCGAAAGGTTCCTCTTTTAAGTATATATACTAGATTTCATGCCCGGGCGTTGCCCGGGTAATATCTTAACAGAGTTTTAAAGTAATTAGCATGATGTTAACCTTAACAAAAAAACATAAGCATATAATAGACATTTATAGAGAATAACTGGAATATGATTGGTTTCAAGTAGTCGCAAATCCAATGTATGAAATTAATTCACTTGGTTCGACCCTATAATATCTTCGGCGCTACTTTTTTTTTTATAGTGTATAACTTTCTCATAATATTTTGAGACACCCACTTCTCTCCTCAACACCTCTTAAGTGTTGATGTTTCGTTTTAAGAAACTCTATTTTTCATATGATGTTTGATGTTTGACAAATAAATAGATTATTCAAAGTTGATAATCTTTAGTTTCATAACATTAGAGTTGATACAAAAAAATTATCTTGATCGTAATTGAGTTTTAAACTAACCTATTGTGACACCTCATGATTCAAAAATTATCTGAAGTACAATGACTCGTAATAACTTAGAATGAAAAGCTTGTCTTATTTGTAAGGGTCACAAGGTTGTGATCTTTCACAACCCTCTCCCACTTCCTTTCACTTGCATCCCTATTTGACCCCCTTGTTTCATGTCATAAGCTAGAATGACTTTTACTTAATTATCACAAGTGAAATTGTACAACTATAGTTAATGTTATAATCTAATAACTCGCAGCACAGGAGATTGTTTCCCATGCTAGTTGCTAAAGCCACTCCACCATTTTATCATATTATTTATACGACAACCTTCTTACCGAAATAAGATAAGCTATTTGTAAAAGAAATCCCTTTGTAAAATGAATTCTCTCCATTTCTTTTCTCACTATTTTCCCTCATAAAATATTACGGAGTCTAACTAATGTTATATTCCCTTCTATTTGTCTTTTTCAAATTCAATATTAGAGAATCCTTACTCGGCTATTTGTATTTTTTTCCCAACACCGTCAACTTATTATTGCACCACAATATACACACATACGAAAAATAGGCATTGACGATATCTGCCTTATTTTGCGAACACAAAATCTTCATTTACTTCATATATACCTTTGTATATTTGAACTTTTGTTGAGTTGTTCATTTTAACTTTCATGGCTATAGTGATGTAATAACATTCGTGTCAACCCACTACCCTAAGAGCATACATAGAGAATAATTCATTTTTTAGTGATGTAATAACATTTGTTCAAATAGCATTCTTCTGTGCTCGTATTTTTTAGTCCGTGATTCTGTAGCTCATATTTTTTAAACTCTTATTCATTTTACATTAGCTCATATTTTTATGTGTTCGTATTCTGTAGCTTGTATTTTTTTTAATTATACCTCGTAAACTTAAGTGCTTAATATATTCATCAATACATCTATTTTTGCTTTTAAGGGAAAAAACAAATTATACCATAACTTTATGGTAGCCAAAATTCTTAGTTGTCAATTATTTTATTAACTAATTGTAATTATCCAATTGGTATTTTATTACTATTTAATTATCTTTTTATGTATATACTTAATTTATTTAACCAAAGTAGTCAATGAATGAAATCAATTATTTTATTAAGTAATTCAATAATTATCCAACTGATATTTTATTACTATTTAATTATCTTTTGATTTATATACTTAATTTATATAATCAAAGTAATGGCCTACTCCATATATTCCTTTAATAATACAGATAGATAGATATTGATATATATATTGATTGATACTATTTAATTAACTTTTTATTTATATACTTAGTTTATTTAAACAAAGTAATAGCCAATTAATTGCTCTAAAAATAATAATTATCTAACTGATATTTTATTATTATTTGATTATCTTTTTATTTATATAATTAATTTATTTAACCAAATTAATAGCCAATGAAATTACTCTAAAACAATAGCCAATAAAATCGCTCGAAAAGTTCCTTTTTATTTATATACTTAGTTTATTTAAACAAAGTAATATCCAATTAATTGCTCTAAAAATAATAATTATCTAACTGATATTTTATTATTATTTGATTATCTTTTTATTTATATACTTAATTTATTTAACCAAATTAATAGCCAATGAAATTAATCTAAAACTGTAACACCCGCATTTATTTAAGAGCCTTTAGCAAGACATTCTCAAATAAATAGAGCTGTTACTATCTCGGAATGTCCGAGTTAGTGAATAACAAAGTAAAACAACCAAAGTACTTTGTATAGCATTGATAAAATTTAAACTTTGATGTTACAAATATTACACAGCGGAAACTAAACTACAACTGATATATACTTCGAAGAGCGTGATCTAATTCTAAGTCGGTCCATCCAAGTGCTCACGCCATCCCATGCTTCCACAGCACCATCTTTCCTGTCAAAACTGCTCCCCATCACGGCTCATCACAGGTGTCACACGAATACACAAGGTCAACCACGAGGTTGAGTAGAAAGATAAATAAGACAACAATATAATATACTCCGCACCGATCCAACGCCAAATAAACTCCGCACCGATCCAACACCAAATAAACTCCGCACCGGTCACAAGACCCATTACCTCCACACCAATCACAAGACCCAATATACTCCACACCAGTCACAAGACCCAATATACTCCACACCAATCACAAGACCCAATATACTCCACACCAGTCACAAGACCCAATATACTCCGCTCCATATCACAAGACCCATTATTCGTCACATCGTATCGTGTCACAGAATTATTCAATCAAATAAAGCAATATATCATTCATTCAATATAATAAGATGAACATTGTTAACAACGATTAATAATCAAATAACTCATCAACAGGCATACGGTATTCCCCTACCTCAACTTGCGGAACAGAAATGACAACCACGCAGCAGCTAAAAATGTTCCACGCGGAAACCGTCACCTAAACATATATTACGTAACGATTAATAAACTTCCCAAGACCCCCATATCACAAAGTATACTTACTATAAATAAAAACCTTCTAAAAGTGGAAATTTTCCCAAAATGGAAACTTTCCGAAATAGCAATTTCCTTAAAAAGGAAATTTCCCAACTCAAAAAAAATAAACTTCAACTAAAACAAATTAATAACTTACTTAACATACTATTACAACACATACAATACTAACAATAATAAGTTACTAATAACAATATACTAATAATATAATAATAGTAATGAGTTTGTAACACCCCAAGAGTATGAGATGAAAGTTGTCCCACATCGGTAGAATGTGAGACTTGTGATATGTTTATAATAACTTCCAGCCACTACTTAGTAACAAGGACTTGTGCTTTTGGGCTTAAATGAGGACAAATAATCGGCCCTGGTTGTGGTCAAGTTTGAGGCACAACGAGGACACAGTTTGAGGCACAACGAGGACGTTGTGTTCTTTAAGTGGGGGAGTTTGTAACACCCCAAGAGTATGATAAGAGTTTGTGTGGAAATTTGTCCCACATCGGTAGATTGAGAGGCTTGTGATATGTTTATTATAGCTCCCACCCACCACGTAGTAACAAGGCCTTGTGCTTTTGGGCTTAAGTGAGGACAAATAATGGGCCCAAAAGTGTGCACCCATCTTATTGGGTTTGTGTTACGACGGTGGTGGGTCGGGTTATTACAAATGGTATCAGAGCGACCCTACGACCGTGTGGTGAGCCTGTGGTCGGGAGTACCCAGGTCACACACCTAGCGGGGGAGGATTCTGGCCCTGGTTGTGGTCAAGTTTGAGGCACAACGAGGACGTTGTGTTCTTTAAGTGGGGGAGTTTGTAACACCCCAAGAGTATGAGATGAAAGTTGTCCCACATCGGTAGAATGTGAGACTTGTGATATGTTTATAATAACTTCCACCCACCACTTAGTAACAAGGCCTTGTGCTTTTGGGCTTAAGTGAGGACAAATAATCGGCCCAAAAGTGCACACCCATCTTATTGGGGTTGTGTTACGACGGTGGCGGGTCGGGTTGTTACAAAAACAATAGCCAATAAAATCGCTCGAAAAGTTCCTCTTCTGAGTATAGAATTCTGTATCTTTCAAAATTTCGTACAAATTAAAGTTCAATCTTTTGCAATACCAGTATAATATATGGAGTAGGCCCTCGAGAGATTTGAACCCGTGACTTACATATTATTTAAACGCTCAGTTGTCAAGAGGGGCATATTGTCGTCCACATCTTTGTTAGCTCTAAGCTTCTCAGCAAACTCTACGCCGAATTCTTCATTATTCTCTGTCTTGCTTATTGCTTAATGCTGCTTCAACTTCTTCTTTCGGATTACCCCTCGAATAATACATTAATGATAAGACAATGCAATACGATTAGTCGTAATTCTAATCTAATTATTTTCTGACCACACAAGTATACAAAAAAATCATAAAATCAAATTACGTAAACGTATGTATACAGAAACTATAATATAAAGAACAAAATAAATCACAGATATAAATTATAATTCCTTGGCGACTTTTGCTTTGAGTGAGATACGAAGTATTTGATGATGATCGAATATTCGACTTTGTCTTTGTGTTCATTTGTGAGTCGTAAGGGCGAATGAGATTATGATCGACTTTGTCTTTGTGTTCATTTGTGTTTATCATGTACTCGAACAATCGAACATTTAGGCAGATTGGTTGATTAATGGTCTGTGTTCCACTGTTTGTAATGAATTGGGAAAGTTAATCTGTTCTTCGCTCTGCAACTAAAACAAATTCATGCATCATTAATAACTGAGAATTGAAAATTAAGAATAATAATAATAATAATCAAAAGAAAGAGAAATTAATTTGTGAGCATGAATCGTGATGTCGGGGGCATGGGGCACCATAATATGTATAGCTCTAAGAAAGAGAGGAATAACTATAACTATGATTATGATTATGTAGGACTCTTGCAACATTACGTATATAATTATACATACAATTCAAGTAAAGATAGAATTCTCTAAGACTTCTATTAGAGAGTATTTCTTAATATAAATAATATTTATAATGTTCTTTTTATCACATAACTATAATTACTTAAATAATTCACAAAATTTAAGCCAATAATATCACTCACAAAGTTTCTCTTTTAAGTATATATATACTAGATTTGGTAATATCTTGACATGGTTTCAAAATAATTATCGTAATAGTTAATCTTCTAAAAATGCTTAGTATATAAGAATATAGTAAGTCTTGCTTACGACGGGTCACCATTTGTGACGGATATTTTGTGAGATAAAATGGATAGAAAATGAGTTAGTGGAGAAAGGGGACCACGTGAATAGTGTTGGAGAGAGAAAAAATGGGTATTTTGTGAGAAGAAACGGTATCCGTCACAAGCTTGCGACGGATAGTGCCGTTGCAAATAAGAATTTGTGATAAGAATATATAAAGAATAATTTAAGTATGATTGTTTTTACGGCTAATTAAATATCATATGTATCATCATCGGAACAACATGGAACGTTAAAAGTGCATGAAACTCCGGAAACATGTACCTCCAATTCAATAGTCTCGAAAAGACACTTACATATTACGCATCACTGTCAAAATATTCACATGTATTTTTATAATAACTTCTATATTTTTTATTTGAGCATCATCTTGAAGAAATTTTTTATCCAATATTTCTAATATATGAAGATAGTTGAAGCTCGTATTCTTTTAATATTAACTCGTATTTTTTTACCATAGATCATATTCTTGTTACTTTAGCTCATATTCTTATCTTAATAGCTTGTATTCTTATGTTATTAGACCGTATACTTTTTACATTAGCTCGTATTCTTATCTTAATAGCTCGTATTCTTTTCTTATTAGACCGTATGCTTCTTACATTGACTCATATTCTTATTGTAGTAACCCGTATTCTTATATGCTCGTATTTGTAAGTTCTTGATCCTCTAATATGCTCGTATGTTTTTTTTACATTAGCTCGTATTGTTATCTTAATAGCTCGTATTTTTTTACATTAGCTCGTATTCTTAGGTTAATATTTCTATTAGCTCGCATTCTTACATTAATAGTGCCCGTATTAAGTTCTTATTCATTTTACATTAGCTCATATTTCTTATATATTCGTATTTTGTAGCTCGTATTCTTTTAATTATACCCCATAATCTTAAGTGTCTATTAATTATATCATGAAATTTGACGTATTGCAAATCTGGTTCTATTTTTTTTAGCTCGAGAAGTGTTTCAATTAGCTCGTGTTTTCGTATTCTGTTTATATTAGCTCGTATTATCATATTAATAGGCTATATTCTTATGTGCTTGTATATTTAAGTCCGTGATCCTTTTAATCTCATATTCGTATATATTCATTTGTGCTCATATATTAAAGCTCGTCTTATGTTAATAGCTCGTATTGTTTTTTCATTAGCTCGTATTCATTTGTGCTCGTATTTTAAAGCCCGTCTTTTCTTAATGGATCGTATTGTTTTTACATTAGCTCCTATTCTTGGCTTAATAGTTCGTATTCTTTTTTATATTAGCTCGTATTCTTAGGTTAATAACTCGCATTGTTTTGTGCTCGTATTTTTTAGTTCGTGATTCTCTTAAACTCATATTCTTTTTTACATTAGCTCATATTCTTATGTGTTTGTATTCCGTAGCTCGTAGATATAATTTAGCATTTAAGTATTTAATTACATCCATATTTAAAAGCAAACCAAAATAAATTCTTTTTCTTTTCTCCTATATTCCTATATTTTATCCTTCATTATCTTCTTTGTGACGGATTGTAACATGTCAAATATTATCCGTATTACTTTGTATTTATATGATCAAGAATCATGTATTCATGTTGGCTTACTATCGTTATCTTCATAAAATTTTAACAAATTTATTTTTAGCTCGAGAAGTGTTTCAATTAGCTTGTGTTTTGTATTTTGTTTATATTAGCTCGTATTATCATCTTATTAGGCTGTATTCTTATGTGCTTGTATATTTAAGCCCGTGATCCTTTTAATCTCATATTCGTATTCATTTGTGCTCATATTTTAAAGCTCGTAATATGTTAATAGCTCGTATTGTTTTTTCATTAGCTCGTATTCATTTGTGCTCATATTTTAAAGTCCGTCTTATCTTAATAGATCGTATTGTTTTTACATTAGCTCGTATTCTTAGCTTAATAGTTCGTATTCTTTTTATATTAGCTCATATTCTTATGTTAATAACTCGCATTGTTTGTGCTCGTACTTTCTAGTTTCTGATTCTCTTGTGTTTGCATTCCGTAGCTCGTATTTGTCAAAACAAATTTCCATTGACAAAAATACGAAGCTTGTAATGTTTTACTCCAAATGGATAATGTTATAAAATTAATATTGTTTTATTAAAAAAAGGTACTATATTATATCGAAAGTGGCTAGCTCATATCTCAAAGTCTCCTTAATCCCTATAACTCTACGGTAGCCAAAACTCTTAGTTTAAAATCAATTATTTTATTAGTTTACAGTCAATTTATATTAACTAATTCAATAATTACCCAACTGATATTTTATTACTATTTAATTATTTTTTATTTATGTACTTAATTTAAGTAAGTAAAGTAATAGTCGAAGTAATCGCTCTAAAACAATAATTATCCAACTGATATTTTATTACCATTTAATTATCTTTTTATTTATATACTTAATTTATTTAATTAAAGTAATAGCCAATGAAGTTATTGCTCTAAAACAATAGCTAATGAAATTAATTATTTTATTAATTAATTCAATTATTATCCAACTGATATTTTATTACTATTTAATTATCTTTTTATTTATATACTTAATTTATTTAACCAAAGTAATAGCCAATGAAATTGCTCTAAAATAATTGCTAATGAAATCAATTATTTTGTTAACTAATTCAATTATTATCCAACCGATATTTTATTACTATTTAATTTAATTATCTCTTTATTTATATAATTAATTTATTATTTTTACAAAGTAATATCCAAGATAATCGCTCTAAAAACAATAATTATCCAACTGATTTTTTATTACTATATATTTAATTATACTTTTATTTATATACTTAAGTTCACGCCCGGCCGCTGGCCAGGTAATATTTTCTGGTATTTATCAATATTGGAGAAATACTTTTTGCTTAAATATATAGGAATAATATAATAAAAAACACAATATTGTGGTAAGGTCGAGGTCATAATACAAAAGAGGCTTTACATATATAATTAGACTTTGTATCACACTCAAATAGATATTGTGTAATTGCGCAGCTAGAATTCTAATACATTCAAAATTATATAACCTATTATATTATTGTTGATCAAATTCTTGCAGTAATATTGCTCGAAATTAACTTTTATGTTTGGCTCTTGAATTAATCCCACGTGCATAAGAATTTCTTAAATACCAATGTAATGATTTTATTTCTATTGATTAGATCATATCAAAGATTCAAAGGTACGGTAATTTTCAAGACTATAATAAGTTAATAACCTCTTATATCTCTAGTAGCTAGGCTTCTTATAGTCATTTCAAGCGTGCCGAATTGTTGATCGTTGTCCTGAAAAAAATTCCGTAGCAAAAACATACAGTAGTTAGTATACATATGTGTAAAAATGATAAAGAAAACAAATATATAAGATGGAAATAATATAAAGAAATTAAAATCAAAGCAAAAACATTGGAAAGACGAATAAATACTGATGCAAATATATATACTCCCTAATATAATAGGTGACGTGTTTGAGTCGCACTTGTCTTCTTTTATTTTATAATTCTAACCAGTTGTAAATTCTATCTATTAGCTACTTATTTTATTATTATTAGTTGTAAAGTATATCTAAGTACTTAATTACTTAATTAAATTATGGTTGGTCAATTCTCAAATTTTAATCATCTAAGATAATAGTCAATTAAATAAATAGTTTTCCAATTCTCAAAATTATAACTTAAATAATTCACAAAACTTGAACCAATCACATCGCTCGAAAAGTTCCTCTTTTAAGTATATATATTGATATTGATTGATTGATTGATTATTATTTGAATTAAATCGAATTTAGTTCAACTGAAGTAAGAGTTAAAACCTGTTTTTTTGACTGAAACTGTGTTAAATGATTTTAAGTTTTTAACGTAGCTGAACTGAATTAAAAATAAACTTATTAGAGCTGATCGAAACTGAAGTAAGGGTTAATTTGTAAGAAGTTGAACTGAACAAAATGAAATTGAACTGAACTGAAATTAAATTCAAAAGAACATGACTTCATTTTTAAAGATAATACCTGAATTGAACTGAAATGACTTGAATTGAACCAAACTGAGCTGAAATAAGCTAAAAATCACTTAATTTAAGTTCACATCAGGTCCTATAAATTCAATTCAGTTCCGATCTTATAAGTCCAACTCAGTTCAGATCCTATAAGTTCAGTTTAGATTCTATAAGTTCAGTTCAGTTTAGATCCTATAAGTTTAGCTCAGATCCTATAAGTTCAGTTTAATTTATATAAACTCAATTCAGAAAAGTTATATACGGAGTATTTTTTTTTAACGACCGATACAAAATATTGCGCTCTTTAAATATTCGATACAAGTTATTAAAAAAAAAACTTATTAATAATTGTACCAAAATTCACTACCTCATTAAAACCACAGTCATTAGTTTCTTACGACACGCTCACCATAACTCGAGCATGTATGATAAAAAGCAGAAGAAGGCCATCTATAAGGTACGAAACAACATAGTCAAAAACATTTGGTGCGAACATGAATCCGTTGTCGACAGTGATACTGATAGAGAAGATGAAGTTGATGAAGATTATGATAATATGGAAATAAATGGCTAGACAAAATTGTAATATGTGGATTATTTTTTATTATAATGTAATCGTAGCATAATGTATGAATTATGAACAAACCAATGTATATAAAGTGGAAAAAAAAGAAAATATAATAATAATAATAGTTAAGTTAAATTAAAATAAAATAAATTAAACTAAATTAATTAAGTTCGGATCCTATAAGTTCTGTTCAGTTCAGAGCCTATAAGTTTAGTTCAATTCAAATCATATACGTTCAGGTCCTAGAAATTCAGTTCAGTTCAGTTCTGAGCCTATAAACTTAATTTAATTGAGACCGTTACATTCAGTTCAGTTCCGTTTCAATAGAAAAGAACATGGTTTAAGCCATCGCATATTGGATCCCGTGTGAAGAGACCAATGATGATAGACTGATAGTCGGCCATATACTTAAAAAAGGAAATTTCTTGTAAAGTACTGTAATACACTGAATTAAGCCCAAGTATTCTGGACTATAAAGTCCTGGAGGTGACCTCCCAAATTAGGTTTGGGCTTTGTAGTTCAGGTCGGTATACTATTCAGTCCTGTACTAATACTACTTCGATATTCCATCATAAATGACAAATGACTACGGTTAATAGTAGTAATTGTTTTTTGTTGTCACATTGGCTAGTTTAAAATTTGAACAATGTCAGGAACTCACGGGTAGTTTTGCTATCTTATCACCTCCTCTCATGTCAGTGTATAAGCTCCATCATTTTATGGCATAAATTTGTGTAAATTTAATGTCATTGGATGTATCCCAAAATAATCCGGTCTTCTAAAGAGGAAGGGAAAATGATATGACGCTATTCAATAGTGTGTAATTTCGTCACCAACTTCTCATATATACTCCATTTTATTAGGTTTTCCACTTATAATATGTGAGAGCGTGACGCTGAGATTAAGCGTCACCAGGTGACGCTAACTCATTTTCCAAAAAAAATAAACTGTTTATTTCTTTTAAGAAATAGATAGGATCTTGACTTTATTTTATGGATATTTAGAGTACAAAATTATTCATTGTCTTTTAGCCATTTGCTTGAATTCGTTCCTTAACATGGTATTAGAATCGGTGTGATTAAAATCGGTGCTATTAAAATGCTTCATTGCATCTAAACTTCAAGTCTAATTCTCCAAATTAAGGGCATTCATGTGACTATGTGAGGCCATTTTATCGTACAAAAGCATGCATGAGCCTCTAATCAGGGTGAGATACAGAGTAGCAAGTGTTTAAGTGTTCAACACTCGCTACCCCAAATCCCCGAAGAAAAGAATTTATCAATTTTTGTTAGAGAGTTTTCTCGAGTTAGCTTCTTAACAGTAATAAATCTCAATATCTCACAATAATATTATCTTATATATGCTAAATTGATCAACCTTCTTAGAAATATGAAAAAATGGTCTCGAAACTCAGTATTAGTTTATAATATTGTTGTGAAATAATAAGGAATATACATTCGGATATATTACCTCAGATTTTATTTGTTTTTGAGTATATGTGTATTTTTTCTACCTCAAACTGTATTTATTTTTAAGTATATATATACATATATTTCTTTCCCGTCAAAACTCAAATTTAACTGTACTTATACCGAAATGTTGTCAAGTTTTATGTAAATTTTGGAGCTTGATAATACTCAAAAACTTTATTATACCGTTAAAAAAACTATACCATTAATAGTAGTACATTAAGTGTAGAATCTTTTTACCCTATATTGTTTTTTAATTATGAATTTATGATCGTACATTTTATTTTATTTTGGGAATAGGCTTTATATATAGGTCACGTGTAGTGCTGACTTTATACAAACAATACATGCAGGTTGTTGTAGGTAGAGCCTAAAAAAACACGTCGGCACCAGCCATGATACGCATCTATTATTCGTTGAACATTCTGGGTGAGACCACATCCATGCATATTCTCAAATTCATCTCCTTAAGTAATCAACCAATATGTATATATATCAATATATCATGGTATCAATTCAAATGTCATACAATACAACTTTATAGTGTGTCATTTCCAAAAGTATACATATATGCATAAAGTTTATGATGGTATCAAATGATAAATGTTGTACGACTTTTATTTAACTTGTTAATCATTTCCAAAGTATACGTATAAATAATTTCAAATTTATATATTCGTGTATATATACTGAATTGGTTGATTTATAATAAGGATAAATTAGCTGATAAAAGCTGAATATTAAAATGAAATACAAATGAAAAATGCAGAATTAGATTTGAGTTTATATATTATATGAGTATTATTTAGGTTTGATTTGTTTAGAATATTCTGGCTATACTTTTCTTCATCTATGTATTAATACTACTTCTTTTTAGAAAGAAGATATAATTTTGTGGAAAATAATAATAATATATAGAAATAAAAACAAATTAGTAAATATGCATAAATTTATTAATTATGCATATTTATAAAAGTAAAATATGTGTGATTTATTAATTATATTTACATATTTATAATTTGTTTTTAAAATAAATATTTATACAATAAAATATGCATATTTTGTTTATTATATAAAACTTATGTACTGTTATGAGAGTACATTTTCTTTTTGTGTAATATTTGTTAAATTTTTATGCATTAGTGGCATGCATAAAAAATTATAAGCAAAAAATAAAAAAATTTTAAAAAATATGTATAATTTATTAATTATAAATACTTATTTATAATTGATTTTTTAAATAAATCTTTATAAATAAAAGTTATGTATAATTTTTTATTTACATAAATTTTATGTACTATGATGAGAGTACATTTACTTTTATCCAAAGCAAAACCTTTGTAAGAGCAAGGAGTACAATTGTATTTGGAGTTAGGTGGTTGCATTGTTGGAAAGACACAAAAGCCAATCACAAAAAACATGCAAACAAACTTTTCATTATTATTTTAATAATTCTTGATTAATAAACAACAACTTTATTAATATATACAAATTTTATTATACATCGTATCACATTCGACCAAAAAAATATGATCATTTTTTTATAAATAGTGATAATTTTATATGACTAAAAAATAAACATTTTTTGAAAATTATTAGTACTATTTACAAAAAATGGTCATATTTTATGGGAAAATACGGGAAAAACGGCCGCACAAGAGATCTGGTGATTAATATAAACAACTAGTTGAAGAAGTGATATACCAACTACCAAGTAATTTAAATGTTTATTTATCCCAAAATACAATATTGCCAAGGCAAGCTATCTATTACAACTCCAAAACTCTTGGGTAGGCAAGTAGTATAGCCCTTAGCTTCTTATTAAATCTATCTATAATATTCAAACAAGTAAAGAAAAGAATTCTTCTCCCTTTCTCTATATATACTACTCTCTTCCTCTATACAATCTCCCCCTTTCTTCTCCTCTAAACTTCTTTCCTTTCCTTTCCATTTCCTAATTATTAACTACTCCAATGAAGTTTTGTCCCAACTTTTCCATTTTTCATGTGCTCATTCTATTATCGCTCTCCGTAATTCCAGGTAAATTATTTACGATATTCTTCTTTTTCATACCAGTCGATCTCAAATCATGTTTTGAATAAACCTTAATAAACGACCTTTTTTATGCAAATTGTCCGATAAATTACCAGTCTATCTCAAACCATGTTCAAAACAAACGTACAATGACCTTTACCATGCAAAAGGGTTTTCATTTTTCAACCACGTAATAATTTCACTTAAATTCTTATATAAAACCGTCTTTAACAATATTAATTTTTCTCAATCAAAGTAAAACTTACCCATTTGTTGTTAATACACGCAAATCTTATCTATATAAATACAAAAACACACTTATAATTCTTATTTAACTATTTTTTCGATTAAACTAATTTATTTTATATAATTTTTTCAAAATAAGTAATGCAGGCAGCCAATATAATTAGTATTAAGAGTACTTATTTAACTATTTTTCTCAAATATTGTGCACTAAAAAATTCTTAAATATTTAGTACTCTATTATTTATATAAAATGCATACCCGTATAATTTGCACGGGTTAAAACTAGGTATTATATAAAACCGTTTCTAATTTTTGTTTTTTTTTTTGTTTACAGGATTTCGAATTATAAGAGATGTGGAGTCCCTAGGGATAAATTATGGGCAACTAGGCAACAATTTACCGCATCCAGAGACAGTAACTCAATTGATAAAAACATTAGGTTTAAGAAAAGCAAGAATTTACGACACAAATCCACAAATTTTAACCGCGTTTGCTAATACAGGAATTGAATTAGTTGTGACAATTGAGAACGATATGTTAGCTACGTTAGGTGATCCACAACAAGCAATACAATGGGTCAATACCCACATTAGGCCATTCGTCCCGGCTACCAAAATTACGGGTATCGCCGTCGGAAATGAAGTATTTACTGACGACGACACGTCCCTAATGAATTATATTGTCCCAGCAATGGTCAACATTCATCGGGCTCTAGCTCAAATCGGTCTCGGTTCATTTATTCAAGTGTCCTCGCCTACATCGGCCGGGGTGTTACAAAACTCGTACCCACCGTCTTCTGGCTCGTTTCGACCTGAATTAATGAGTGTCATGACACAATTCTTACAGTTTTTGCAAACTACCAAGGCTCCATTTTGGGTCAATGCGTACCCGTATTTCGCTTATAAGGATGACCCGGCCCGGATACAACTCGACTACGTGTTGTTTAACCCGAATGCCGGTATGGTTGACCCGTACAACAAGCTTCATTATGATAACATGTTGTACGCTCAAGTGGACGCGGTTATATTTGGTTTATGGCGGTTGGGTTTCGGAGGGTTGGAGGTTCGAGTTTCGGAAACCGGGTGGCCGTCTAAGGGCGACCCGAATGAAATTGGAGCGACAATTCAAAATGCTGCCACTTATAATAGGAATTTATTAAGAAGGCAAATGGCTAATCAAGGCACACCCTTGAGACCTAACATGAGACTCGAAATTTATTTGTTCGCGTTATTTAACGAGGACATGAAACCCGGTCCAACGTCCGAAAGGAATTACGGGTTGTTTCAACCCGACCTTACGATGGCTTACAATGTGGGCCTCTCCGATTTGGCCGGTCGTTCTTCTACTCCGTCCACGTCCATTTCCTTAACATCTTCTGCATCTAAGGTAAACATTATTTCCGCTTATTATATCTTTTTATTATATTTATAGATGCGCACTGAGTAAACCTTAATTTACTAACACATGCACTCATTATTTCGAACAGACAACAAACACGGGATTTCAAGCATCGTTAATCTTCTGGACGTTCATATTTCTATTGTCGTTCGACGTTTTCATGAGACGACTAACCTAGTTAACAAGATCGATCAAGCAATTGAGGCGGTTAATGTAAATACTAGGGAATGACAACTTATTATCTTGTGATGAATTTGTCACGTACGCCGTGTACCAAATTTTAACCACGAGGCTTCACGTCCACGTCCAAAAGATGATTCACTAATCCACATTGTCACGGTACACGACCTATACGACCAATGAACAAGAACTAGAACAAGAACAAGAACGAGAACAAGGTGAAGCAAGTACAAATGATGACAAGATTTCCTAAGCGTTACGCTTTGATTTAGGTAAAATGACAATTCTACCCCTTGGCGGATCTTGGGACGGATACGATTGTACCAAGTTAAAGATTCGGGATATCCGAAAGCCGACAAAGAAGGCATACAAACCATGTTCTCAAGATCGATCGATCGTCCAAAACAGTCAAGAAACTTTATTAATTGGGGTCCAATTTCCCCAACTTATCCATTTTCTTAATCATGTTAACTTTCAATTTTATTATTTCGTAATCTTATGTATGTTTTACCCCACATTGACTCACCCCTCATATTATATTATATTTATATTTCGGATTTATTTGTATATTTCTTTTTAGAAAAAAATTATTACATTAATACGACTTTATTAGAGCATAATTTGTTCTATAGGCGATTAGGCTCGTACCTCTGTATTCTCGAAATTAAATCATTAATTCCATTGGCTGTTATTGTCGAATTATATTGTTTTTATTTGTTTATAAAATTGTGTATATTATTTGATTTTGAATTATTGTGTATGAATGCAAGTCTAAATTAATTATTTTATATTCGTAAGTTTATTGAGGATCATTATTGCCGAAACATGATTTACAACATACAGACTAATAAATTAAAAGAATTATTGTTACAAAATCAAATTTTATATATAAAATAAATGAGTTTTTTTTTTTTTTATTATGGGGTACATGTTAAGAAACCCAAAAACTGAAATTAATTATTTAAGGATCTAAAACATTAATTATTTTCCCTTTTGATGTCCTTAACATGTGTCGAGTGGATGCGATTAGGATAAGTCAAACCTTGAGTAACAAATGGTATACACGGTTTTATGACCTGGTCAGCACTCATCTTACATAAGACTAACTTATTACGGAGTATTAATACAAATTATTTATTTTGAAATAAAAAAATGAAATTTGCACCGAAAAGAAAAAGGCACGCATTATAATTAAAAAAAATGAAGGCATGTATGATTTACATTTGACTCAATAACAATATACTTTCTGCGTTGAGATATATACCAATTTGTTATACCACTTTTAGGACGTGGAATCCATGACATCCCATAATTTATTCTACACATATTTCCTAAAGCCTTACTTTACTTCACTATTATAAGTCCTCTTTTTCCTAGCTACTTCGAATATTGTTGTTATTTTGTGAATATACTAGAACAAAAAGTGAGATAGCGCGTCACTGGTCATGATACTGATTCTCAATATCATTCTCTCATAGATTATCAATCGACTTTATTATATATAATAGTAGGCTAGTAGCTAGACCCTACTTAGGGTAAGATTATTGGTAGTCTTGAGACAAGACTTTACAAAGTCTTAAGACGAGACTCACTCAAAACTACCAATAATCTAGTAAAGTCTTAACTCTTAACAAAGTCTTAAGTTGAGTTTTGGAAATCCAAGACTCAACTTAAGACTTTGGTTTAGTCTTGACCCCACTTTTATTAAAATTATTCAATGAACGGTTGACATGTGTCATTTCTTTTTTGTAAAAAAAAAAGGTAATGTAAAAAAGTAAAGTCTGAGGTGAGTCTGACGGATAATGTATAAAGTTTTGGGTGAGTCTGAGGTAAGTCTGAACAATAAAAAAATAATAAAAGTTAGTGAAAAGCCGATGTGGCAGAGTCTTAAGACTTTGGTTAGTCTGACCAATAATGTTACCCTTAAAGATATACTAAATATTGAATTTAAATTCAATAGTCAATAACATCTGGACTTGATAAATGAGTTAATAATCAGGTTAGGAATAATTGTCATATTTTCAAGAATTCGGGTCATTTCTTGGAACGGTTTATTCTATCAAGTTATTGAGGTATAATTCGATTTCGTAAAATTGACTCGGCCCGACACCCGAACACAAGACCCGAGCTTAATCTTAACACAATCTGGCCCAACGTAAACCGGTCGGAATGATTATTGTAGTTGTGCTGCATACTGATTATTATCCATAGATAATCTGATGATAATTTACCTGAAATTGAAGTAAACCGGCCTGGCCCGAGCAGACTTTACCTTGACTCCTACAAACCTGAACTCAACTCGATTGACCCGTTTGTCAAGTCTGGATCGATATAATAGTGAGTTTGCAACCATTTATATTCAGGTCGGGTCAATGGCCGGGTAGGTTAATCTAGGTTTGGAACAAACTCGGGTCCTTAATTTGATTGTCAGATTGGGACATTTAAACATGACTTGGCCCGGACTCTTGCAACCCGAAATTGACCAACCTCAACTCGATTCCGTTGATCCTTTTTTCAGGTCTAGGTATAATGACCAATTTGTAACTATACACATTTAGATCATGTTATATGGGATCCTCAATTAGGGTTTTGGTCAATCTTTTGTCCTTAATTAAGGTATTTGATCGGATCATTTAAATCGGGTCAGGTTTACGAGGTCAAAACTACCATCACATAAAAGCTCCGACATTGGAAATACTAAAATTGTATTTCCAAAAAGTTAGAGGTCACAAAAGTAAAGTAAAAACAAATGAAAAAAAGTAAATAAGGCTTTATTTGGCGGCCTATAGCTTTATTAATTTGCTAATTGCTTAGGGTGATAACCGTCAGCAATGGTTAACCTTTAGTGAAAGGGCGTTTGGTTAAGTCCTACTTTTGGAATGTGAAGGACAGTGTATTGCCCTCATCTTGATTAGAATATGATTAGGATAATGCAAGTGATTATGTAAACATACATCATCTATACATGTTGATCCACATGCAACCCAATGTTATTTGTTGTTGTGTGGCCAACTCAACTCTTGGATATCAAGATAGTATTAGGTTGCTTAACAACATTCTTAACTCATTTATGTCCATGCATTTTTCTAGTTGCAAGTGTTAGTTATAACCAAGCAATTAGTCTTAAGTTGGTTGGTAAGTGTGGAAATCGGAAAGTGATGAGATAACGGTATCTGGTGGTACTGAGTTTCGATATCACCTTCTTATGTGCACATGGCAGTTATAACCAATTAGTTTTAATAAGTTGGTTGGTAACTGTGAAAATCAGAAAGTGAAATAGTGTTATCTGATAATACTGAGTTTCAATATCACCTTCTTATGTGCACATGACAATTATAACCAATTAGTTTAAAATTATTGGTTGGTAAGTGTGAAAATCGAAAGATCAAATAGCTTTATTCCGTGATATTGAGTTTCAATATCATCTTTTCTGGTACATATTTTATAGAATCTTATATATACTTTGTGTAGGATTTGCATCATTATGTGAGAGAGTGATCGATATTGATAAGAGGAATAAATATAATAGTTAGACATTAACCATTGCATGCGTTAAATTTTTTTGTTGGGATGGTTCATCTATTATGGTATCAAAGTCAGTGTGATCAAGAGTTACTGGTTTAAATCCTGGCAGCCTCCAAGAAGAACTCACAAAATGAAATTTCAGCACATGGTTTGGGCCTTGGGGAACCTTGATCTGCACTAAGCACTCTTCAAACCCAATGAGTATTCGAGTAAGCGGGCGTTGTAAGAATCAATATAATAGTTGGACATACATCAACCATCACCTTAAAATTCTTTTCTAGGGTTTACATGCATGATATATGTGAGAGAGAATAATGATACTAAAACTCGTAAAGAAATAACAAATCGTACCCTATTTGAATTATTTTCCATTCTACTACAAAATAATTGTTTCATCAACCGACATACATACTTGATCTATCAAACACATCATTTATTTGTTTACTTTAATTTATGTACATATATAGACAGCATCATTTGTTTACCTTAACTTTTGTACAAGGTATAGGAGACCGATTATAGATATCGTTATTAGATGACAAATGATCATAATGCAAGTAAGTAATTAATAACTACTTTACTCACTAAAAGCATTTCAACCCATTAAGTCAACAAATAAGTTATCGAGATATCCAATATGATAAAACAGATAAACAAATAACCAGAACCGATCCTATATCATTTCAAACAACTTTTGATGATAATGAAGAGAGGTTTTATGTTTGACAAAGTGGATTATTATTTAATCACATATATACATACATTAATTAACCAGGATAGTGATATTTGATAAGAAGGTAAATTACTAAGGATATGAAAAAAGATAAGTTATCAAATATGACAAGTTGTGCATGCATGCATGCACCCATGAACATGAACATGCCTCTCTATCTATCTATCTAGTCGGCTGATTATCTTTGTTGGCTTTTTATCACCCAAATTGCGACGACTTTTAAGTTTTTAAGTTATAACCCTTGAACATGCGTTTTGGTCGTCGCAATTTGTGCACGTTGGTCATCAAATGTTGCACAATTTTAGGGTTTTTATTTGCTTTTAGCCGATCACACCCTGTTCACTTATCCACAAACTAAAGTTATTGTAAAGATTTTGTAGCACCACTACTTTGTTTTATAGTAAATAAATAAATAATTATAATCTTAGATTCTTAGGTCAGGTCAATATGTTTGTGGGTTACGTATGTAGGATTAATCTACTTTTTGTTTACTTGCATAGGTGTTTTAATACGGTTCTGTTCTTTTCGACTGATTGTAGATCTGAATTAAATGGAGTTGAGCGAAATAGATGAAGTAAGAGTTACTTTTTTGAAGAGATGAGTTGAACTGAACTTGATTAAGTGAAATGAACTTAAATGAGCTGAATTAAGTCGGAAAAAAAAGGGTTTACACTGATTTTTTTAAAGATCAAAACTCTTTCGGATTGAATTATTTTTCGTGAATGGATTTATGTAGAATGTACACAATCAAAGTTTTTTACGGTTACCCACGTAGACCAAATCAAAAGATTGAGATTGAATAGATAAAAATTTGCGTTGTAGCATGTCCGGCAGGGCGAACCCACCTAGTAGAAACGGGTGGCTGCCGCTACTCCAAATTTTAAAAAATTAATTTAGAAGACGGATTTTTGGTACCCCAAATATTGTTTAATAATAGATAAGTAAATAGTATCTCATTAAATGTGTAATAAACAACTTGTGGTTCAATGGTAAAATTTTTAGTTTCCTGCCTATTTCCCCGAGTTCAAACCCCACTACTTGCATTTTGTCTTTTTAATTTTTTTTTACTACCCTAAATATTCGGTTCGCCCCTGATGTCCGGTGTTTGATTTTTAATTGAAATGATGTTTTTTAACACGGGTTGAAATGTTTAGGGTTATGTAGATGAGTAGATCGTTCTTTCAATGACCTACCTTGTGCCGCAAGTCGCTTGTTGACTTACCTGATCATTTGTTAATGGGCATAAAAGATGGAGACGCAGTTAAACAAAATAGAAATAAATTAGGAGGATGAATTAAGAGGGCGTTTAGTTGGTGTTGATCGGAACAGTAAGGTGGATCATATTGATCCCTCTATTCTCTTTATTGTATTGTAGTAGTTTATTTCACTATTTCTCCTTATTTTATTTCCCCTTGATTTTCATCTTTCATTTTCTATATCCTCAAATTTCTCTACAAGATTCCTTTGTCTTATGGTTAAGAGATGAGGTGAGCAACCACTACATCAAACGCATTTGATTACCATCACCTCTCTCGCTAAAACCTATGTTTTGTTGTTGCCAATTTCATCCCACTTCTACTCACTCCACTCTTGTTGACCCTTCTCCAATGGTGAATCTAGGAGGCTTAGCAGGGGTAATCGTCTCCATTAGCTACCAAAAATTTCAAAATTATTAATTAAAAAAATTCAATTTTTTCACGTTTTTCTTACACCGTAACCAGCTTACCCCTGCTAAATCAATTGGGGGTTGCGAAAGGTCGTCGACGTTTTGCGAAAAATCGTCGACGTTTTTTTGTAAAAAGACCAAGTTTGCCCTTTTCTCCTTATCTCTCTACAATTTATTCTCTCAAACAAAAACCTCACATAATCAACTATTCTAAAAAAATCGGTAGAGAACAACGAACAACAACATCAAACAACGACAACGATTCAATGTCAAACAACGATTCATCGCTAAGTAACTAAAATCTAAATTTTTTTTAAATTTTTGATCGAAATTAGGTTGATGTTAGGTTGATATTAGGTTGAATTAGGTTGATATTAGGTTGAATTATACGTAGAAGCCATTGAACACGACAAACTATTTGATCGAAATTTTGCATTAGACTTGAAAAATTCTCGTCCTAGGTAGGTTGGGACATGAACATTTCATGTCTATTGATGGTTAGGACATGAATATTTCATGTCCATTGATGGTTAGGACATGAACATTTCATGTCCATACCATACATGGACACCCGACTTTCACGTCCTCACCATTGATGGACTCACGCTTTTCACGTCCTTACCATACACGGACGTGGGAACCTCACGTCCTTACCATACACGGACGTGGGGACCTCACGTCCATACCCAACATGGACACCCCAAATTCACGTCCTCCCCCACCCTAGACGTGTAGAACGCACGTCCAACCCCCCTCCCTCAATCGGATTTTCCTAGTTCTTTTGATTCATACTATTGACTTTTGATTCAAAATACAACTTACAACAACAACAATACTAACAACAATGTAACTAACATCAACAACAACAACAACAACAACAACAAACAATAACACAAATTTTGAATCAAAAGTTGAAAAATTAACAAAAACACCAAAAACATTAACAATTAACATTACAACTAACAAATGTAACCCAATTAACATTAACAATAACAACAATAACATAATACAACTCTAATTAAGACTAACAAGTCTACTTAAAAAATTAAAAAAAAAAAAAAAAAAAAAACACTAACTGGTGGTCGTCGGTGGTGGTGCGGTGGTGGTGCGGGTGCTTGCGGTGTTGGTGGTGGTGCGTGAGGTGGGTGGTTGTAGGTGGGTGAGGGGTTTGGGTGGGTTTTGAATTTGAGAGGTTTTGTGATAAGGCAAGGGTAAGGTTCGTCTTTTTAATGAATTACGTCGACGATTTTTCGCAAAACGTCGACGACCTTTCGCGATTGGGAATCAATTTCTGACTATGCCACTGTCAGTCCCCACCCCGTAAGACCATAGCCCTTTTCCCCAGTACTTGGGCTAGCCGGCCTAGAGAAAATGGGCCCAAAGTGACAGTCCTAGCTGGCCCGTCAATCCTCCTAAGTGAGGTTCATAACAGGCTAAAATAGCCCAACTCATTTCAAGAAGATGGGCCTTGATGATGGTAAACCCTCAACTTAGTGGATACTAAAACTGAGTTGTGTTTTGGGCCACATATTACTCGAATCCTCGGCCGGCGAACTTCAAGTTCCTCCATGTCACCCTCCAGCTAAAATATTTTCTCTGTCTCAATCATTTATTAACATTTAATTAAACAACTTTTACAAAAAAATAAAAAAAAAAATAAGTAAATGAAATGGAGAGAGTAATTATTTTTTATGCAATTACGAAATAAGTTAATAAATAATCACAATATTATGAACAACAAATTAAGAAATAATCATACACTACTTGTACTTTACAAAATTAGATTCACTTTAATTTAGCTTCATTTAATCTAGTCCAGTTCAATTCAACTCAAACCCATTTAATTCAATTCACCTCGTTTTAGCCGAGAATAACAGGACCTAAAACTACCTAGCTGAAATCAACCCGATTTAAACCGTCCTGGCCCAAATTAACCCACCTAGTCCGCGACTTAATTAACCCAAACCAACACGATACAAAACAAGTGTATATGACATACTTAAGCTAACCTAATCAAAATTAACCCGCTCAAAACCCGACTCAATTAACTCATTTACCAAAACATGGTGATATTGTCCTAGTAAATTTGAATATGTGGAATCTAGATTCAAATAACAAAACCATTTTTCCTCCAACTCATAATTCATCCACCTTTCCTCCATATCTCCTCTTCTTCCTTCTAATTGACCCAACTCAAAATAATTCATGCTAAAAAATGATCCGATCTAAGGTGACCCAAACCCAACTTGGTCTGAAGCAAAGTAACCAATTTTAAACCCAACAAACCTAAACTAACTTGACCGAAATTAACCCATTTCAAACCCGGCTCAATTAACCCATTTACCCAGAGTTATTGATACTCTAAATTCAAATAGCCAAACCATTTCCGTACTCATAATTCAATTCATTAATTCATCCACCAGTCTTCCACATCTCCTTTTCCTCCTCCTAATTAAGCCGACCCAAAATAATTCATGCTCGAAAATAACCCGATATAAAGTGACCTAAACCCAACTTCATCCAAAGTAAAGTAACACGTGTTAAACCCAACAGACCTAAACTAACTTGACCGAAATTAACCCATTTTCAAACCCGACTCAATTAACCGATTTACCGAGAGTCATTGATACTCTAGATTTCAAATATCAAAACCACTTCCTCAAGTCATAATTCATTTTATTAATTCATCCACCTTTCTCCCCCATCTCCTCTTCCTCTTCCTAACTGACACGACCTAAAATAATTCATGCTCGAAAATAACCCGATTTTAAATAATCCAAACCAACTTGTTCCACAACAAAATAACCCATTTTAAACCCGACACACCTAAGCTATCTTGACTGAAATTAACCCATTTCAAACCCGACTCAATTTAACCATTTAACAAAGACTCATTGATTAGTAAGTCTTGCTTGCGACGGGTCGTTATTTGTGACGGATATTTTGCGAGATAAAATGGGTAGAAAATAAGTTAGTGGAGAAAGGGGGACCACATAAATGAGTTTGCGACGGATAGTGCCGTTGCAAATAAGAATTTGTGCTCATTGATTCTCAAGATTCAAATAACAAAACCATTTTTCCTCAATTCAACTCATAATTCATCCACCTTTCCTCCACATCTCCTCTTCCTCGTCCTCATCATTTCCACACCAAAACCATGTCCTTTCACTAACTCCCCCCTCTCCCTTCTCCCTTCTCCCTTCTCCCTTCCCTTCCCCTTCACTCCCTTCCCTTTCCCTTCCTTTCATGTCTCCACCCACCACCAACAAGCGCCCACCCACCTCTCCGTCGTTCGAGCCGCCGCCGATGAAGAAAACCAAGTCACACTCTCAGTCATCACACTCTCACTCACTCGATACCAAAAACGGTCTCAATCACCTCTCCTCCTCCGCCCCCGCCACCGTACCCGATGTCGATATCGCTTCGATAAATGATTCCATTGTTGATGAGGACGTTAACAATAATAATAACAGTAATGCTCATGTTATTGTTTCGTCGTCTTCTGATGGATTTACTGCTAATCTTTCCAGGAAAAAGGCTTCCTTACCTAATCCTTCATCCAAAAAGCTTGTTATTAAGCTTCTTAAAGGTTAGTTTTGCCCCGATTTTGATTTTTAGGGTTTTTGTATATTTGAATTTGTTCGTTATTAGTTTGTTTTGTGTGAATTAGAGTGTTAGTTTAGGTGGATTTAGATTAGTTTTGGTTAGATTAGATTATGAGCCCAGTTTCGCCGAGAAAATGCTTATACGAATTGTTATAGGCTAGAATTGTTTAGTTATTTGTCTGTTTTGTGTGGATTAGGGTGTTAGTTTAGGTGGATTAAGATTTGATTTGATTATGAGCTCAGTTTCGCCGAGAAAATGCATATATGAGTTGTTATTGGTTAGAATTGTTTTCTGTGTGGATTAGGGCGGTAGTTTAGGTGGATTATTAGATTTGATTTGATTATGAGCTCAGTTTCGCAGAGAAAATGCTTATAGGAGTTGTTACTGGTTAGAATTGTTTAGTTATCTGTTTTGTGTGGATTAGGGCGGTAGTTTAGGTGGATTAAGATTAGATTTGATTAGTTTAGATTATGCGCGGAGTTTCGCCAAGAATATGCTTATATGATTTGCTATAGGTTAGAATTGTTTAGTTATTAATCTGTTTTGTGTGGATTAGGGTGTTAGTTTAGGTGGATTTGGATTGGATTGGATTTGATTTAATTAGAATAGATTATGAGCCCAGTTTCACCCAGAAATTGTTTATATGAATTGTTATAGGTTAGACTTGTTTAGTTATTAGTCTGTTTTGTGTGGATTAGGGCGTTAGTTTAGGCGGATTTATATTAGATTATGAGCTCAGTTTTGCCAGGAACATGTTTATATGAATTGTTACAGGTTAGAATTTCTTAGTTATTAGTCTGTTTTGTGTGGATTAGGGTAGTAATTTAGGTGGATTAAGATTAAATTAGATTATGAGCCCTAGTTTCGCCAATGAAATGTTTATATGAATAAATTGTTTGTTTATTAGTCTGTTTTGTGTGGATTAGGGTATTAGTTTAGGTGGATTTAAATTAGATTTGATTATGAGCCTAATTTCGACAAGAAGTGGTGATTTTGTCTGATTATTGTTAATTTGATATAAGGAGGTAAGATAAGACCGTTTAGATTTGATTATGAGCCTAATTTCGTCGAGAAATTGTTGGTTTTCTATTATTGCTGTAAGGAGGTGATAGAAGAATGGTTGTGAGGATGGGGTTGTTGAGATGGAACCGCGAAATGGTAGATTAGTGGTGTTATTATCTTGTCAGGGTGTTTTGTTGATTGGCCGCCATTTTTAAATGTATATGAATGTTATGGACTAGAAATGTTCTGGTATTAGTCTGTTTTGTGTGAATTAGGGTTAGCTTAGATGGGTTTAGACTAGATTATGAGCCTAATTTCATCGAGAAGTGGTGTTTTTAATTATTGCTGTGAGGAGGCATTGAAAGAGTGATTGTAAGAATGACTCTGTTGAGACAGAATGGCGAAATGGTAGATTAGTAGTGTTGTTATCCTGTCATGGTGTTTGGTTGATTGGCCGCCATTTTTGAATTTATATGAATGTTATAGACTAGAAATTGTCCTATTATTAGCCGGTTGTGTGAATTTGGGTATTAGATTTGGTAATGAGCTTAAATGAGCTGGCTTTGTAACTGTTATTTTCGCCGAGAAAGTGGTGATTTTGTTTTGATTGAATTGACATAAGGAGACGAGAAAAGAATGGTTATGGTTGTGAGAATGCTTAGGAGTTGGAGTTGATGATGGAGGTGTTACGGAAAGCGTAATGGCAGATTAGTAGTTTCCTGTCGGTATGTTGTTTGGTTGCCTTTATTGGTTTGATGGCGAGATCTGGGGAGAAAGGAAGGGGAGAGAAACGGAGGATTTTGGTTTACCTTTTCCGGATAGTCGGGTTAAGTGGAACGGATGGATATTATTCTTTTACCTACAAGGTGATTGAAAATGCTTCCTACAAATGGAAGTTTTGAGGTGAAAGTCACCCCTTTTCTCCCATAATTCTATCTGAACAATGCGTTGTGGAGAAATGAAGGTAAGAGAATTCAAGGATTTTTGGTTCCCTTGTTTTGGCAGCAAGAGGGTTTGGTGATACCCGTCTCCCTCATGTAAGGTGAATTAAAGCCCCGCCCCCTTCTCTCGCAATATTTTATGTAGACAACTAGACAGTAAGTTCAGTTCTGTAACATTGCCAAGTTAGAATCGATGAGATATTTGTGGATACATTTTGGAAGCAATGATCATGGGACAAAAAAGTTCTGGGGGTTGTTGATTTGTGTACGACTCAGGTTCCATTACAATCATTTGAACTTTGAAGGATGTAGTTTGACTTACAAAAAGGTAAATGTAATTGTCAACTTTCACCCATCATTTTTTTGTGTGACATATGATCAAAGGACATAAGCCATAGTGTTCTGGTTAATTGTTGGCAAGCTGTTATTTGGCATGATTGTCAAACCATTTATTGAGATCATCGTTTTAAGTTGGTTTTTTTGCCTGCGTCATACCGTTGCACCAACAGTAAAGCTTGAAAGAGGGGAGGGGTTGGGAGGGGGAATTTATTCGACCACCACACTTGACGCCAAGCATATCACCTTTACCGTACTTGACATTGATCTCGTTTTAATCAGCTCGAGTCGTAACGGCCTGTTGTGTATAAGCGTCTTGTGGGGCCATATCTGGTAGGTAAGTGAGAATAGGAAAGGCTGATCATTGCTGTCATTTTTGCAGTCAAAAATCTAAAGTTTGTGTGGGTTTTAGCCATAGCTTTCAACTGAAATTAGACTTGTTGGGCAGTTGGTTTGGACACTTTTCTAGCCAACTTCTTGTGAAGTCATGCATACAATGTTAAAATTATTGATAGTTTAACTGGAAGAGACACTGCAAGGATGCTTCTATTTGAATGTTCATTCCTCAAATTCTGAATATTTCCTAGCATTGATGTCTATAAGGTGGGTATTGGAAAGAATACTCCTGTTTGGAAGATGCAGGGAGCTTTTGTGTGGTTCTCTTGTTTTCTTGCGGTTACTGTTTTCTTGATCTTGAAGACTTGCCTCTGAAGATGATATTTCTTCATTTTGTGCAGCCGTGGATGTACAAGTATGATGACTAATTATAGGCTGTATCCTTTACTGGTCATAAGTAGTCTGATATCGGGAATAAGTTTCTGTATCGTTTTCTTTTTAATTCGCTGTCAACCTTGCACTAGCCAATTTGCCTGAACAATTGTAGTAGATCAAGTTAATTGATTGCGTGATATTAAAGCAAGATCGTTGTTCAGTTATGATGATATAATTTTGCATTTACCTATACACAACTCTAATCAGAATCTCCTATGCTCCTTATGAAACAGCTAAACCTACATTACCCCCTACTTTCGAGGAAGATACTTGGGCAAGATTGAAGTCTGCCATAAATGCTATATTCTTGAAGCAACGTGATTCGTGTGACTTGGAGAAACTTTACCAGGTATAATATCTGCTCCTTAATTTTGGCAGGAGGATGAGATGGTCTATGGTGCCACTGTCTATACTATTGATAGTTGTGTGATTCATACATTTTTTAGGCCGTTAATGATCTCTGCCTGCACAAAGTGGCGGGAAGTCTTTATCAACGGATAGAAAAGGAGTGTGAAGCACACATATCTGCAGTACTGCGCTCATTGGTTGGACAAAGCCCTGATTTGGTTGTTTTTTTGTCACTCGTTGAGAAATGTTGGCAAGACCTTTGTGACCAAATGCTTATGATTCGTGGCATTGCTTTATACCTTGATAGAACATACGTAAAACAGACCCCTAATGTGAAGTCATTATGGGACATGGGATTGCAGCTTTTCCGTAAGCATCTTTCATTGTGCCCAGAAGTTCAGCACAAAACTGTTACTGGACTCCTGAGGATGATTGAAAGGGAAAGGTGATTACCAAACTTGTTTTGTTCTGACAAGTTATCTCGGTTTGCAGTGTCCTCCAAAATAACAAAGCCATCTAGGTTGACCTTGGTGCTTTGCCTGAATAAATGTCTTCTAGAATACGAAAAGTTAATGCCCTCTGTACTCTATTAGATAAGTTACATTGCTCAATCTCTTAGCCTTCTGTGGGTTAAATTCCAATCTGGAGAATTAGCATCTTGAAGTCCCGGCTATGTGATATGTTAAATAATGCTTATAGGAAGTGATCATAACGAAAAAGAGAGCTATTTACTGCCTAGTTTTGCGGAGTTATGGGAAATTTAAAGTTTCCTTTATGATTCTTATAATATAGCATTGAAAAATCTAACTTATATGCAAGCTACTTGACATTGTTCTACAGAGACCGGAGTATTATTTTTATGTGAACTTACTTCAAACGGTTGTTTCAGGTTAGGGGAAGCTGTGGATAGGACACTTCTGAATCATCTTTTGAAGATGTTTACAGCTTTAGGGATATACCAAGAATGCTTTGAAAAACCATTCCTTGTTTGCACCGAAGAATTTTATGCTGCTGAAGGTGTTAAATACATGCAACAATCAGATGTTCCAGATTATTTAAAGCATGTGGAAGTATGTTTCTGATGCAGTACCACATCTATGCAATTCTCTCATCGTGCATCTTTTCGTCGCATGATCCTTTTTCTGTAATCTCAGAATTGTTGATTCTTGACGTCTTACCATCTATAAGATTATACATTATTTGACAATCCCTATGTAGAATTGTTTTATGGCTAGAGATCTAAAGCTGTTGCTACTTACAGACGAGGTTGCATGAAGAACAAGAGAGATGCTTACTTTATCTAGATCCTAGTACTAGAAAACCACTCATTACAACTGCTGAAAAGCAACTTCTTGAGCGGCATATTTCTGCAATACTTGACAAGGTCTGGATCTGGTTAACTTAACTGTATCTTGTCTTTATGTTTTAGTGAATTCACTGAATTTTATTTCGTCGTTTGGGATAGGGCTTTATGATGCTAATGGATGGGAGTCGCATAGAGGATCTCCGAAGGATGTATAATCTGTTTGTTAGGGTTAATGACCTTGAATCATTGAGGCAAGCACTAAGTTCTTACATACGGAAGGCTGGTCAGGCCACTGTTATGGATGAAGAAAAAGATAAGGATATGGTTTCTTGCCTATTGGAGTTCAAGGTAGTTCTTGACAAAATATGGGAAGAAAGTTTCTCAAAGAATGAGTCTTTCGGCAACACAATCAAGGATTCATTTGAATACCTCATCAATCTACGTCAAGTGAGCATCTTAGTATTTGTTTCCTTGTTTACTGAAATCTCTATCTTTGCCGTGACAAAAATTCTATTCAAGATGTTGTTATTAAGATGGTGCCAATGCTAATAATATTGAGAATAGGGTTAAAGTTCTAAGAGGGTTTAGTTGTTTAGAGTTCCCGCCTCATAGACAAAAATATTATAGTACTCTATCTATTCCATTAGGTAGTTTACATTTGATTTTGGAACAAAGTTGTAGGAGAAAATGCAAGTGGGTTGATGGCATCTTTTGCAAATGAATTACCTTTTCTCACCTTTGTGATTAATATGTGACCATTTGCCCACATGTGTTGGTCAAGGCATAAACATAACTGTCCTTTAAGTGAACAAAAAACTTGCTTCAGAACGCAAATAGCTCACTGAAGCATCCTGAAAAAGAAAATGCTGCCTTCCTATTGACTCGGAGGGAGTTGAGAAGGCACATTGGGAGCGCACTGTTAGATTTCTTGTGCCTTCTAATAGTGCCTTTTAAGGCTTTAACACTGGGAGTGCACTATTATTAATCTCATCACCTCTTCCCTTTTCTTTGTGCTTTCATGGTAACACTTATCTATGACGTTTCAGATGATGGTTCATGCAAGCCAACCCAAATAATTTTGGGATTAAAGCTCTATTGTTGGTTGTATTGCATTGGTCTGGATTCATCACTTGATAGAATATTATTCAAAATAATTCAATAGTTTTCTTTTCATTCAGTTTGTGGGTTGCAATTTTTGGAGTATATAGTATGCTAAATTATGGCTAGTGCATCTTTATGCTCTTGATGCCTTGACAAATTAGTGGGATATATATTACATATGTGCTAATTGCATATGCATTCGTGATATGTTGTTTGTTCTTCTTTATTGCCCATCATACTTGCATGAATTGCTATTGCTTACACACTTCAATGATGAACTATGCTCATGTGAATAGAACCGTCCCGCGGAGCTGATTGCCAAGTTTCTGGATGAGAAGCTCCGTGCCGGCAATAAGGGTACATCTGAAGAAGAATTGGAGGGCACCCTCGATAAAGTCTTGGTCTTGTTTCGATTTATCCAGGTAGTTCGCCCGTTCAGTGACAATGTGGCTTCAAAGTATATTAAACATTCTTTCTGGTAGTAGATATTTAGATAGACTGGTATATTTGTTTGTCTAGCTTTTCTATTGACTAATGCTTCGGGTATTAAAGGTATCCCAAATTACGTTTATACATTGAACTGGGCATGTTTGTTATGTTTGCAGATAAATAATCCTTGATCTCTTTGCTTTATCATTGATTTAATAATATTGTATTTTTCAATAGAACATAAATGAAAAAATTCTCCCTCCATCCCACGTTATCCTTTTTACTTTCTTTTAAGTTGTCCCAGTATAATCTTTTTACTTTCCGTTTTGACTGCTATTGCCCCTCTCTTCTCTTTACTTTACATGTGCACCTACCCCCTTTTTTTTAATTATTATCATGTCACATTCAAAAGATGAGTGTGACGGAGATTCGTATGTTGAGGTGGATGTGCAGCCATATAAGGAAAGACCGATTAAGGAATGAGGTGATTAGGGAGAAGGTAAAAGTGGTCCCAATAGAGGACAAGATGATGGAAAACCGACTAAGATGGTTTGGCTATGTGAGAAGGAGACCTATGGACACACCTGATAGGAGGTTGGAGACCGTTAGACCTGGGGTGCAGAAAAGGTTGCTAGGGGTAGAGGGAAACCTAAACAAACATGGAGAAGAGTGTTGAGCACGATATGAGATTTCTCGGGTTTCAGGAGGGGATGATGATGGAGAGGGCACTATGGAGGGATATGATACATGTGGACTTTTAGCATTTGGTGTTTTTATTTAAGTCGTCTTAATATTTTTTTGTTCTTTTTGGACTTATTACATCTTTTTCCCAAAAACTTTTTATATTAAATTTTACTTCGTTTTTCAAAATCATTTTAAGCTTTATTCTTGATTTAGTTTTTAGGTTTTTATATATGTGATAAGTTCGATTTAAAATCCATAAAATCCCTTTACCTTTCATATTCTGTTTCACTCTACTTCCGTTTTTCCTTTTCTTTCTTTATTTTTGCTTGTTGAGATGGGAGTTCACCCATGACGGTTCCAAAGGATGATTCATGTCAACCGACCCCAAATCATTTTGCGACTAAGGCTATGATGCTGTTGTTGTTGTTGTATCATGTTACTATCAATATTGCAATTCGGGGTAAACACATGACCAAGAAAATCCATTTGCTTTCCATGTAAAACACAACTGGATTACCGCAGGTTGCATCCATGTTTTTGTTAATATCAATCTGCAAACATAGTGTTTGATCTGCAGTCTTTTTTTTATCCATTTCTAGTTATTTACATCTTGTGGCTAGTTATCCTCTAAACATGTCAATCATTTAGGGCAAGGATGTCTTTGAAGCCTTCTATAAAAAGGATCTTGCAAAGAGACTTCTATTGGGAAAAAGTGCTTCCATTGACGCTGAGAAGTCTATGATCTCTAAGGTTAGTTTGTGAAAATAATCCCTGTGTGTTGAGTTCCGGCTGTCTCCTTAATTATTAATTAGTTTCTTTATACATTGTCCAGCTGAAAACTGAATGCGGTAGTCAATTTACAAATAAACTTGAAGGAATGTTCAAGGTATGTTCCTGCATCACGTGAAGCCTATATTTTTAAGTTGCTTTTAGGCTTTAGCTGTATAAGATTGATCTCAGGGAATTACTGCATATTTACTTCCATCTTTGTATGTTAATTTTCAATAGAGATGTTGGAGCTACATTTAACATGGTGAAGCTGTAAACATATCATATCATACTACCTATTTGAAGGGCTTTTCACTTTTTAAGTGTATTATATCACTTATCGCCCTTCTGTTTCCTTTTCTGGAAGCACTTAAGCTTTTCAAACCCTGGTGGGTGCTCGAATGTTATGATGTTCAGCCTGGCGCAACTATTGGATAACCCTATGCACATTTAGTACTATGATCAAGTCTTTGATATTTTTTTCTCATCTTAATGTTGCTTTGCAGGATATTGAGTTATCAAAAGAAATAAACGAGTCCTTCAGGCTGTCTTCTCAGGCTAGGACAAAGCTTCCATCAGGAATTGAGATGAGTGTTCACGTCTTGACCACCGGGTAAGGCATTAGTTCTTATTTTTAACAAATGATCCTTAGTATCTTCTTGAGTGTTTCAGTGTTAACTCTTCTCTTTGGCTATTTGCAGGTACTGGCCAACATACCCCCCTATGGATGTTCGGCTTCCACACGAGTTAAATGTGTACCAGGTAGGGCACAAAACGAGCATCTTGACCTATTTAAGGCTTGTGTTGTAGATGTTATCTAATTGGTTGATGTTGTACAGGATATATTCAAAGAATTCTACCTTAGTAAATATAGTGGCAGACGGTTAATGTGGCAAAATTCACTGGGTCACTGTGTTCTGAAAGCAGATTTCCCCAAAGGTAAAAAGGAGCTTGCAGTTTCACTCTTTCAGGTTGGTAATTTCCTTTTTGCCTTTCTAATTTGTATAGGCTCAGTAGTTTATGTTTGTAAACATTAAAGAAGGCCTTACATAGTTGCATTCATCCTGTATTTTTTTAGAAGCCATTTTTTTTTTTTTTTTTTTTTGAAATCCCACAAGGAGGGATTAATCCATTCTACTAAAATCATTGTCCACAAGATTACAGACATGCCTTGGTGACTCATTCCAGCTCCATTGTCGCCTTACCTCCTCCAACGAACAAAGTTGAGCTATTTCATGAGCAACCTGATTAAACCGCCTACTAGCAAACGACCATAAAACGAAATCAAAAGCATCACACACAACAAAAATCTCATCTAACAGAAGATAAAAATCACTACGGCCCTTCGATTTGGAGTTAATTGCATCAATCAGTCCCTTGCAATCGCTTTCCACTTCGATACGGTTGTACCCACGCCTCTTTGCCTCTTGAATACCGAGCAGTCCTGCTTCCGCTTCCGCCCTTTGAACCTCCATTGTGTCACTTCTGTACTCACTAATAGCCCATAGCACCGTGCCTTCACTGTTTCAACACACCACCCCTAGCCCCGTACCCCACCCTTCCTTGACTCTCGCATCCACATTAATTTTTAGCACGCCCAGCTCCGGTTTCTGCCACCCGTCTCTGCCCCCCAAACTCTGCCTCTCCGCTTCTTTCTCGCATTCCTCCTCCCTTAGCTCCTGCATCACTCTTTCGACCCTCTGCTGAACACGCCTCAAATCGAATTTTTCTCGCTCAAAAATCCATTTATTTCTCGCTTCCCATAACGCCCAGCAGCCCGTCATGAACACATCGAATTCGCCCGCACCCAAATCCTTCCATACGTCTTCTACCCACTCCCTTACAGAGTCATACCCCTCCACTGCCTTTATCTCAATACCCAGATTGTTCCACAGTCCACCAGTTACCCCGCATCCCCGCGCAAAGTGAAGTCCAGTTTCGAACCCATGATAGCAAAGGGGGCAGCCCGTATCCAAAGTTTTAATACGAGATGCTAAATTACCTTTCGTAGCAATCGCATCATGGCATAGGGACCACATGAAAACTTTTACTCGAGGTAGAACGTGAGCATGCCATATCCGCTTCCACATGCCCTTCTCCTTTTCGTAATTAGATGTACTTTTTTAATAGAACAACAAACGACACTTACAAGTAATGTTAAAACTGAAATAAATCTAATTTAAACCAAAGAATAGTTTTCTCTACTTGTATCCATTGAAGATATCACATCATCACAAGTCACAACCAGCTATCAACAACCACCATTGCCCTGAAGTTAAAAAAACAAGGGATATTCTATGTGTACCCTCGAGTTTTTCAATTTTCTATGTTGTACCCCTACATTTTTTAAATTCTATAGTATGCCCTTAAACTCTATACATTAGTCTATACGATGACCTTATTTATTGGTTTTACTGGGATATTCTACGGTGTACCCTCGAGTTTTTCAATTTTCTATGTTATACCCCTACATTTTTTAAATTCTATAGTATTCCCTCAAACTCTATACATTAGTCTATACGATTACCTTATTTATTGGTTTTACTAGCTTAATTTCTTAATTTATCTATTAAATCGTCTATTTAACATTTTAATTAGTCGACAACCTACTCATTTACTTATTAGTTCGCCGAATTAGCATTAACCAACCAATAGTATACAAATCTTACTCAATTTCATCAAATTGTTATTATTTCATGGTTCATAACATATGTTTTTAATAGAAGTTTATACTTATTTAAAGTTATTTGTGATACTCCCCTATATAGAATGGTGATACCACTTTTATGAGTCAAAATCAAGGTCAAACTACGACTTTTTTATCGTGATAAAGTTATTGGAGATTTGAAGGAGGCCATTGTGGAGAATAAGTAAGAAGCTTAAGGGTATACCATAGAAATTATAAAATGTAGGGTACAACATAGAAAACCGAAAAACACAAGGGTACACCGTAGAATATCCCAAAAAACAATAGATTAATAAATCTGAAAAAAGGAAGTGAAGTCCCCTTCAAGGGCTGAAGATTCTCACCATAAGAGTGACTTTTATTACTTAAATTCTGAAGATTTAATGCTAAAACTAAAAAATAAGTCAAACTTTGGGGCTTAACAAGGTAACATTATTTATCCTGTAATTCATTTCTTAGGTTATTTTTGGTATGCCAGGCTGTAGTTTTGATGCTGTTTAATGACGCTGAAGCACTAAGCTTCCAAGATATCAAGGATGCCACTGCCATTGAGGACAAAGAGCTCAGAAGAACTCTCCAGTCCCTTGCATGTGGGAAAGTCCGAGTACTTCTAAAGGTATTATTCAACAATATATCTTTGATTAAGTTTAAGCTGCACTATTCTGGCACTTGTAACTGAATTTGATTATGCAGGAGCCTAAAGGAAGAGAAGTGGAAGATTGTGACTCTTTTGTCTTCAATGAAGGATTTTCTGCACCCCTTTATCGAATAAAGGTACTTGTGTTTGTTTGCCACTATATGCATATACTATTGTTCATTATTCATCCATAATAAATCGGGCCTTCAATATATTCACTGTTTACCCATCACTAAACAATTTTTCATGACAAAAGTTAACCATTAAAATACCCCAAGTTATGATATATGTACTTTTTAAGAAATTATGGAACTAGCCACTGAGTTTAAGGTGTATCAGATGATTTAGAAAAACCAAGGGTATATGTTAGAATTCAGAAAAACATGGGAAACAACAGAGGGCTAGACTGTAGAAGATCCCAAATACCCATAAAAAAGGGAATTTAAAGGCAATTGCCTGTCTTTAGAAATCCTCTGAGTTTGATTTAACTTAACAACCAGCTTTGCTTTGGTATGTGGGAAGGAATAACAATACCTCAGCAATGATTTTAATCGCAGCTACTTCTATTCCCCTTACTGTTTGAAGAATGATTAATTTCATGTAGATCGGAAATAGTTGAATGCATTAACCTGATTGCCTTAGCTTCAATACGTGAACTAAAGAGGTCGAGATTTGACGTCTTGTACAGTTGTTTACGTCTTCTGTTTCTGAAAGATTCCTTTGTTTACCCTTTTTGATCATCTGCATATGACTGACTATCTTATCAAGCTACTGACAAGCAGCTTTTTGGATTTGCATGTGAGAGACCTTAATTTCTTTTAATGTTGCTAGGGCCAATTGTCACACCCCTACCATTTCAATCTCTCATTTTTTGCAAGCTAATTTTTGTGCAAAACATCATTTAACTTAACCACTACCTTATTAGCTTTCCAACCACCAAGTCGGCTTCTGGCCATCGATCCTGACCTTTCGGTTTTATTGACTCCGCAACTAACTTGAGTAGGATGTTCAATTGAATTTATTGATTGATTTCTCTTACCTAAATTGATTGTTTGTCACTTCTGTTTAACTCTTAAGCCTAGTTTCTGGTTATTTTTCAATCTTTTTTTCATCCTCTCCCCTTTGTACTATTGTAGTCCCCTACGGTCTTTGTGCTTGTAGGAACAATGGAGGAGACTCTACGGCTCTGATTAGATATTGTATGATTATATTTTTTCCTTGACTAGAAACATATAAAGGGCAGCCCGGTGCACGATGGCGTCCCCGCTAGGCGAGGGTCTGGGAAAGGGACCCACCACAAGGGTCCAATGGGGGCAAGCCTTCCCTTGCCATTTTGGCAAGAGGCCGCTCCCAGGGCTTGAACCCGTGACCTCACGGTCACAAAGCCTTCCCTTGCCATATTCGGAAAAATTTCATGTATTATAGGGAAAGAGCTATGTTAAGAGAGGAAGTACCTTTGGGTATTTATGGGGGTTATTTGGTGAAGATTGCAAGGAGAGGGAATATGAAGGGGAATTTTTTGCTGGAACATGTGATAAATTTGCTGGAAGTTGGGTCAATGAATGGAGAATTGATTTTTATATTTTGGCTGTGTTTGATAAAGGTAATAATATACCATAGTTTTCTGGATAAAAAATCTGAAAGATAATGTGGTAGTGTTTGAAAATCTGCACCATCTCAAACGAGTAAATAATTTGGGGATGGTGAAAAGACCTACTTGACATTGTGATTAAGAATTATCAGTGTTTTGACACACAAGTGCCGGAGTGGAAGCTCCGGAAATGCTTGGAATAAAAGGATATAGACATTCGAAACCATGTTGGACTTGACTGAACTAGGATAGTGGAGAAGCACATCCTATGGTTTGTTTTGTGCATGAATCTATTTATATGTCGTTGCCAAGAAAGTTGGTTATCATGATCGACATGAAATCATATTATCCTCTCCCTTTTCAAAAAAATTATCCCAATCCATGGGGCTTTAGTACCTCCAGGATCATAAACAAATGGTCCAAATCAGAGGTGTGTTCTTGCCCTCCGACCTTCTGAAACTCTTATAAGTGAATAGGTTGTCTAGTGGCTCGGATCCTGTTCCATGTCCTTTCGTCCTAATTCGCGTCCTGAACCATGCAAATACTCTGTCTTCCCTCACCTTGGACTGCATCAAGGTTAATCAGGAATGAGTGGTTCTGGACCTGACCCCTGTTCTCTTCCTGCAGGCCTTTGTCCTCCTCGCTCAACCGTTTAGTCTAACACCTCTCTCGCTCAACCTTTTAGTCAAACACCTCTCTCGCTCTCTGTATCAACGACTGCGACTTCTTCTTGACAAATGTTGTAGGGTGGTTCAGGTACAACAGTGCGAGTAGTACTCACCAACTCTTTCTTAATGATAACATCAGTTTCCAGCCTTGCGAAGCCACAAACTTCGTCCTCTGTGAATTTGCTAATCCGGCCATGACTCTTAGCGAACACTGAGGCTGTGTTTTTGAGATGTACTTAGATGTTCCCTCCAAAACTTTCTTTTGTTGAATGGAAACTAATATGTACTTTACGAGAGAAATGGAAGGTGTTTTCCCTTCAAATTCCCTATCCAAAGAAAGGGTTTAGGTTGCCCTAGCGAGGAGGGGCAACCTAACTTAAATTTTTCACGTGCTAGGTATGAAATTACTATAAGAACTTGTAATTCAATGGTGTTGCCGAAGTTTGAATTTTTGGCTTTCGTTCAGTATATAGTCCTCTTTTAAATTCATCTCTTCGTGGGTTTTACATCGGCAATGCATAATCAATTGACTCTGTTTATATATGCAGGTCAATGCGATTCAGATGAAGGAGACCGTGGAAGAGAATACGAGTACCACCGAAAGGGTATTCCAAGACCGTCAATATCAGGTCTCTTTACTAATTCCATTCCTCCCCCACGCCTCTTCAAATAACTTCCCACACTCCAAAAGTTTAGAATTAAAAGAATACAGGCTTCTGTTATAGAGGACATGCCTGTGGAACCTCTGTTCACTGATTTTCATCTTGATTATTCCTTAAAATCATAGGTTGATGCTGCTATTGTTCGTATTATGAAGACGAGGAAGGTGCTAAGCCATACCCTTCTAATAACTGAACTCTTTCAGCAGGTGAATTTTCTTTTCTTCCGTGTTACTGTTCTTTTTTGTGATCGCCGAAAATCTAATTCGTCAGTATGAATTTAACCCACATACTATAACATAGTGCTGAATGTTAACAGTCGACATGCTTTTCTTTTCCAACTTGTCTCGTACAATTTTGTCTGTAGGGTTCCATGGTTAACTTGTTGGACATATTCTTAAATCTTAGTAAATGCATTAATAATTTTCTGCGCATTGCCCTATTAAATATTTCTTGTTCTTTATGGTGCTGGAACAGCTCAAGTTTCCCATAAAACCTGCTGATTTGAAGAAGCGAATTGAGAGCCTAATTGACCGAGAATACTTGGAGAGAGACAAGAACAACCCTCAAATATACAATTACTTGGCTTAGTCCTTTTTCCGAAGTTATGCCTTGTGGATTTTGCAGGTAAAATTTCCGCTGTCTGATATTGTACAGTAACTCAAACATCCTCGGAGTAATTTTTCCCCTTCATGTTCAACTATTGTTTTGTTTTTCCATCAAAATTTCTCCAAAGAGGGATATATTTTGTAAAAGAGCAAGGTTTAATCAGGATCGAGGAGAATATTGATATCTATGGGCATCATGGTTTTCAATTTTTGTAGAATACTCTTCCAAGTTATATTTCAGGGCCGGAAAAGTTTATTGGACTAGATACGAGCCACGCGACTCACGAGGTATAACATGACTGGCAGCACAACACAGTCTATATCCACCCTGTTTTGGTCCATGCCATGCTCTCAGATCAGAGCATTGCTACCAGTGTCGGTTAAATCACAACAATTTTTTCAGGAATTTACGTTTCAGTAGAGTAGTTCATGTATGGCATGATCGAACCCATTGATCACGACTAATATTTTAAGGGCATTCCCCGGTGCATCCTGTCATTATGTTAGCTTGAAAAAAACGAGCATGATGAATGCCTAAAACGGTAGTTAGATTGTGAGACGTTTGTTGTCAATCCTCTATGAAATAATATAAATTTCTGTACGTTTGGTGATCACATTTGCTGGGTATTCTCTTACTGTGACCGAGAAATTTTTTTGGCGTGTAATCCTTTTGTGGCCTATGATTGCATTCGAGTCAGGGATTGTTAAGGTATAAGATCTTTGATTGGGTTTTTTAAGGCATGTTGGTCGACATTATCTTAAGGTTTTGATTGGGATGTTCTTTTCACCAACCCTCCCGTCATTTTAAGGCATGTTGGTCGACTCTTGCACATCCTAAATCTTTTCAAGAGATCGTGATCCTAAAATTACATTCCGTCAATTATGTTTTAACGATGAAGTTCTTTAGCACATAATTAACTGGGAAAAAAAAGAACTTACAATTTGTTTAATCAATTGCTCGAACTTTAAACATGATAACGTCCTCATAAATTTCGGATATCACACTATTACATACCAGTATACCACAACCGAAATGGATAGATTGTTAGCAATTAAGAAGCCATGATTTTCTACTCGGTTTGAACGTAAAATTTACGAAGTTGTATAATTCAGAATTTTTTTTTTTCCGTTCATGAATATCACAACTTTGACGGATCTAGAGATTTGGTATTAGAGAATACAATGACAGAGTCCTGCTGCTAGGAGTTATGGCATATGGTCAAGTTAGTATGTTGTTGGCTGAAGCGATTGCACTTAGTTGGACAAGCGATTCAGACAAGCACGCTCATCAGTCTATAATTCGTCTCCAAGATTGCCATGTTATCATGTTCGATATGAAATCATGTCAATATATGTGGAGGATTAGCACTTCCGGGACCTAAACAAATAACCTTTACAAGATCTTCCTATGGAACAGGTGACGCTCATGTCCTGCTCCATGTCTTTTCATAGCATCTGCCTTCCCTGCCTCGGTTCCAGACCTTCTGGACTCCTGCTGTATGAAGGTTCAGGATTTCGTGTACAACCTTGCTACTGAATAGCGAGTATTGACTACTGACCAACTCTGTCATGGGCTAGAAAAGCCACAAACTTTGTCCGCCGTATTTTCACTGATCCGACCCAGACTCATAATACTCGTTGGCAATTTTGACTTGCTCCTGCACCGGTTCAGAGAATCAGAGCTAACAGTAATGCCACAACTGGTCTAGATGCTGTTGTTCAGCGCAACATGCAGTGCGTGTTTTGGAGAAGCACCTTGATGTTCTGAATGATCTGCACCATTAAAAGTAACTTGATACTGCTGCTCACGAACTATGGCGGACTAAATAGCAAATTAGTCACAGGTACAGTTACAGGTACAACATTACCTGCTTGGCTATGAACATCCAGGCTGTTGTGATCTCAATGACATAGAGACGAGGGTGGTCGAGGTTGATTATTCCCAAACGTTCCTCCAGAAAGGATGATGCATTGTGAATTGTTAAATGCCAGTTGATGTTTGCCTGTCTACTTACGCTAACTTCGCACTTGGAACATAATTCAGTCCGTTCTGAACATAATTCAGAACGGACTAAGAGCGGAAGCCAGGTGATATACGATTTCAAAAGCAAAAATCGAGAAAATAATGAAACTGTGTTGCAGACTTCTGTTTTGAACAGCATTGTCCGACCAAAATGGTAATCGTAGCTCATCGTTGGTTTACCAGTTACGCGTTTTTAACCAAGGATTAAACTCGAGTGATGTAATTTTGTGTGTTCGAAACATACTTGATCAAATAAAATTGCAGGCAATTTGTCTCGTTGTATTACAAAACTAAAATCCGATAACAAATTCCCCGACATTAAATTCTCACCCGCAATATAACACAAATAATACAGAAGATAAGATATCTGAATTCCCGAACACAAATTCTCCTTCGTCATAGACAAGAACAACATATCGTACAGCTCTTACAAATCAAAATAACAAGACTTAAAATAGAAAATACAAATAACAAGAGACAGACAGACAGGTCGACAAATTCATGTATAAGACGGTTTTATTTAAACGGGATTAGAATCAGGATTGAGAGGAGCACGGATCTGGTTATTGGTATCGTCGTCAGGGTCGAAATCGGGGTTAAGACTTTGATCGATGGCTTCGCGACCTTTTTCGAGACATGGTTTGCAAGCCATCTCGATAGTGATCCAACCCAACGCGAGTCCCGCGATCGCGATTATCGCTGCCGTGACCGCGCCCATTCTCCGATTTCTCTTGATTTAATTGCAGTTTTTTTGGATGTAAAATTGAGAGTTATTGTTATTGTGCCGACGGTCTTGTTATTTTGGGAGTCAATTTGGTGTTCGTTTATTTTTGTACTACTCGTATTTGTTATCGTGCGAGTTTGTTCGATTAATTCGGCAATGGAATGGAGTTAGGGAGATTATTTTTTCACAAATGTTTAATAAAAGTGATTAAAAATACATATTTTTTAAAGTGATGTTATTTATCCTAACTTATTACTAATAAAAAATTGTTACATTTTGTCAAAAAAACAGGAAATAGCTATCGCGCATAATAGCTATTTTTTTTTCTATATTTGAGTACGAATTGCAATAATACTCTCCCCATTGCACAGAATAGTATTTTATTGAAGTGAAATAAAAGAATTACTTAATTTAAGTTTTTATAGATTTGAACTAACCTTTTTAAAAAGTCTTTTAATAACTGAGTACTCAAAAACTCTAGTACATAGGTTTTTCTGTTTTTGTGGGTGGATATATATAGGGATGTCAGTGGGACGGGTCTTCTCCCGCACCCGTCCACATGGAGTGGGTGCGGGTAAAAGTTTGATGGGTTGTGGGATGGGAATGAGTTTCAAAAGTATTATTCGTCGCGGATTGTGAGGCGGGGGCGCCCTATACCCACCCCGCATGCCTCGCCCGCCCCACCCCATATGTCCCCTCTTCGTTTGTACCCGCCTTATTTATCTCCAATCGACCTATAATAAGTAGTAAATAGTAAAATCTAATAATTATATAATATATAATAAAAAAAACAAATATATGGGATCAATTTGTTACTTTCAACCCTAATTTATTTAGCTTTAGTTATTTCAGATCAATTGATGTATCGGACCTCTAATCGATTTGTGAGGCTTAGGATACAATAGTGACCAAAATGCGTAGAAATTTAAAAATAAAGAAGCAAGACACACACACAAATAACAGAAATAACACAAATAAAAATGAAGATAATAATCCTTGAGATGGTCTCCCTCTCCCCTTCCTAACATTCCACGCGCATTTTGTTTTGTCCACCCCTCTTCCTTCCCTTCCTTCCTTCCTTCCTTCTCTACCCTTCCTTCTCCACTCACCTCACTTTCCTCCCTTCCCTTCCCTTCCCTTCCCTTCCATTCCCTTCTCTAGATCTACCCCCTTCCCCTATTCTCCACTTACCCATTATCCCCTTCCTTCCATTCCATTCCATCTTCAAACATTCCCATACAGAAATACAGAATGAACTCTACTGCCTCAGATCCGGCCTTGAATCAAATCTACTTACACCCCAATCCCCAACTAACACCAACTTTAGATCATTTCGAACCAATACCTGACGCGTTACTCTTATTCATTTTTAACAAGATCGGCGATGTCAAGGCTTTAGGCCGATGCGGCGTCGTTTCTAAACGCTTTCACTCTCTTGTTCCGCAAGTCGAAAACGTCGTCGTTCGTGTTGATTGTGTTATCTCTGATGATGATTCCTCCGCTTCATCCTCGTCTTCGTCATCCTCATCAGGAACTTCCACGTCGTCTGAAAAGTCCAGGTCAGCGTTGTCTAACCTCGTACGAATCATCTTCGGCAACATTTTTAAGCCGTTTCAAGCTTTTGCTAGCCACGTCATCAATAAACGACCTATGGTCAACGGCGTTGACTCTGACGTCGCCGCTGCTGATCGAGGTGATCAAGGTGGGGTCACTCATCATTCGCCTACTCAGGTGTTGAAGAATTTTAATGAGATTAAGTTTCTTCGTATCGAATTGCCTACTGGTGAACTCGGGATTGATGACGGTGTTTTGCTGACGTGGAGAGCTGATTTCGGCTCCACTCTCGATAATTGTGTTATTCTTGGCGCTTCCTCAATTGTTACCGCAAAATCTGGACAGGTTGGGTCATAAATGGAAACGTATTTTACTCTCTCTGTCTCCGTCAATAGTTTATTATTATTTTTTTATATAATCGAGACGGTTTGGTTTTGGGGGAGGGGACTTAAGGTTACTCGTTCCATCTCAATTATTTATTTACCTTTGTTTAAAAAATGTAAACAAATGACGGAGATTCCTGTATTTTAAACAAAGATAAACAAATGACGGATTAGTCACCCGTCAATGTCATTTGTTTACCATTGTTTTTTACGGGAATTTTAAACAAAGGTAAACAAATGAAAGGTAAACAAATGAGGGAGAATGGGAGATAGAAAGAGGGGAAGGAGTGAATTGTTTACCTTTGTTTTTGCAGGTGAATTTAAGCGATAAACGAATGATTGAGACGGAAAAATAATATTTAGTAATTGCATGGTATTAGTAATATGTTTCATTCTGATTTTTTTAATGTATGTGTATAGGTAACTGAAGTGAATGGTGAGGTGAATGGTAATAGTGCAGTGACTGAGGATAATGGGAGTATACCGGAGTCGTTTTACACGAACGGAGGCTTGAAATTGAGGGTAGTTTGGACGATAAGTTCGTTGATTGCAGCGTCAGCAAGGCATTACTTGCTGCAACCGATAATTGGGGAGCATCAAACGTTGGATAGTTTGGTGTTGACGGATGCAGATGGTCAAGGGGTGTTATGCATGAACAAAGATCAGTTAGAGGAGCTGAGAGTGAAGCCATTGTCGGCTTCATCAGCTTCTAAGAGGACTTTAGTCCCGGCTTTGAATATGAGGTTGTGGTATGCTCCACATTTGGAGTTGTCTGATGGGGTTGTGTTGAAGGGTGCTACATTGGTTGCGATTCGTCCTAGTGATCAGGCTGCTGTTGGTAATGGTAAAAAGGAGATTTCGGATCTGTCATGGGTTTCCAATGCGTTTGAGGGACCTTATGGAACTGCGGCTAAGATGTTGGTTAAGAGACGGACTTATTGTCTTGAAATGAACTCCTTTTGACTGGATTGGGTTTTACCCGAGGTAATCAAAGTTCGAGAATTTGGTTAATATTATCATTAGTTAATTAATTAATTATGCTGGAAATTCTGGTGCAAATGCATTGATATGTTGATATTGGTTGGAATTAGATGTTGCTTTGCCATCTCAATCAGTATTTATGTCAAAAGTACATATAATTTAATTATAGAGGCGAAAATTAAATCAAGCTTGTAACGAAAAGGACTAATTTAGTTACATTTAATACCTTTTCCACCGGTTATACGACAAATCATTATAGATGGAGGTGCTATAATTGTAAATTTGTAACCTATGGTTAGCTGTGACAAGTTTCAGCGTTTCGGGTAGTGATAAAAACTTCTTCCTACGACCAAGGGTTTTTTTAGTTCTCAAAGTTGCCGTATCCTGGCTATTTTCACTGAACGTCTAAAATCGATTTTTTTTTCATGAGGTATAAGAAAATTGTGCATTTAGTTGAATGCTTGTTGTACTTCTTGCCAGCTACTAATAATATAGGCTTGGTTGCTGCTGTGGTGCTAGACTGCCAGCTTGATTTATAATTATTTATTCTGTGTTTGGTTAAGTGTCTAAGAATTTATTTGTACCTGCATACCTGATTAGGGGAATCATAACCACTTGTTGGGGGTAATGCCTTGCTTGAACAACTTCTAAATATTATTATGGAAGCGGGCTTGTATTTGAAGTCGACTTTGTCCAGATTGTCCATCCAGCTAGATATTGTAGACTGCTGAGTGCTGAATTAACATATTGAAATATTAAGCACCTGCTCTTGTGTTTTGTTTGATGTTTGGTTTTTACCATAGCTAGCTTGCTTCGTCGACGCATAATCTAGCTCTCGGGATTGGTAGTTTTTTCCTTGCCCTTGAGCTAATGCCGAAATCTGATGGAATTAAGCCAAACAGCTCTCTGAAGTCTAAACTGCATGTCCTTCTATCATGAATCGAGTTAGCAGACGTAAATTTCTAATAACTTCGTATACTTTAGAAATATTCCGTGTTTTCTAAATTCTTTTTGGAGGGTTAGGTTTCTTATGACCTCGGGCAGATAATGTAGAGTGGCAGAGTTGCTATTTATAATGGTATTTTGGGTGTTAACGGGTTTCAAACCCTGGTTATGAGTATCGCCACAAAATGATTATTACATTTCTGTTAATCTTTATAATTGTGTTTTTCATGTGTATCCTGTGACTCCATGAGCAGTCAGCCAGTCGTCGCATGGCATGGCTGTTCTGGCGTGTCTACACGACCTTGTCAATCCTGATTCTGCTAGCGTCAAATTTACGTTTTCTTTTCTACTGTATTTACTGACGGCAACTTTTTCATCCTAACAAAAGATCTTACTTTCATTTCAGCAAGACACGGCGTTCACAAGGAGAAGGGAGACAGACCGGTATACTTCTGAGGGCAGCAATATACAATTTTGGTTGCACTTCCAACAGCATTGCAGAAACAATACAGCCAAAGCACCAATAAACCCGTCACCAGTCACTTGTATAAACATCAAACCTGCAAGTGGGTGCCTTTCTGATTCAATTCCCGACAGAAGTCGATTAAAATAGCAGCTGTTTATGTAATTCAGGCCATATATTATGCTTGTAACAAAATGCACACATGCAACTTAATAAATTGTGGATCGATATTGTGAATATTTTAGGGTTTGATCATCATGTTGTTATGGTTTGGTTTTCAAGCAACTTTTAATGTCATCAAGAAGTGTACCTTTTCCACTCTGATGTACTTTCCTCGTCTTGTGAAATAAGTCTTCTTTGTTTAAGTATTATGGTACAGATTCCACATGCCTTGTAACCTAAGCTTTTTCGCTTTAATTTCTTTTTACATCTTAGTTTAGCTGTTGCTTCGCGATTGCTTAAAGTAATATGACAGATATTAAATATGTACAGGATTGTTTTTCATGTGAGGTCGACCCAGTAACCCTATGATTAAAGAATGGAAGTAGAAAGATACGATTTATCTAGGAATGGAACTGAGCGTGCGGACATCTGAAATTTGAGAAAGAATATTGTGCCGCCCCAAGGCACGACACTGTCGACTTGGGCAGGATGAAAAAAAGAAAGAAAGTTGAAGCGGAGAAATTGCTTGGGTGTGCGTAAGCGTGGCACATGCCATGGCCCATGGGTTGTACCCCGGCTGCTATTTTCATTTCACCAGCACGAAGCCCACTTTCATCTCTAGTTGTTCCATATCAATGTGCGACCACGCCGACCAGCCGAGCAGGTAAAGAAAGAAAAGAAAAGGATTGTTGTGGACCTAACTCCTGGTCTCCTGCATTACCAACACAACTCCGGACCCTAAGAGCGGATTGGAATGTCGTTGAACTTGATCGGTTATCCGCGATTACATAGTGACCGATATCTAACAGAATTCTGTTAAATTGTTGAGCAAACAATTTCCGGGTAACTAACATCAACAAATCATCGGCAATAAATCACACAAAAGGAAATGAATGACTTATTACATTGAAAACTCGTCTCTGGTTCGCATAAATCAACAAATTTGACTTGTTCGATGTCAATTGAATTCATCGACTTCAGAACGACAAAACTAGAATTCCGAATTCATACAAAATTAGCAGTGAACTCTTAAGTACAGTACTGAGCAGGAGAGGGACTAGGGGATTGCACACTCTTCAGCTGCTTCATCTTGTTTGCCTGCACCCAAGAGTTAAACATTAATTTGCAGACATTTAAAGATATCTAGTATATCGGAACAAAATCCCAAATAAGGCCGTTGTTGGCGTTGTAATCCCGTAGCTAGAAAACTGGCATCTTATACGGTAAGACCCTAGATTATCCGACAGCTAATGTTAAATTCAGTAACTACGCGTCTATTCTATGCATAAAACAGCCTTTCGACAAAATAAACTAGTCGTTGTACAGGGTGCAAAATCATAATTTTCGAGTTTTTGTTCTGTAGAAGAGAATTAATACAGGGTGCAGAATCATAATCCGAAACCAGTGATTTTTTACTAGCGACTTCCCAACTGATAGACATTAATTATAAGTTGGGTGTATTAGCAATGAAGTATACATTTCAACAAAATCAATTTAGGAATGAAACAACAACTAACAGACTTAAAGTAATCATGTTTGGACTGAGGTAAGTGTTACGGGACAACGAAAATCAGAATGACAGGGAAACGATGATAGTGATAGTGAACGGAAGACAAAGAGCGAGGAAGGAAGGGTAAAGGACTGCAGGGTAAGCATTAATCCTTGGACAACTTAAGGCATTATCCTGTAAAAAACCGGTTTTCCTGATCTGAGTAAATCCTTAGACTAATTAACGCATCTAGAGAGCCGTAGTTTTCCTTACGCTTCATCCTCTGCATCAGAGAAGTGTCGAATGCAGCATTGAGGACATGGACGACAAAAGCCTAGGAAAAGTGGTAATTGGTGAAAGTCGTAATCCTAAGGAAACATGCTAACATGCTTCAGCATCCAACACCAATAAACATAACCAAAATAGCAGAAATGAAGTCACACCACATATGTGATACGAAAGCACAGATAGCGCACATCAGTACTCTCATTGCTTGAAAGTCGAGTAAACAGTTTCAGTATGCATAACTCGATGTCAGTATCATTTCCGTTCTAACTTTTATCACGAGCTTGATTTTGTTTATACTACATTCTAGTTTCAACTAATCGTGATTCTGTTAATACGGTCGTTGCAAAAAGAACCACATCACGGAATTGTTATCATGTCTGCCTAAGCTCATTCATAAACTACAGGAATTCAGTTAGCACTTAGTAGGGGACTTATAAAGCTAAAAGGGTAGTAATTTTAAGCATACATAAAAATCCTGTACGCGTAAATAAGCATTCTGGAATCACTAGATATTTCCCTTTTCCTGACGAAAGGGTATAGGAGTTTCGAGAGTAGAGTGTTGCATCACAACCACTTCGACTCAAACAGCAAAGTTCGGTCAGGAAATAGTGCGACACCAAAAAAAAAGGTATTGGAAGGCACTATAGCTACAAGCACCATGTCTGAAGTCTATGTTGAAGATAAATGCTTTAGCATATCTAATAAAGGCAACTGTTTTATTACATAAACAAGGGCTGGTGATGATGTGCATCAACAAGATGATGACAAAAAGTTCGACATAAAGTGAGTAAACAAAGGCTGGTGATGATGTGCATCAACAAAATAGTGACAAAAAGTTCGACATAAAGGCATGGATGAAGTTGAACAGGTTGAACACGATATGTACTTGGACCAACAGGAACGATCATTCTCATGGTACAGGCATGGATGAGGTTGAACAGGTTGTGAGTCGTGACACTTGACACTTTTACCAAATTTACAGTAACCATTTCCCTCTTTATCCCGGTGATACTCGGGACCCTTTCAGTTAATCTCAATCATCCATAAGTAAATTTGCAAAAACTCCAATTTTAATCCAATTTGGTAAGAAACTTTACTTAAAAACCCACAAGATAAGCAGTGCGCGGAGGCTACACCAATATGACATGTTCGAAATTTAAAAGACATAGTTTCAGGTCATATGTAAACTCCCAAAAGAGCCTAAAACCCGAGACCCTTGAAATTTTGATTCAAATTTTAACCATTAGAGCTTAGACTCGACACTCACTAGCTAAACCATCAGTTATGGATGAACGAGAATGTAAATTTAATTGGACACATAGACAGAGGAAGTTAACAAGAATAGTATAGTCCTAACTCCTAAAACAGACTGTAGCAGAATATCAACAACATCAAATCCGAACCAAAACGGCACAATAGCATGCAGTAACACATACATGGACATCTACCTAGGCGTGTTAATTAGTCCGATCCTCGACCTAAGCCTTAGAATATACTCCCTCTATTTTTATCCAAATGATACTTTTCTATTTTGTACACTATTCACAATTGAACCTTTAATTTCAATTTTTTTTCTCAATACATAAGAAAAAATATATTCATGTGGAGTCTTGTTTAAATCGTTTTTACGAGTACATTGAAAATATATAACTTTTATAATTTTACAAATATGTAGCTAAAGATATTAAGCACGTAAAACGTGCGTTGATAAACGTGAAAAAACAAATGTATTATTTGAATTTGAATGGAGGGAGTAAGTTAATAAGTATGAGATTTGGCATACTCCCTTTCATTTATCAGATTATTTACATTTATCTTTTTTGGTACTTAAGAAACAATTTTAGTTAAATCATTGTTAAACTTTACCATGGAAGTCATATAGCCCACTATGAACAAGGGTGTGCTTTAAGGATCATATAGTTTGCTTTCTTGATAAAAAAAATATAAGCCTATGTTTAGTAAAGCTTGTTGTTTAAGCTTCTTTATTTCACCCTTGAGGTGCAATTTACTCTTTGCTCCATTTAACCTAGTTGCTTTTACATGGTTAACTTATTGCTTCTTTTGTTGTATACTTCTATATGCAATTTACTACTATGTACTGTGCAATACATTCACCAAGCCTACCTTTTAAAAAAATTGCTTTTGTTTCAAACGGTAAATTGACAAGATAAAAACTTATCTGAAACTGTTGTATACACTACCACGGTCCTTTTAAATTTATGCCCTTTATTAAATGAAATACCAAATTATGTAAATGTTTAAATATATCGTCTTGCATAAAACTAATTGAAATAACAAAGTGTTCCGCGATAAGCTATAATTCCTCCCAACAATTCCATCTTAAATATAGTTTAAGGGCATACTTAGTGATAATGACAATAATTAGGGATACCATATATGTTTTAAAAAATAGAGGGGTACCTTGTAGAAAGGAAAATTAAGGGGTACCATGTAGAATATTCCATAATTATACTAGTAATTATCTTTCTAAATTTGTTTCCATCCATGTACTTCCTCCATTTTTATCCAAATACCCTATTTGCTTTATCACGTTTGCCAACGCAAGTTTTGCGTGCTTCATATCTTTAACTACGTATTTGTAAAAATTATAAAAGTTATATATTTTCAATGTACTCGTAAAGACGAATTAAACAAGACCCCACATGAATATATTTTTTCTTACGTATTGAGAGAAAATTGAGATTGAAAGTTGATTGGTGAATAGTGTACAAAAAGCAAATATAGTATTTGGATAAAAATGGAGGAAGTATTAGTTAACCAATATCTATTGTAGTAATAAACGTTGTCAACTTAAATTCAAAATTTCACAAACTTATGTTACCATCACATCAATTAGTCTCTTGTCTTCTTTTTGAAGTTGTATCTAAGCATATTTTGAAATTATAATAGGCAAAGATGACATAATGTGAGCATCAAAATCACAATGAGGCCAACTGAAATAGATAAAGTACTATTCTCAACACAAATATGAGTGTTTTTATTGGCTATTGCGATCAATTCTCGTAGAAAATGCAGGAGCAAAACTAACTTTAACAAGGGTAGCACTCGTTATCCTAAATTCTAATGAATTTGTCAAAGTTATTGATTTTAAGATTCAAAAATCCCTAAACATGAAACTTTAACAACAATATAAAACAATAAGTGGAAAGTTTGCTACCCAAAATTTCATTTCTAACTAGGCTCCTATCAATAAAAGCACAACGATTTATGGTATTGAGAGTGAAAAATTTCGACACGGACAAATAAGTAAGTATAAAAAAAATTCGAAAAAAATTACAATTGTTTCACTAAATAGTTAAAAGTTTTTATTCTCCTCCAAAACAAGCACCCCTATTAACCTCGTAGCTCCAACATTACGTCTACTCAAAATGGAAAAACAGTAAATAAACTAGGGTATTAGCAAACATCACAAATTCTCGATTAAGACGGATATATATGTCTCAGCCTTAAGACAGAGCTAGTATCATAAATAAAAAACAAAATACATTGGTATCCCTTCATCTCAGTCATATGTTTACACTTTCTTTATTTCTCCCTCACAAAATAAAGGAACGGTAAACATATGAACGAGATAGAGGGAGTACCAACTACGCAAATAAGGTGTTTTTAACACGTTTTAAGTAACACATACTACTAAAACATCCAAAGAGTTATGTTGAAGAAGAAGAAAACCATTAAAGTAGCTTTTGTGATAAACCAATAAACAAATAAACTTGGAACATAAAATTAGTTGTCACATCTTTAAAGTTAAAACAAATGGCAAACAATAGTATTTGTTTCTTAAAAGAAGACATAAATGTGTGATTCCCAACACATTAACAAGCATCAAATATGAACTAGTTGATGACAGATGTTAATTAGAGAGCCGTTGCTAACTCTGTCTTTCACTAAATTTAATTTTTAGACAAAGAGCTTACTTACTTAGGGAGGGAGCACTTGTTTTTTGGGTTTCTAAATTCTATAACATCATATACTCTTCAACTTTTAACTCTGCATTGTCTTGTAAAGCTAAGGTTTCTCAGCAGCAACTATGGCTGATCAACACCTGTTACTCCACTCCATTTTCGAGAGCATTAAGTCTTACATATATTTTAAGATGAAAACTGGTAGAATATGATCTCACTTGTATAGCCCCTAGATTTCCTTCTTTTGTCTCATCTATTGTATTTGACTAGATCCATTTTAAACTTAAAACGGAGATTGCCGTCTTAATTAGGAATTTTTATGATAAATGAGTGTTTACCAATAAATTGACGGTCCTTTATAATTTTTGACTAAACACGGTCGTGTTGTAGGACGGTTTTGTTCTATAATTTTTGTGTGATTATGGTTGTCCACATTACTTCACTCCAGATTTGAGACATTAAGTCTCTTTTAAAACGGCAGAATTTGTTTTAAGATGAAAATTGGTCGAACATGATCTCACTTATATACGTAGACAAATCTTTTGTTAACCCCTCGATTATCTCCTTTTATCTATCTACTATACTTGACTAGACCCGTTTTAAGTTTATGATAAACACGTGTTTTTGCCAATAAATTGATGATCCTTTATATACACAGTTACATTGTAAAACGGTTTTGTTCAATAATTTTTGCTCATTTTTACATTGTAAAATACAGTAAACTCCTAGACAATCAGCCGATTCTAGTTACAATTATCCATGCAATAAAGCACACATTACGACATTTAATGTATCATTTCAATGATTTCTTACTTTCTTTTCACAGTATACTATCAAGCAATGAACATTTTCGAATAACCAAGATTAAAATTGCGTCGAGAATTGCGAAAAATATAATGTATACGTGAATGGGGGAACTTACATGCTTTTAGCTGCTAGTTCTTTCCTTTGCCTTTCTGGTCAGAATGACGGCCTCCGGTTCCGTCACCATAACAAAGCTGCAGCTCAGCAGGGTTGAACTGATGGTGGTTTTGGGACTGGTCATGGTGGTAATGGTGGACATGGTGATGGTGTTGTTGATTGTCTACAACAACAGGAGAAATAGGTGCATTTCCGAGAAAAAAGGGCAAACTGGAACCACTTAGGTAAGACAAGAAAGATGGTGGTGGTGAAGAAGTAGAGGTTGAATTGGACTGAAGGGTCCCCCTATTAAAACCATTACTCGTCGACGAGATCGAAAAGTTCAAGTTATAATCACTACTCACACCACCACCTCCGGTACTGGAGCTGGTGGTCGTAGTGTTGGGAACTTGATGAACAAGATGATGATTTTGATTATGACTTTGATTATGATGATGTTGGTCCGATAAGAACGATGACGATTGCTGGTGGTGGTGCTGGTGTTGGTGTTGGATCTCGTGGGAAGCGGGAAACGGTAAAAGCGACATTACATGAGGTAATGTCGCATTTCCAAATCGGTTCCCGGCCAAACCCATGAATCCCGACCCAAAATAATCCGCAACATTATTATTATTATTATTATTATTATTATTATTACTATTATGATAGCTGGTGGTGGTCGGACCAGTAGTGGTCGAACTAGCTTTATCAATACCAGCCGTCAAAAGCTGAGTAAACGACGAACTCTGACCGCCACCACCACTACCAATTGAAGCAACACTAACCCTAGACAACGGCGGTGGCTGCGGCGGTTGCTGCGGTGGTGGTTCACTACTCTCTTCTTTCTCCTTAGCTGCTGTAGTCCTCTCTCTAGCTCTTTCCCTAGCCTTAACCCGGATCTCAGACCTAGACAACGACAACCCGGATCCCTTACTAGTATCCGAATTATTACTACTACAACCCGATTTACTCATCGACCCACCCACTTGTACCTGCTGCTGCTGCTGAACCACGGAGGACGTCAACGTATCCAAACAATTAGGCAGCAGCTCAGTCATACTCATAGCTTCGGTAGTAGGAAAGTTACTACTATCCAAACAAGGGAGTTCATTGATAGCTTCGGCAGCAGCTTTAATCAGCCATTCCACGGCCTTACTAGGTTGGTCATACCCTAACCTATCTTGCAGATCATAAAACTGTATAGCGGTATTAACCGAAAGCCGAACCCGTCTATCTCTCGGCCCTTTCGCAGTCCAAACCTTACTATGCCTATCTTTTCCACCTGATGCCCTTGAAACCCTAATAATTCTCGACGAATGAGGCCACTGCTGCCTACTACTACTACCAAACCCGCCACGGGTCACAGCTGTAATTGTACCCGTTGTGACCGTCGTGGCGGGTTGTTGTGTTGAGTCAATGTCGTCCACCTCCATACCATCACAATTCTTACATAATAATAATAATAATACAGTAATAATTTGTTTTTGTGTATGAAAAATGGTGGGTTTTTTTTGGGTGAATTGAATTAAATTTGGGAAATTGAAAATAAAAAATGGATTGAAAAAGTGAGCTGGAGATGTAAGTGGAAAGAGAGAGGGGTTGTTGTTTTTGGTTATGTCCTTTGTTGCATTGATGAGGATGTATCAGAGAGTACTGTGGCTTTTTCTGCAAAGAGGAGTTTTAGAGAGAGAAACAGATTTCAGTGTTGTTGCAGCTGAAACACTGTGGTAATAATAGTAAGAAAATTAGTCATTTTTTTCTCTATATTTTGAATGTGGATAATTATCGTGTAAGATTATGTTATTTATGACTTAATTTTAGCTCTTTTTTTTTTCTCTAACGTTATTTAGTACAGTTTAATTTAGTTTCATTTAGTTCAATTTAAATAATCTCTTCATAAATTAACTTTTACTTTAACTTTATTCAATTTAGCTAAGTTTTATTCAATTAAGTTGATTTTGCAAAAAAGAAAGTTCATTTCAGTTTAAGTCTATTACTCAATTTAGCTCATTCACTCGAAAAGAATAGGGACTAAGACCATCCCCAAGCAGTGGTCACGTTAACTAGGTCACGACCCGGTTTTACTGTTAATCACACCTTAATTATCTTGACCTACTTTTAGCCTCCCAAGCAAAAGGTCACGACCTAGGTCATCAACCCAATCATTTTCAACTTTACATCATTCTCAATCATTTCTTACATTCCCTACCCCACTTTTTTCTCTCTCACTTTTACACTTATATTCCTAACATTTTGTAAACCAATAACATTAATTTATATTTTTAATATTTTTTTATTTATCAACCAATAACAACTTTCCACCTAAGTGGTCACAAATATGGTCAAGATTGTTTATCAAAGGTCACAAATTGACCTTGGTTGGTCATAAGGTCACAAATTAGTGAATTTGGTCACCAATTAACTCTCTTAATTACCCCATTAACAATGACCAAACAAGGTCATGACCTACCTCATGACCTTGCTTGGGGATGGTAAGAATGGTGTATGATGAGATTGTGAGAATTAGATGGGGTTTTTTGCTGGTTGGGTATTTCACTATTTTTTTACGAATAATATTCTCTTCTATTCTCGATAGTTGTCCCCCTTTTCTATTAGATTTGAAGAGTATTGGAATGAAAAAGGATATATAGTTATCACTTTATCAGGAATATAGGAGGGAGTAGATGACGGTTTTGTAGGACTGAATAGATTATACATCCGTTATTTATTACGAATTGTGTAGTTTATGAGCATTATAATAAAGACTATGTGTTTTTCTAAAAAAATGTTAATTTTATTCACTTAAATAATACAATAAAACTCAAAAACATTATATACATAAGCTTACTTAAAATTGAGTTTTGACGGAAACGAAATTAAAATTAAACTTAAATTTTAATAAATTCGGAAAAAATACACATTTGTTCAAAAATAAATAAAATCTGAAGTAATAAACTCAGAATAAATACACAAAAGTTTAAAGTAATACATTTAATGTACGTTCCTTTCTCTCGTTCTATAGGTGTGAGGCGGTTCATTTATTGTTTGAATATTCATTCGTATATAAAAGGACCGTCTTGCAAGTCGTAATATAACACCAAGATTTAGGGGGTTAGCAAAAACGGTTGGCTAATTGTCCTCGCTAGACCTTAAAATATTCGAGATTTTTTTAGTTAACATTTTTAGACTTTTTTGTGTTTATCTTAGGATATTATAGGGGTGTTTGATAAACGGTATATTGGTCAATTTTTAGCATATTAAGGGTTTTAACATTTTTGACCTGTTACATAATAATGAGCATATTCTAAATTACTATATTTTATAAAGAAAACTAACAATCTACTAACGGTAATATGTTAGTTACCAAATACTCGAATTAATTCTGTTAATTATAATATGCTAGTCAATTTTTTTGTTAAAATCGGTCTTTTATAATCTGTTAAAATCACTCTATTGTTTGTCAAACAGAGCCTATCTATTTATCCTTTTAAATTTTTTGTCGCCACTATATATGAATTTTGGCTTATCCGTTACATGAGACGGTCTTATTCCGTGACTGTGTACTTAGTGTCTCAAATATTTGTGTTGATGTAGGGATAATGAAGTAAAGCAAACAAAAAAAAGAGAGAAGAAAAACTGAATCACTACACTTCTGCAGCAACCAGAGCCACCACCTTCTGCAGAAGAGTAAATGAGACTTTTATATTATTATTTGTAGAGTAAAAAAGGGAAGATATGAGTGAGAGATTAGGCATCAAAAGAAGCACCAGATGCACAAATTTTAGGTTTAGGTCGTACTATTATTATTATTATGGTTTATAAAAAGGCTATTAGTAGCTCACATCATTAAGCATGTAACTTAGACGTATTTATTAGTCTATCTTAAGACGGATATAAGCATATACTCCCTCCATTCAAATTCACTCTACCACTTTCTTTTTTCACGTTTGCCATTGCGTCTTTTGTGAGATAAATACTGTTAATTACGTATTTTCAAAAATTATAAAAATTAGATATTAATAATATACTCGTAAAGACGAATAAAACTAGATCCCACATGAATATAATTTCATTTACGTATCGAGAGAAAATCGGATTTAAATGGTTGTTTGTGAATAGTGTGTAAAATATAAATGTGTAGAGTGGATTTGAATGGAGGGAGTAGTTATTATAAAATCTCGTTGAAGATGAACACGGTGCTCAATTCCCTCCGCTTGCCTCCCATTTACTTTATTGTGAGAGGGAGACGGATAGTGTCTGTCAAAAATAAGATGCTTTTTAGTCATGTAATCCGTCATTTTTTTTATAAAGTAAGGAAACTAGGTTGATCATCTTGAATAAGACCAACTCATCTCATCCTTTCGAATGAGTAAGGTAAGTTGAAGCCACCGGCTTTCAACCCACCACGAAAGAGTTGGACATGAATGTCCAACAGAAGCCATGAAGTCAGCAACCTTGTTGGCTTCACGAAAACAATGTTTAATTATCACTTCATCGAAAAAATGAAGATCAAGTTTCACATCCTTGATAATACTAAAGATTTCCCACGTGATTTGTCAGGTGCTACGAAGTGAGTTGATAACACATAAATTATCACCCTCCATAATTAACTTAGAGATTCTTAATTGTTTAGCGGTTAAAATACCTTCTTTTAAAGCAAGTGCTTCTGCAACAAGAATACTATTAGATCCACACTTTTTTGCTCCTAACAACACGATTTCACCATTATGATCTCTTATACAAAATCCTAAAGCAGCTTTATCGCCATTTATTCTCGATCCGTCAAAATTTAGCTTTAGGAAACCATTTCTAGGTTTCTCCCTCCAGATTTCCTTCTTACTAGAAGTATTTCTAGCAGACTTTTCTTTCTCGGAATTGTTGAGATCTTTATGTCTAGTTTTGTTCCAGACCTTAATGCTATTATTACATAAAGTAATAATTTTGTTTATATTGAAATTAACATTATTAAAGATAATATCATTTCTATAAAACCATGCTTCCACCAAATAAAAATGATCTTAACAAAATCATCTTGTGGAATTAAGTCTTTGAGATAATTAAGCTTCATAAGAAAATCTTGACTTGCAATATCATCATAATTTGACACAAAATTGTTATAGTTAGTAATGTTCATTTCTTGGATAATAGACCCAAAAAAAGGACATTCGTAAAAGAAATGATCTTTATTTTCACTAGGATAGTTACACAAAATGCAATGAGGTGGGACATTAATATATATGACTTTTGAGAAGTCTATCTTTCGTTGGGAGGCCGTCAACACATGTTTTCCAAAGAAAAAATTTCAATTTTGGTGGAATGTTCAATTTCCAAACCCACTGAAAATTACATTTTTCATGTGCGTGATCGAATAAACCTTACGCTAGCCAAGTTGCTGTTTTTGTAGAGAAATTTCCATCCACGGACAACCCCCATATGAGGGTTTGTCTTTCTCAAAAATGCAAACTTTTAAAACAAAAGGCTAAGAAATGGAATCAGTCGACTTTTGGAAATATTTTTAGACAACTTTCAATTGCTGAAAAAAAGTTAGAAAATATACAGAATCAACTTGGCTTATCCCATGTTACCAATTTAGAAGTTGCACAATCTAGATGGCTGAAAAAGCGTGATGCGCTGCTTGACTTTAAACGCGAGTGTTGGCAACAAAAAGCTCGTATAAACAAAGCTAATTTTGACGATAAAAATACAAAATTCTTTCAATGTCATGCAACGATTAGATGTAGTAGAAATGGAATCAAGCAGTTTATAAACAGAAATGGTGCTTGTATCACTGATCCAGACCTTGTTAAACAAGAAATATCTAACGAATTCAAATTTAGATTTACAAAAAACCATCTTTGTTTCTTCGACAAGGATGAGGATTTTAAATCTGTTAGTGGTTTAATCACAGATGAAGACAACGAATTCCTTACTAGTGATATTAGTATAGATGAGGTTAAGAACACTGTGTTTAATTTAGCCGCAAATAAATGTCCGGGTCCCGACGGATACCCTGTAGAGTTCTTTCAAAAATATTGGGATATTGTTGGAAACTCTGTGACTAAAGCAGTTTTAGCATTTTTTCACTCAGGCAAATTACTAAAAGAAATAAACCACACTTTTATAGCATTGATTCCTAAACTTGAGAACCCTCGAACAGCTAATCAGTTTCGCCCTATTAGTCTTTGTTCTACAATTTATAAAATAATTGCAAAAATCCTGACTAATCGTCTCCGAAGTGTCTTACCTAAAATTATTCACCCGTTTCAAGGTGCTTTGACACCTAATCGCTTCATACAAGATAATATTCTTCTAGCCCACGAGATTTTCAATTCTTTTAAACGAAAAAAAAGAAAAGGTGGTTGGATTGCCATTAAACTTGATATGGAGAAAGCCTATGACCGATTATAATGTAATTTTATTGAGGTAACTCTTAAGCAAATGGGTTTTAATCTCAAATGGACTTCCTGGATTATGCAATGTATAAAAACTGTCTCGTTCTCAGTGTTAGTAAATGGAAGTCCGGGAGACGTTTTTAGACCCACTAGAGGTATTAGACAGGGAGACCCACTATCGCAGTATATATTTATTATGTGCGCCGAGCTTTTAGCAAGATCTCTACAAAAAAAATAGTGATCGTAGTTCTAGTGATATTGGTATTAGAATTGGATCTGGGATTGAGAAAATCCCTTTTCTCACTTTTGCTGATGATACGATCATTTTCGCTAAAGCCTCTAATCAAAGTTGTAGAACCATTAAGTCTATTTTAGATAAATTTTGCACAATTTCCGGACAATTTGTTAATTTTGATAAATCCACTTTTCAATGCACTAGAAATATTGAGCGACCTCAACGGGAATCCTTTAGAGGTATTCTCCGTATGAACGAGGAAGCTCATCAGTATTTAGGTTGTCCTATAATAGATAGCAGAGTAACTAAAAATACTTTCGAAAGTATTATTCAATCTTCTTGCACCCAATTATCGAAATGGAAAGCAAATTCTTTATCACAAGCAGGTAGACTAGTCTTGATCAATGCTAATTTAGCATCGAAGGGAACTTTTCAGATGCAGAGCTTCCTTCTTCCCTCATCAATCCACAAAAAATTAGATAAGATTAACAGAGACTTTCTTTGGAATAAGAATCCTTCACAACGCTCACCTAATTTGATTGGCTGGCATAAAGTTTGCTTACCGAAATCGATTGGTGGACTGAGTATAAAATCTTCTGAAGCCGCTAATAAAGCCCTTCAAATGAAACTTTTATGGAAAATCCTTATGCATAAGGAAAGTATATGGGTTAAAGTGGTAACTAAAAAATACTTGAGAAATCGTTCACTTTTTTATCATAAGCCTAACTCAGGCGCTTCTTGGCAATGGCGTAAGCTTATGAGTCTTCGGACTCTCTTTAGAAAAGGACTGAGATGGCAGGTAGGTAATGGCAGCAACATTAAGTTTTGGTCTGATAATTGGGTTTACTCACATCCACTTACCAAGAATACAAGTGATAATGATAGTAGCCGTGATCTTAATCTTATGGTTAAAGATTTCATAACTGCTGACAAACAATGGGATGCTTGTAAATTAGCCAATTTGGTTAATAACGATATTGTGAATCAGATTACTAACATTCCTTTGTCATGTAATCCGTCATGAATTAGTCTAAACATCCTACTTTTGTCTTATATATATACAATATATACACAAATTCTTATAATTAAGTGGGAGAATACGACCCGTTAGAAGCTTGCGAATGATTTATCCGTCGCAAAAAGACTTATTGCAATATATATCAGTTGTTTATTATAATGATTAGAAAGAATCGTTTACTCTAAACTATGAAAATTAGCTAATTAGCAATGGGGTACGTAATAATTCTTTTCTATTTGTCAATTACACCATGGCATTCATTAAGGTTGATTTCGGGATACATATTTCTATGTAATATCGTTTATAGAAAAGATTTTACATTCCGACTAATATCATGTTATAGTATACATGTTTAAACTTAATTACGAATATTATTTACATACACCCGTGCATTTTTGCACGGTGCTAAACCAGTTGCAATATATATGAGTTGTTTAAGCTCACTGATATTTTGTCCTAACAAAAATTTGTGTAACGTATAATGTTCGTCTTTAATAAGACACTATAATTTTAAAATGATCATATACGTAGTAAATTATTAATTTTGTTCAACACAAGTATATACGCTTAAACTTAAAATGAATCAAATATTATAAATAGTAAACGTTATATGCTATAGACGACATGCAAAACTTATTTCACTAGTATCTAAATGAAAAATTATTTCCCATTTTTTAATCTTAATTAATCTTAACATGAATATACGTTTTAAAAGAGATTAATTGATCTTTAAGTTAGTCGTTAAAATGAAAATACCGTTTCAAAACCCTTTCGCTATAGTCTCATATTATCCATTTTGTTCTACCTCTGTGGGTATGTAGCTTGTTTAGGGCAAGGTATAATGTTACTCCAAAATTACTAATGTCATTCATATTTATGAAACGACATTAAATAGTAACAAATTCTTAGACTTAGACCATGTTTTTTTTTTGCAGAAACGAGCTGAATTGAATTAATTGGAGTAGAGCTTTAATTGAACTAAATTGAGTGGAATTGTGGTGAAGTGAATTTAGTTGAATTAAAAGTTAATTTTGTGAAGAAATTAATTAAACATAATTGATTGAACGTAAATAAAATTTAACAGAATACAATCAATCAAAATTGAAAGAAGCTGAAATTAAGTCAGAAAGAACAAGACCTTAATATTGTTGTGGTATTAACAAAAGTGTAGTGACACGATCATTTCCCTTTTTTAACACCAAAATTATATTATTTGTATCTTTCTATATAGTTAGGTCCTGTTCTTTTGGACTGAAATTGAACTGAACTAAACTGAATTGAACTGAATTTATAGGAACTGAACTGAACTGAACTGAACTTATAGGATCTGAAATGAACTTATAGGAACTGAACTGAACTGAACTTATAGGAACTGAACTGAACTGAAGTTATAGGAACTGAACTGAACTTATAGGAACTGAACTGAACTGAACTGAACTTATAAAATCCGAACTTAATTAACTTTATTTAATTTAAGTTAACTATTATTATTATTGTTATTATTTTTTTTTTTTGAAAAAATTATTATTATTGTTACTATTGTTATTGTTGTTGTTGTTGTTGTTAATATTATTATTATTATTATTATTATTATTATTATTATTATTATTATTATTGTTGTTGTTGTTGTTGTTGTTGTTATCTAAAACACAAGGTAATTTAGAATATTTTCAACTTTATATATAATGGTTTGTTCATAGTTCATACATTATATTACGATTACATTACGATAAAAAATAATTCACTATTACAATTTTCTCTAACCATTTATTTTCTCTAACAAAGTAACAATGGTGATGAAGAAGTCGATTAATGGGAGAGTGACAATTGGTGAGGGTGAGTGTGTCGTATAATGAGTTGTTTTTTGACATTAATGAAGATGATAGTTTGACATTAACTAAAGAGTAAAAGACGGGTAAATTATTAATGAGTTTTTTTTACAGATGACGTGTATCGAATAATTAAAACAAAATGTTTGTATCGGTTGTTAAAAATAATAGTCCGTATATAACTTTTCTTAATTGAATTTATATGAACTGAACTTATAGGAACTGAACTTATAGGAACTGAACTGAACTGAACTGAACTGAACTGAACTTATAGGAACTGAACTGAACTGAACTTATAGGATCTGAACTGAACTGAACTTATAGGAACTGAACTGAACTTATAAGAACTGAACTGAACTGAACTGAACTTGTAGGATCTGAAGTGAACTTAAATTAAGTGACTTGAAGTACAAAAAAACAGGGCCTTAGGCCCTGTTCTTTTGGACTGAAACTTAACTGAACTTAACTTAACTGAACTTATTGGATCTGAACTGAACTGAACTGAACTTATAGGAATTGAACTTAACTGAACTTATAGGAACTGAACTTAACTGAACTGAACTTATAGGAACTAAACTGAACTTATAGGAACTGAACTTAACTGATGAAATGAACTTATAGGAACTGAACTGAACTTATAGGAATTGAACTGAACTTATCGGATATGAACTAAACTTAACTTATAGGATCTGAACTGAACTTAACTTATAGGATCTGAACTTAACTTATAAAATACGAACTTAATTAACTTTATTTTAATTTAAGTTAACTATTATTATTATTATTGTTTTTGTTATTGTTGTTGTTGTTGTTGTTGTTGTTGTTGTTGTTGTTGTTGTTGTTGTTGTTGTTGTTGTTATTATTGTTTTTTATTGTTGTTGTTGTTATTATTATTATTATTATTATTATTATTATTATTATTATTATTATTATTATTATTATCAAATAGATGACATTGATAAAAAATTAGTCTAAAACACAAGGTAGTTTCAAATATTTTCAACTTTATATATAACTAGATTTCCTGCCCGGGCGTTGCCCGGTAATATCTTGACGTAGTTTCAAAGTAATTATCGTAACAATTAATCTTCTAAAAATACTTAGTATAATAGCCATATATAAAGAATAATTCAGGTATGATTGTCTTTGATGGCTAATAAAACATTAGATGTATCAGGATTGTATTATTTTCTCATTAGCCCGTATTCTTCTTACATTAGCTCGTATTCTTTTTATATTATCCCGTATTCTTACATGCTCATATTTGTAAGTTAGTAATCCTCTTATACGCTCGTATTCTTATTTTAATAGCTCGTATTTGTTACATTAGCTCGTATTTTTAAATTAATAGCTTTATTAGCTCGCATTTTTACGTTAATAGCTCGCGTTCTTGTGTGCTCGTATTTTTTAGTTCCCGATTCTCTTAATTTCTTATTCATTTTACATTAGCTCGTATTTCTTATGTATTCGTAATTTGTAGCTCGTATTCTTTTAATTATACCTCGTAATCTAAGTATTTATTATTATATCATGAAATTTGACGTCTTTCAAATCCGATTCTACTTTCTTAGTTCGAGAAGTGTTTCAATTAGCTCATGTTTCCGTATTCTGTTTACATTAGCTCATATTGTCATCTTAATAGGCCGTATTCTTATGTGCTCGTATATTTAAGTTCGTGATCCTTTTAATCTCGTATTCGTATTCATTTGTGCTCATATTTTGAAGCTCGTGTTATCTTAATAACTCGTATTGTTTTTTCTTTAGCTTGTATTCATTTGTCATTTGTGCTCGTATTTTAAAACTCGTCTTATCTTAATAGCTCGTATTGTTTTTACATTAGCTCTTATTCTTAGCTTAATAGCTCGGATCGTATTCTTTTTATATTAGCCAGTATTATTAGGTTAATAGCTCGCATTCTTCTGCGCTCGTATTTATTAGTTCGTGATTCCCTTAAACTCTTAATCTTTTTACATTAGTCCATATTCTTATGTGTTCGTATTCCGTAGTTTGTATTTTTTAATTATACCTCTTAAACTTAAGTGCTTAATATATTCATCAATACATCTATTTATGCTATTAACTAAATAAGAGAAGGGAAACAACAAATTATACTATAACTTTACGGTAGCCAAAATTCTTAGTTATCAATTATTTTATTAACTAATCAATAATTATCCAACTGATATTTTATTACTATTTAATTATCTTTTTATTTATATACTTAATTTATTTAACCAAAGTAATAGCCAATCTAATCACTCTAAAAACAATAATTATCCAACTGATATTTTATTACTATTTAATTATCTTTTTATCTTTTTATTTATATACTTTGTTTATTTAACGAAAGTAATAGTCAGTGTAATCGCTCTAAAAACAATAATTATCCAACTGATATTTTATTACTATTTAATTATCTTTTTATTTATATACTACGTACTTAATTTATTTAACCAAAGTAATAGCCAATGAAATTTCTCTAAACAATAACCAATGAAATCAATTATTTTATTAACTAATTCAATAATTATCCAACTGATATTTTATTATTATGTCATTATATTTTTATCTTTTTATTTATATACTTGATTTATTTAACGAAAGTAATAGCCAATGTAATCGCTTTATAAACAATAATTATCCAACTGATATTTTATTACTATTTAATTATCTTTTTATTTATATACTACGTACTTAATTTATTTAACCAAAGTAATAGCCAATGAAATTTCTCTAAACAATAACCAATGAAATCAATTATTTTATTAACTAATTCAATAATTATCCAACTGATATTTTATTATTATGTAATTATATTTTTATCTTTTTATTTATATACTTGATTTATTTAACGAAAGTAATAGCCAATGTAATCGCTTTATAAACAATAATTTTCCAACTGATATTTTATTACTATTTAATTATCTTTTTATTTATATACTTAATTTATGTAATCAAAGTAATAGCCAACGAAATTGCTCTAAACAATAACCAATAAAATCAATTATTTTATTAACTAATCCAATAATTATCTAATTGATATTTTATTACTATTTTATTATCTTTTTATTTATATACTTAATTTATTTAACCAAAGTAATGACCAATGTAATCGCTTTAAAAAAAAAATTATTCAATTGATATTTCATTACTATTTAATTATCTTTTTATTTATATACTTAATTTATTTAACAAAAGTAATAGCCAATGAAATTGCTCTAAAACAATAGCCAATAAAATCGCTCGGAAAATTCCTCTTTTAAGTATATATATTGATGGTTTGTTCATAGTTGATACATTATACTACAATTACATTACGATAAAAATAATTCACTATTACAATTTTCTCTAACAATGGTGATGACGAAACTGATTAATGGGAGAGTGACAATTGGTGAGGGCGAGGGCGTCATATGATGAGTTGTTGTTTTTTTGGCATTAATGAGGATGATAGTTTGACATTAATTAGAGAGTAAAAGACGGGTAAATTATTAATGCGTTTTTTTTTTATAGATGACGTGTATCGAATAATTAAAGCAAAATGTTTGTATCGGTTGTTAAAAATAATACTCCGTATATAACTTTTCTTAACTGAGTTTATATGAACTGAACTTATAGGAACTGAACTTATAGAAACTGAACTGAACTTATAGGAACTGAACTGAACTTATATGAACTGAACTGAACTTATAGGAACTGAACTGAACTTATAGGAACTGAACTGAACTGAACTGAACTTATAGGATCTGAACTGAACTGAACTTATAGGAACTGAACTGGACTTATAGGAACTGAACTGAACTGAACTTATAGGATCTGAAGTGAACTTAAGTTAAGTGACTTGTAGTCCAAAAAAACAGGGCCTTAGTCTTCATAATAACGAATATATCCCTCGTAATAATAAAAGGTTAAATATGATCTCAAGATCAACATTGAATTTGTGCCCTATTTTTATGTACAATGTTAAAGCTTAGAATTGGTACTTTGGACCACATTTGTCTTCCTATCTACTCTAACCCGAAGTATACTGAAAATTAAAAAGAATGCATTTATCTAGCGTAACGGCCAAAGAGAATCACAAGGATAGTTTTTGTGTCGATGGAATTAAAACATCGATGAATAAAAAGGCTTTCAAGAGGTCAATCATTTCATTTTTTTTTTTTTTTGGTTTACAAGAGGTCAATCATTTCATAAGAGAGGGTATCATTTCAGCAGGACTATTTTATTCGAAGCTTTCAAACAGTCTTATGTGACATTTTTAAGAGAAAATATAACCATTTAAACTAAGTCGTATTTAACTATAAATAAGAACACGTATGATTATATGAGCCGTTTGAAACTTTTGAACGAAAATGAGTGTGAAGGAAAACTTTTTGGTGCCCTATTAAGCTAAAAAGTAAAAACAATGTATAACATGCCCCTAGTCCACATGGCACGTACCATTGTTTTTTCATACCTAAATTAAAAGCCTAAACACAAGGCTTTTTTATGCTTGGTTTAGGAGCTTTAGCAATTTTCTAGAAAAAGGAACATATATTCGGATATATTATCTCAATTTTACTTGTTTATGAGCATATATGTATTTTTTTATGGGTTTATTACGAGTATGTGTAGTTTTTTGAGTTTATTAAAGTTTATATGTTGTATATTTTAATTTTTTTCCTGTCAAAACTCAAATTTAACTAAGTTTGTATGTAATTTCTTTTAGTTTTATTGCAGTTTTTTGATTTTAATATTTTAGTAAATAAATTTAGAAACTTTATAGTAGAATTCATAATTTTTTAAACAAAACTCAAAATTGTTATTATAGTGCTCAAAAACTATAAAATTGGTGATAATATATCGGATGTATAATTCTCTAACTGCACCTCAAATTACGACATTCTCGATCATCTAAGTTTCAATATGATTTCGTTAATTACATGGTTGATTAACAATTTCTAGACTTAATACGGTAAATGATTAAATGGTTAATTTGTGAGGCACTTCGTCCACCAAAGGAAAATAATTGGCTTGTTTCGAGTTCAAATTATCTCAATTTCTTTCACTTTATTTACTCCTGGAATAGGATTTTGAACCTTAATAAGCAATGAAGGCACGGAAATGGAGAGAACCGTTTTTTTTTTTTTGGCAGTAGTAAAACCTCAAAACAAAACATTACACAATAACCTTACGAGCCAACTCATGAGCTCGCTTATTAATGCTACGAGGAATAAAACTAATACTCAAGCAATGAAAAGCCCCATCGATAGCCAAATATAAGTAATAACGCTTCCCAAAAGATGATGAGGCCTTTCCAAACCTGCAACTTGAAGAAGAACCTGAAGACAGTCAGAAAGAACACCCAAGTGTAACAACTGAGAATCTCTGGCCCACTTAAGTACTTCCAAAATGCCCCTTGCCTCCGCCTGTGCGGGTGATTCCGCAAGAATAAACCTTGATTCTTCAGTCATCACATAACCACCCAAACCATAAACCACCCATCCCACAGAAGCCAAATCCTTGCCTTTCCATATTGCATCGACCTTCACCCTATACTCACCACCATGGTGTGAAATCCCAATCAGAAAAAAAGGAATCGAATCCCATACATTCTGACACTCCACACCCATTCCCATATCAGATCGTCTATCCACCTCACAACAAACAGACTTCAATCTCTCATTTTTCATTTCCATAGCGTGGGACGTTGTACTCGCATTCCCACATACCTGCTTGTAAAAAACAGAAGGAATGAACGGATCCTTATCAAAAACGGCATTATTTCTAACAATTCAAATCTGCCAAAGAGTAGCCATGAAGTACACTAAAGATTTCTGTTCTTTATCAGAGCTCCATAGATACTCAATCCAGTTAACAATCCATATCCTAACGTCCAACCCCTCCGTGCCATCACAATTCAACCCAATCAAAGATCCTTTCCAAATACGTCTAACCAGGGGACAATCCTTAAACAGATGACCTAAGGATTCAACGATCTCATTCCCTCCTTCACACAGACGACACAACACATCCACATCCAGATTCCTTTTAAGCAATTCCTCCCCAATAGGCAAGGTTCTTGACATAATTTTCCAGACAAGGATTTTCCAACATTGAGGTCCCGGTAGTTTCCATAGCCGATTCTTAAAGAATTTCCCCGGTACAGAACTCACACGTGACCTATCCCTGTCTGACCGTCGTTTACAAAAAAGTTCCTGAAAGCATGCATCATACCCACTTTTCACAGAGTAACCTCCAGTTGTTGTCCCTAACCAATACATTTCATCAGTCAATTGCGAACTACTAATGGGCATAGCCAGGATTCCCATAACAGAGTCATCCGTGAAAAGTTCCCTAACCCTTGCTACCTTCCAAGAATCATCCGGCCTTAGCAAATCCCCGACTTTCAAATTACGTAGGTTATTTCTGTCCACCATAACCAGATTCGATCTTGCCTCAGGAACCTCACCATCAACCCACTTCTCTGTCCACACGTTTAGAGTAGACTGTATACCCGGTTTCCAACCAAAATTGCCCCGCAGAAGATCCAAGCCATAAATGATGCTACGAGAGAATCGTTATTGGAAAAGTTCACTATCTTTTTTTCAAGGGTAAGAGCAATTTTTTTTTCTTTTTCATCATAAGAAAAGCATTACTAAAAACGAGTGGCAAGCAAAAAAATCCAGCATAAGCGATTACAAAAGCATTACAAGGTATTACAACAAAATGGATTAAAATACTCGAACAAAAAATATGGTAACACGTTTTTCAAAGCACGTATCATTAAGCTTCTTTTGTATTCCTATAAATAGGGATATTTTTCAGCGTAATATTCATAGATTTTAAGCATAAGTTAAAATTGAAAACACACTTCTCATAAAAACTTCAGAGAGACGATCTCTCAACATCGTTATTAAACACCTCTCACATGATGGAATGATGGACCCACTAAAATTTTTGTTTTCCTTTTATATCTCTCACTAAATTAGTGAGAGTCGATCTCTCACAAGAAAAATTTGTAAATTTGTATTCAGTAATCATAATGTCACTTTATATTTGTACCACCAAAAAAAAAGTCTATAACTATTGTTTAATACTCCCTCCGAGACGGAGTAATGGTTCTTACTTGCTTTTTGGTGCGAGTTTAGTGATGGTTCCTCTTTCTATTTTTAGTAACTTTTTTGTGGTCCAAAATCAATTCAGTGTGGGGTAAGGTGTTTTGTGTGGTTTAGAATAATTTCCTTATTTTTTGTGCATAAAGGTAAAAGAACCATTACTATGACTCGGAGGGAGTATAATCTCCAAAGTATGACTCAAAATATTGTAACCCTTCAGTTTTTTTGGCAGCGAGAAATAAAGGGTACTGCATTCCCAAAGTCTCACGTGTTTGGCAATGGACTATCTTATTTAAGTTTTCAGTTAAAAGTTAAAAAAAAATCGATTTTAATCTTATTTATTATATTGTTTGTTGTTACTATTTTAAACCTTTTTCATATTTTCTTTTATCTTCGTTTTTACTAGTTTTGATCTTCTGGGATAGAATAGAAACGAACATTCGTTTAGCTACGTCGGCTAAGCCATGAGCATTTTCATCAAGGGAGACACTGCCAATGGATGTCCAGCACCCACATAAGCACATATCCCACCCCGATAGCCTGCGGTTGACGGGGTGTTTCCACCCATAATCGCTTTCCTAAACAATGTCACTCCGACGTAGCTAGCCAACTCGCCGCTGCTCTGTAGTCCCGAGTCCAAGCAGCAGCAACCACCAAACAACCACGATTACTCCCACTCTATTCTCCCCTTGTTTGAGCAGAGAACTAAACCAATTAATCAACCAAAATTTGAAATTACAGTTATGTCCGATACCGCTTCTAATTCCCGATTGACAACCGGCCCAAATCCTACTCGGTACCTCGCAATCCCTACATAGATGCTCTAAACTTCACTGCTCAGCTGAGCGACTCACGAGTTTTCTTCTCCTTCGAAAAGCTTGTCCGATAGGAAGGATATCGGTTAAAATTTTCCAAGATAAGAGGCCGCGGCAAATTCCAGAATACGACGATCTATACAAGAAGATACGGAACTTGCAACTGGTAAAGCAAATAGGAATGGCCTTTCCTCTGAGTAAATCAACATGAGCATCGGGTGACTCTGAATCCGCTGCCATTAGTATTGATCTTCTTTGCGCTCTCTTATATCATGCAAGGAAATAAGATCATAAACCAAGAAGTTCGAAAATGCTCTCTATCAGTGTTAGGCCCTAAAATTACCATTTTTATAAGCTAACACGTGGCGTTACGTAATTGGGAGAAAATTACACCTTGGATACCAGAGTCAACGAGAAAAAGAAAGAAGAAAGTCGTATAGAAGGAAGATTGCAGAAGAAGGAAGTGGGCATTAAAAACGAGAAAGGAGAAGAAGACGAAAGGCCAAGGCTCGAGGATTGCCCAAAATGGCCACACACCCAGGCTCCGTCAGAAAAAGCAAGCAGTGGATATGAGTCAAATGCGGTTAATAAGAGAAGGAAAGATCCGTTGGATTAAAAAACAATCCAACGGTCCATAGGGAGAAGGCCTTATATATATGTAAGCTTTGTACACTAGAGAGAAAAAATTACACACTTAGCATACAAATCACTAGAAAAACCTAAGAAACACCTGTAATCGCATACACATCCTAAAGGAGAATTCTAGTAGAAATTGGAGGAAACCTTCCTCCCGCAGTTTTTCCCTAAGGGGTTTCTGCGTCATCAATCTTCTTCTCTTCCATACTTCTTCTCTTCACGCTGTTAATCACTTAATCCACCCACTAAATCATATATTTGGCTTGAAATCACTATAACCTCACAAAAACTACGTTAGGTAAAATTTGACCTAAACAATCAGTAATGGTGACCAATAAGTTCCAGACAGAGATTTTAATCGTCGGATCATGTCTGTATACTACAACATATACAAACGATAACCTGCATGCCTAATCGAACCAAAAGTCTTACCCGGTATTATCAAGCCTTGCGAGCTACAAATAAACGTGATCTTCAAGCTGTACTTTATCGCCACTGTGCTCACACGTAACAAAGTAATTAACCAACATTAATGAGTGAACAGCAGTTGATATAACGCTTGAGGAGCTCATATAGTCATATGCCCACAGGCCACAGTACTAAATCTCAGAGTCGATGGTGGTATCAACTTTCGCGCCCTTATCTCCCTAAATGCGGCAAAATCCCCTCAAAATCTGGTTAGGCAAATTGATCACGTTTCAATGGGGGCAGGCAGTAGTTAAGGTGGGATAGAAAGCCCTATTTACAGAATCCCATCAGGTAGAGCCTCCTCGATCATGTCTTCAAAATCTGTCTTGGCATCAATATGAGCCACAAAGATGCTTCCTGAATCACACCATCCCCCTAGCACATCTCTGTCGGGACACTGCACGTTAACAAAGAAATTAGTGATTCAACTAAAAATGGTGTGTTATCATGTCACGTTTGGTTGACCCGCGGCAACTGACAGACCTGAAATTTTTTGTTGCGGCCTCTGGTGAAGATTTTAAAGCTGTTATATTACAAAAACTGTAGATTTCTACGGTAAAACACACACACACACACACACACACACACACACACAAAACTTGCATATAAGAACAATAGTTCTCGGGTGGCCAAGCAACGTGATTGCAGGAAACAACAATACGTGAAAGTTGTTCCCCGCATCTTTAATTTCCTAGTGAAGTTTTTAAGGTCAATGTATATACTATATATACAATGACCGATATCAATAAAGCGATAACCAGATACTCCAACAAGGGAGTGATAGGAATAATGGGAGAAGGAACATCAAATTCGAAAATTCTTGACAGAGAGACTACTAGGGAGTACTATTTGCAAAACTGAAGACGTTAAATTGCTCTATTATGTATATGTTAACCTCTTGGAAGTAATATTTATTACATGCCTGATGCAGTACGTTGAGGCTCCCTATATGCAGAAGACAAGGATATATATCCCGAGGATATATATGACAGAGTATAGAATACCTTATCAAATCCAAGCCAGCTTGAGTCCCCTCTAAATGAAATGATCTTTGAACCTTTGCACCAATCTCCACAAAAGACCTGCACAAGGGTTATTTCGTTAACAACTTCTGCTGTTGCAATGGAAGTAATTGTCGACTATGAAAATTAAAAGAAATAAATTAGAAAATCGATGAAACAGACCCAGGGAAGAAAAGTAACGCGAGAAAAAGAGATACAGAAACAGAACACTCGTAAAAATCACCAACATATTATGAGAACAATGTACAAAGACTTAAGCTAAAGGAAAGCACTTTTAGATTTTTAGTATACATGCTTACACCTAACTTAGAATGGCACACCTTCTTCCAACTACCATCTCCAACACCACCACCTGCACTTTGGATCCAACTTATCTCATCCCTCCTAAAATTCAACCGCTAAAAGCAAATGTAAACTACCTAACGAAATGGAGGGGGTGATTAATTATTTGTGATGGCAAATGCTGAGGTAGCATAAGCTCAATGAGACGGCAAACATGAACTTCAACATTGCATAACCTCTTTGAAACTAAATAACATGAAAAAAAAGAGGGTGAGAACCGAAGCTTCAACAATGAAAGCTACACATCTAGTCACCTCATAGTCCACTCCTTGGACATAGATGTAATCAGGGTCAAGTGCCGAGAACGCCAGACCTGTGATCTGCACACGAAATTTGAATAAAGGATTAAAAAAATCCCCAAATACTCGCCTGCTATTATAAAAAGGAAAAAATAAAGTTTGTCCAACACTTTCTTCCTGTCTCAGTGACTCAAGGCCACTTCACAAGGCGCTTCTGTTTTATTAAAAATACTTTTATACAGAATCCCCAAATTCGAAAGAGAAAATTAAAAGAGATTGCTAGTCCAGTAAAACAAGTTGTAAAAGAAAAAAACACTGAATTGGTTATTATACATTCATACTCGACTACAAGAAAGCAAGGTGAAAGAAGCGTTTCCGACACTGCGAAGACTGACCTCATACTTTGAACAATTAGTCCATCTTGATAATACAGACCACCTGCATAACGCTAAAAAAAGTTATGATTCCGTACAGGTTCTTACAATATGATTATTTTCCCTGCAAAAGCTTTGGAGTTTGGACTTGATACATTCAGGTTTACCTATTAATACTTTTGTTTTCACATTTTTAAATTAAGCTTTGTAAGAGTAACACCTCCCAGCCTTCGGCGCCATCTGAAGTATCAGATAAAAACTTTTTTAGAAGTCATTGGCTCTTCAAATAACAGACAAAATTTTCCGCCTTTAGCTTCATATAACTGCCTGATAAATGTTTGAAAGAGTAACTTCATTTTTTAGCTTCATGCACAGGACAGGAACTGTCGACGCAATTCTAAGTTTGAAGTTGCAGTACCTTAAAAAAGGTAACATAAACGAACTTACGATATGAATGTAATACCAAAATTTTGGCCACTGACCTTCGTGGATCAAAGACGGTCACTGTTCGGTCAGCTCCAGCAACAGCAATATTACCAGTGGCTGAAGTAGATGAATCGTAAAGAATATCTCCAGGTGAACTGCAAATTCTGTGTATGCAACCACCATTCTCTTTCATCCTCAAATCCCACAAAGTCAGCTGTAGATGTGTTAAAATACGTAGAATGACTAAATCAAATCACGATAATAACTTCTCAGACAGCTGCAAAAAATACCTGACACTCTTCAGTTACTGCTAAAACAGAACTTTCAGTCGGATAAAAAGGACTCTGCACGAAGGTTAATGATGAAGGATACCAGAGTCTGGAAACAAATAAGTCAAAATAAATGGATCTTGGTATTAACTGATATAACAATTGCCAATATCAAAGGAATGTAAGCAAAGGACATATCACCTAAAACTGTAAATGAAAGCTCTTTAAATTTCCAAATTTAAATTTCTGGCATCATCCTCCTCAATCTTTCTTCTACACTTAGTTCACCAATTAAAGTATGTGAGATGTAGTCGTGAACTTCAAAAGAGAACCGTCACAGGAACTCTAGTAGTATTAATTATCCATATCAAGTGGAGAATAACAATACTAATAATTTTGCTTTAAGAGTACAATAAGCCTAATTAAGTGAATTATACATGATGTGTGCTCCCTCACTCGCTCTTTGTTTTCCCTTTCGTTTTATTCGCAAATATTAAAAGAGAATAAAAATTGATAAAACAGGCAACAAGAAATTAGCAAGTTGGAGAGCGAGAGAGAAAGAGAGTTGCCATCAGAGAACACACTACAGGCTTACTAACATCTGCCTAACCCATCCTCTCCGCTTACCACCAATAACCCCCACTCCACGAGCGTGCGCACATACACAGCATCACAGGGCAAGAGTACTAAGAAGACTTTAAAAACATGAACGTGAGAGTTATTTATGACAGAAATTCATCTATAAATATATATGTTTAACAGGAACGTGAAAAAGGAAGCCCATTTGAAGTGAGTAATCTAGTACCTGACCAATCTAAAAAAATTAAAATTCAAATCAACAAAGCTAGCTCTCTATGATCTTCTCATTGTGCACATGCGAGATGGTAATGCTTTCATACTAACTCACTAATGTTGAAATACACTCCAAAGAGATGAATAAAAACAAAGGAAAACAGAAGTCACAGTACAGTTGAAGAAAAATAATTGACGCGAGTACTCACGTTCGAAGGTTTCTTATATGATTTTCTTGATCATAAAGATCAATACATTTGGGGAAACAGCGTGCTACAGCTACCTGAAAGAGACGCAATTACACTAAATATCATTCTTCCATTATATAACTATGATTAACAACTCAGAAAAGAATTTTCCAGTACCCTATCAGCAACTCAAACACACTTCACCTTTTATTGAACATATAAGTTCGCCCCAAATTTAGACCGAAATGGACTCATGAGGAGCACCAAGTTGATGACTATTCAGGCGGTGTCATGGTATTAAATTGTGGAATCAAGCAGGATCGAGGCCGTGTATTATGATATTGTAGTACATCCAATGTCACGATGTATCGCGGCTTTTTTTTATACCCAATCATATAACCCCTAATCCAGTTATTGGCTTTAATGGCCTTGTATCGGTCAATTACTGTATCGGTCTAATATCAGCCAGTTAAGTCAAAAAGTCAAATATCAGCCATTTTGACAACCGTTATCAGAAAAAATCAGCGTGGAAAGTTGAATTTCTTTACATAACTGTCCATATGCCGTACGGCGGCCAATATATACAATACATTCGACCATCCAATCTATTTGTGTTTCTCCGTAAAATCTCAAAAAATTACTCCGTAGTAAAACCTCCTTGAAAAGGCAACATTTTTAGAGACTTGAGAAAAGAAATAGCTGAAATACTATAATGGACAAAGAACCATAATCAAGTATGTAAATTACCGTAGACCATTGAGTAGGGCTGAAGCTGAGACCCGCCCAGCTTCCTTCTCCGACTCCACGATCTTGAGGTGATGCAACAAATGTCGGCTTCTGAGTATCTACCATGATGCAGTACATCATAAAGTAAGTCCACTTGAATTAAAGAAAGGGTTATATAATTTCCAGTTCAAATTTTTATTTGAATCTAGAGGTTCTAAAACAGAAACAAAAGAGCTTTTACAGCTATTCGTTCACCTCTATAAAATCCTTAGTGTAGTATGACGAAAAATTTGTTTCTAAATTCACATTATGCTCAGTAAAAAGGCTTGTACCAAAAGACAGTTGGAGATTATGTTGGTGGAAACCAGAAATGTAAAACAAACTCTAATGCAAATTTAACAACCCAAGTTTAACACTAGCTCTATTTCTTAAGATAAGTTTTGTAAATAAGACAACTTCATTTGACCCTTAATATCTCCAAAATTATACGAGTAAAATTTTGGAGACCTATACATTTTTTAACATTATACGATTGCAACTGTGAAAGGGAGCCTTGGCGCACCGGTTAGCGTGTTGCTTTGTGACCGTGAGGTCACGGGCCTCTTGCCAAAAATGGCAAGGGAAGGCTTGCCCCTATTACACCCTTGTGGTGGGGCCTTCCCCAGACCCTCGCCTAGCGGGGACGCTATCGTGCACCGGGCTGCCCTTTGATACAATTGCAACTGTGAAACTTTTACTCCCAACAATTTTCCGCACTATATTTGTGCTTCTATGAAATTGATAGTCAAAGGCTTATCTCTAGAAGGGAACATACAATATGATTAGGGGGAAGGACGGCAGAAAAATCAAGTTCTACCTTTAGCATCAGTGTTAACTAACGATACAATTAGGTGACCATAAGAGTCAACACTTCCCAGAATACAAGTTTCGGCGCCTGCAGATAGCAAAATAATAGAATTGAAGTTAAGCTCATTCAAAGCAAAGCAATTATGAATATTTATCATAGAAAAAACTTCAACTCCTCAAAGGATTACACTATAGGAATGTATATTGACAACCATCAGCTTTTTATATTCATCATCAACTAGAGAAAAAGGTTACAATGTCAAAAAAGCAAGCGGATTTCCAGCAGATAGGAGTCTATACTCCATGTGCTGTAATACTCATGAACAGGCATATGATTTTCTTTGCAAAAATACAATCCTTTATCTTCTAAGAGATCTCGACTCGGGTAAATCTCTGTAAGTGCCTAGAGCTTGATGGCGTAGTTCTACTTTCACTTACATACTCCACCAATGATTGAATGAAGAATAGCTACATCATCAATTTGTCGGATAGCCATAAGAAATTTCATCATCAAATGAAAGGACTGTCTAATACCAAAAAGGAAACACTACTTTCACATATTAGAAGGAGACATATAGAGCATTAACGCAGGTTAAAAGCATGTGCTAAGGCCCATCACGAACCGACTACCAAACAAGTCACAAAGAAGAGAGATACAGGTAAGACAGACTGACATATCGATAAGGAATGTGGTTTATATGCCCTATACAAGTGTGTTGGATAACAGTTATGATTAGAGAAGTCAGTAGAAAAACACTGCATTCGTAAACATGGACCTCGGGACACTGGGTCCTGCAGGCATACAAGCTACTAGCAAGCAAAAGCTAAGTCTGAGTATATTATCAGTCGAAATGGATCACTCATGTTACAACGAAGAGAAAACTGAAGTTGTATCGGTATTTATACTGCATTTACGTTCAGAGGTTACACATCAAATTCCTAAACTAGACTCCGTAAGAGTTGCAAGGGTCACTCGTGAAAACATGAACCAAGTGTGAACTAAACTACTAGAGTTGTGTCTACTAGACTACTACCTCAAGTACTCTGATTTGACTTAGAATGACTATGTCTAGTTAGCAGATAACATAAATAGTGAAACAACTAGTACGATAGTGCACTCAATGCTTTGCAAATAACTTACTTCCTGTCTTTGCCAGCGCTACACTTTGTATTTCATATCGATGCCGACATTGATCAATCATTGAAGAATCGACAGCCTTCACAGCAACAGAAAAGAGATCCCCAATTGTAAACAAAGAATTACTCAAACTAAAAAATTTACCGTTTCATTCAATTTTTCATCATTTTCCGTAAAACAAATAGCCTTTGAAAGAGTACAGCATGTACCTCAACAAGATCCGGAATCAAAATCCCCTCTTTTCCTTGATTAAGCAATGAATCCCCCACTGGAATCTAATTTATCATAGTTAACAACAAATTAAAATCCGTCAGCAACACACAACGTCCCTAAAAAATTTATCATCAACTTCCATTCCAACGAACCATGATACCCAAGCCAAAAAAGAACTGCTGTAAACACTCAACCCCTTAAAACACAGATTTCAAAAATAACAGAACTTCATCAATTATCAGCATGTCCAAATTAACACCACCTCTCGGAATCAATGTCGGAACCATTCCATAATCTACACCTATGATACCAAAGTATAACCGCTTCAAGAAATCCGTCATTTGCACGAATATTAACCAACTAAAATCATACAAATCTAACAAATTAGAGAAAGATTCCAGAACCATAACTGCCAACATGATGAAAAACACTAAACTTTTAGTAAAAATCTTACACTTTTTTTCGCAAGTTACTGTATTGCATTATTAATTGGATAATGATACGGCGTCACCCTTTCATACCCCACAAATTCTCATTTGTGACAGCTTGTGACGGATACCGTTTCCTCTTACAAAATACCAATGAAAGGTGAGTTGGAAACACATAAAGGGTGCCCCACCTTGCTCCCTCTCCCTTTTTATGAGAGGTCACAAGCTTGTGACGGGATTAGCCCGTCACAAGCAAGACCGGTTGTTCATACCCACCCCTTATTATCAAGTTCCCACTTATTATATGCGATGTACTCGTTATTAATAGGGTTCCCAACTATTGCACATGAGAGGGTGACGCCGAGTTTGGACGTTACCCGATAGCGCTAAACTCTCATTAAACCTCTCACAAAATGCAAGTGACAATACCCAACCAAATGCAAGTGGCACTACCATGAAATGCTCCATTTACCCACTTGTACTCCCACTTATTTTGTTGTGAGATGTACATTACCCGTCATCAACTTCTAACACATAGTGTCCATTTACGAGCAAGACGCTTTCTTTTCCTTATTAATTTATCTCCCTAGAATTTCAATTGCAAATCCTAACTTCGCCACCATTTCCAATTGCCACAGTCCATAGGTAACGATAAATCAAATAAGACCGTTATATACATACAACAAACTAGTTCAATGTTATGCAGCTCATTTAACTCATTTTTTTTACTACTACAGTAAATTCATCTATTGTGTCCATAACACATTCGTATAACTATGCGGTAAACAAATAATCGAGACAACAGGAGTATAATATAACAAAAGTAAAACCTGGAGTCGATACATGTGTCGGCCGGACGCAAAATAAGCCGAGAAAGAAGTAAAATCGATATCATCGTCGTGATTAACCTGTAAAATTTTGAAAATAAAATTAATTTAATTAATTTTGAAAGAGGGTAGTCTTTTTCTATACGGTTTTAGAATAAAGTGATAAAAATAACACAAATAATGTTAAGTATAAGTCATACGTACGTGGATAGCGAGACGGGTGGGCTGAATGCTGGCAGGAGAAGGGTACGGGAGTATAGTCGACGCAATTCTCGCTTTTCTTAAGCTTTTCGCCTCCAACATTTTTGTTGCCGTTTTCATAAAACAACGCAAATGACAGAAACTGGCAGTAGAGACCGGGTGGTACTCAGAACTCAGTCTACTCAGTGTGTTTTGGGTCGGATTCACGTTAAATTTTTGGCCAAAGGATAAGTGAGTTCACGGGTTTGAGACCGGCTAGTGGACTGGGTTTTTGTAATTTTGTTGAGGATAATTTGTGAGAAACTAACTTACATTTATGCCCATTTGTGAACAACTGCCTTACTTTTTTTTGGTTAAAAACTACCTTTCATTTTAAAATTTTGTTAACAACTACCTAAAAAAAGTGTTGAGCCCAATTTCTATTTATTATTGGTTTCACACGTATGAGATCTCTAAATTTTCATTCTTATTTTGTCGTTAAACTTGATATCCAAGCCTATCTTTCTTATCTAAAGTTCTAAACGAAAGGGAATTCTTGCCATTAGCTTCAATTTCTTTCTTTAAGCATGTGGAATAATTGCTCTGGATGATGAACATGGGCTAAATGGCAGGGGCGGATCTAGGATTTATGCTTCGGGATGGCACAATTTTTTTTTTTCGTAATTGGTAGGAAAAAAAAGTGAATTTTGGTGAAATAAAGCAAATTTTTGTAAAAAAAAGTGAAATAAAGCAAATTTTTTTAAAAAATTTCTCTTATGTGAGATTTGAACCTCCAACCTCACCAAACTTCTAACATATAACCATTTTTAACCACTAGGCCCAACACATTTTTGTGAAATTAATATTCAGAAATTGTTCTTATTTTTATGTTGGGGGGTGGCACTTGCCTACCCTATCCACCCCCCAAATCCGCCCATGCTAAATGGTATGAACTCTATGCTATTAGTGAATAGTGTTAGTCATTCATTTATTTGATAAAATGCACTAGTTTTGATTGGTTTATGCATTTCTGATACATATTGTTCTACTCATTGCCGTATGATGTCGCAATACTTCATACTTCATTTGCAGCAGCCATAGCAACTCACTCTCTTGTCAAAAACTACCTAGGAGGCTGAAGTAGGATGTCCAAGTGCTACTTGCTGGTGAAAGGATTTAGCAGAAAAAAATTGAAGTTAATGGCAAGAATTCCCTTTCGTTTAGAACTTTATATAAGAAGGATAAGCTTGGATATCAAGTTTAACGACAAAATAAGAATGAAAATTTAGAGAATTCACACTTGTGAAACCAATAATAAAGAGAAATTGGCCTCAAAACTTTTTTTAGGTAGTTTTTAACCAAAAAAAAAAGTAAGGTAGTTGTTCACAAATGGGCATAAATGTAAGGTAGTTTCTCACAAATTATCCTTTTGTTGAAATGTTTTGTATGTACTCGCTTATTTAGGTCAGGTTCATTCTGGCTTAATTTTAGCTTATTTTAATTCAATTTAGTTCTATTTAATTCAATTTTCTTCACCTAATATTTTCACAAATTAAATCTTATTTTGTTGTATTAAGTTTACCTCGGCTCATTTCAGCCGAAAAGAATAGGGCTTTAGAGGATGGGATGGGATGGGTTTAATGAACCCACGAACCACTTTACTTCGGCCTCGATTTAAAGTTGCTCTCTTTAAGTTCAATTCAATACCTAAAACTTTTTTTAAAATTAAGCTTTAAACTTTTATATACTCAGTTCAACTCTTATAAGTTTAATTTTAAAAAAAAGGTAAACTTCTACAAATTCTGTTCAGAAAAGTTCAGTGCAATTCATACTCAAATTTCAATAACTTCAGCTCATAAAAGTTAATTTTCGCTCTTATAAGTTTAGCTTCATATTCATTTTCTATAAGGTTAGCTTCTATAAGTTTCATTCAATCCTACAAGTTCTGTTCATAAAATTTGTCCGATTAGCTCAAGTTTAACTCATATATAATTCAAAAAAAATAAAATCGAATAAATTCAATTGAAAACAAACTAAGGTATACTCCCTTCGATCCAGACAAAAGATAACGGTTGTTTTTTAGCACTATTCATTGTCGTAGGGAATCTTTGATATTACCTTTAACCTATAGGACAAAATATAATCATGTGCGATCTTGTTTGATTTATCGTCATTAATGTTATAAGAATATCAAATTTTTATAATTTTTGATAATGTGTAACTATAAATATTCATGTTATAAAACGTGTTTCGATAACTGTAATAAAGTAAATGTTACCTTTTGTCTGAATCAGGATAGTTCTTAGGATTCAAAGGGTTTATATTTTAAATTTTTTTTCTTAAAAAAGCATGCATCTCCATTAAGATTGTTTGAATGTGTGATGCATGCTTACATGAAAAAGGCACAAGTCCCACCTCATTTTCACCAAAAACGAAAATACTTACAGTAAGTTTTGCTTGTGACGGGCATCATTGGTGACGGATATTTTGTAAGATAAAATGGATACAAAATGAGTTATTGGAGAAAGGAGACCACATAAATAGTGTCATAGAGAGAAAAAGTGGGTATTTTGTGAGAGGTAACGGTATCCGTCACAAGCTTGTGACGAATACCGCCGTCACAAATGAGAATTTGTAAAATCCTTAAGTCAGCAACGAACTTTCCAAGAATTTTCCAAAATTGGTTGAAAATTATCTGAATTTTTTATTTTTAATTTGGGTACAACTTGAACAATATAATAGAAATAATAACAAAATTGTTTAACCAATTCATATAGAAAGTTGGTCGCAACTTTGAGTGGTTCAACTTTCACTATTATAAAAATTCATAAAAAAGCATAATGTCTATCATTTCATGTCATAGTTGGTCACCACTTTTCACTCTCTATGGTCTACTTTGTACCCGAGACGACTTTTATTTCTCCAACTCCTCTTTTTTATCGCGTATGAGTTTCTACATTAGAAAGAACAACCCATCGCGGGACAAGATTTTAGGAATAACTAAAAGTTTAAACTGATGGTTGAAACTCTAAAACAGCAAGCGTGTTCACAAGCTCCGTAACCCTAGGGTTTACCCTGTGGATTTATGCACGGCCTTGAAAGATGCATACGAACAGAGGTCGTCAGTCTCTCCAAATATCTATCCATGTCGGAAATTGTAGTCAGGTTAGATGCCCGGAGAACATCTCCAAATCAAATTTACGCATTACAAGGTTATCGAATAATCCGAAAAAAATGAAGACGGCCATATAACAGAATATGCTTGTGACAACTCCAAACAGCCAAATCGGCGGAATAACATAATTTTGAGTAGAACGGAACCACAGGCAAGTATTTCATGATAATAGGTTCCAAACTTGGCTCAATTTACCAACTAAACTCTTTGACAGAAATACATAATGCTCGAGATCTAGCGACTGGCGGTGACAAAGAACCAACTGTTAGGAGGGCCGGGAATCGGGATCCCTTTTGGGCACTTGTTAAATATATAACATAATCAAGAAACAACAATGTTTTAACAAGGGTCAGACCAAGGATTCATAGTTAAACTCAAAAGGTACATAAATGGTAAACTGTCTTTCTGAATGCTTAGCTATCCTTGTCCTCTCAGTCGACCGATATTCGGTGGTAATACAACAACACACACATCTAGCCAACCCTAGAATGATTTTCTCCGGCTTTTGTCTTCGGTTTATTAACAACTTTTAACCCAAATGATGTTCCTACTATTCACAAGCCAATTTGGTGTCAAAGCTACTGAGACAAATTGCGAAAGCCTGAAATGCGGAAAGAGGATACCGGTAGTCCATGGTGAACATGTCTTTGCCAACTTTGCCGAACTGGAGGATGATCTTATCGTGATCGGAAGGACCGGGTTGCGAAGGGGTTGGGGCCCCGGCTGGAGTCTGGGTTGCTGCAATCAGTTGGAAGTTTTTGACAGATGCCACGGTCACTCTCCCTCGGAAGTTAAGACACCAACATTGTAACTGTTCATGCCATCTTGGGGACTTGTTCTTAAGAACCAAGGGCTTTTCCTTGCCTTCTTCATCATCATCACGAGGACCGGCAATGTCTGAGAACCGGGAGCTGCTAAACTCGGTTGACGTGTCGATGGACTTGGAGAAAGACATGCTCCGGAAAGAGTCCTCAAGAGAACGGGGAAGGAGCTCAGGCTGCCCGGGGACACATCCCCCTGGCTCGAGGGAGGAAGATGGGATAGACTGCATGACACAGTGCATCCTGCGTGGGCCCCTTGTGCCCAGGACGTTCAGCTCGTATGCAACCTGGGCAATGTTGTAGCTCCCTGTAGGAACTTTCGGGGAGACCTTTTTAGAGTAGAACCTCTTGCTCCGGCCTGGCGGTGAAGATTGAGAGCTGTTGTACGGTGGCTGTGTGTCATAGATAATAAATTTGGTGCCGAGAAAATTAGACCTGTAACCAGGGTAAACCGCATATTAGGCATACTGCTCAAAGTAACGAGTATCCTAGATAAATTAGAGCCAATAAGGCGATGATGGGTCTATTTTAGCAAATTTTGGCAAAGTTTAGAATATCTATCATGTTTTAGGAAAAAGCAATGGCATCATTGTTACAGTATAATTCTTCCAGGAAGAATCTACAGTTTGCAAAAGACAGAAGACTAACTTAACTCGACATACAAGATATCACTCACCTTAATTTCCCAATGTAAGTATTGCTCGACCTCGATATATTGTCTGCATCCATACTGATCACATACTCTGTACACGTCGTTCTCCTCGTACGCTTTGCAGATAGAAGAAATTTCCCGTTCTCGACAAGCAAAGCTGAAAACAGCAAAGGTGTAATAGATTTTCAGTCAGGATAACAAAAGATCCAGAACATAGTTTTACTATCACGGAAACAAAAAGATAAACTTAATATATTGATGAAGCTGCTGGTGCCTAGTGCCTACTAGCAAGTAAAGTCAACTAACACATCCACTAAAACTAGAGGCAAAAAGTAGTAACGAAAGAGACGTGAAAAATGTTCCGTCAGCACGCAGCTTACCAGGGCTAAGGGAAAGGAAAAGATGGTAAGTCAAGTTAGATTTATCTCTCTTGATGAAGCACTGAATTGATCCATCTCGTGGCCCAGGCTGCAGAAAAACAAAAATGATGTTACTTGTCTGCCTGAGGCTTTTTTTTACAAATAGAAAATGCATCACGGTATGGGGCACCGCGTGATGCTAAAACTCAATACCCCATTACCACCCTCTCGCAAGCATTTGATAGATCCTAAACTGAGTGTAGTTATGGGATCTACATGATGCATATGAGAGCACGGTTGGGTGATCTGGTGGCGCTAACCCATTTTACGAAATGAATTTGTTTGCCCAAAAACATGAATGCATTCAGATAATCAAATAGCATATGGTCTCAAATTATGTTGGCTGAACACTTCACTTTTGGCTGAGTGTCGCTTGTCCGGGACACTCTAACCTTTAGGCACGACATGACACTTCGACAATTTGTTTGCCCAAAAACATGAATATGTTACACGAGATATCAGTGTCCAACAATCGACATTATGTCGCATCTGACACTTGCAGCTAAGTTGCAATATTAACTTAGAAAGAGAGATTCTAAAATCCCGAACAATATCTCACCTGCTTCAGTGATACAGGGAAGGTCAGCTTTCCACATAACTCGGGGCTCTTGACGATTTCCTGACACATCTCCCTCCATGACCTACAAACAGCAGCACAAGCAACCACATGTTTCCTAGCAGGCCACATAATCTCACTAGCCTCCAATCTCTTAATAACATCGCGCAATAACTCAGGAGGGAGACTAGCCCATTTGCTGGTCTGGATAACAACAACCGGCTCGTGGAGCTCGTGCACTGAACCATGTGACTTTCCCCGTAGTGGACCCGATAACCTCACTTCAAAACTTCGCCTAGACAAGCTCCCAAAACCATCCCTCACATCTCGGACTATGCTTCGGAAAGACATGTCAGTCTTCTATAGAGTATACAATAGCTTCAGCTTGAGCTTACTTCCTTGGATAGACACTTACAAGCTGAAACCAAACACAAAAAACATTCATATCTCAATTCTCAACTACGAAGCTTAGCCCCGAAACAAAACATTAAAAGACGGCGAAATTAAAGCAAGGCAGGTAGCAATAAAAAGCAGATTCTTTTAAAAAGAAAAAGCTCCTCACATGAACTTTGGGGGATATGAAGCATGAAATACAACACTTTTACAAGGAAACCAACTTTCCCATTTTCTTTCTTTAATTAAAAAAAAAAACAATAATTCAAGAACATAACTTTCAAAAGCTTTTCCCTAAAATAATCATTAATTCATTAATAACAATAAAAGAAAACAATTTTCATCCATAGCAGTAATTTTTTTACCCTTTCAACACCAATAAGATGTCATAAGAGCTACTATGATAAAAATTAACAAAGCGGATAAATCCGTCTTAAACAAGAATTTGTACTAAAACTATTCAGACTTTGATGACAATTTCAAGCTCATATCACAAATCTACAAAATTCAACAGCCCAAAGTTATGATTTATAAAGTCTACCCAAAGATCTCAGTTCTTAAATCTATAAACCCAATCATTTGTTTACTTTTGATTCGAGACGGGTATTTTAAATAAAGGTAAACAAATGATTGAGACGGAGAAGATGAATCACTAAAACTCACCAATACATCTCCAAAGTATGGCTTCAAGAAGCAAACTTTAAGCTAAAAACCTACAAAAAAAATTAACAAATATCCAAATTTAGACACTAATTTATTTATGTCTTTGATATGTAAAGTGGGATTTGATTCACTTCCTAAAAGATAAGATTTTTAACAAATTATACCAAAAATTAACAAACAAAAATAGATCAAATCAAGATAAATACTTCCATTTTTACACAAATAAAACCAAGAAATGAGCAAAATTCATAATTTCTATACACAAAAAAAGCAAGAAAAAAATAAGCTAAAAATGGAAGAAATTAACAAACAAAATACCCAGAAAAACACACAAAAAAACAAAGATCAAACAGATCTAAACATGGGTAATTAATCAAATTAAAATAAACTAAACTAAACTAAAATAATTAAAATAATAATTAATAATAAAAATAAAACCTTAGTTTTTGGTGAGATTTGAGATCCTTGTCTTAGAAACACGGTATTCTCTCTCTAGACCCACTCTTCTGTGTGTATAATAAACACATGAAAACGCACTGGAGAATACAGACACTCTCTCTCTTTCTCTCTCTAGAAAAGTGTTAGTTTTTTCACTTATAATGGGATTTATTCTTTCTTACTTAAGCTAAATTAAAATAAAATAAGTCACGGGGTAATTATAATTATAAGTTTATATAATAAAAAAAATAAAGTTTAAATTTGTACTGACTTTTTGGTCTTGCATAAAAGTTTGTAGTAGTTTTTCATTTATTAAGGAATTGATGGGTGTAATTTTGATGCAATGAATACATGTTTATCGGTTTGCATAGATATTAACGGGTTTAGTTGGTAAAATTATCCGAGATTGTAAATTACTGACTTAAAAATGATCTGGAATCAAACTTGAAATGATTTTCTTCAACCTGACCTGAATCTTGCAAATCGTAACCTAAATATCCGAATTGAAACATATTCGATTGACCTGTTTGTCGGGTGGTAAATCATAACCCGAGTTTAAATACCCTGACATTAAACACAAATTCTCTGGTGACGGTGGTATCCGTCACAAGCTTGTGACGGATACCGTTTCCTCTCACAAAATACCCATTTTTTCTCTTTTTTTTGACATTATTCATGTGGTCCCCGTTCTCCACTTACTCATTTTGTATCCATTATATCTCATAAAATATCCGTCACAAATTGTGACCCGTCACAAGCAAGACTTACTAGACAATAAATTTGGCTTTATTCTTTTGGAATTGATTTTCGGTTAAATTCAGCAACATGCAGTTCAGTTCAATTAGTTCATCTCTTAACAATTACCCGTAACTTTTGTTTAAGTTCAGTCCAGCTACATTTAGTTCAGTTCTTTTTAGCTGAAAAGAAGAGGATACTGCTTCAAAACAAAAAGAAGAGGCTATCCTACTCGGCCTGAAGGAAGCGAGAGGTCGTGGATATCGGAACGTGGTTGTTGAGAGCGATTGCTTGGGGGTTATACAAGACCTTAACTCTCGGTCCAAGGGCATGGCGGACATTCATCTAGTCTATGATGATATTTTTTCCCTTATGTTTGAGTTTAATTCCGTTGTTTTTTCGTTTATTAGTCGTTCTGTCAATTTGGATGCGCATAGGCTAGCGCATTTTCTTCCTTGGTCCGTTGGTAAACGGGAATGGTCCTCGGAATCTGCTGAGGCACTTCTTGTCTCTTTATCAAGTCATTTGAATGAAATGAATTAACCCTTTGGGGTGTTCCCTGAAAAAAAAAAAAAAAAATTATCGGCCGATGGAATGGTATGTCAACTTTTTTTTTCCTAAATTATAGATATTTTTATTTTTGTCTAATCTATCTTACTATACGTACTCGTTTTATGTCTAAAATAATCACTCTTTCCGTCATGGTCCATTATTTTTTTTTGGTTTTGACACAAAGACTAAGGAAAGGGGAAATGGTCAAATATAAGATGACAAACATGCCAAATTGAGTGTGGAAGATCAAATTATTCAATAAACAAAATCCTAAAATAAAAAGTACATCAATTAATCGAGACAACATAAAATAAAATAAGACAATAAATGAGGGGGAGCCCGGGCGGAGGGAGAATATAGGAGTATGGTCTGAATTTTCTCCATTACTAGAAAAGAAATGGATTTTCCATTGCTTTTGAATGGTCCGGATTAAATCTTGAGACGATCAAGTGGCTATAATTATTTCATAAAAATAATATTTTATTAATAAAGAGGAAAACTATATTAAAATAAGTATGAAGTAATGAGGAGAAAATAATAGAGAATATTCAAATTCATAGGAATAAATGTACATTTTATACTCCGTATAAATACTCTTGTTATAAAATAGATGTGTCATCATCATGTAAAATAGTGACATGTATAATTTGTGTAAAAATGTAATTGGATAAAGTCATAGCAATAGGAGTATTACGCAAATTGTTTGTGACAGTAATATCCATGGTAAATTTATAGCGGGTCAAACAAAATCTATTTGAGAAAATAAAGATAAAATATCTGTGATTCTCTATGCATCTTTATTCTTTTCTATCTAATCAAGTGAATGTATTTGAGCCGTCGGAAGCTTGTGACGAATATAACCGTTACAAGAGAGCCATATTGCGAGTATTAAATAGGAAAAAAATGTTGATAATAATAATAATAGCCACCCACTTTCACTAGCTTGTACACCTAAAAGAATGGAAAAGGTAGATTAGGTCATGAAAATGGTTGACTTTTCCGGCTAGTTTCCGTTGGTTGGCAACTTGTTCTCATCACAGTTTGGTGCATTGGTAGCTAAGAAACCACCCAAACGGATTTTCTACATTTCACATTTAACATTTCACATTTCTAACATCAATCATCTACTTAATTTTGGTAATAGGCTAGGTAATTAAAGTATCCATTATTTTTTTAAGTGTTTTTTTTTTTTAAATAACCCCCTTTTATGTACGGTTTTTTACAAATAACCCCTTTTTATGTTTACTTTTACAAATTAACGCCTTAAATATTACTTAATATTAAAAATCAACCCCTAATGTCGATTACGCACACGATTTTTATAAAACTCGAACTTCATACGATATTACGACTTAAACTTATGTAATCTACCTAAATTACCCTTACTCACTCATAACATTACCCAATAAAAAACAAACCCCTTCATTTACTCATATCCTCAAACCCCAAAATTAAAACATAAACCCTAAACTAAAACCCCCAAATCAATTAATATGTGAATTTGCAACAACAAGAAAGTTTCCAAACTTAGCAATATAACCTTGAATTCATAGTTCACTTAAGCAAGTTCTATGTTGATTACCTCAAATTCACAATTCATCTAACACGTACTGTATGTTGGGCTATTAACTAAGGATTAAAGTGCAAGTAGACTTGAAAGGTGGTGCGGGAAGTTGTGGCAATAAGAAGGCGCCAGCAGGTCGAGGCAAGAGAGGTATACGAGGTTCAGGAAGTGCGGCCAAAAGAAAAAGATGATATGATGTCTATTCACAGAACTCAGAACTTCAGAATTTAAAAGTTCAGATGAACAGACCTCAGAAGTTCAGAAGAACAGACCATAATAATTAATAAGCAATCAAGCAAATAATTTAATGTTTGAAGCAGTACAGAAAAACAATTCATGATTCTAAACTGATTTGTAGAATTTGTATTGTTTACTTGAAGGTTATTAATTGATTTTAGGGCTTTTTAGTTTAATTAGGGTTCCTGATTTATTTCATGTTTGACGATATGAGATTATGAGTTGAGTGAATGAATAAGTGAATAAGGGTAATTTAGGTAGATTACACAAGTTTAAGTCGTAATATCGTATGAAGTTCGAGTTTTATAAAAATCGTGTGCGTAATCGATATTAGGGGTTGATTTTTAAGATTAAGTAATATTTAAGGTGGTAATTTGTAAAAGTAAACATAAAAGGGGGTTATTTACAAAAAACCGTACATAAAAGGGGTTATTTACAAAAAACACTTTTTTTAAAACGCTTTTATATAAACGTAGTTAATAATTTATATACGAGTTTTATTCATTCATGGACATTTTTTCATTATTTTTCCATTTTTTGCCCTTTGCTTAAAAACAGAAAAAAGTTTTTCTCTAAAATTCTCTCCCTCACAAAATTAATCAAATTTCTCAAATTCGTCAAAATTACACAACTATGGATGATAATTCTCGTATCGATCAAGTAATAATTCTAATTTGTAACTTTATTAATTATATTATATGAAATTGAATTGAACTAATTAAATTAGGGTTTGATGTAAAAGGGAATTGATACAAGAGAATTGATTTAGACTAAGGGTCGTTTGGTTATAGAAAGGGAAAGGGAAATGGAAAGGAAATAAGAAAGGGTGATGGTCCACTCACACTCACTCCTACCATTAACACACACCACCATAAACAACCACTTATCTACTGGCGACACTGATGGTGGTGGAGGTGGCATGGTGGTGGTGGTGGAGGTGTCATGGCGGTCGTGAGGTGTTATGGCGGCGGTGGTGGTGGTGACGACGGTGATGGTCACGACGATGATGATGGTGGGGGTGTCATGCCGGTGGTGGCGATTGTGGTGGTCGAGATGTCATGGCGGTGACGGTGGCGGTGGTCACGACGGTGATGGTGGTGGAGTGTCATGGTAGTGATGGTGGTAGGGGTGTCACGATGGTGGTGGTGGCGGTGGTGGCGGCGGCGGTGGGGCGGCGGCGGCATGGTGGGGTTTTGGTGGTAGCTATTGTGGTGGTAGTTGCAAGTGTGGTGGCAGGTGAAAAAAGTGGTTGAAGGGTAACAAGGATAATGAAATCTCATACCCTTGGGAGGTAGGGGTATGAAATTAGAAGAAATGAGGGGTAAGGGAGAGAGTTCAATTCCCTTTGATTGTGTCAAACAAACACCAACAAAGAGAATCAGTAACTTTGTTTCCCTTTCCCTTTCTTATTATAGACCCCCAACCAAACGCCTCCTAAGTAGCTATATGAGTCCTAGTTAATTCTAATTAAAAAAAGAAAGGCCTCTTACTCCCCATCAATTACACGAATAGGGTAGAAGACAAAGATTGATCTACTTTGTTCTTGAATCCGTCAGTTATTTGATGCAATTAAGAGAAGGTGATTAGAACTCTATTATTTTCATATAAAATTCCTAAAACGGTTGATTATAGAGAGAAGATTGAAAATTAGGGACTTGAAATAAAAGGGATAAAATGGTAATTTTGTCCATGAAAGAGTAAAACTCGTCCATGAATGAGCACCACCCTATATAAATAGTAGAAAGCTTTATCTAAAGCTCGGGTTTTTTCTAATTTAATTCAGCTTTCATTTTATTCAGTTTAACTCAGTTTATTTGAGCTATATTCAATTCAACTTCATTCAACTCATTTTAGTTCAACTCAATTTAACTTTAAATAAGAGAGCGTAAAATGGACGAAAATATATAACATAAACATAGTAATATTAATGGGTAAGAAAATGTAGTACTCCCTTCATTCATTTTATATCACCATATTCCTCCATTATATGTAAGGAGTATTATATTGAAATAGTGTGATAAAAGTTGAAAAGGGAAGTAGTTATTTAAAGAGCTTATTTTACGATTAACTTATGTAATCACGTCTTATATAAGTACTCCCTTATTTCCCGTCATTTATTTACATATTTCACTTATGGGTATTATGTTGTTTATTTATTTATTTATGTTTGTTTGAAACGTTTTTTAAAGGTAATTTGATCATCCAGAAGTAGTTGTCTACTGATCGGGTTGACTCGAGTGTGGGTCGGGCTCATTTGGATAGATCTGGGCCATGCCAAGGGGGCAAGGGGAGGGAGGGCTTGACCGGACCAAATCGGCTGGTAGAACGTTCGACATAGGCCAGGCTCATGGTGAGTGGAGGGACTGCCGGACTGGCTGAGGTGGGGCGGGTTGGGAGGGGCAGGTGAATGATTGAATAGGTCGGGTCAGGTCATCGGCCATCCCATGCTGATGGCCAACTCTACATCGAGACAATCTATTGTCTACTTGTCACTTAATAGCAACATTCACAAATGGTCCCTTATTCGGCTCTTCCCTGCTTGGTTTTTGTGCCAACATAGATAAACAAATGATTGGAAATAAAGAAAGTATTGTTTTAAATTATTTATATTCAATTTTAGGTTGGTTAATTTCAGTTTAGTATTCTAAATTTTGGTAACAACCCGACCCACCACGGTCATAACACGACCCCAATAAGTTGGAAGGTATACCTTTGGGTCTATTATTTGTCCCCACTTAAACCCAAAACACAAGATCTTGTTACTAAGTGGTGGGTGGGAGTTATTATAAACATATCACATCCTCACATTCTACCGATTTGGGATAACTTTTCTCTCATACTCTTGGGATGTTACAATTTTAAATTACTTGGAAAACTTCAATTTCTCTATATCAAAGGGAGTCACATCAAGTGCAAATGCGTGAGCTATTTATTTGTTTTCCTTTCAACGTAAGTATAAATATGACAAAGTAAAAAAACTATATATAAGACGAAGGTGTTAGGGCGATACCGGGTGCTATATGTGAGTTTTGTTCTAACTCTTAATTTTTTTTTTTGAGGAGAAAAAATAGAGAACATAACAAATAACCTATCATTTTAATCTATTTTACATGATATGATCCTTTAAATAATTTTAGCCTTGAATTTTGCATTCTATTAGGTTATAGAGACAAGAGGTTCCAATGTTTGATAAAATCAATCAAGTTCTGTAAAATACAAGTTTTTGTGATGGATAATATTCGTTATAAGTTTGTGACAGGTTAAATAAAATTCATATCGGTAGATAAAAAACATTCATCTGCAACTTTTTAGGCACTCTAATTTTTATTTTATCTACCCATGTGGTAATATTTTGTGACGAATAATCCATCACAAGGAAGACTTACTGCAAGTATAACAATATAGCTTATTATTTTATCTCCATTGTTTATTTATATTTAATTAAAATATTTATAAAAACAGATGATTAACAATAGTTTTTTTTATCAACCTAATATAAAATCAAATAGTCTTGCTTGTGACGGATAATATTTGTCACTAGCTGAAGACGAATAATTTATTCTAATAATAAAGTAAGTGGACATGTGAGTGGGAGGAAATTAGACATCTTATGGATAGTGATATTTGTATTATGCGAGAGACATTATCGGTGTTCAACTTGTAACGGATAGTATTCGTGTTCAACGATAATTTGTGATACAAAATAGTTGTGTCAGAAGTCGTGGAGAAGTGATCAAAGTACAACTCATCTTGTTTGATAACAAAATGTTATAATTAAATTTGTTATTATCCTAAAAATAATGATAATATTTTATCAGAAAATAACAACATTTTATCATTAAATAACAATAATTTATTCGTCCTATTTCAGACAGTAAAAATCCGTTTAAAATAATACTCGTATTTGAGAAAAATAAATCCCTTTACTATAAAAGAAATAGCCTTTCAAGGATTTCTATTGGTTGATAGGTTAATGAAAATGATTTTTTTTAATTATGGTAGGGTCCACCATGATCTTATGCATAATTAGTTACCTGCCTCAAGTTTTTCATCAATTTAATTTATTTATTCCCTACTTTCATCAATCTACCTCTATAAAAGGAGTAGCATTTAGAAGATGCTGATTGGCTCCTAAAATTTAGGGAGTTGAAAAAAAAACAAAAAAAAATTCCCTACCAAGACCCACGTTCATACCAAGATTTATTTACTCTCTTTCCTACTTTCCCTATTTACTCTCTTACCTATTTTTAATATTTACTCTCATGTTTTCATTCTATATTATATATAATTCGTTATATAATACATTTATACGACATATATAAAATAAATTTCATAAAATCAAATGCGACATGTTTTTTTAAAAAGATAAAGGCACAAGGCAGTAGCATGTGTATAAATCTCGAATTAATGAAAAAAAAGTTTAATATTATTAATAAATAAATAAATAAAATAATGATTTCAACCATTAAAAAAATTGAAAATTATTTCTTCAATACTTTAGTCTATACATAAAATAATGAGAATTTAGTAGTAGAAAAACATTGAATGTGTCAATCATTTCGTAATACGTAAAAAAATTATTAAAAAATAATTTTAAAAGAGTGCATGAACAATTATATTTATAACATAATAATTGAAAAATGATAATACTTCAAACTAAAAAAATGCTAACATACTGAAAATATACAACATGCAACATTTAAAATAGGCCTAAAAATTCAAAAGTAAAAAATATTAGAAAGTAAGAACATCGAAATAATTTGTAACAAATTTAATAGTCATCAAAACAAAAACAGAAATTAAAAAATCATGATTTCAATTATTTATCATAAACAGAATAAAAAGTTAACAATAACAATAACACCAAATTCATGAAATTTACTACAAACACATAAATTCTAATTACCAAATCTATATACATTTTTTAACAAACAGAAAGATGACTACATTCTTTTGCAAAAATAAAAAGGAAGAATAATAATTAACTTTATAGAGAAATACTATTTTGGAGATTTTAAAAATGAAAAATAAAAATAAAACAACAATTAACCTTCATATTATAATTCGCTAATTTAGTATTGACTCGCCTATCGTATAAAATGAACAAAATACAAAAAATATTTTTAGCAGAATTATTATTATTGATACAATTTACGTGAAAAGGTCTTTAAGTACTAAAATATCATAAAATTGATCAAGTAATATTACATCTCTTGCATATACTTCAAACTTTTTCTGAATATTTTGTGGTTTTAGGGAAATAGTGTAATTTGCTTATTATTTGAGCGAATTACTAAAGAATTATATCGAATTGATACAAAAGCTAATTGTGAATTTGTTCGCTTGAATCTATTCGGAATTCAAAGGAGGTGAGTAAATTTGGTATCCCTATCAATAACTATATCACGTTATTCGTGTAGTTTAATCTCGCATTTTTCGTCTTTTAAGCGTCTTTTATTACGACCCGTGCATTTTTTGCACGAGAATAAAACTAGTTTAATATGAAGTCTTTCGAGGTCCTAACTTCAATCTATCTCTATAAAAGGAGTATAATTTAACGTTTCCTGATTGGTTCCTTGAAATAAGGAAAAAAAACTACCCACTAATTAGTTTAATTTAATTCTCTCTCTCCTAAATTCAGAATTCTCATTCTTAATTACGTAATCGATTGCAGTATTATATTTCGTCATTGTCATAATAAAATAAGATACGATCAAATTATTGTTCATCGAAAATATAAATAACAGTACAAAACGTTTCAATAATATACGATATAGAACGGTCCAAAAATCAAATCCGAAAAACAAAAAATTACAAACACGAAAAATAATTACAGTCCAAAAATTAAGTAATATTATATTCTCCAATTTTTCAATCAAATCAAATATAAATTAAGATACCAAACAAAATAAAATACGGTAAAATACGATATATACAACGGTCCAATATATATCAAAATGATTACATATTCGCCAATGTCGTAATAAAAATCCTGTATATTAGAAAAAAAAAACTGAAAATCAGCACATAAAAATAAACAAAACGAGAATTCCAACCTAAATAACTCAAAGTCAACTAAAAATTATTCAGGTGGGGATATTACGTTTATTAATTAGGTTGCATGTTAATGATTAATCATAATACTAATTATAATACTAATAGTCTAATAGTAATAAAATACTGGAATAAAATACTGGAAATAAACTGAAAATCTGAAAATTATAACTTTATTACGCTAAAAAGACTGCAAATTAATCTTATTCTAGGTAGCACCAAAACGGACACGGACACAATACGAACACGTGACACGACATGTCATGAAATTTAGGACACGAGACACGTTATTTAAATTTAATAAAATATACTACATTTTATAGTTCTAAATGTTTGATTTCATTTTTGTAAAAGTATTTGATATTAATTTCAAATAAGTGAAGGTAAAACTTGCCCTTGATAATGACTCATTTTCATTTCCCAGCTGAACCAATATTCAAATTAATCTTTTTCGATAGCGTATTTCCCGTCTGAAGAACACCATTCACCCCAAATGTTGACCAAATACCGTGGACACGCGATGGACACGGCTCAAATAACATGGAGACGCGTCAGACACGTACCCAAATAAATGTAGAAAGTTAGACACGACTTTATAGGTGTCCGACACGTTTCGGCATGTGTACGTGGAGTGTCGATGCCACACGGTACGACTCATTATGAGAAGTGTCTGTGCTATCTGGATCTTATTCATGTAGATCTACTCCTAAGAGATTGAGACGATATTGATAATAATCAAATAAATAACAATTAAAAAGAACACACAAGTAGGTAATAAAAAAAACAAGGAATCAATAATTCTAATAAAAAAATCCCTTAATTTTGAAACCATAACAAATAAAATTTGCTTTTATACTAACAACGAAATAGGTCGGATTTTATAGCAGAAAAAAGGTTTATTTTAGTAATTGATGATTTATAATAATTTATATATTATCTACTTCAATTTTTTATTTTGAATTATATTTGTATTAATTAGTCACATATTTATGAGTAATCAAATATTTAAAAACAGAACCGTACATTTGTTGTACGGGTATAAAACTAATAGCGGAAAAAAGGAAAATGATAAAAGATTCCAAAATGTGAAGGTAGTAAAAAAGGTGGGCTCATGTGACAAAAATAATGGTCTAATTGCACGCTGTCATCATGATAGCCTCATCGTTTCGAGCAACTGTTCCTTCTTGCGACTTGCAAGAGTTGCAACCTAGTGCTTAATTGCTCCGATTTCTTTAAGTCTCATGTCTAAATTGTGCCGATCCATTTTAAATTTAAAATATGTTAAAACTTAAATACTAGCTATTACTTTTACAAATAAAGTAAACACAAATTCTCATTTGAGACGGCAATATTCGTCGCAAGCTTGTGACGAGTCAAATAAAACTCATTTGAGAAGATAAAGACAAAACATTTGGGCACTTTTATTGTTGTCTTATCTAAACAAGCTAAGTGGGTGTATTTAACCCGTCGCAAGCTTGTGACGGATATACCCGTTACAAGAGAAACTTATTGTAATGTAAAAGTAAAAGTAAAATGCCTAGTTATTGACAAAGTCCTATTTTCATCACAAATACGAAGTACTTATTTGCAACGACACTATCCGTCGCAAACTTGTGACGGATATCGTTTTCTCTCACAAAATACCCATTTTTTCTCTCTCTCTCAACACTATTCCTGTGGTCCCCTTTCTCCACTAACTCATTTTATATCCATTTTATCTCACAAAATATCCGTCACAAATAGTGACCCGTCGCAAGCAAAACTTACTATATTTTCATATATGCAAGTGAGATACTTATGTGATTTAGGCTCTGTTCTTTTGGACTTCAAGTCACTTAATTTAAGTTCACTTCAGATCCTATAAGTTCAGTTCAGTTCAGTTCAGTTCCTATAAGTTCAGTTCAGTTCCTATAAGTTCAGTTCAGTTCAGATCCTATAAGTTCAGTTCAGTTCAGTTCCTATAAGTTCAGTTCAGTTCAGTTCAGTTCCTATAAGTTCAGTTCATATAAACCCAATTAAGAAAAGTTATATACGGAGTATTATTTTTAACAACCGATACAAACATTTCGTTTTAATTAGTCGATACACGTCATCTATAAAAAAACAATTCATTAATAATTTACCCGTCTTTTACTCTCTAATTAATGACAAACTATCATCCTCATCAATGCCAAAAAACAACAACTCATCATACGACGCCCTCACCTCACCAATTGTCACTCTCCCATTAATCAGTTTCTTCATCACCATTGTTAGAGAAAATAAATGGTTAGAGAAAATTGTAATAGTGAATTATTTTTATTGTAATGTAATTGTAGTATAATGTATGAGTTATTAACAAGTCATTATATATAAAGTTGAAAATATTTTAAACTACCTTGTGTTTTAGACTAATTTTTTATCAATGTCATCTATTGGATAATAATAATACTAATAACAATAATAATAATAATAATAATAACAACAACAACAACAACAACAACAACAACAACAACAACAACAACAATAATAATAATAATAATAACAACAATAACAACAATAATAACAATAATAATAATAATAATAGTTAACTTAAATTAAAATAAAGTTAATTAAGTTCGGCTTTTATAAGTTTAGTTCAGTTCAGATCCTATAAGTTCAGTTCAGTTCAGTTCAGTTCCTATAAGTTCAGTTCAGTTCAGTTCAGTTCCTATAAGTTCAGTTCAGTTCAGTTCCTATAAGTTCAGTTCAGTTCAGTTCCTATAAGTTCAGTTCAGTTCAGTTCCTATAAGTTCAGTTAAGTTCAGTTCCTATAAGTTCAGTTCAGTTCCTATAAGTTCAGTTCAGTTCAGTTCAGATCCTATAAGTTCAGTTCAGTTCAGTTCAGTTCAGTTTCAGTCCAAAAGAACAGGGCCTTAATCTATTTTAATTTTAAAACGGATATATTTATTTTAAAATAGATTTATTGAAGTTTTTTAAGTCAATAGTTAGGATCTGTTTGGCAAAACTAGCTGAAACCTGAAAAGGTATCTGAAACCTGAAAAGGTACCTGAAACCTGAAAAATTACCTGAAATCTGAAAACGTAGCTGAAAAGGTACCTAAAAATTAAGACCTGATAAGGTAGCTGATTTTTGTTAAAACTGTTTGGAAACTAGCTGAAAAGGTAGCTGATATTTGGCAAAATAAAGTAAAAGGACATGGTGTATTATTGATATCTTTTACGTTTTTACTATTACTAGTTTTATACCCGTGCACAAAATGCACGGATATATAAATATATACATATATAATAAAATAAAATTCAAAAGTATACATACTTTGAACTTATATACAAACTATAATTTTTCAATTTTTGAAACATGAATAATTGTTTTTTACATATCATCTTAGTTTAAGACGACTTTCACATATGATTAAATTAAAAGTGAAAACAAAAAAAAGAAGTAAATACGAAATAAAACATACTTGAAAACAAAAAGAGACCTATAAACATTTATTAATATTTATTAACTTAGACGATCTTAAACAAAAAATACGGTAAAATACATTTATAATTTTTTTTTCGCCGATTTTTTTTATATTTCCGACGTAATATGCAACTGTAAATATTTATTAATATTTTCCTGTTTGTTCTATTTTAATCATTGAAAACTGATATTATATTTAATCTACGGAATTAGACCCCATTAATGAATGAGTGGTAAATTTATTCGATATATCTTGTTCACAATCGTTGCAAATTAAACGAAAGGGTGGTAATAATGAGCAAGTATACGGTTTACCAAGTTAGCAAAAATGAATGATGAAAATGACAAAAAAATTATCAACTTTCCAACTGTTTAATTATTTGACAATTTTTTGTTGTTATAATTTTCTTTAATTTATTAATAACGTAATATTAGTAATTAAAATGTAAACTTTAAGACTATGGATGATAGTTTGGAAATAAAATACCTGATATTAAGTGGTGGGGTAACGCATATAAGAAGTTTTTATTGAAATACTTGTATTTTATTGAACCGTTATATATTGTTATTTGTATTTTTTTTAGGGATGTTATTTATATTTTCAATTAATAATACTTTGATCATATCGTATTTTATTATGACAATGACGAAATCTAATAGTGGAAACGATTACGTAGTTAGGAAGGAGGAATGATCACAATTAATTCAGAATTTTGGGTGGGGGAAATTAAATTAATAAAAGTTAGTGGGCCATTTTTTTTCCTTATTTCAAGGAACCAATGAGAGTGATTTAATTTCTATTCCTTTTATAGAGTTAGATTCTTGTGTTATTGTAAACAAATGACCGAAACAAATTGAGTAGTAACTTCTGAATAGAATCGTGCACTTAAAATGTTACTGGAAAATGTCTGCATTGCTACTTTCATGATTTCTTCATGCACATTGTTTCGAATAAATTGACCATTAAAATCAAGTTATAGGAATAACTTCAACTACTAGCTTTTATATATACATGATTCATGCCCAAAGAATTTCACAAATTAATATAAAACTATTAGGTTAAAACAAAATTCAAACAATATATCCTCAAAAATATACCATTGATATAAAATTTGTTTTTTTTATTAAAGTCATACACACAAAAAAATTAATTAAGTTTACGTAAGGATTTTGTATTGTGTTTAATTTTGTTAATAAACGTCATAAAATCCGAGGGTAGAATAGGTAAATAAAACTGAATCAGGTACCTGATTTGTCAAATGCTACATGAGGTAGCTTTTTATTTCAGGTACCTTTTTCACCATTTTTCAGTCAAAACAGGTAGTTGCCAAACACTCCAAAAATAATAAGCTACCTGATTGTTTTTGCAAAAAAGTCATTTGAGGCAAATTAGGTAGCTGAAATGGTTTGCCAAACGGAGCTTTAGGCTCTGTTTGGTAAAACGACCTGAAAAGCTACCTGAAACCTGAAAAGGTACCTGAAAACTGAAAAGGTAACTGAAACCTGAAAAGGTAGCTGATAAGGTAGCTGAAAATTATGAGCTGATAAGCTGACTGATTATTTAAAAAATTGTTTGGCTAACTAACTGAAAAGGTAGCTTATTTTGGTGAAATGACATAAAAGGATATAATAATTATTTATTATATTATCGATTGAAGGGTAAAAATGTAATATTACCTAGAATCAGGTACCTGAAATTTAAAATGCTACCCTATGTAGCATTTCATTTCAGGTAGCTTATTTGACCAAATAAGCTACTTACCAAACACTCCCAAAAAAATAAGCTACCTAATTCTTTTGCCGAAAAAGTTATTTCAGGCGAATCAGGTACCTGAAGTGCGCTGTCAAACGAAGCCTTAGTGTTTCTTAAGTAATGACGGAACCAACATTTGGGAGTGGGACTTGGGAGGAATAATTTTTTTTAGCGAAAAAAAAAAAATAATGTTCTAAGATAAACTAATGACAAAATGGTAGCTTCAAACATAGACTTACAAAATTTTCACCTCAATTTCGCCGTCGTTTTTAAGGCGGACGTATCCATTTTAAGTGAAAATAGGTAAATACTGCTTCGTATTCAGGGCCGTCTCCGAGATTTTAGAGGCCCTGTGCGAAATTTTGAATGAGACTCTCTCTTTTAGTTTTTCGTTTGAATGTAAAATCGTTATTAAAACGGTATTATATATTATAAACAATAGTAGCAAATTATTTAATTTTAAAATTAAAGATTAAACTATCCAAAAAATTGAACATATATATTTGTTTGCCAAAACAATATTTTTGACTAATTTCAATAGATGAAAATATATGCAATAATATAAATAAAAATAACTTTTATGTGATACGAGAGAAAAATAAAAGGATCCGATAAAGTTTTAAACATGTAGAACTCAAGATTATTTGACCATAAATGTATAATGTATAAATGAAAAGAGCGACATAAACAAAAGTAGACGAGGGAGGGAATTGAACATGGCGCATCTTGGAAAATAGGTAAGTTTTCAACCACCAAACTAGTATCATGTAACTTTATTACTACACTTTTAGCTATATGTACATTCTGACACATTATTGGTCCCTCCAAAATTTGGGTTCCGTGCCGCCGCACGGGCTGCACAGGCTAAAAGCGGACAAAAGGTTTTCATCCCCGACCTATACATTCTGTTTTTTTTTTCTCGTACTCCTATTTGATCCGTTTTATTAAATAAGAATGTGGTTTAGAGAATACTTTTACCCAAATTTTCATCCAATCATTGTCTTTCTACTTTAATGTCTAAGGTTAAAAGTATAGCTTTGACTATAAATAGGAATTAAAATAGTAAAATCTCAAACATTTCTAATAAAATAATTAAATTCTTTGTTGTGAAAGCTTTCGTAATATATCTTTTGAATGGAAAAAAATGAATACACGGGTGGAGAAATATCAAGTTAATGTTGTATTTTGAATATCGTGAAAGTAAACTTAAAGATTATTATGAGAAGGGGGAAAATATTATCATTTTTTCTGGGTTAAAATACAATAACTAGGATAAATGTTTTCGTATCATGGTATAATTTTATATTTCAATATAACTAAAGGACGTTTGGTTTACAAAAGGGTGAGAGAATAGATCAGGAAAGGATTATACCAGATAATCGTTGTTGATTGGATTGAAACACAGGTAAAAAATATGAAATAAAAAATCACTACGTCCTTTTAGAAACCCGCAACCACCACTCCAAACCACCGCATCATCACCACCATTACCCGCTCCTTGATGCTTCGTCATCGACAACCAATGCAAAGACGTCCTCGGCGTTGCGCCCCCTCCACGCGCCAGTTTATAGAAAACCTTTATACCACCGACTAAGTTGTGACCTTATGGTCACACCGTGTCAGTAAACATTGGCTTAATCAAAAGTTTAGACTGATGGTGAAAATTTGATAATCAGTTTTATACTTGAACAATTAATATGTTCAAACAAATACAAAAAAGCAAATGATTAACTTTCAGTATCCCTTTACCCTTTCATGAAATTCTCATACAGAACGTCCCGTAAATCTCCAAAGCTAGCTAATAAGTAAACTAATAGCTGAAGTAATACTGGAAAAAAAAAATACAAACGACAAATGGTATTTAAAAATAGTTGAAGAAAATTTAATTTGCCTTTTGGGTTATTGTGATGCATGTTTTTATGTTTTTTTTTGTTGTTTTAAGAGAACGCTATTTTCTAAGGATCATAACAACCTTATAAGACAACAACCTATATGAAAAATTATACGTCTTTCATTTCTCTTTTATTTGTCATACTCTTTTTGCAAAGATTGAAAAAATAGAGGTGAAGAAGGAATATCATTGAAAATTCACTCTTTTTTTGTTACTCGCCATAACAACGAATAACTTGGAAAAATAAAAACAAAGATCGGAGACAATTGTTAAAGGGAGACACACTACACAAGGCATGCAACTTAATGTTAATGAGATTTGAACTCAAGCTCTTAACTTCAACAATGCATTCAACTTGAGATTCAGCAGAACACGATATCAAATTTAAAATCATGAAAAATATAATTATGTATAGAATCGATTTACAAATGAGAATCTAGCATTTTTAACATCAAGAATTCATGAAATTATAAATTTTTCCTTTTTTTCAACACTAGATTATCAATCATAACTACAAAAGAAAAAATGGAAAAGTGGGAGGATGGAAGAAGAAATTGGGAGTATAGGGTGAATCACCTAAAACAAGTCAATAAAATCTGCAAGTCTTTCTTAGGATGGGTGTATCTGTCATAAGCTTGTAACAGGGTAAGTACTTACCACGTGAATTAATGAAATAAAACAGTTTGTTATTCACTAGGCACTCTACTTTTGGATTATCTATCTCATGTGGATATTACTTAACCCGTCACAAACTTGTAACAATATCTCTATATTATAAAAGGAGTAACATTTAAAGCCTTCTTGGTTCTTGAATTTTATAAAAAAAATTGATTTTTATAGACGTAGGGGCCCCCATGATCACTAACTTAATTAATTACTCTCTCCACTTCTACTTTTCTATTAACTAGTTTTAAACCCATACAAAAAATGCACGGATCGTAATGACAGACGCTATAATTAAATACATAAACATAAAAATGATTGTGATTAATTGTTCAAAATTGTGACAATATAAATATAACTAAATCAATAACTGGAGATTATTCAACGTACATATAATTTAACTTGTTAATCATTACCCTTCGATGCAGAGTATGTTACAAAGTGTATTACAAATCTAAAACGTAACAAATACCGAAAATGCACATGTTGATTTTTTTAATTATTTCTATTTTTAATTATTTCGTACGATATTCAAAGTACTCACAAATTTCATTAACATTTAACTTTATTTAACTCTGATATGACTTATGAGAGATCGTCTTAAGTAAGATGGTCTTAAATGAGAATGCGCGAGGACTTAAAAACTAATCCGGAATAACTTTTGTTTTTAAAAAAAATGTCTTTCAAGTTATTTTATGTAATTTCTAGTTAATTTATTCGCTAGGAATATTTTTAAAGTTAAATGAGTGGAGAAATGGACTCTTAATAAATCATCGATCGGTTATTCTCCATTAATACCGATGTATATGTTTTAACGTTAAAATATGTCAAATATATTCATTTTTACATGTCTTATGCTTTTGTTTTATTCTAATTACTTAATTTGTCTTAAATTTAAGACATTATGCTCGTTTAATTTAAAAAGTTGTGTTCACTAAAAGGCCGTCTTTGCAAAATCTTTAATGTAGAAAAATGGGATCATTAAGTGTAGCAACGTTATGTCGTCACATAATTGGTGAATAATCAGAGTTTAGGCCAAACGATCGAAATGACAATCCCTTAAAGCATTGAAACCCTATTTATTTAACCAATCTTATAAATAACCACAATCGACCCACAATGACGCAATATTATTTTTCACTCAGTCTCTCAGCTTCCTAAACTCACCCGCTCTCTTACCCTTGTCAAATTGATTCGATGAAATTCAAATTTCTTTTTTCACTCTAATTATCATTATGGTTTATATTATCTATTCTATTCACCCTATTTTGACTTAATTTTTCCCAAATTTTAAGATAGTTGTTGTCAATATCTATAGGGTGTTACTCCGTAGTTGATCTTAAAATGATTTTTTTACTACCTTCAGATTTATGAATATTGTTAGGTAAAATGGATATATTTTTGTTGTGTATTTTAATATTGGTTTTTTTAGAAGAATAAAAAAAATTAGATTTAGAATTTGTTGTGAGTATATAAATATCGATATATTTTTTTTTTTCAAATTTACCTCATTCTATTTCTTCGTGATTTTAATGTCAGATTAATATCAATAACGAATGAGGTTTTTATTGTTTTCAATTTTTGTAATTTTTTTTATTTCTTTGTAATTATTCAATTTGTAATTTTTTTGTATGATTATATTGTGTTGATAATATTTAGGAAATGTATATTATATGAGTAAAAGAGTTAGGATATGTGCTATATTAAGAAGAATGAAATTAATTAATTAAATTTCATAGTAGAACATGGGTAATGGGTATTAGGAATTTTCTTTTTGTTTTTTAACCCCTAAAAATTAGGAACCAATCAGATTTTTTAAAATTCTATTCATTTTATAGTAAAAGGATTTTATCTTGTTTGATATTTTAATTTGTATTTTATTTTGTTGGAAAATAAAATGTAATTTAATTTTTGGACTAATTATTTGTGCAGTTTGTAATTTTTTGTGTTTTGGATTTTATTTTCGGATTATCGTATTTTATAGAATTACGGATTAAAATTAGTTACGGAACAGAAACTATTAAGTAAATAGAAATAGAAATAGTAATGAGGAAATATCGGAATACGTAATTACGGATTAAAATTAATTACGGAACAAAATACGGAATTACGGAATAGAGGGAATATACGCAGAAATTATGGAAAAGAATTGTTTCTGATACAACAAGTAAATTAATTCAGATAGGAAAATGGTGGGGCCATAGTTTCCCTAATTTCAGGGACCAATCAAAAGCCTCGAAAATCTACTCCTTTTATAGAGATAGATTTATGATTCATTTATTTTTAATTCAATAAATTCTAAAATTATTAAAATTAATTAACTTTCAATAATCATTAGATTTCATAATTTTAATTTTTGTATAAACGAACAAGAAAATAGTTGAGAGAATTTAATATTCGTCGTCCTTTTGACTATTGTTAAATACGGTCGCTCATTTTAGTCACCCGAAAACGTAACTTTTGTAGTGCATTGAGATAGTACTACTATTGTTTGTCGTATAAAGAGCATTGTTCAAATGATAATTACCAATATTTTTTAAAATTACAAATTTACCTCTATAACAAAGATAAACAACAAAAATTAAAAATTTATGGAAAGAGAGTGGAAAAACGGATAGCAAAAAATTTTAAAGGTAGTATGTTTTGAACACATACTTTATACCAAATTTAACGAGCGAAAAAAATGAAAAAAGTACATATATAATATAGAAATAATGAAAAAAATGATAAAAAATTGTAACAATAAATACGCAAAATAACAATCCGTATTATATATTTGACGGAAAAAAAATTAACTTTTCTTTTGATTCTCTCATGCGTTAAACATTAATTAACAATCAAACGAACAATGCGAGCATTAATCCAAAAAATATTGATGGAATTGTAAAAACATAAAAAGGTAATTTATTGAGTTTGATAACAAAGGTGGCTGATGTAGCGAACCCCGAATATATTTTAGAGAGGCGGCATGATAATTAGATTAAAGGAACAATGACGAGGAAGAATTAGAGAGTGAAAAAAGCAAAGTCGTGAGTTGGAATGAGGTTAGGCAATGTAGGAGTTATCAAATGAACGAACATATAATTTTTCACTTTGTAATATTCCCTATATAACGGTTAATAAGTGACTATCATCAATTGGGCCAAACACATACTAAGAAGAAACATACACATAGTAAATAATTGGAACATTCGAAAAATATAGACAAATAATTTTACACCAAATTTAATACAATGATCCAGATTATAATATCTTGATTAAAGGAACCAGATAATTAATTAAAATTACTTATCGAAAATAAAATAATGAAATACATGTTTTGCATGTGATGCGCGAGATTTAGTCGTCGGTTCTCACGATCAAACACATTTATAAAAAACCCAAATTAGTAGTATAATAGGGTTATCGTTCGCGAAGACGGTGGGGATAGTTGTATAGTTATGTTCTAATTATAACTTGAGTCGGGGTAATAGGTTTGTGATTGATTAATGACTAAAGAACAACTAAAGCAAACAATTAAAGCAAGCTAGTTAAGATTGAATCGATGGAAGGGAAGACTAGGGTGTCGGGGGTCACTAGGACGGGTAGACGAAGATACGAGAAAGCAAACTAGAAGGTCTTAAACAAGTAGTCTCGGGTAGTCTCTTCTCTCGAGTCGACTAACCTAGGTCGGAATACCCTAGCTTTCGCTACAAATACCATAACCAACCATTAAACATGCTAAGACAAACCCCCAACCGTCGCTAGAGGCAAGTCACGCTAAAATCAAAGCCCAACTTTCGTTGAGGCAAATCATCAAACACCTAGCATGCAACAAATGGAAAACTACTTTATCAAGAACAACTAATCAACAAACTAGCATGAATTTATCATCTAAACACCACCCACGTTCCCCCTAACCCTAGAAATAAAACTACTCACTCATTATTAAGGAAAACATGTAAACAATTGATGGGTAAATGATAAACATGTTGGATTATGGTAAGAAGAATCAAATAAACTAAAGAAACTTAAATAAATGAAATAACTAAGTAGAGATTAGAGAGATTATACCAAAAGCAAAGGAAAAGGAAGCAACTTGGATAACAAGATGAAGAATTCTCTCAAACCCTTCAAATTACAACCCAAAAATATCCTCTACAAATGCTCAAGAACAAGACTAAGTAGATTACTAAAGAAAGATTAACAAGAATTGAAAGATTAAAACTAAGATCTAAAGAGGATTAAAATGTTTATGAGAGTTTTTGTGTCTAAGTATGAACCAATGAAACAGTAAAACCCTAGAAAATAAGCTTAGGAATGCGTGATAAGTTGCGTAAAATAAAATGATACAAGTGCGAGTTTATATAGTGCGTGAAAATACGAAAAGTGACTCCCAGCCGGTCGACCGGCTGCCGGTCCGGGACCGGCTGAGAGTCCAAATAGGGACTTCTGAAATTTCTTCTTTTTTTCTTCAATAACCTTGATCCTCAGCCGACCGGCCGGCTGCCGGTCGGGCACCGGCTGGGAGGCCTTTTGATGCAATCTGATTTTTTTCTTTTCTTTTGGTAGCTACAGGTCCCCTCAGCCGGTGGACCGGCTGCCGGTTGTCCACCGGCTGGGAGCCTTTTCTCAATAATCTGCCCAAGATCAATTTTTCTTCAACTCTTCGAAAAAAGCTAAGTATGGGAATTGATCCCCAGCCGGCCTACCGGCTGCCGGCTGGGAACCGGCTCAGAGTCTGAATTGTTTTTTTTTTTTTGAAAGAAAGATCAATATATTAATAAATAGTCATACGACATCTACAATATTTGTGTAATTTGACTGGATACAATTCGACTAGAATCAAATAAAATAAAATCTTGTTCAAAGAAAGATCTGTAAACTTGAATTGCTTCAAAGCACGTCCTCTATCATATCGCTTCAAACAGCTTTTCACAAGAGGATCGTAGGATCTTGAGCCTTGACGAGAGACGATTTCATCTGACAAAGTTGAGTGCAACCAACAAATCGACAGCATATGTAATATCATATAACGATCTATTACGAAACCGATCTTCACCATATAAGAAACGACCAACACGCTCATATCTATATTACCAATAGAACTAAAACCTTGAATAACAAGGACTGAAAAGACTCCGAAAATAGAGACAAACGAAAAACCTTGAATAACAAGGACTGAAAAGACTCCGAAAATAGAGACAAACGAGCGGATCTCACCAAAAGGGAGACTTTTATTGATTAATTCGTAGGATTTCATAGTAAAAATTGATAAAATAAAGTTTTATGGGGCTTACCATCGATCAAAAGTCGATGGAAGCCCCAGATTTAATTGATGGAGGCTAGGGTTTTTTTACAGAGAAGAAAGAGAGGTTAGGGTTTTTTTTAGAGAGAAGAAAGAGAGCTTACCATCGATCAAATAATGCTTTTAGAGTCTGAATTGTTGGATCTGTAACATTCTTCATTTGTTTCCTCAAAACCGAGTCACGGTTCCCCAGCCGGCCTACCGGCCGCCGGCTGGGAACCGGCTGGGAAGGCCTGGGCTCTTGCCTTGCTAATTTCTTCGTAATTCTTCATAAATCGCTCTAAATCCGCCTCGATTTGTCTCGTTTCTTCGCCCCCGCCGTAATACCTACAAAAAGTGGATAGAATAGGAATATACGAGGCAACAGACGTAAAAACAACCAAAGATGCGCAAATCGAGGTCGAATCGTGACCGAAAATAAAGAATATGTAAAGAAAATGATGACCAAAATGGAGCTCATCAGAATTCCCCACACTTAAACATTACTCGTCCTCGAGTAAGCGATCAAGTAACTACATAACCCTTATTAAAAACAAAGAAACAAACGAACTAAGCTAACTATAAGCCGAATCGGGTTTAGCTACACCCGTAGCCCTTTCAACTCACAATTTGACATTCATGAGGAAGAACGCCCTATTGCAAGGCAAGTAAGGTCTTGCTACAAAACTTTTGATGCCAACAAGTAAAAACAAAACACGTATAGACAAGCAACATCCATCGGAAAAGAAAGAAAACCCGCTTGCCTCATTCAAGCGGCGGAAAACAACTAAAAGGGAGCAAATTCAAAATCGTAAACTCCCTCACAAATATTAATTCTACAAGTCACTAAGGCAAGAAGGATGACAACAAAACACCGCCAAATCATGCTAAACTAGGCTACTTTCATAACCGTTATCCAAATACTTTTGTCAAGGGCGATCGGATGGAATGGAATGATGATCCCCGCAATGCTAAAGGCAAAAGATACAACAAGTCTAGATTCTACACAAAGTAAAGGTCATGGGTCGTCCCAAGATCGACAAAACGGCATGGCAAAATTGATTTTTTGGAGTGAAATGCTCAAATCAATGCAAAATGGTGGATTACAATCAAAACTTGACCTCATTCAATTTTTCATTTCTTTTTCATGCCATGAGTTAGGATGGGGTTTGTCCCACGCGTGCTAATGTCCTTTGCTTTCGCCAATCGCTTATTAGGCAACCGGTTAACCTCTAGACAATAGCTTATCGAGGTGACAATCACTCTGTCTTTGGGCGGTCGAATTCACAACCAAGTGGGAATCCAACTCAATGGCTACCCTCCAAAGCACATCGAAGTGGTACGCCTCCACCAAAACAACATGTTCTTATTCTTTTTCAACAACCATTTTTTTTTCTTTTTCACTTGAGGTTTTTTTTTCCTTCAAAACATTTCCACTTCTTAGAATCATTGAAAATAGCATTCCAAATTTATTCATGAAAGTTATTTTTGGGTTGCCAAACCACCAAGTCGAACAAGGTCACCAAGACAAGATAATCAAAACCACTTCACATCACGGGGGTGGACAAGGTGACTCACCTGCAAACCCTTGACTCGGTATTGGACCATGGTCAGAAAGATACTAGAAAAGCATGACCTAGGGTGTTTTAAAAATCATTCTAAAAGACAAAGTCACAAGTAGAAGAATTATTTGCAATGGCCTAAACGATTTTGTCAAAGTTCTCAATTAGGCATTTTCAAAACATTATCCTAAACACAACTACATGCCATGAACGCAACTAATATAGACATGTTATAAAGCAAAAAAGACTATCAAACTACATGGCAAACAAAACTAACACATCTCATTGTTGGAGGAAGTGTCCTCGACAATAGTGTGTTGACGAAATTAAAACTCATTTGAATGAAACACAACTGGGAGTGTTACTCTTTTAAAGTCGACTGATCAACATTTATCGATAATGATTGGCTGTCTAGAGTTTGACATTATCGTCATATGATGGTGGTGATCAGTTGATCCCTTAAGGTCATATCTTTAGGGAATTCCGTCTCAATGGAATAATTAATTAATATTGTATTGGAGACAAATTAATTAATAACTGGAAATTTTGGAAATAATTTTATATGACGAATATTTTTATAATGAGATTATAATAATAAAAGTCAAAGTAATAAAATCATTTTGTTACTCGGTTTTTATTTATTCGTTTGGGAAACGATTAAATTGTGAATGAACACGGTTGATCATAAAATTACAAAGAGTTGTAATTAAATTATGACATTACATTTTGTACAATAATAATTTCGAAATTATTAGTGTAAATATTTAAATGTAATAAAATTTGTAAATTATGAATTTTAATAGTTAAAATTGCACAATTAACAAATTGGGTCATGTGTTATAATACATGTGTGACATGTTACAAATTAACACAATTGACAAAGATAAAATGGGTCCATAAAAGACCCATTTCAGCCGTGTATGTATGCATGTGTGGTGAGGTTGTGTGTGTAAGTAAGCAAATGCATTGTGTATGACACACATAAGGAATATGTAAGGTATATTGCTAGCTTTTTGTAAGAGCAAAGAAGGCATGCATTGGCCATCTTTGGCTCATCATAGCCGGCCATCATGAGTGCCAAAGGGCTCATGTTTGCTCTATATAATACACACTTACATATCTCATTACTTACTAGATGTTAGAGATTGTGCTTAGTCTATTTCTACTAACACATTCATACTACAACATCCATTTCTCATTTCAACTTAGTAAAATAGTTTTCTGAGAAATATTTCCTATATTAATAATATTAGTAGTAATATTATTATTATCTCTAGTTTGCTAATACTAATTTTCTAGTAACAAAATTAGTAATAGTTTGAGATCGGGTCCTTGATACGCACCTTTAGGAGACGATTTTTGTTAGATCGTTTAAGGGTAATTTCGGTGGCTTGAAGACTCAAATAATAGGTGATTATTGGGTATAAACCTTCTAAAACCAATGTAAGGACCATTACATCTTATGATATCATCATGCATGCATAAGATCCATTTAAATTTTATAACCTAAACTTAAAGAAACAAAACTCACATTAGATTTGAGTATAATATAAGGAACCTAGTTTCCAACACTCCTAACAGCACAAAAGCACACAAGCCACACACAAACTCCACAATACACTCCACATCCTCCAAATACATGCCCATCCTCCTCAATTGTAACAAAAGAATGAAAATGAGAGTGAGATAGAGGTTGGAACGATCATACCGTGGCGTCTTCAAAATCCAAAGCGGTGCTCAAGCGAGTGTTGCCTATGCGAAAGGAGAGAAAACAAACACGAGTATATACAATTCTACACTAATAAGATAAAAACATGTTTTTGAATTTTTCAAATTTTTCGATTTTTTTGGTATTTTTGAAGTTTTTTCATATTTACAAAAGCAAACAAATATTCACAAAGTGGATATTTTCCCTCCCCACACTTAAGATTTACATTGTCCTCAATGGAACAAAGTGCAAGGGGGAAATGAAGGAAAAAGAACGAAAACAACATGTTTTTGGCTTTTTTGAAATTTTTGAGAAAATAAAAACTTGTTTTTGTATTTTTTTGAAATAAACGGTTCTTCCTCCCCACACTTATTTATATGCATAATGTGAGGAGGAAAACCGGAAAATAAAGAACATGTTTTTGAAAGTTTTTGATTTTTCAAATTTTTTTGGATTTTTGATTTTTATGAAAGCAATAAAAACAAAAAGAAACAAAAGAAGATGAAAAACTAAAAACTAAACTTAATGCAAACTAAATGCTCTAATCTACATGTATGCAAACTACATGTGACAATATGATACAAAAATATAAATCTAATGCATTTACATGAATGCAACTATATGCATCTAAACTAATGATGTGAAAACATGAAAAGAAAACTAAAACAAACTAACTAAACTAAACTAACTACTCTAAATGCATGCTAGAAAGGAAATGCAAACTAAATCGAAATTTGGATTAAGGGAGTTACTTGCTTTGGATTTTTCCATGGGGAGCATAGACATCACCAACCACCTCCAAAGGTGGTCACTCATCACCATCATCATCATCTCCATCACCTCCGGTACCGCTTACATCTCCTTCTCCATTGCCCTCATCTACCACCATGTAGTCGCCCGGGTTGGTCACAAAATCACGGAAGGGAGAGGCATGCGACCCACTAGCTCCCGGATCACCATACATGCCATGAGGAGAAGGGTGTCCTCGAGGGGGAGGGTCCGGGACTCCACGAAAATTCGGGGGAAAGATCGGGTTGGAGAAGTACCCCGGGGAGACATTAATCTCCCCGTAAAAACGCCCCTCGGGGGGCACATAACCCCTATCAGGAGGCATGTAGTATGACGGTCGACCACTATCCGGATGATGAAGACCCTGGGAACGGACTGATCATAACTCGGAAATGTCCCATAGGCTTGATCATGGTAAAGGTAATCAAGCCTATAGGTCACATCCCTATGGCGCTCATCGGCCACTGCTTGGCGCTCGTCTGCTAGATCCGCTGCTTTCTTCATTCCCAAGTCAACCCGGGCCATGAAATCTATAAGCTCTTGGGGGCATGAAGATGAAGATGAACCGGAGGCGGAGGTAGATCCCTGGAAGTACGAGGGACCACTCTGGAACTGGGACATGGTAATGGGGGGCTGCTGAAATGGCTCAAACTGGAGGTCGGAAGGAGTGGCACCGACTCTATCTCTGGTGTAAACTCTCGGAGCACGCTGGTCGGGAGGGAGCTCCTCGGGGTCCACCTCTATATCAAGGAGGTAGGAGGTGTTCCCGGGCACAACTTTCATCCTCTCGGTGTTAGGCATGGGCACCGAGTTCCTGAACTTATTATCAACGCGAATCTGCCAATACTCATTATGATCGCTGGAGTTATACTTGATCCACCCCAAAGCCTCCTGTAAGTACCGGCGAGATAACACGTTCTCACCCTGAATGTAGTCAACAGTGAAGTGCCTCTGACAACGGTTACTGGCAATCAAAGTGACCATTCCCCCAACACAAATGGGGGTAGTAAGCTGAGGTTGGGATGCCAACCTACTCAAATGAAGGGCCATATGGTGAGCAATGTTTAGTTTCGGGCCACCAACCAAATAACAACCAAGTATCTCGAGCTCCGTAGTAGTGAAATTATGCGGTTCATCCCTAGAGAAAACGGTCCACCCCATGAACCTATGCCATATCCTAATCGGTGCCAAATGCACCCTATTAGCCGGTTTATTCTTGGTTCTATCACTTACAAGACCGGTAATGGCTGTCCAAATGAGCTCGGTATTAAAGCCCTCCGGAGGCTTAATGAGCAATTTTCCGTCGAGCCCAAAAATTAAGGCAAATTCCTCTAATGTGAGACGGTGTTCCTTATTCATCAATCGAAACTCTAAGAAGGCAACTTTTCCCATGGTTCGGTCCTTAGTGACTACCAAAGAACTCAAAAATTCCCAAGTTAACCGGGGAGATGTGTGAACCGGTTTTGTTTCATACAAAGCTTTCATACCCATACCCTCAAAAAGAGCCGCGGTTATTTTCTCAATCCCTATTTCCCTCAAACTGGCTCTATCAATAAACCTAGTCGGGTGAAGGGGGCGATGCTTAAAATAGGTGAAATTACCTTTTTGTTGAATTGTAGCAAAGTGGAGTCCAGGAAAGCAAGGATCCGGGCCAATGTTGCTACTATCCATCACATTCTGCACTTCTTGCTCCACCATAGGGTCGTGTCTTGACTTTGACCTCCTTTCCGTTCTTCCCGACATGGCTATTTGAAGGTGAGGTGATGAGGGAATGAAGGGGGTTTTGATTTGGGAGAGTTTGGTGGTGTTTTTGAAGGTAAGGGATGAAAGGGAGAGGAGGAAATAAGGAAGAGAGTGGAAGAAATGAGGGGAAATGAGGAAGAAATGAGGAAGAAAAGAGGTAGGCGTGTGTTTTTAATTCCGCGACAGGGGCCTCTCAGCCGGTCAGGGACCGGCCGCCGGTCGACCGACTGAGAGTTAGGGTTTGGAATTGTTTGGTTTTTCGAAATTTTTATAAGGGGATTTGATTCTGAGCCGGCGGACCGGCTGCCGGCCGACCAGCTCAAAATCCGTCTTCAGCTTCCATTCGTCTTCTCTTCTCCTTCAAACTCACTCACAAAAGCTCCCAGCCGGCGGACCGGCTGCCGGCCGACCGGCTGGGAAACATTCTTCGTCTTGTTTTCTTCAATTTCTTCGCTTACAAAAACTCCCAGCCGGTGGACCGGCTGCCGGCCGACCGGCTGGGGTGCTTCCTCCTTTGTCTTTTCTTCATTATTGGTTAACACTCATGATTCTCAGCCGGTGGACCGGCTGCCGGCCTAACGGCTGGGAATCAAGCCTTCTTGAAATTTTCAATTTTGAATAAGTATTCGTCTTCTCAGCCGGTGGACCGGCTGCCGGTTAGGTGCAGGCTGGGGATGCAAAATCTGAAATATGTCCCAATAAACTATAAAAAACAGAAATGTGTCCAGGTCCTCCCAGCCGGTATGGTACAGTCGGCCGGTGGGCCGGCTGGGAGTACCTGTACACAATTTCGAAAAATAATTTAATTGAACATGAAAATCGACTTTGCCAACAACGGTTTGCCTATAATCCTCCGACTATACTCATGAATTACCCACAAACAAGCAACCATCATATCCAAATATCTCATGCAAGCTAAAAATTAGACTAAAAACCGAACTAACCATGAAACTAACGTGCAATCTAGATGAACTAAAGGAAACTAATACTTACAACCGGTGGTTATTAAGTGACTCCACCAAACCTTTCATGAACAAACTTCCTTGAAATCAATCCTCCTCGGGGAGTGGGTCCCCGAGGTCAATAACTTCGACGGTGCCTTTGGAATCTCCTTGATAATAGCGCTTAATCCGATGTCCGTTGACTTTGAAGGTGCCACCGCCTTCACTCCAAATTTCAAAGGCCCCATGAGGTGAAATATCCATAACTTTGAAGGGCCCGGACCATCGTGATCTAAGCTTTCCCGGAAAGTTCTTGACTCTTGAATTGAAAAGGAGAACAAGGTCTCCTATGCTCACATTCTTCTTCATTAACTTGGCATCATGCCACTTCTTCGTTTGCTCCTTATAGAGTTTTGAACTCTCATAAGCCTCATATCTAAGCTCCTCAAGCTCACTCATTTGCAAGAATTTTTTCTCCCCGGCCATGTCTAAGTCGAAGTTCATCTCCTTCAAGGCCCACCAAGCTTTGTGCTCAAGCTCCACCGGTAGGTGGCATGCTTTCCCGTACACAAGCTTGTAGGGAGTCATTCCTATAGGCGTTTTGTAAGCCGTCCTCAAAGCCCATAGCACATCATTCAACTTTTGGGACCAATCTTTCCGGTTCTTTTGCACCACCTTCTCCAAGATAGCCTTGATTTGACGATTTGAAACCTCCACTTGCCCACTAGTTTGAGGGTGGTAGGCAAGTGCTACCTTGTGAGTCACTCCATAAGAGGCTAGAAGGGCTTTGAATGTGTGTTTCCGGAAGTGGGAACCTCCATCACTTATCACAATTTGGGGTACACCAAAACGGGGAAAGATGATGGTCTTGAAGAGCTTTACCACTACCTTGGAGTCATTGGTGGGGGAGGCAACCGCCTCTATCCATTTCGAGACATAGTCCACGGCTACCAAGATGTACTCATTCCCGCATGAATTGGGGAAAGGTCCCATGAAGTCAATCCCCCAACAATCAAACAACTCAATCTCCAAGATGGTTTTTAGGGGCATCTCATTCCTTTTACCGATGTTGCCCGACCTTTGACAAGCGTCACAAGATCTAACTACATCGTGAATTTCTTTAAACATAGAAGGCCAAAAGAACCCTCCTTGAAGAACCTTGGCTATAGTCCGTGAAGCCGCCAAGTGCCCTCCATAGGCGGAGTTGTGAAGCCGATCCACAATTTCGAGCCCCTCTTCCTTTGATACGCATCTCCTCAAGAGTCCATCCCCACACTTCTTGAAAAGGTAAGGATCATCCCAAAAATATCTCGTAGCATCCACTTTCAATTTTCTCCTATCTCTTGCTTCCAACTCCTCCGGGATAAAGCCATTAACAAGATAATTGGCAATATCCGCAAACCAAGGCAACTTATTGCCTATTGCCATCAAACTATCCTCACGCAACCATTCATTGATCGGGCCATCCCTATCATGCAAACCATGATCCTCAAAAGTCAATCTAGACAAGTGGTCCGCAACTACATTCTCCGACCCCGACTTGTCTCTTATCTCTAGATAAAATTCTTGGAGTAAAAGGACCCATCTCAAGAGTCTTGGCTTGGCATCCTTCTTCAACATTAATTGCCTCAAAGCGGTGTGATCGGAGTAAACCACCACTTTAGATCCCATGAGATATTGTCTAAACTTCTCAATGGCATGCACGATTGCCAACATCTCCTTTTCGGTCGTGGAATACTTTGCTTGAGTTTGATCAAGAGTCTTGCTTGAATAGTATATCACGGGAGCATCCTTGAGAAGAAGATAAGTCAACGGTTTGGCAATTTTGGAAAAATCCTTAATAAAACGCCGGTAAAAGCCGGCATGCCCAAGAAAACTCCTCACCCCTTTCACATTGGTGGGGGGTGACAAGTTCTCAATGACCGCCACTTTTGCACCATCGACTTCTATCCCCCTCTTGGACACTATGTGACCAAGCACAATCCCCTCCTCTACCATGAAATGGCACTTTTCCCAATTGAGGACAAGGTTGTGCTCCTCACATCTTTTCAACACATTTACAAGATTAGAAAGTCCTAGATCAAAAGAATCACCATGAACACTAAAATCATCCATAAAAACCTCCATAGATTTCTCAAGAAAATCGGCAAAGATGGCCATCATGCACCTTTAAAAGGTGCCGGGTGCATTACACAACCCGAATGGCATCCTCCGATAAGCATACACACCTTGGGGGCATGTAAAAGTTGTTTTCTCTTGGCCTTCCGGGTGAATGGGTATTTGAAAAAACCCGGAATAACCGTCAAGAAAACAATAGTACGAATGCCCCGCAAGTCTCTCTAACATTTGATCAATGAAGGGGATTGGGAAATGGTCTTTGAGAGTGGCCGCATTCAACTTGCGGTAATCAATACACATCCTCCAACCCGTCACCGGACGAGTCGGTAGGAGAGTCCCATCCTCTTGTGTAACCAAAGTTACACCCCCCTTCTTGGGGACAACATGGACGGGGCTCACCCACCGGCTATCCGTGATCTTATATATGATTCCGGCCTCAAGCAACTTAAGAACTTCACCCTTCACTAAATCCGCCATTTTCGGATTCAATCTCCTTTGACCTTCCACTCTAGGTCGACTCCCTTCCTCAAGAATTATTCTATGCATGCAAAGATTCGGGCTTAGCCCTTTGATGTCATCAAGGCTATACCCCAATGAGCTCCTATGATCCTTTAAAGTTGAAATGAGTTTGGATTCTTGTTACTCATTGAGGTTGGCATTGATGATCACCGGGTAAGCCTCTCCCTCCCCAAGAAAGGCATACTTGAGGGAGGGAGGAAGGGTTTTGAGTTGTACCTTTGGAGGGAGCATTCCCTCCACCTTCTCAACTTCCTCATCTTCTAGCTCAATGTTCTCATCCATTTCTTTGTCTTCACAAGTTGTGATGCCACATATTTGTTCCATGTGACTTTCCTTCTCTTCTTCCATCTCTACCATCTCCCTTACCACTTGCTCCACAATGTCCAATGTAAATGCCTCATCATGCTTTGGACCTTTCATCATAGTAGGTAAATTAAACTCAATTTTGTCATCCCCAACTCTAAAGGTGAGCCGCCCATTCTTAACGTCTATCAAGACGCCTCCGGTAGCCAAGAAAGGCCTACCAAGGATGATGGGAGTGTGGCTATCCTCCGGGATATCAAGGACAACAAAATCGGCGGGGATTAAATGCTTACCCACCTTGACGGGTACGTCCTCAAGCACTCCCAAAGGGCGCTTGACGGACCTATCCGCCAATTGGAGGGTGATACTTGTGGGAACTAAATCATTCAAGCCAATTATTTTTGCAACTTTCAAAGGTAGCACACTTACACTAGCTCCTAAATCACAAAGGGCACGAGAGATTGGAATGCCACCGACTATGCAAGGGATAGAGAAACTCCCCGGGTCACCAAGTTTCTTTGGCTCCTTTTGGAGGAGAAGTGCACTACACTCCTCCCTCATTGCCATTACTTCTTGGTCACCCAAGGTTCTCTTGCCCCACAAGATTTCTTTTAAAAATTTGGAGTAAGTCGGCATATTCAAAATCACCTCCGTAAAGGGAAGAGTCACTTCAAGTTTTTCAATCATTTTACAAAAGTTTGTGAACTTGAAGTTTTCCTTTCCCTTCAAGGCCCTTGAAGGATAAGGCAAGCTAGTAGATTGAGGGTTAGATAGTACCTTGGTGGGTGTTGGTTTGCTTGTTACCTTAGTAGTTGGTTGTGCAACCAACTCCTCTTGTCTAGCATCCACCTCCTCCAAGATAACTTCTTCTTCTTTCTCCTCATAAGGGAGGTCCTCCACATAAAAGTCATCATCCCTTGAAGTGCCACCATCAACTTCTTTTCCTTTGTCTTTCACAAGCTCCAAAATAGGCTCCTCTTCACCATAATTGTAGTATTTGTACGGGTCCTCTAGCTCCGTTCTACTTCTCAAGATCACCGCATGTGCTTGGTGATTGTGTGAGGCATCTTTGGAACTTTGACCTTGGGCAAGGAAGCCGCCCGGTGGCCTTTGAGGATTTGCTAGAGCTTGAGAGGCAACTCGAGCCTCCATTTCCCGTATCTCCCTTTGGTTGACACTCTTCAAATTAGCCATCTCTTGGGTGTGAGTTGCTTGCATGTTCTTGACAAGCTTCAATAACTCTCCCACTTGGGAATCACTAGTATCTTGGTGAGGTGCATTGGTGAGGGGCAAGGGGAACCCATAATCATTCCTTGCACCCCCACCTTGGGAGTTGCCTTTCGGAGCTTGATTGTTGAAATTTTGGCCTTGATTGTTTGGTGGAAAGTTTTGGTTGAAATTTTGGTTGTAATTTGGGTTGTTGGGATTTTGTGGGTTGTGGTTGTAGTTGTTTTGATTTTGATTGGGGTTGTTTTGAAATGGTGGTGGATTGAAGTTTTGATTTTGGTGTTGGTGGTGGTTTTGGTTGTTGTTGAAATTTGGATTGAAATTTTGTGGATTTTGGTTGTTTTGGAAATTGGGGTTAAAGTTCGGGTCATTGAAACTTTGTTGAAAGCCTTGATTGGCTTGATTAGATTGGTTGCCTTGGTAGAAATTGTTGTTGTTGAAATTGTTCCTCGGGTTGAAGTTTCCACCCCTTTGGAGAATGAAAAGATTGAGAGCTTTAGTGAGAAGTTTGAGGTTGACGATGAGTTTTATGATGAGGAGTTTATAGGCTTGACTTATAACAATCTTAATGCGGATTTGGATGAGAATCTTGTACTTGAGGAGATTGGGACACCCACCCTTCTTTGTGATGATTTTGATGTTGGAAACTTGATAAAACCGGAGGGTGTCTTTTTGAGGATGGAGTTTGTTAGTAGTGATAATGGACTTGGGTTTGACATAGATGATGAAGTGAGTAAAGAGGAACACGTAGGGAGTTATGAGGTGCATTGCATTGATGACCCTCTTCTTGAGAGATTTGAGGTTTGCTTTTGTATTGAGGGTGAGTCACATCTATCATCCACCGATCATGAAGTACTCATTTCTCTTACTCCTTTGCTTGCTTTAATTTTTGATGATTGTAATTGTGAAGTTCCCCTCAAAGAGGTTGATTTGTTCCATGACGATTACTTGCTTGAAATTTGTGAAAATGGGGACAAAATCAACACTCTTGGACGGGACATGAATGAATGTCTTGATAAAATGTGTGATGTGAAGAGTCTTGGCCTTCCTCCTACGCCTTTGGAACGAGATGGCGAGACTATGGGTGAGTTTGATGTTTTCGGTATGCTCATCTATGCTTATACATTGCTTCTAACTCATCTTGTTTTCTATAGGTGTTGTTGGTCCTACTTGTTGCCCATGATGGCCTATGACCACTTCGGAGAGGATTGGTTCACTTTGTTTGATAAACTAATGCGTTCATTGAATGCCTTTTTACATTATTCGCTCGCATCTAGCAATTTTGTCCACATTCTCCCTTCTTACACTTGATTTTTGAGGGCAATGTCCGTCTCAAGTGTGGGGAGGGAATTTTGGAAGAAAAAAATCTTGAAAATCAAAAAAAAAAAGTGTTTTGCTTTCTTATCTCCTCCCTACATTTGGTCCATTGAGGACAATATACATTTTAAGTGTGGGGAGGGGATTCATTTCATATTCGTTTCTTTTTTAAAAAAAAAACAAAAACCATAAAAATTTGAAAAATTTGAAAAATTCAAAAACATGTTTTTTAACTTATTAGCGTAGAATTGTATATACTTTTGCTTGTTTTCTCTCCTTTCGCATAGGAACATTTACTTGAGCACCGCTTTGGATTGTGAAGACGCCATGGTATGATCGCTCCAACCCATATTTCACTCTCATTTTCATTCTTTTGTACAATTGAGGAGGATGGGCTTGTATATGGAGGATGTGGAGTATATTACGGAGATTGTTGTGTGGTTTGTGTGCTTTTGTGCTGTTAGGAGATGAATTAGTTTTGCTTGGCATGTAGTTTGATAGTCTCATTTGCATTATAACATGTTTATATTAGTTGCATTCATGGCATATAGTTGCATTTAGGAAAAATGTTTTGAAAATGCCTAATTGGGAACTTTGACAAAATTGTTTAGGCCATTACAAATAATTTTTCTACTTGTGACTTTGCCTTTTAGAATGGTTTTGAAACACCCTAGGTTATGCTTTGCTAGTATCTTTCAAACCATGATCCAATACCGAGTCAAGGGTTTGCATGTGAGTCACCTTGTCCAACCGCGTGATGTGAAATGGTTTTGATTAGCTTGTCTTGGTGACCTTGTTAGACTTGGCGGTTTGACAACCCAAAAATAATTTTTATGAATAAATTTGGAATGCTCTTTTCAATGATTTTAAGATGTGTAAATGTTTTGAATAAAAAAGAAACCTCGAAAAAAGTTGTTGAAAAAGAATAAAAACATGTTGTTTTTGATGGAGGCGTACCACTTCGATGTGCTTTGGAGGGTAGCCATTGAATTGGCTTCCCACTTGGTTGTGAATTCGACCGCCCAAAGACAGAGTGATTGTCACCCCGATAAGCTATTGTCTAGAGGTTAACCGGTTGCCTAATAAGCGATTGGCGAAAGCAAAGGACATTAGCACGCGAGGGACAAACCCCATCTTAACTCATGAAATGGAAAAGAAATGAAAAATCAAATGAGGTCAAGTTTTGAATGAAATCCACCATTTTGCATTGATTTGAGCATTCCACTCCAAAAAACCAATTTTGCCATGCCGTATTGTCGATCTTGGGACGACCCATGACCTTTACTATGTGAAGAATCTAGACTTGTTGTATCTTTGCCTCTAGTATCGCGGGGATTATCATTCCATTCCATCCGATCGCCCTTGACGAAAGTATTTGGATAGTGGTTATGAGAGTAGCCTAGTTAAGCATTATTTGGTGGTGTTTCGTTGTCTTCCTTTTTGTCTTAGTGACTTGTTGATTTAGTATTTGTGAGGGGGTTTATGATTTTGAATTTGTTCTCTTTTAGTTGATTTCCGTCGCTTAGATGAGGAAAGCGGCTTGTCTCTTTTGTGATGCGTCTTATGTGTTGACTTGTGCTTAATTGTTTGATGTGTCAAAATTTTCTCGCAAGCCCCCACTTGCCTTACAAGGGATGCATACCTCATTGCATTTCGGTGTGAGTTGAAGGGACGGAGGAGGCCCGTTAATTGCCTACTATCGGATTTTATTAGTGTAGCTAGCCTTTTATATTAAGTGTCTTAGTTTAATTTATGAGCTTACTCGAGGACGAGTAAGGTTTAAGTGTGGGGATATTTGATGAGTACTATTTTGGTACTGTTTTACCCCTCATTTTTACCTTATTCTGACTCGATTTAGTGTGCTTAATTATGCCAACGAGAAATCCGAGGTTTAATTGGTTTAGTTACTTGACTATGATTGTTAAGTTGGCGTCACGAAAGTGAGTTAATGTATTGATCGGGAATTTAATTAGTTGTTCGAGAGAATGCTAGTTTGAGACCCTAATCGACGATAATCACCTTGTTTATTGCGTGAATTAATGATTTGAAAGAATGTTAATTTATGTCATGTTTCCCTATTGCTAGACCAAGACTCGACTACATGACACCCCATACCCCTAGCTCCCTTAATTTATCGTTTACTCTTATTTTTATAGCTTTAGACTTTAGTTATCTATTAGTCTTTCTCATGCTTTGTTTTTGACTAAACTAAAACTAGACCGAGATTTATAGCCTAACCCCACCATCCTTTGGGTTCGACCCTAAATTATACTACTTAATTTGGGAGTTTATAAATTGTTTTTGGTGCCGGAATTGACGACAAAAACCGGAATAAGAATAGGAATATACGATGCAACAGACGTAAAAACAACCAAAGACACGCAAATCGAGGTCGAATCGTGACCGAAAATAAAGAATATGTAAAGAAAATGATGACCAAAATGGAGCTCATCAGAATGCTGAAAAAATCAATCCCATAAATGGTCAAGTTTTTTTGGGTTGTTAGAGGGTCGGAGTTTACATTATATGGTCGGATTATTTTTTGGTAGTTAGAGAGGTGACCAAGAATATTTAGGTTAAATAGGATAGTTAGGAACTTAAGATTTAAACCATAAGTATAATTTCCAGATCTATACATATTTTTATTGCTATTTTCCGTTTTAAATTTAAAACAAGTTAATTTCAGCTCCTTAGATATAGAGCACAAATATTTTAGTTTTCGTATTCATAATATTATTATTATTATTCTTATCCATCATGCATATATATTTGATCCATCTTAAATAAGAAGTATTTTTTTTGTTTTTATCATGTCGACCGAATGCGTTGTTTTTAATTACGTCCAAGTTAAGCGAATAAACTATTTAAACATTTTACATTAGTATAACTGTAATACTAAAATCATACATTTATTAAATATATATTCACCTTTTATTAATTTTTTTACTTTAATAAAATTAAACCCGTGCAAAATGCACGGACATAAAACTAGTACATGTCATAAATGAGAATTTGTGCAATAATACGGTGATGATACACACACAATCAAGACAAACATGTCCACCAACTTTCAACCTGCCCATTGCTACCATCCAAGAGCTAACTATACATTACATATACACAAATTTATATATATTGTGTGAGAAAAGTACTGGAAGAAATATGATTTTAATGTTTAATGTCTCATGAGTCATGATTATTGATTATTAATGGATAATTTTCAATTGATACTTTTGTTTTGGTAATTTATTCACGTATTTAATTTTTTGGTATTTCAGTCAATTGTTTACCTTTTTATTTTGGTATCGTTTTTGATGAACAAATTGATTCTTTGCACTCAACTTGGTACATCTGTCACTAGGGCTGTAAATAATCTGAGCCGGCTCGTACAGCCCTCGGAATTAGCTCGGTCAAAGCTCGACTCGAAATCGGTCAAAACTAATTTCGAGCCGATTTCGAGTCGGAGTGGACCAAATCTGAGCCGATTCCGAGCTTAGTAGAGCTCGAAATCGGAAGTTCGGTTAGGCTCGTTTTATCTCTTATTTTTAGTTATTTTGTCATTTTGTAATTTTTATTGTTCCTAATGAAATGTCATTTTAACATTTATAATCATATGTTTCTTATATATGATAAGTATTTTATATTTGCATTTGTATTAAAATATATTTATTTTTATTTTGACTTACAAGTTCAAGAAAGCAAAGAAAAAAATTATTTAACCGAGCTCGAGTTGAGCTTCACCCTAACCTGAGGCTTCTGAGCTGATTAAGAGCTTTGATTTTTTAAGCTCGGATAACTCCGAGCCGATTCCGAGCTCAAGCTCAAACTTCTGAGGCGATTCCAAGCCCACCCATGCTCGAACTCAAATCGGCTCGATTACACCCCTATCTGTCATCCAATAATTGATACGGTTTTTTTTTTTCAGGTTTTGTACCAAAACAAAAGGTAGACAATTGAGAGAGATAGAAGAAGTACGATAGTTATATAAAATTGATGTCATTACCAATTCAATCATCAATCAAACATTACTAATTCAAAATTTAAACTATAAAGTTAAATTAATGTTCGGTTTTTATTATGGTGATTACAGGATATTCCTGATAACTATGTAAATCTTAACTGTGGAACATAGACATACATATTTGTGAATTCTCAAAAAACTTGTGAAACAAAAGTCAATTTCCGATAAGTAATAAATACCAAATTTCGAAGTATAATAATATAACACATACGGAATATATCACATAAAAAAACCAACGTTAACTTTATCAATACTTTTTTATCTCAATTTTTCTTTTTAACCTTTTATGAAAATTATTTTAATAAAAAGTAAGTAAATAATTGAAACAAATCAAGCATACCATTTTATTTTATCGTTGAATATAAATATATACTTGAGGTGATAGGAACCTAACATATGATGTAGTCGCATCCTCCATATAATTATTATATTTCTTTTGTAACAAATATATCCGTTATTGATATGAGTAAACTAACCGATATTTCGACCACAAACAAAAAATTATTCCATATAATAGGTGGAAAAGATGATAAACTACTTTAAGGAGCCGTTTGGTTCAAATAATTGGAATGAAATGTAATGGATTCTAATGCCAAGGAGGTATGAAGTTGAAATCTCATACTTATTAATGCTTGTTTGGTTTGATCTCGTAATGGATTGTAAATGTCATTCTTATTGTTTGATTCACATTTAGAATGATTTCAAATTATTTCATTTTCTTTATCATTAGATAACTGCAATTATATTATTTTGAATTAAAATTAACTACAACAAAGCCACAATTCAAATTAATCCATAAAAATCAAATGACTCATGTTCATATAATACGACAATAGCAAAATTATTCTAAGACCGAAAAAAATCCACATAAAATGTTTTACGAAAAAAATCCACATAAAATGTTTTACGAAAAAAATCCACATAAAATGTTTTAAGAAAAAAATTCACATAAAATGTTTTATGAAAAATACGCAACTTTTTTTTTATGACAAAAATCCGCAAAATGTTTTATGAAAAAAATTCACATAAAATGTTTTACGAAAAAAATCCACATAAAATATCTTACGAAAAAATCCACATAACATGTTTTATGAAAAAAATCCACATAACATGTTTTATGAAAAAAATCCACATAACATGTTTTATGAAAAAAATCCACATAACATGTTTTATGAAAAATACGCAACTTCTTTTTATGAAAAAAATTCACATAAAATATTTTATGAAAAAATCAACATAAAATGTTTTATGAAAAATACGCAACTTCTTTTTATGAAAAAAATTCACATAAAATCTTCTATGAAAAAAATCCACATAAAATGTTTTATGAAAAGTACGTAATTTGGGACGAGGTGAAATGAAGTTAGAATCTTGGGTTGAGACATGGGTATGGGATTCCAAGGATTTGGAATGGATTTAGAACTCCTTGGATATCAAACTCCATTTTAAAAGGGTTCAACTAAACACTTAAATGGGTAAAATACATTCCAATCCATTCCTAATGCCCCAACCAAACACCTCTAAAAGTAAGTAACAAAATAAATACTTACGTAAAACAATTTTACAATTACGATCGTCTATAAATTCGTTTAATTTATCCTTTTGACTTATCGCAACTCTTAATTGACTTTCTTCTTGTCGATCATCTAATTATTAAATTGGTTTACAAGTCAAAGAGAATGCGTGCCACATGAAGTAGGAAGGATGCTCGAAGATGCATGCAGCATACTCGATCGTGTATTTTTATTATTTTTCGGAAGTATATTTCGTGTATATATTAGTAATTTAGTATTACTCTATAAATTATACACAATTTTTCATTAAAATCGGATTAATTTCGTCTCCTCAAGAAGACGGGTTAAAATGTCACCATTTTAAAGATAAGCGTGACCATGTGAAAAATAACTTGTTCACTTAGAAATTTATACGGATTATATTTGACTTTAAAATAGTAACATTTAACCCGTTTTCTTGAGAGGACGGATTATCACCCTGTTCAGCAAGACTTGCTATAAATTATAAGGACTATTTTTCTTGGCATGCATGAAGGCTGACTAATAATACATCAAAGAGTTTTATTTGTAATAGTTTTTTTACAAATTAATACTCCCTTTTATTCAACATAACCTTCCTTATTTCCTTTTTCGTCTATTCACAATACCTTCCCTATTTTCTTATTTAGTAAAGTTTTTATATATATTTTAATCATCCCACCCCACCACAATACCCCACCATACTCATACTTTATACTTATTTTAATCACCTTATTCACAACAATTACCCCACAATACATATCTCTCTCCAATTACCCAACCCCACAACTATACTTTCCCATATAATAATCCCCCTTATTCTTCGTGCCTTCTCCAAATAGGGAAGGTTATGTTAAATAGGAGGGAGTAGTATTTTTTAATTTATCGGCTTTAACCGCCCTTTTATTTGTGATTTTGGTCCTGTTCTTTCTGGCTTTTTAGAGCTGAACTGAATGAGACTGAGCTGAACTGAACTGAACTGAACTGAACTGAGCTGAGCTAAATTGAATCGAGCTGAGCTGAACTGAACTGAGCTGAACTGAATGAGGCTGAGCTGAACTGAACTGAGCTGAGCTAAACTGAATCGAGCTGAGCTGAACTGAACTGAACTGAATCGAGCTGAGCTGAACTGACTGAGCTGATTGAAGCTGAAATTAATAGAAATAACTTAAGTTTAATTAAAGTAAACTAACTAATAATAATAATATAGAAAAAAATGTTTGATTAATACAAATTTGCGATTTTTTAAAAAACAATTATATTAAAAAAATATTAATTTTTAAGTATTTTTTTTTTGTAGTAAACTCTAATGGACTTTGTTTTTTTCTTTTTTTGTGTTTTAAAATTAACAAAAACAACATTTGAATATTTTACGTCTAATTAACATTAATTTTTTTTATTATCTAAACATTTTACGTCTAAATGTGGTAAATGTGGCATGTATTTCATTTTTTTTATTATCTAAACATTAATTATTTTTATATATAAACATTTATAGGTAAATATTATTTGGTGCTCTTGGTGTCAAACATCGGCATAACCTTGTTCGTGATACTCTTTTGGATATTTGCTACCGGTCGGGGATCACCACTGGTCGGGAGGTGGATATTGGGTTGCTCGATGGTGCCGGTGGACCTCTGCGACCTGCTGATTTGTTGCTCTATTCTTGGGACCGGGGGCGTGATGTTTGTGTGGATTTGGTTGGGTCCTCTCCTTTGACTCAGTCGGGCATGACTGATTTTGTGCCAGGAGGGGTGGTGGTTGATGCTGCTCGGAGGAAGTGCGCCAAGTACAGGGACTTGTGCGCGGCGCATGGTTATGGCTTCTTGCCTTTCTCCTTCTCTTCTTTGGGAGAATTAGGGGACGATGCTGTTTTCTTGCTCAAGCGGATTCAGAAGTTTGTTGTGTCCCAGGATGTCGGATCACGGAGTGCTGCTTTTATTTTCTCTCGCCTTAGTTTTGCTATTGCTAAGGGAGTGGGTGCCCAGCTAGTCTCGCGGGTGCCCACAAATTTCATGTAATTTTCTGTTATGTTTAATAAAAGTTCCTGGTTTTATAAAAAAAATAATAATAATAATAAAAAAATAAAAAATAATAATAATAATAATAATGTGGGATGTACTTAATAAAGTCGAGCTGAACTGCACTGAAATGAATTAAATGAAGCTGAGCTGAACTGAACTGAACTGAATTGAGCTGAACTGAGTTGAACTGAACTGAATAGAGCTGAGCTGAACTAAACTGAGATGAACTGAACTGAACTGAACTTAATAGAGCTGAGCTGAACTGAAACGAGCTGAAAATAAGCCAGAAAGAACAGGGCCTTTGTCGTCACAAAGGGAAACTTATGATAATAGCATTGTTTTTGTCCGTGGATTCACTGCTTATATTGCCTAACTAGCTTAGGACCCGTGCAAAAATGCACGGGGATGTTTATTAACATGTATAATTAAATTTTTAAAAATAAATATTGTATGCCATTATGTTAGTTTGAATTTACAATTTAAATAAACAATCGATATTTTCACACAAAAATCAACCTAAATAAAATGTCAAATATGGGGTACAATTAACAATTATAAGTCCTTAATATACATTCGTATAGAGCACATAATTTACTAATCATTACGAATGATTAATATAATATCTTTTTATTTTCTCCACACTTCTCAACTTTCTTCTCGCTTGAAATGTAAAAAAAATATTAAAATACAAAGGGAGTAGTTAAGTGAATATACTATGTTTTCCTCTTTTGAACTTGGTACAGGTATTCATGAACGCATACTCCATTACTTATATTATTAATATATATATGTCTTATATATTACCAATAATGTCGTCAATTTTAATTGTTATACTTTTGTCGGCCAATTATAAAGCTCTCTAAGGAATTAAATAATAAAATTATTTTATATTTTGGTCTTTACATACTTTAGTGACAAAACAATCGCAAAGTATTATGTACTTATTTGTACTGTCTTGCAACCATATTGGTGTTTGCTTCCTTTGAAGACTAATAATTACAAAATTATTCGCCTTAATCAGTAATAACCATTAAGAAAAATCTCTAAAAACATACAAATTATATACAGATTTGATAAATTATTGAAAGAGTACCTAAAAATGCAGATAACGATTACATTTGAAGTATAAAAATTAATGAGAGTGTTCCAAAACATAAATTACTCTTTTTATAATTGTCAAAATGTGCTTGCTCATCTGTTTAAACATGATTGAATAATTCATAAGTCTTAGTGAGCCGCAATTGGCTTAAGAATATGTGTTAATAAATTAGGAATGCTAGTCTTAGACCATCATGTTCTTTCTGGCTTAATTTCAGCTCATTTCAATTTTGCTTGGCTATATTCCGTTAGGTTTTATTTACGTTCAATCAATTATGTTCAATTAATCTCTTCACAAAATTAACTTTTAATTTAACTAAATTCACTTCACCTCAATTCCACTCAATTTAGTTCAATTAAGCTCTACTCCAATTAATTCAATTCAGCTCGTTTCAGACGAAAAGGACAGGGCCTTAGTAAGAAGGTGCGCATAATTTCTTAACGGTCACCTGACTGTTAATAAATAACTAAAAAAGTGAAGGCGGTTTACTATGATATACCCGAGTAACCCGATAGTCCGACACTCTCTTTGATTTTAAATACTCTCTTCATCCCGATCATTTGTTTATTTATTCTATTTTTGGGTGTCTCAGTCAATTGTTTAAATTCTTATTTTGACAATCTTTTAACGAACAATTTAATAACGCACACTTAATTTGATTACTTGGCATCACATAAATGTCTCTCTTCTCTTCCCTTGTTTTTTTTGCCAAAATCAAACGTAAAAAAAAATGTTCGGAACATTAACTTTTATATTTAAAGGCAATTACCCATTTCTTTTTAATGTTTCAAAATATAAATATTATAATATGTCTACTCTTATAAAAATGTTTTCTTATAAATTTCTAATTGTTTAATAATGTTTCAAAAATATTTTAGCAAAACTTAAAGTCAAAAATTCAATTTAAGAATAAAAAGCGTCACATAAAAACATGGAGTCAGTATAGTGCTACTATTATTTTTTAAAAATAACTTTTATACGGTAATTTTGCGGCAAATAAAAATGACAACAAATTGACCTATGAGGTATGATGTATTTTGGTAAAGATAATGCAATATTTATGTCAACTAGTTTAACACCCGTGCAAAAATGCACGGGCATATGTAGATAATATTTGTAATTAAGTTTTAAACTCGTATACTATAACATGATATAGTCGAAATGTAAAACTTTTTCTATAAACGATATTATATAGAAATATGTATCCCGAAATCAACTTTAATGAATGACATGATGTAATTAACAAATAGAAAATAATTATTACTTACTCCATTGCTAATTAGCTAATTTTAATAGTTTAGAGCACATGATTCTTTCTAATCATTATAATAATCAAAATATTTAAATAATCTATTTCTTTTTTTTTCCTCTTTTAATACAATAATATCGTCATTAAAAGATGCTCCCTTATCGCGTATGGATCACGAACGAACTCTATTAGTTGGGTAGCATGTATTAGCTACACTACACCAAAGCTAAAAAGTTGAGAAAAATTTATGATTAGTTTTCACAAAATACTATTGTAAATTGAATACGATTAAAATATTTTTACTTTTAAAAAAAAAAGGTTTTTCCCATTGATACCCCTGTAGTATTGGTTTTTCCCAGTTGTACCCCTTCGTTTAGCACTTTATTAACTGTGCCCTTAAACATAATTAGTTACTCTCATCAGTAGATAAACGTAATTAGTCCGTTAGTTTTAGGCGTTAAGTGCCATGTTAGCACTTAATTAGCCACCTAAGCAATCGAGTTGACTTATATTTTCCTTTTTTTCCCCAAACTTTTCCCACCATAAATTTTCCTCCAACTACCTCCACTACAATTTTGATTTTGCCCTCCAAAACCCTCATCCATATTCTACTATTTAACTCACTATTTTCCCCCAATTGATTTCAACTATTTTTCCCAAATTTATTTCACCTACTCTATCTTCCTTTTTTTTTTTACTTAAAATGTCTTCTTCATCCAATTGGAGATGGAATGAACCAATTGAAGATCTTGATTTTCGAAACCAAAAATGCAATTTATGTGGAAGAAATGCGGTTTTAAAGATATCGGGTTCAACATCGAATCCCCGGAAAGCGTATTTCAAATGTCTTGATTGCGACAAATTTGTTATGTGGCTAGGTGAAGAACATGTTATTAAGAATAGAGGTTTGTGGTTGAAGATGAGGAAAGATAATGAAGATGATGAGTGTATGGGATTGAAGATTCAAAATGAGGATGCAATTAAATTCGAGCTTAATGGGTTGAAGTTGAAGTTCGAAGAACTTGCTACATTTATGAAGTTTATGTTTATGTTTAATGGCTTAGGTGGCTAATTAAGTGCCAACATGGCACTTAACGCCTAAAACTAACGGACTAATTACGTTTATCTACTGATGGGAGTAACTAATTAAGCTTAAGGGCACAGTTAGTAAAGTGCTATACGAAGGGGTACAACAGGGAAAAGCCAATACTACAGGGGTATCAATGGGAAAAACCCCAAAAAAAATTAATTTAAAACACGTTAGAAATTTTTCTTGACCCGTATTATAAACCTAAACCGACCCACTACCCGTATGAGCCGACCCGTATTTTGGCCCGACCCGTTTGATAGGTCTATGCATAATACATCCACCATAAAATAACTATTTCAAGTCCCTTAATTTCCATCTCAAAATAGAATACATAAATTGTGGAGTACAAATGTATAAGAGTAGGTCTCCTGAGAGACCGCCTCTCAATAAGCTTATTGAGAGACTATTGTACAAATTTAAGAAAAAGTGATACTAAAGTTAATATAATAGGTACAAATCATGATTAAAGATAAAATAGGTACATTTATTATGTAAATAAGTACGAAATTACTATTGTACGATCAATGACAAAAGGGTTACGAAATACAAATAAAAAGGGTACAAAAGAATGGTATCTCGATAATTTATTGAAAGACCGTTTCTCTCAAGTTTTAGTGAATGTATAAACCATGTCCGTTCTCGTAACTCAATTGATTTTAAGGGCAGATAAAATTATGTTATTGTCAATACAATATAGTATTATATAGTCGTGATGAGTTTGTTACGTCTAGAGCTGCCCAATGATTTTAGGAGGCCCGGTTCAAACTGCCAATTTGGGGCCCTAAATAGTACTCCCTTCGTCTCGGCAGGTTCTTTACATTTACTTTTTGACACTATTCACAAGTCACGAGAATCTTTAATATTCTCGACAATCTATAAGAGAAAACATAGTCATATGAGATCTTGTTTGATTCGTCTTTGTGAATACATTAAGAATATCAAACTTGTATAATTTTTATAAATGCAAAATGAAAGATATTGATGGTGTAAAATGCATTTAGACAAATATGAAAAAGTAAACGTAAAGAATCTATTGAGACAGAGGGGGTACTTCTAAGCAAACAATTTTTTTAAAATAAAAATAAAACAAAGAAGTTGTTTTTTTTAGAGGACACAAAAGCTAAGTTGTTGTTGGAATTAAGGTTATTAATAATATAAGATGATAAAATCCAATTTTGTTTGGTTATAAAAAGAATAGAAGAAGCACTTCAACAAAGACAAATATAAATATAAAAACTAAATAAAATTAAGTTTTTGTTACCCAAAGGAATTGAACTCTAAACATCCAGTTAAATGTAATGCTCAAACCACTACACCAAAACATATTAGTGATAATTTAGTACACCAAACAATAAATGTACTGTAACCTTACTGAGTTTTGGGCCCCCAAAACTTTTGGGTCCCGGTTCTTAGAACCTCTTGAACTTGCCATTGGACGGGCCTGGGTACGTCCTACATTCATTTTTTACTTGTAAACTTATTCCTAATTCTGGGTCCAAAACAAAACTCTGGCCAAACGGGCACATAATCTTATGGCGTAGCCGCGTATATTCATAAGTCATAACTATCTTAATCCACTTATCTAACTGTAATTGCAGGTCGTCTTCCCACTGCTTTTATTTTTGACATCTTTAAAACTTATTTTTTTTGTAAATAAACATGGTGTTTGCCATGTATTGTCAAGTATTAGTCAAGTATAAACTATTTTTTATACATCTAATATTTTATGTAACATGCGATAATTTTAACGCAAAACTATTATTATTTTTAACAGTCCTTAATATATCATAACGTACGAAAAGTTAAATTAACATTCGATATATTGTGTAATAGTCTATACTTTTTATGCGAAACAAAATTTTAAATATAAATCTAATTTGAGTAGAGATAAAATATATTTTACAAATTAATTGATATATGCACGCATCATTTGGTCTTTACAAAGATATATTTATTTATTAATACATTAACAGGAGTATTTGATAGAATTGAATTGTTATATCTTAAATATGGGATATAAATATTTAACTTTGCTCTATAACATTTCTTATAAAATATATAAATAATTATATTAAGAGTCCATATATTTAACAGTCAGGCAATATCTTAAATGTGGAATATAATTATTTAATTTTGCTCTATAACATTTCTTAATAATTATATTAAGAGGTCCATATACATTAACAGGAACAAATACTCTTAATATAATGTTAAATATATGGACTCTTAATATAATGTTAAATATATTTTATCCGTCAGGCAACATAATTTAAAATATATAATTAAGACTTAATACTTTAACATCGCACCTTCTTAATTTTACTATACAAATTTTTTTTAGGTGTTCATTTTATAAATTATATCCTTTAAATGCTACGGAGTATTATGTAATACTTATGTGAGAAAAATTTATAGATCAAATGTTAACAAAATACATTCCCGTGCAACTTTGCAAACTAATAAAGTTGATTATTAATTTTATGAGTATATAAAATTTTAAATATAAATCTCCATGTGAGTAGAGATGAACAATATATTTTTATACGGAAAAATATTGTCAAATAAAAGAGGTTAACTTGGGTAAGTTTTTCATGTAATATAAACATGGTAGAGAAATCTTTTAATAATATATTGTTCATATGCATATTGCAAAAGTAAAAGATACGCAGTATAATTTTAGGATTTTAAACTTTGAGCGGGAAAATTTTTAACGTGAAAGCGACACGTGTCCAAACTATGCATAGCGGTTCTTCTTTTATACTTATATATAGATAATATTGTGTACAATTCTTTGTTTAATTGTTTTTAGTGGACCCTACTAACCATTTATCTTCCTTATTGGTTTGATTCGTTTAATAATTACCATAATAGAGTATATTATACATTCCTTAAATAACTGCATGTATTCAGTATTAGGAAAAAAATGTTGGCGGGAAAATATTAAACGTAAGATTGACATGTGGATAGTGGTTCTTCTTTTATACTATTATATAGATGCCTAGGTAGTACGTGTAGTACAAACTACAAACAATTCTTTTAATAAGTTGTCTTGTATTTAATGCTGTTTCGGACACCGATATATATGGGCCATCTGCTTAAATGTATAAGACATTTATAAAGTTTTGTCTAAGTTCCTTCATTTGTTTGGACACGTGTTGGCATTCGTACACGTTTCTCACACGTGTTCATGGTATTCAGAAACATTTTAGAGACTTTCAAGCATAATCAAGTCTAGTTTAAGGTGAATAGTATATCTGACAAACGAGGTCAGTTCATCTTAGGTCGGGTAAGTTTGGGTTTGTCTTATTATCGAGTTAGTTTGGGTCGGGTCGGGTCGGGTTGTTTCATATTTCAGGTGTTTATTATCAAGTATGTTAATCAGATTATTTTTGGGTCAAATGGGTCGAATTGAGTCATGTTCGAGTCGGGTTCGCTTAATTCGGGTTTTGGATCACATTCAAGCGTTGTATTTAGTGTGTTGGGTCTGGGCAATCGAGTCGAGTTTGTCGGACCTAGTTTAATGGTGTGGGTTGTCTAATGGTGAGGAAATAAGTTGAATTGGAGGTGAATGATGTTATTTAAACGAAAAATAAAATGTCGAGAAAGATTAATTAGAAAATGAGTTCGGATGGTAATGAGGATGAGTTACCAATTTTCCATCAAGGTAAACTTTTATCTTCCCTTATTTAAATTTAATATCAAATATTTTTATCAAAATATAATCGTACGTTTATATATATATATATATATATATATATATATATATATATATATATATTATCATCATATACTTTACTAATGCAATAGCCACATCGCTGACTTGCCATCACAGAAAGTTTCCTAGATCTGATGTGGTAGAAAATTAGAGCTACTACAAAATTCCATTAATATTTTTAAAAAGCCGTCAGGAATAATTTCATTGCAATAATAGCTGAAATAGGCGAAAAGCATGGAATAATTTCCTAAACTGATATACCGCCAATGATTCAGCTCTTAATCCAAAATTATATCGGTAGCTAGCTTTGACTTAGTACTTCTATGTCCAAGGCACATTCAAAAAAATTAAGTTTTGATAAGCTATCACTCTATCTGTGAAATTAGTGGATTGAGGTACATTCATCTTCAAAACTGAAACATAAAGGACGGAATATACAATATAAGTTCACGAGACTTATTGATATACTAATGTGTGCGCGGTAATATACTAGAGTGCATTTTCGTTATAGTGTAACACAATTCTTCACATTAAGACAAGTCATTTTAATATGAAAATTATTTATTTAATAAATTAAATCGGTGGTCGTTTAATAAAACTGGATTGTCTGAGTGTAAGACGGTTGCACACAATAAATTATGTTTAATATAGAACATCTTTACTAAATTTAAGCAAATTTACGTTTTCAACCCAACTATCCATTTATTTACTACTTAATTAGTTTTAACAGATTATTACGTTTTGGTTTTAATGTAGGATATGTAATATACAACTTAATTGTAAAATTATTTTACATATGTAAAAATGATGCAATGTGTAACATCTTAATTAACAAAATATATGACAACTCATGTAAACCAACATGTGTGATAAATCATTTGAAATAAATTTATTCGTAAATAATTAATCTTTTTATATTTCATATTATTAAAGTTTTATAATAATTAATTTTTTTTATCTTTGATATTATTAACCATATTAATCAAATACTAAAAACAGACCCGTGAATCTCACGGGTTACAACCTAATTAAATTTAAATACATGTCTTAAATTTCATCGAAAACCATATCAGCTATTATGTGTCCGTGTCCATATCTGTTTCAATCCTACCTAGACAAATATTGATTTTAGTAATAGCATTTGGTATTGTTAATAGGCCAAATTGTAAGAATTTGGTAAGGATTATTTCATCTATGTAGTTTGTTATCGGAAATTATTGAAGTTTCGGTAAGGTCTGGTAAATTTCGGTGAACAAATCTTATAACCATGGGCGGACCCACACTCAAGGGTGGTGTAGCACGTGCTACACCAAACAAAAAAAAGAGTTAAGAGGATTTTTGGTTTTTGCTACACCATAAACTAGTCTTAAACCCGTGCAAATTGCACGGGTTGACATTTTATGTTATGTTTTATAGGATATCGCTCTATTTTAAGTTGAATACAAAGTGATATGTAAATGCTTTAAATTTTAGTATAGTAATAATATTAGCGATACTTTTACATTCATAAGTAAGATAGTACACTACTATAACTTCTCAAATTATATAATTATATATATATACTATAGTTTATGTTGAGAATTGACCCGTTAAATGACTTGTGTCTTAAAAAAAACTCCGCTAATAAATGACTCGTGTCTTAAAAGGACCCCACTAATTTAAGGACAACCTTCATCCAATGCGTACCTATACTCTTAAATTAGATAAATCATAAATCAAGGAAATATATACATGAAAATAATTAATCATATGAAAATATGAATGATAAAATTATCACTAGATTAATTGTTATGTATTTTTCTGTATTATTACAAACTTCTCATAACTAATATCGTAAATTCTGTTAAGCATTAATTTTAGTATTATTGTTGTAAACTATAACTCGTTTTTTTTTATTAAAATGTTATTTGTAGTTATTACTATTATTATTTGCGTAAAATATTATTTTGAACTTCATAAGCAATTTTTTATTTATGAAATTTTTATTATAAAATATAGTATTGATAAAACTAAACTATTTTTTTTAAATTGTAAACATTATAAGTCGTAAGCCTTTTTTAATTGTTGTAATGTTATTTATAGTGGTACACTGATGTTCTCAATGCAATATCCAAATAACTAATCCCAAAATAAAAGTGCTCTCTTTAACTTTATTACTTTTAAGCAACTAAGCAACTTAGTTAGTTAGTTGTTTCTTTTATTTGTGTTATACAACAGAATGTGTGTTATTTGTAATCACAATTCTCATTTGTGACAGAGATATCCGTCACAAGCTTGTGATGGTTCCCTAGACTTATTATCTTATCTACAGAAGTGGTAGAAACTTGACCCGTCATAAACATATGACGGATATACCCGTCACAAGAGAGACTTTTTTTTTTTTGCAAGAAAATACATTCAATTTTATTCATCCATCAAGGGGAATAAAAAGAAGGAATAGATCTTACAAAAAATAGTAGCCAAAAAAGAAAACAAGAGAAATTAGTGATGTAGATGATAGATGATCAATAATCTGCCTATCAAGGGATTTGTGATTAAAAAAGGTCCTAACTCCCACTAAGAATTGAACTTGCCTTAACAGGACTACCCAATCAGTCTCAACATCAGTGAAAATACGCTTATTGCGCTCCTGCCAAATACTATAAATCACAGCTCCTATACTGCATCTCAGTAGGCTAGATTTCCAGTGCTTCCTCTTTGCTCTAGTACCACACCAATCCACCTCATCCCATAAGTCTGAAGTTCTGCCCGAAATACCCATCCACTGCAACATAGCAGTCCATAAATGTGAAGAAAAGGGGCATTTGAAAAATAGATGAGAATGACTTTCAGAGTCTCTCTTACACAAGACACAACGATTCACCAAAGTGATGCCCCTCTGATTAATCATGTCTAAAGTGGCCAATTTCCGTTGCAAAGCTAAGGAGGCAATTAAGCTGTGCCTGGGAATAACTCTGTACGTATCAACAACAGTGAGCCTTCTCTGCACCGGATAAGTTGGTCTGATAGCGTCATACAATCGTTTAATGTAAGAGAGACTTATTTGTAATAATGTAAGGTACAAAGTGATATATAAATATTTCAAATTTAAGTATAGTAATATTAGAGATATTTCTACATGGTTGCATTGATAAATAAGATAATTCTACACTATTACACCTTCTCAAATATTACTTTATACACTGCATTACATGTTGAAATTTAACCCGCTAAAAACCCATGTTTAAAAAAACCTCGCTAAATTCATTGTTTTGTAATTTTTTTGTATTATTATTAACTTTCACTATTGTATATCAAAAACTCATTTTAAGCATTAATTTTAGTATTATTGTTGTAAACTATGACTGTAACAGCCCGTATTTTCGTGATTTACATTTAAAGGCTTTTAATTATTTTAAAGTAATAAAATTATATTTTAATAATTTATCGTAAAGTATTTTATAAAAAGTAAGATCCGTCTTAAGAACCTTAAGTCCTTAAGACGAATACAAACTTGACAACTAAGACTCATATCCAAAAACCCGTTTGTGTTATCCAAGTCCGTTTTCTTTTAAACGGAAAGGACAACTCATAACCCCTAAAACCCTCAATATGTCGACATAAGTGTTCATCCTCAAAACATAATACAGTAAACTTATTTCTCACAAAACCTCCATAAACATTCATCTTCTTTTCCTTTTTTCTTCATCATCCGTTCACCGAATCGAGGTAATAAATACATTTTCGGAATCCTCATCGAATTTGCAAGCCATCTATCACTTCCGTTTTCCGTTTCCTTCAATTCGAAATTTGGCCTGTTTTGGGTAATTCGAATTTTAGCCTCTTAAAACCGTTTTGCTTGTTGTAGGTGAAGACTTAGAAGATCACAAGGAGGTTAGTGGCAAGATTGAAGAAAAGATTGGAGCTTAAACGCTTAAAAGGTGACAGTTACGAGTAACTCGGCCTTTTTGTTAAAATAGCAAGTTTTGTTGTGTTCTTGTTATTGTTTCTGATTTTGATTTAGGTTTATGATCAATGGACTTAGAATCATGCTAGGAGTGTGTGTATATAATGTTTACATGCCTTGTTGATGTTTCACATGCTTTTAAGTTATTTTCAGAAATTTCATGCTTGCGACGGATACATTTAATAATCGTTTTGAGGATTGTTTTGTGGTTTAATTGCTGATAGATAGTGTTATAGGTTGATTTGTGATAATGGGTAAACATTGTTGTTGTTAATTTAAAGGTTTGGGATCGATTTGAGTTGAATTGCATTTGTTAGAGAATTGTCGATTTTGCGTACAGCGGCCTCTGAGCCGGCAGGCTGACCGGCAGCCGGTCGGCCGGCTCAGAGTCACTGTGTTGAAATTTTTATTTTTCAGAAATTGAGAAGGGTTTCTGAGCCGGTCAGTCGGCCGCCGGTCGACCGGCTCAGGATCCTTATTGTGGTTTTCAAGTTTTGAAAATGGCATGGGTAGTGACTCCCAGCCGGCAGGCCGGCAGCCGGTACACCGGTTGAGAGTCACTCCTCGTGTTGTAAGTTTGAACTTTGGCTTTGGGGAAGGGACTCCCTACCAGCGACCGGCTGAGAGCCTCTTCTCTTGTTTTTCAGCCGATTGATTGGGCATGGGAAGGGACTCCCAGCCGGTGGACCGGCAGACGGTCTGGGACCGGCTGAGAGCCCCTGTTCCCATTGTTTTGTTTATAACTTTAAAACGGTTGATCGGTTTTGATTGAAACTCGTTCCTTATATCTTTGATATGTGTTTGAGGTCCCCGGAGGATGGGCGACACTATATTGGGTTCGGGAATGGAGTGAGGATAGAGACCCCCTGGTCGGGTAACCGAAAGGGAAACCGGCTCCCCCTCGTCTTAGTTCCCGGGATCAATTAAGTGCTGTTTAGTGGTTTAAGAAGTTAGAGTTATAGGTTAGTTTCTATCTTTGAATGATATTGGTTGAGTTGTATGTCGCGTGACGGGATATGTGTTAAGTTCACCTCTGGACCCATTACGTGTTTTGTATGTCGCGTGATGGGATATGTGTTAAGTTCACCTCTGGACCCATTACGTGTTTTGCTTGTGGCGTGTCAGGATATGTGTTAAGCTCACCTCTGGACCTGACACGTGATCGGTTGTCGTACACGGGATATGTGTTAAGTTCACCTCTGGACCCGGTGTGCGATAACTGTGTATTGGGATATCTGTTAAGTTCACCTCTGGACCCAATACTTGTTTGTAGCATTGAGATATGTGTTAAGTTCACCTCTAGACCCTTTGCTTGTGGATGTATGTTGGGATATGTGTTAAGTTCACCTCTGGACCCGACATTTGTTTGTAGTGGGATATGTGTTAAGTTCACCTCTGGACCCATTACTGTGTTATGTATAGGGATATGTGTTAAGTTCACCTCTGGACCCTTTACTTGAATTGTATGTTTAGGGATATGTGTTAAGTTCACCTCTGGACCCTTCACTTGAATTGCATGTTGCGATATGTGTTAAGTTCACCTCTGGACCCGACATTGTTTGGTAGTGGGATATGTGTTAAGTTCACCTCTGGACCCATTGCTAGTGTTTATTGATGTTTTATATCTGCTTGCCTTGAGATTGGTACAGTGTCAGATATGCATGATGAAGTTGATGAGTATAATACTTGATTTATAGTTTTGTTCATCCAAGGCATTGGATGACTCTTTTATCGGTTTCATAAATAGTTGGACTGAAAGACCCCCCGACTGGGTAACCAGTAGGGAAACCGGCTCTCCTTCCAAACGGTTTATGAAGTTGGTTGAGAGCCGTGCATTAGTGATTGCATGATAGTTGATGATCAGTTATTGAGATATTGTTATACTTCACATGTTTATATATGTTGGAGTATTCTGTTTGTATTGCTCGTTACGTGTAGTTACAAAAGGTGGCTAGGAGAACTCTAGTCACTCCCCACTGATTGTGGCGTACATGTTTTCATGTATGTAGGTACATGCAGGTTGGACGGGGTTCACTTGAGAGCTAGCGAGTGATGATCCTTTCATCATATGACTTACACTTCACCGATTAGCTAGACTCATAGTTTTGATACAGTTCATGTTTTGGTGCCTGTAGGGATGTTCCATCCCAGGCTTGTGTATATTTGATTTCCGTACTTAGAACTGTTATACTTATCTATTTTGTTTATATCAGTTTCAGTTTCCAGTTTCAGTTTTAATTCACCTCGCATGATGTTTATGTTTAAAAAGTTTTAATTCCGCTGCATTTTTAGTACTTTGTGTGTTTTATATTTCCGCTTTCGCGAGGGGTTTTACAATGACTTGTTTTTTATTAAAATGAAATTTCTGGTTAGTACTATTATTATTTTTATAAAATATTATTTTAAACTTTTATCATAAGCAGTTCTTTATCTATGATTTTTTTATTATAAATTATAGTTATGATAAATCTAACCTATTTTTGTTTAAATGGTCAATAATCCTATGTGGTAAGCTTTATTTGATTGTTGTAATGTTTGTAGTAGTATACAGTATACTGAAAATTAATTCCAAAATAAAAATGGTTTGGTTGTTGCTTTAATATATAAGATAATCAATAGGTAATGAAAAATAATTCAACCATATTGGAAATTAATTCCTATATTTGTATTTATAAATATCTAAATATGTTTTTTTGTTTCAAATGATGTTTTAGTGTAAGTTCTTTGTAAACAATTTACTGAATATGGCTATATACGAAGTAGATGTCAAATCTAAAATAATAATTATTTAATGAGCTTATATTTTTTTTTGTTTTAGTTTACCATTAAGTGCTCATATATTAAAATTGTTTTTTTGGTGCTAATAAAACTAGCATTGACAGAGTGCCACCACCTGACATTCAATTTGAAACCTCCGTCTCGCATGTCTGTATGCTCAACCGTCATATAAGTCGTATCAAAACTTGAAACCACCACATGACGCCAATCCCATTTTTTTAACCTTTTATAACTAACTCTAACTAACACAGGGGCGGTGGTGTCACGTGGTTGTAGGAGTCGGGTTTCGTTTCCGCGGGTTCGTGGTGGTTTTGTATTCGTTTCCGCGGGTTCGTGGTGTAATTCACCATATTACTATACAACACATACAGTAACATGACAAATATTGACATTAACCATCCATTTTACAAAATTTCACGGTAATCTAAATATAACTACTAGAGTCACAGGCAGTCAAGGAAGGCGGACTGAGAGAGGAGAGTGGGCACGACCGAGACAAGTAGCCATCAAAGCAAAGCTGGATCAACATCCAAAGATTCCAAACAATACCTTCAAAGATTTCAAGTCATCAAGGCGTTTTGATTCCAGTGTGTTCTATTCTTCAAAAATTTCATGAAATTTTGCTACACCAAATATAAAAGTTTGGGTCCACCCCTGCTTATCACCGATAGTAACTGTATTTATATTACTTTTGAGCTCATTGGCAATGTTAACATTTTTTTTTCCTCAAAAATGATCATTTTCACAAAATTTCTTCGTACCATTGTCGAGTATCTTTAAAGTTACTTTAATTACTTAGGCCCTCTTCTTTCTGACTTAATTTCAACTTTTTTCAATTTTGCTTGGCTATATTACATTAAATTTTATTTACGTTAAATCAATTATGTTCAATTAATCTCTTCACAAAATTAACTTTTAATTAAATAAATTAATTTCACCTCAATTCCACTCTATTTAGTTCAATTAACCTCTAATACAATTAATTCAATTCAACTCGTTTCATCCGAAAAGAACAGAGCTAGTCAACGAACTCGATGTCAGGTTCCAAAATAAAATTAAATTTTCAATCTTCATAATAAAACTTTGAAGTCGCGAAAATGGAATTTCTTAAAATTTTAATAATTATAATTACTAATGTATATTTGGGCGTATTATTAAGGGATTGGGCTTACTAATGAGAAATTACTATGTGCAATCATTTGGGTTCATTGTTTTAATTGGTTTAATGGGCTGAACACTTACAAGCCATGTGCAAATTGGTGAAGTCCATTTTTTTTGGGTGGGTCTTTAAGAGGTTAGTAACGGAAGTTAGTAGAGGCGCTTGCTCATGCGGTTTTATGAACATTTTTAAATTTGAGTTAATACTTCTAAATTTTATTTTGCTTTATTTATGATATTAGTAATTTCGGGGTATATTTTATTCATGTAACTTTAAATTTGGATGTTTCTCCAAGGACAGGGAGTTTTATGTTGTAGGAAATGATGTATCTTGGAAAGTAACGCTTTTGTGAGACGATTTTATATGTATAAAAAGAAAACTTATTTATTAATATTAAATGAGCTACCTTATTATAGGGTCTTATTCTAGAATTTGTACATTAGTTTATATATTAATAGTGATGAATTCCCTTTATTATATTGTTAATTGTCAACATAATCACTTGCACTGATTTTGTATGTTAATGTAACAAGAGTTATTAGTGAGTATTAAATTTTAACGGAATTTCATTGCAACTTATTTGATGAGCACTGAATACAGTGGTCGGGATAATTAGGTCGCGACCCTATTTTATTTTTAATCTCACCTTATTTATCTTGATCTGCTTTTATCCTCTCAAGCAAAAGGTCACGACCTAGATCATTAACCTAATCATATTTCCACTTTTCAACATTTCCAATCATCTACATTTTCTACACCACCAAAACCTCTTAATTATCAATCATTTTATTGTTTTTTTTTATTCTTGAACGAATAAGAATTGTACACATAGTGGTCACAAACATGGTCACAAATGTTCAACAATGGTTACAAATTGAGCTTGGTTGAGCTTATGGACACAAATTAGCAAAACGGTTATCAATTAATTAATTTAATTATCTCATTAATCATGACCAAACAAGGTGTCATGACCAGCCCCATGACCTTGCTTGGGGATAGGTTGGTCGGATTGCCCACTCAATCTTCTACCTCTCTATTGATAGGTTGGATTGCACCTCGATCCAATCTCTTTTACAATCTGTCTTACTTGTAACGGTCACAAGCTTGTGAATTCTCACAATCCCTTCCACTTGCTCTCCTCACTTGCCATCTCAGGTCATATGTTTGTGACAGATTTAATTGTCACAAATGTAAATTTGTGTTTCAAATATACAACTAGAAAAATGCACCAAATACTTAAACGCAATTGTAGGTTTAAATAGTTTGTGTCTCAAATTAGGAATGACTAGGTTTTTTTTAGCATCAAAGCTCTTTAGTTTTAGTAAACAAATGAAAATGATTATGTTGAGAGCCTTGCAATTATAGAGTACTTTTTTCTATTCGAATAACTGTTCTATTTCGATAATGACACAAAAATTAAGGAATGTAGTTAAATAATGAAAAGTATTGTGTGAGGGTAAGAAGATTGGAGAGATGGAATGTGTTATTGATTAATTATTGTTGGTAGAGTGATTAAAATAAGTAGTGTTGTGGGTGAGATATTGTTATGGACTAAAATGATTAAAATAAGTATAAAAGTTTACCAAAAATAGACAATAAGACATTATTGTGAATAGACAAAAATGAATAATAAGACCGTTATTGAGAATTGGAGGGAGTATATTATTAAATAATTAGGGATTCTTTGATTACTGACTAAATTTATACAAGAACTCTAATCCTGTAAATTGCAAAATTGATAAGTGGTTTGGTTATCCCAATTATATAAACTAGTCTTATGCCCGTTCAAATTGCACGGGCTTGCCCTTTGAAATATTGTAAAAAAATGTCGTTAACATAAGTTGTTTTTTTTTAAATAAGGTCATAATTTATCTAGTTAGTGTTGGGAAATGTGTCCTCAACAATAGTGCGATCACGTAATTAAATCTCATAATGAGAATGCGCAAGGGATGATACGATTTATATTAGTCAACTGACCAACATTAATCGGTAATGATTGGCTAGCTAGAGTTTGACATTACTGTCGTATGACGGTGGTGGTCAGTTGATCCCTTTAGGTCACACCTTTAGGACAATTCCCTTAATTGATAAAATGATCAAATGTATATTGATACGATTTGCTCATATTCCTTAAACTCGTATATAGAGAAATTAGAGGTTAAGTGCATGTTTGGCCTTGTTTATGGAAAAAAAATTTTACTTTTGTAATGAAGTTTTTATAAAACTAGTTCTTGATAAAATTGTTCATGTTTGGCCAAAATTTTTAAAAAACTATTTTTATCAGTTTTATCGTGTTTGGCCTAACTAGTTTCTATCAATTTTTTTTTGGATTTTGGGCTCAAATAACTTAAGAGCAACGTGAAAAGAGAAACAGAAGTAACAATTTGCTACTTCTGTTTCTAGGTGTTTCTAGGAGTCAGTTTTAGAATTTTTGTTTTGTAAAATTAGTTTTTAGTTTTTTAAAAAGTAGTGTTTGACCCGGCTTCTATTTCATTGGTTGAAAAAACAGTTGAAAAGCAGGGCCAAACACATACTAAATCTTATTGTAAGATTTATGTTTAAAATTGAAACGTGTCAATTATTAAACAATAAACGATATTTTATAATATCGTAATTAGAATGAATTGGGTTATAATTATTACAAAGGTTGTAAATCGTATTGACGATAAATTATGAATGACCATTTTATATGTTCGTAATTTCGAATTACATGTCGAAATAATAAATATGATTTATTTAATTTTCAAATGGTATTTATATATGATAAATAAGCATTTTTAAATTAGAACAATTGTTATCATAGTGTAACACTTTTGTTGTCACACTTATACAATTGATTAAAAGACAAAGGTAAAATGGACTACATTTTAAGTGGTAGTGCCGGTTTCATGGGGATGATTAAGGGTGTTTAAATTGTGTTTTAAAGTTAAAGACACAATAATTACCTAGCATTAAACCTAATGCTTAGGGTAACATACCTAGTTCATTGATAAACCAAAAGAGCTTTATCTTTTATCCTTTCCCATGCCATAGCCGGCTACCCCTTCCCCATACCCACTTAATTAGTTTAACTAGCTTAAATTAATTATGTGAGCAATATATAACCTAAGAAACATTCATCCTAATTCTTCTTCTTAGCCGAAAATTTCCTAAGTAAGAAGAGAATTTCACAACCTCAAAATCAATATTATAAGATAATAAATATACTAATTGTAGTATTGAAATAATAATTCTAATTAAGAGATTAGGATTTATCTTAAGGAAAACCGATTTTGTGCTAGCTTGTTCAAGATCTCGGTTGTTTAAGGGGTTGTCTTGGTGCATCACAAAGGAGGTATTCTTGTTGAATACTTGGAGGATCATCCTTGCTAGCATTTGGACCGAGTGTAAGGACTCGAAATCTCTCCCATTTCCGCATATATTAAGCATGCATAAGATTAAATAATGAGATAATTAAAATGTTAATTATAAGATTATATTAGTATGACTAAAATTATTAGTTTATGAGATAACTAAACCCATCAGTTAGTGTGGTTCAATATATGGAGACGGTTTTTAAAATAGGATAGAAAAACAATTGCTTTTCATATACTCCGTATTATAGCATAACAAAAGTAGAAAAGTTTTAAAAAAAGAAAAACAACACAATGAGCAGTAATGGTGTACAATCATAATTACAATTGCACTATAACTTCTCGAAATTGGACACGAGTTTTTCATCATCGCAAATAAGAATCTTTAGTCCCTTTTTGCTTGTGACTCTCGAAATGGCCACATAGAGCTGACCGTGTGTAAATACTGACTTATGAAGGTATTAAGAAAATTTAAATGGAATGCTCTATTCTATGTGAATTACAAAAATGTCAACATATAACACAATATAAACCCATGTAATTGTTTTACATATATTAAATGTTACTATTGCACATGATTGTTTTCACATGTTGGCTGTTAGTTAGGACCTAATGACCTATGTATTAAACTTATTGCGTAAAGCGCGTGATTGATCAAGAATTTTTAATCTGAACCCGTGTAAACACCCACATTGCGAAATTTGAAATATGGAATTTACACATACCATACATGTATGAGTGAATTTGAAATACGGGCCCGTGTATTAGAACTATAATACGTAAGCATGTGTAACCAAAATATTGCAAATTGCACCTGAATGCTTAAGTTACTGCGTGTAGTTTTTTCGGTTGTTTCAATGGGAGACAATCCCGTGCAATTTTTTTTTTATGATCGTACTAATATACACAGACCCGCGAATTTGGAAGAATGTATTTTTAATTTTTAATAAATATAGACTTATTCAGTTATTTGTCGCATATCTTTAAATTTTTTACTTAACATATTTAATTGAACTAAATAACTGAATGAGATAAGAAAATATATAAAACCATAACCCGTAAAACCATTTGAAATTATAGTAATTTTTGTGAAACAAAAGATTGAAACTTAGATTTACTTTGAGCGAGTTTACGCAAAATAGACAAAGTCCAAAGATATATTATTAACGACCTGTATACCAACTCACCATAGCCACACATACAGCTTTGTGCTCTCTCATCTCTCACCCTAAATCTAACTACCTTTCCATAACATACTACTCCGTTTCTGTACCTTTCATCTTGCCGTCTTCTCATTTGATTTCTGTCTCACCTAATCTGTTACACTCGCCATTTCAAGATCATTTGAACTTGCAATGTCCCAATTATCTATCTCTTGTTGCCTTCTCATTTGATTTATGTCTCATCTAATTTGTTACACTCGTCATTTCAATATCATTTGAACTTACAATGTCCCAATTATCTATTTCTTGTTGCAATCCTTCATACGGAGTAATTTGTTTGCCGTATTTTTCAGATTTCAATAAAAAAATAATTATGCATATGAATATTTTTTTCCATATTTTCAGGTGTCAATATTATTATGTTTTTTACTTTTTATCAAAGTATTTTTGATTTTTTTTCGATTTAATTAAATTTATCTATCGATCTTAGTTATTTTCATATTTCATACGAAGTTCATCTTATGTGAATAATTTATGTGAATCCTACCCATGAGCAATTGAACACCATAAATATAATGACTTATTTAATTTTAATGTCATTTTTTTATAACAATTTTTGTTTTCTCTTTATTTGACTTATTTTTCTGTATTTTTTTCCTATAAAAATAGGTATTTTAAAAAGACTGTTGAAGAATTTTCCTATTTTTACCATAATTAATTTAACTATCAAAGTTATTATTGATTTTTTTAAATCTAGTTATTTAATATGCAATTCACATATATGAATAATTTGCCAGTTTTATTGTTGTAGATGAGAATAAAAATGTTGTATAAGAAATAAATGGGGTGGAGAACATAGTGGGTGACCTCTTAAAAATAAAATAAAAAATAAACTTTCAACCACAGTGCGACACCTAAGCACTGTGGTTGTTGCTTTTATATATAGGATTTGAAATTATCCATGAATTCTAATTCCTACATACAAAATAGAGAAAATTGCCTACCTATGTCTCTCTCAGTGTGAGAATACTTATAAGTAATCAAACTGTTATGAAATAAAGACAAGAGAGAATTGTAGAGAGAAAGTAAGAGAGAAAAAAAAGTGTATTCTCATTCCATTATGAGGGGTATATATACATATACAATGAGGTAGAGTTTCCATAAGATAAAACACTCTAAGATATTATAAGATATGGACATCCATATAATATTATACTATAATATTTCATAACACTCCCCCTTGGATGTCCATCACTGAATAAGATGCCTCGTTAAAAACCTTCCTAGAAAAACCTCGTGGGAAAAACACTAGTAAAGGAAAAGAGTACACTAATCTTCAAACACGCATAACAAGCTGCCTCGTTAAAACCTCTCCATGGAAAACCCAGTGGGACAAAACCATAGCTAAGGAAAAAGAGTACAACACGTGTTACTCCCCCTGATGATGACATAACTTAATAAATCTTCAAATGATCCATGCTTGCTTTGACATAATTTCTCGATCGTTGAAGTAATACCCAGTGTAGTTAATAGACTTGAATCTCCGGTCAATAGAAATCCATGACAGTTTCGATATCACATTTCTTCGATAACTCACACTCTCGATATAATCATTTCATAACAAATCTTGAATCTTCATTTCAATTGATACTTCTACAAAAATGATTCTTCTCCACAAAAACAACTTGACATTATATGTCGAAAATAATTGTCATCTCCAACAATAATGACGATCATGAATATAGCATAATAATGCGCTTATATTGCTACCTTGTTAAAAACCTTGCTAGGAAAAACCCGTTGGGACAAAAACCTAGTCGAAGGGAAAAAGAGTGTAGCCATCATTCCTTAATTCCTCGTATTAAGAAGAATCAATACGATAATCATTGAATAAATCACCCAATACATTTGAGCTATTTTCTTTGCTAAACCATATATGTATTGATTGACATCCTCATTGTAGATTTTGACTACAATATTTTCCAACTGGTATGGTACTTCTGGACCATAAACTAATTTCAAATGTTTAGCATGAAGCTCATTTAAATTATTATTCTCATGTGCTCAAACTTCAGTTTGACATAATAATAATTTCCTTGAATTAACTCTGCATGAGTTTGAAGTTTTCCATTTTGGAAATAATCACGATAACCTTTCAATCGTGTCGTAGAGGTTTATATATAATCCTGAGTTCCCAAAACTCAATTAATAAAACATCACCATTTGATGATCATTTATAAGAGTCTCCTATAAGGAGTTATCCTCGTTGGAGTATCTCATAAGATAATATTTCTTCCTTTTTAAACATTTATCAAATAATAACAATATAATAAATCACGTGCATGCATATGATATGTAACCGATTTTATTCAACATTTTAAAACAAATAGTAATGAAAATACTAAAACTAAATGTAATGATGAACTTAATCTTAAAATGCACATGATGATGACTCGATAATGCAAACTGGACAATTTTGTTTTCCAAAATAACTTAAATTGACTTGCGATCAATAAATGGACTTCCGGTCCATGAGCTCATTCATAATCATTGATTATGTGTCGACAATAAAATTGGACTTATGTATAAGATCCCCATTATCTAGTCCATTAAACTCCGCGCGCAATTGCATATCGGTTCCTTAACCTATCGATATAATTTCAATATCTCGTGATATTGTCAGTACTGAATCAGTGATATCTGAATATATACGGTACCATTACTTTTTCTATATAGGCCATCTATTATCATTCAGATATCTATGTCACTTCGGGACATCCAAACTTCTTTGCTCTGTAAGAGTACCAACTGCTCATGCTTGCCATTTTCTTATTACTTAAAATATGTGAACCGATATGACTTTCACACTACCTTTCTTGTGTGTTTGTTGTTCAAATTGGCAAGAATCTAATTTCGTTACACAACTTTCTATGACTAATTTATAGCTCGCTATACCACACATAGGGCTATCTGTCTACAATTAAATCATAGATTTCATTGTATGAACATATCACATTTTTGATAAGATGATCAAACTGGTATTATTAATACATCTTCATTATTAAATGAATAACATCATTTTTAATTCCATGCACCTCTATGTGATGTATTTCATATTGAACATCATGTCCAGTTGGGGATAATATACTTGTTTGTTTTTACCAGCTTTTCCTTATCATTCTCCCCCTAAGGTGGTAAAAACCATAACCACTTTAGACCTTAATTTCTCATATCACCGATGAGAATTTATATTGGCATTTTTTGTATAATAACCATATAATGCAGTTGGATTTTAAATGTGCTGAATCACAATGCCCAATTTGGAGACTAACGATTTCATATAATAAGCTGTGGTTACCACATAATAACTACTTAGAAAAAAAAAAAATTATGTGGCTACAAGCCCCCTTTATATAATGTCAATCCATAAATGAACACTTACGTTCTTTATTACACTCCAAGTAGTTGTTCCGTGTAACGTCTTGCTTTTAATAAATTTACACGAAAGAGTTTCAGCACTTATATTTTCCTTAGGATAAACTTCAGGTTTATCGAAACGGGTAAAATAAGAACCCGGATGGCCTTAATATGTCACATCTGAATTATTTCATGTCAACTTTCTAACTTGCCCACAATTAATTCATTGCAAACTTTAATAAGAATCGGCCGTGTCTCAATAATTTCACTTATTGAACGTCACTCCAAGTTGACTATATTTCTCATGCTAAATTTGTAGTCAGCAATACTTTATTCAACCTAATAATTGATGTGACAAATGACACAATAAGTGTCCCATATATGTAGGCAAGACTCATCAATATTCTAATAAGAAATATATTCCTCTTTGAATTTTCTCAAATGACCAATAATTATAATCGTCAACATATACAATGATGACATACTCATGTTTATCACATCATTTTAATGTGTCGTATAACATGATAATTATATATGTAAATTGATCATAATTAACTTACATATCAATTATTCTCTTAACCACAAAGGTTCCAACAACTTAAATATTAGTTGTATTTTTCCGACAATTTACCTCATAATACCTTATGAGCGTCACATTATTTCTTTCAAGAGTATAGTAAATATCCACTTTTGATAGGAATATAAGTATTTCAAGATAAACACATCACGTCCTTATATATAAGGACTATCGTTGACATAATTTGCTCCCAATAAAATAATAATTTCACTCAAAACATTTTTTTTTCACGATATTGTGTCTTCAAGACTATATTATATGAGTGAAATGAAAAGTATATTGCATCATTGCAAAATCCCATATGCCATAATTTATGAATAAATCTCGACTTTATTTTTGTTTTAATACATAAAATGTATCACCGTATACAAAAATAAATTGCAAACACTGTGAACTTCAGGCCACAGCTTTAATATTTGTAAACATTATGAACTTCCGGTCATAATTCTATATACGTAAATACTTATGAAATTCGAGCCATAATTTCATTATTTTCAAACACTATGAACTTCAGGCCATAGTGTGAATGTCAAAATTTCCAACCCATACATAATTTATCCTTTCTCGTATCAAATTTCGAGCATATATGAGTCTCGCCTGACTTTTATAAGATATTCACTTTCATGAGATACTTTCATGTCATGTTCATTATGCTTATCATTATGCCATGTTCTCGATCTCTGTCACCGGCAGAGTCTTTTATGAGATGTCACATTCACTTCCAGGAATGGATCTAATTTCAAATCTCATTATACTGTTCAACTTCAGGTGAACAAAAAGCAATTCAGAAATAATTTCCCTTGAATAAAAACTGTGTTTATTCATTTAAAACTCAAATGCGTATAAAAAAATCGCATCTGTGAACTTCTGGCCACTAGCTTTTACATGTGCACTTATAGCCACTTCCCTTATACAATTTAAACTTATTGTATTCATGAGATTTTGTTAAATTCACACCCCTTTAAAACTTTGAACTTCGGGTCAAAGTCGTAAATATAAACACATCTGCCTGTTTTATGAAATAAATTCAACTTTAGACCCAAAATAATATGATATGTCCTTTTACTACAATATATTGTATTGATGTGACGGTGTGAAATTTACACCCCTTAAACTTTGAACTTCATGTCAAAGTCATAATATAAACATATCTCCCTTATGAGACGATGTGAAATTTACATCCCTTAAACTTTGAACTTCAGGTCAAAATCATAATATAAACATATCTCCTTATGAGACATTGTTAAATTTACACCCCTTAAACTTTGAACTTTAGGTCAAAGTCATAGGGCTTGTTTGGTTACCCATTAAAATCATGGGATGTTGAACTTCCCGGGAAGTGTAAAATTATGTTGTTGTTTGGTTGCCAATATCATGGGAAGTAGAACTTCTCACATGAATTTACTTCCTCCATTATATGGGAAGTTACTCACCAAGTCCCCCCTTGGTCAATAGAACTTCTCGCATGAATTAACTTCCCATATGCGAACCAAACACTTTTTGCGAATTCACATGAATTGGAAATTCATGTGATCTTGAAGTTCCCGGGAACTTTAATTCCCCTATGTCAACCAAACATGCCCATAATATAAACATATCTCCCTTATGAGACGGTGTTAAATTTACACCCTTAAAACTTTGAACTCAGGTCAAAGTCATAATATAATATAAAGATGTCTCCCTTATGAGAAGGTGTTAAATTTATACCCCTTAAAACTCAGGTCAAAGTCATAATATAAACATATCTCCCTTATGAGACAGTGTTAAATTTAACAGCCTTAAAACTTTGAACTTCAGGTCAAAGTCATAATATAAACATATCTCCCTTATGAGAATATACGAGGTGAAATCTACACCCCTTTAAAACTTTGAACTTTAAGTCAAAGTGCTAATATATGGACATATCCCTCATCATTGTAAAATAAATATTTTGGAACTTCCAAATCCAAAGTTTTATGATATTGATATGTCCTTCTTCAAAAAGTATTCCCTATAAAATTCCAGTTCCGAAATAATATGATATTTTACACAACTGATATAATAATCTCATATACATTATAAAATCCTTTGAATAGACTATACCTATCAAAATCTTGTCAAATTCCATAATAATATAATTATAGTTTTACAATTAACCAAAATAACATATGTAAGAAAACATACCTTATTCAATTGAGAATAATAGAATAGATCTAATATGAACCTTTTGATTATCAAATTTTAAATAATGGATGCATATAATAAATTTATAAATTTAATACTTTGTATTGGAAAAAAAAATAACCTTTGCTCGCACGGTTAAAACTCGCACGTATGATACGTGAAGAAAAACATAACTACACTATTTTATTCAAGATTAGATGTTAGCTGAATAGCAAAATAATACGTGAATGACGTGAGATGCATCATGTTATACACTTGTTTTATGCGAGTGGATTAAAAGAGATTTACGTCTTAGGCAAAACCAATTAAACCAATTAAAATCAAACGTGATAAAAAAAAATTAAAATCATACCTGAAAAATTAGGGTTAGAGACTCGTGCTGATAACGTGTTATGAAATAAAGACAAGAGAGAATTGTAGAGAGAAAGTAAGAGAGAAAAAAAAGTGTATTCTCATTCCATTATGAGGGGTATATATACATATACAATGAGGTAGAGTTTCCATAAGATAAAACACTCTAAGATATTATAAGATATGGACATCCATATAATATTATACTATAATATTTCATAACACAAACGATATTTTCTAATTTATGTGAATTTTAAATTATTTATAGTGATATGACATCTTTTACGTATGTAATTAAACGGGTCCATAATGTGAACATACACGTGGGGATAGAGTGAAACCTGGACTTCCATGTTGCATTACTACATTAAGAGAACAGTACAGTGCACACTGCACACCATCAATTTTCCATTAACTCTTGTGGTCGTAAACAACGGAGTAATAATAGTGTTTTTTTACCCAAATTTTCATTGAGACAGCGCATTAAGTTAAAAATGAATAATGTCCTCTCATATAATGCAAGTGATTCATTGATTTATTTATAAGATGTTTCATTTTCTCCGACTTGTATGTCCACTTACTTTATTGTGACAGTAAGTATCTGTTCTCAGGCAATGGCGGACCTAGAAATTTAGTTCATTGGGGTTCTATTTTTTTTTGGGTTTTTCTATGGGGTGCCCCTGAACTATTCGAATTTCTAACTTGTATCCCCGCGTTTTTCAAATTATCAGTTGTACCCTTAAACTTTACTAATCAGTGCCAAACGTGACCCTTAGTTTATAAACCGTCAAGTTAAGACGTTAAATGCCTACATGGCGTGATGATTTGGACTACTTATGCTATGTGGCTATTACTTTGGTTTCTCTCCGTTTTCCTCCCTTTTTTCCCTCCAATTTTGTATACTTCCAAATCATCACGCCATGTAGGCATTTAACATCTTAACTTGACGGTTTAGAAACTAAGGGTCATGTTTGGGACTACTTAGTAGAGTTTAAGGGTACAACTGGTAATTTGAAAAACGCGAGGGTACAAGTTAGAAACTCGAATAGTTCAGGGGCACACCGTAGAAAAACATTTTTTTTACGTGTTACCTACGCACATCTAAGACAATATTTTAAAATTTTGGAGTTTTTTCCTAAATTATCAGCAGGTCTTGCTTGTGACGGGCTAATTCCGTCACAGGCTTGTGACCTCTCACAAAAAGGGAGAGGGGACAAGATGTGACACCCTTCATGTGTTTTCTCACGCACCTCTCATGGGTATTTTGTCAGAGAAAACGGTATCCATCACAAGCCTGTGACGGATACCGCCGTCACAAATGAAAACGAGTGCTAAATTATTATATAGGTAAAAGAATAAAAACATAAATGATCCTAAAGATATATTTTTTTAAAAAATAATGTTTTCGCTAAGATAATTTAAATTCTAAGTATATGTAAAAATAATTATTTTTTTACCTATATAATAAGAAATGTGAGTGGTTCCATGATTTATAAATTGATTAACATAAATTCTTATTTGTGACGGGTATATCCGTCGCAAGTTTGAGATGAGTCAAATATTACCCATATGGGGTGGATAAAACAAAGTAGAGTGCATAGGGAATAACAATCTATTTTGTCTTATATATTCACATAGTTAGTTTTGACCCGTCGCAAGTTTTTGACGGATCCCGTCACAAGGAAGACTTATTGATTGATTAGATACCTACACGTCAGAGGTCCAATTCTTAGGGAAGTTCACCCGGAGTTCTTGAAATTTGGCATTTTATCCTAAATATCTAATTTTTTTAGTTTGTTTTTCCAAATCGTTGTTCTCGTAAATATGATCGATATGAACCAAAAAAATTATCACTTTCTGAACTCGTAAACACGAGTTATGATCATTTAAAGTTTTCCGAATAAAAATTGGGCCTTTTTTTCTTCGATTTTTAAGAGTTTATGACCACAATCGGCACAATGTGTCCAATTTTTTTAAGTTTCTTTTTACCATTTTTATATTGCATTTTTCTGGTTGAAAATAACATTCTTAAATATTGTTCTCTTGTGTAAATATTTCATTTTCATGTTATATTAATATTTTTTTAATTATTCACTATATTTGTAGTCAAAATTTTGAAAATAAGCATTAAAAAGTCAAACAGGAAAAATACAATTGGAAAATCAATAAAAATAGTTTAAATACCTTATAAATTGAAGCTCTTATTCGAATAATAAACACACAGTATAAGAAAATCATATTTTTTTTTTTTTTTTTTTTGAATGACGTGGGAACCCGCAGCCGCTACCTTTGGTGCGCACTGGGTAAACCCCCGAGCATACGTGATAGCCTGCAAACCACGTACACTAGGTTAACCACCCTTCTTACGGGGTGACAGACTCGAAGTCTAGAAGGCATAGCCTCAAGCCAATTTACCCCCAAGATCGCTCTTGGTGAGGCTTGAACCTGAGACCCTTGGGAAGTTGGCCCAAGTTTTAACCACTAGACTCCACCCTTGCGGGCAAAAAATTTGGACCATTTCTCGATTTATGCGTGTCATCCTTGCGCAGGGGCCATGCTAATCTTCTCTGTATCGTTCCAATATTATATACTTTTATACTATATAAACCTCGTGATAGTGTTAACAGAAGGTTTAATATTTGTTAATTTAAACAAAATTAAAAAATGTTTATTAAACTCAAATTTAACTAAAAAAAACTGTAAAATTCGAAAAATATAATCTTTAGAACAAATGACTAATTTACTAAAATGACGAGAACAATAAGATTTTTGAGAGACTGTCCCTACTAAATCAGTAGGAGACGTAATATAAAAAACAAAAATTAAATAACTTCCTTTTTATTTTATGTAAAATGTCTCTCGATAATGTTATTGAGATCCGTATCCGTAGAATTTTGGTGTGATGAAAAAGTTGGAAAAAGAGAGGTTGGTTCTTTGTCAAAAAATCATAATCCATGTGATGTTTGTCATTGCATATTTGCATGTTGTTGTAGTTGTTGCTAAGATGAAGTACCCTTTAACTCCTTTACTCTTTGTCCCAACTTTTTCTTTTGGAACAAGTGCGGCATGCCCTATTGTAAGGATTTAAAAGTTGCACATTATTTGAATTTTCTAAATGTTTTTTTAAGTCGGAAAGTTAAAAAGGACATTATAATATATAGTTGATTATAAATTTAAATCGGAGACATATTATCAAGGAAATCTATCTTATTATGATTATATTACTAAGGCATTTTCGGTATATTGCAGGTTTCTGGTGCCAATTTTTAGTGATGAGTTATGTCAATCTTGAAACATTTTGAAAAAAGGCTGCATCGTTGAGTTCAAAAATACGGAGTAACTTTGTATTATAGACGAATCTAATGGGTACAATTTTGTTTTTTTTTTTGTTTCAACGAAGCGCGCACTTAGTCGCATTACAATAGGGGAGGGGGATTCGATCCAGGGACCTATTGTCCACAATACCTCTGTCTTAACCCCTAGACTAAGACATCCTCGGTAATTTTGTTAAAGCACTAAAGTTAGCAAGCTGACCCAATCTATAATCCAAATGACCTGAACTGACGCAACCTAAAGTAACCCGAAATAATTCGATTGATCCAGACTGATCAAACTAAGGCGTATCCCGACCCAAAGCGACCTACAACAACCCGGCCCGAAACAGAAATGACTCGAAATAACCTAAGTGGATTTTAAAATAATTTTTTATATGATAAATAGGACATTTATTGGATTCTTTTTTTTTTATTATTTTTTGTTCGTCGGTAAATTAGGACAGATTGTAAAACATAGACAAGTTTAAAAAACGTTGTTTACTGACACACAAGAAGTGTCACTAACGGAACATGAAATGAAATAAGTGTAACTAAATAAAGTCTTATTTGTGACGGACATATCCGTCGCAATTTTATAACGGGTCAAATAATACCAGTGTGAGATAGGCCAGAAATATAATATTTAAGAAATAACAAATTATTTTATCTTATTTACCAACATGGATAAATTTGACCCGTCGTAAGAAAAACTTGCTAGCGTAACTATCAACAAGCTGGAACACTCGACACAAGTTTGCTACTTGTAGAAGCTACACTTCACATCACTTTGTGTCAATTTGTTAATTAAACTTCAGTCCGTTTTTCTTAAGACGGGTCACCATTTGTGACGGATATTTTGTGAGATGAAATGGATACAAAAGGAGTTAGTGGAGAAAGGGGACCACATAAATAGTGTCAGAGAGAGAGAAAAAGTGGGTATTTTGTGAGAGGAAACGGTATCCGTCACAAGCTTGCGACGGATAGTGTCGTTGCAAATAAGAATTTGTGATTAAACTTTATATGGCAATTAATTCTGACTAAATATAAATAAAATAATAAAAGGCCCAAACTTTCAAGTTCCAATCATCCAAATTGTAAATATGACATCATATATAGATTTCATATTTCAATCACCACTAAGTCTTGCTTGCGACGGGTCACCGTTTGTGACGGATATTTTGTCAGATAAAATGGATAGATAATGAGTTTGTGGAGAAAGGAGACCACATGAATAGTGTGGGAGAGAGAGAAAAAGTGGCTATTTTGTAAGAGAAAACGGTATCCGTCACAAGCTTGCGACGGATATTACCGTTGCAAATAAGAATTTGTGTTCAATCTCTCTCACTTGTGACGGTAATAGTCTTGTAATCTCTCATAACCTTCTTTCATTTGGCCTCTCACTATCGCACGTCACAAATCCATAATGGGAATTACATACTTCACAAATTCTCATTTATAATGGTATTGACATTCTTAAACTTAAAACGGGTTAAGTATCAATCCATTTGGATATATAAAACAAATATATTACTTTTTCCTATTTTTGACCTGTTATAAACTTATGACAGATAATATTGTTTTAAAGAAGATTAAAAGCCGTTTGGTTACATATGAGAGCTTCCAATACCTAGAAAGATTCATATCACATGATTTTACAATTCACGTGAATTAGAAAACGTTGTTTGGTTATACGTAGACATTGTAATTTAGGTAGATATTCCCACTTTCCTAGGAGGACTAGGTAACCAACTTCCTTCGTTATGGAAGAATTTGAATCCATGAGAAGTTCTAATTCATGTGAATCGGAGTAGCCAAATAATTCAACAATTTTGTAATTCACATGGATTAAAGTTTCTGTATAATTTAGTGGGCAACTAAACGTTCCTATTAATGTACAAACTTACTTTGTTTAGAATATATTTTTTAAATAACAGAAAAAACAAACAATTGATTAAGACAGATAATTCAAATATCTTGTCATTTTGATGTATTGATTGATAATTTGAGAATATGAAACAAGTGTACGAAAAACAAATCAAGCATTAAAAAAAAATAATTAATTAAAGAAATTAATAACGAGAACAATCGGAATAATATCGCGAAAAATAAAACATTGATTTGATATAACTTGTATCTTTATTCCTTTGAATTTGTTGTAAACCATATACCCAAAAATAAAATGTAATTCTATTTCTATATTTCCCTTGGACCTTTATTTATCTATTTAATTTCTAAAACAATAATTAAATTTGACTAAAGAAATTAAAAAAGAAAAAAAAAATACTATTCTCCAAAAATAGCTTGCACGGCACTCACCAGTTGCTATTGCTCCCCCATGTGCTTCTGCCTACCACCAGTTTCCGGCCCGACCCGGTGTTGCAATCATCGCCCGATTTGGCCCGACCCGTGACTTCCATATTTGGACCTACCCGGAAATTGATGATCAATCTCACTTGATCCAAGGTCCACCCATATCTTCAAAAATTCACCATTACATTTTTTTAAAAATAAAAAAATAAATTAAAAATCAACCCCACAATATATGCTTCCCAACCACATGTCTCACATTAATTATTTCGCGAATAAAAAAACCGTCTCACGTTATAAGAGAGAATTATTCCATAACCGTCTCACATTGTGACACTATTATAAGGCGTACACCTTATTATAAATTCGGTGTACGCCTTATAATTGTCTTACTTAAGACTAGCTGGTTGTAATGACGGTTGTTGGGACGGTCATTGAATTAATCCCATCATTAGCCGAATTATTATTATTATCATTATCATTATCATTATTATTGCTATTATTAGCAACAACTTCATACCCACCACTTCCTTCGTCATCGTCGTCGTAATTGTTATCTTCATCATCATCCCCGCTGTCATTACCGCCTTGCCAGCGTTGCTCGGGCCGGGCCTCGATATTCAAATTCTCGACCCGTGTCGGCTGTTGAGACACATTGGTAGGACTAAAGGTGGTAATATTGTCAAGCCTGGGAGTTTTACCGCGGTAAAGAGCATCTAACTGGTGAAAATAAGGACATGTTTTAGAATCCTCAGGCCGTCTTTTATTACTCTCTTTTACCTTCTTGAAGTACTTGTTGATATTCTCCCATTTTTCTTTGCATCGTTTCGAGTTCCGATTGTACCCCAGCTTCTTCATGGAGGCTGAGATCTCCTCCCAAAGCGGGCCTTTTGGCCCGTTTTCTTGGTACTTTTCGTCTAGTTGAGTCCTTAGACTGATTAATGCTTCCACTTCGGCTTTCGGCCATCTTGATGGACTTGCTTCTAGTGGATCATTCTCCCCACCACCACCTTTGCTCGTTGTGCTAACGAGCCGAGGTGGTGATGATTGAGGCTGAGGCTGAGGTTGAGGTTGAGGTTGAGGTTGAGGTTGAGGCTGAGGCTGAGGCGGAGATTGTATTGGTATTGGATAAGGCAAGACTAAAGGAATGTCCCGGAGTTGAGGTTGAGGTTGAGGTTGTGAGATTGTGGTGGCGTTACCTGCAACCACGTTTGGAGTTTGGACAATCCGCGGATCATTAGCTAATTTTTGAAGAAATGACATCAAGGCGGCGTCCTTAGCCGCGGCCATAGACCGCTCTTGAACAAGAACATCGTGTTCTCGATTCAACCGGTTAACCTCTTGGGTTCGCCAAGCCTCGTCCCTAACCAATCTATCCCGCTCCCTTTTCTCAACAGCCTCAAGAAACCGCTTTTGCAATTCCTCTTGCTTATTAATAACCTCCTTAGTCAACCTCTCAAAAAATTCCCTCCATTTCCGCTTACTCCTCCTCCTCCTCCTCGTCCCAACCACCTCATCCTCGTCCGATCCTGACAACGACGAGGATGACAGTGTTATCGACGGGCTGCTATAATAAGTCGGCACTTGACATTGTTGTTGTTGTTGCTGTTGCTGTTGTATTACTCGAGTTACATGTGGTTGCGCAGAAATTGGCGTAACCACACTTGATGTAACAGTGATTCCAGCTGGGACTGGGATCATCCCAGTCCCAGCTGGAATCACCATACTAACCGGAACCGCAGCCTGAACAAGCTGTGGTTGCGGAAAAGACGAAGAAGAAGACGGATTAAGTTGTTCTAAAGCTTGTAACTCTTCAAAAAATCGATACGTCTTACCATCAGATTTCCCAACTCTACCATCTTTAGTCCTCTTATGATACTTATAAACATTTTCAAACTTTTCCTTGCATTTCTTTGCACTTCGATGATATCCAAGCTCTCCCATTTTCCTATATATTAATTCATTTCAACTAATCAATCCCTCAATTTTTATTATTTTATCCATTTTATCTATTTTATCCATTTTTAAAATCACGAAAATGAAATAAATAAAAAACGTATACAATCAAATGAAACAGACAGAAACACGTATACAGTACCTGGAGACGTCTTCCCATAAAGGGCCTTTAAGAGTCGAATCACGAAAAACAGCATCCATATCAGACCGTATCTTAAGCAAAGCAAGTGTTTCTTGTTTCGGCCACCGGTTACCGCCTGTACTCCGGTCACCTTCATAGAATTCACCACCGCCTCCTCCTCCGCCATCGCCTTTATCGTCTTCTCCGATACCTCCACTCATAATTGAGCTCCCCACCGGTTCACCGGCTGGACCAAGCATCAAGACTTTATGTTATACGTTTTATTTTAATTTTTTATTATTTTTTGTGAGTGAGATAAGAGGAGATATACACAAGGTGAAGGTGGTGAGGTGGGGAATAGAGAGAAAGTGAGGTGATGTGGGGAAAATGAGAGGAATGAGGGTAATAATTTATTTTTGAAATAGATTTTGGAGGGTTAAAATTTTAAACATTTTTTTTTTTTAAAAAATGATGTTTATTCTGAGTGATTTAATCGTAAATAAGACTATACATTTAGATGTATATGAACATGTACATCTAATATAAATCCTAATTGAGCTTATATGCAATTTTTTTTGAGCTTTTAACAATTTTTTCTTGCACTATCAGTTTTTAGTGTTTAAATTAAAATCTTTGGGTTTTATATGTATTCTTCTTGAGTTTCAATATAATGTTTTGATTTAATTTTTTTTTATAAAGACGCTCAAATTATTTTAAATAAAACTCGTAAAATATATGTATAAGCTCAAGTTCTTTGTATCTAATTGTATTATCTTTTAGTTGTGATTTAATTAATAGCGGAGGGAGGCGAGATTGAGTGGTTTTGATCTGATTAGGGATTAAATAATATTATGTGACTCGTCACGGAATTTTTTAAAATTATTGAATAGTTTGACTATTAGAAATTAACCATATATGGAGTAGTTTATTTAGTTTAATTTATTCCCAAAAGAAACAAATAGCTAATCTAATTTCTTTCTTTTTTTTAGATCTTTGATTATACGAATTTAGTTTTGATTTGTTTAGGAATTAAAAATGTCGCGATTTTAGTTCAGAATTAAATTATGTTTTTTTTGAGTGATTTATTTAGTAGCAAAGCGAGATGAGATTGAGTGGTTTGATCGGATTAGGAATTAAAAAATACTACGGTAATAGTTTTGGAAAATTTTAAAATTATCATTAAGTAATTTGTTACTTACTTATCCGGTTAAATTTAGTACCGGAGCGAAGTGAGATTGAGCTTTTTTTATCGGATTAGAAATTAAATAATATTACGTGTACATGGCCGAATTTTTTTTAAAATTATTGATAGTTTGTTACTTATCATGTTAGAGATGGAGTATTAGAAATTAACTGTATAGTTTATTTAGTTTGATTTGTTCCAAAAAACAAATGGCTAATCTAATTCCTTTTTTTTATTTTGGATCTTTGATTATACGAATTTAGTTTTGATCTGTTTAGGAATTAAAAATATCACAGTTGTAGTTTAGAATTAAATTTTGTTTGTGTTTACCTGATTTAATTTAGTTGCAGAGCGAGGTGAGATTGAATAGTTTTGATCGGATTAGGAATTAAAAAATGTTACGTAAATAGTTTTGGAAATTTTAAAAATTATCATTAAATAATTTGTTACCTACTTATCCGGTAAATTTAGTAGCGGAGCGAGGCGAGATAGAATGGTTTTGATCGGATTAGTAATTAAATAATACTAAGGGGTCGTTTGGTTCGGCATGGGAAGATAAAATTCCCGGGAAGATAAAATTCATATGAACTTAAAAATCACGTGAATTAGGTAAATGTTGTTTGGTTGAATGTAGGAACTTCAATTTATGCGGGAACTTTCAATTACCTAGAGGGGGCTAGGTAAGCGACTTCCTACATAATGTAGGAATTAGAACTCCCATAAATTGGGCAACCAAACAAGACTCACTTTTCCCACTTCCCATATTTTCCAATTCCCGTGATTTTAAAAGGCAACCAAACAACCCCTAAGTGTATAGTTCGGAATTTTTTAAAAGTATTGAATAGTTTGTTAGATTTAGAGTATTAGAAATTAATCATATAGTTTATTTAGATTGATTTGTTCCCCAAAAAACAAATCTAAATAGCTAATCTAATTCCTTTTTTTGAGCGATTTAAATTAGTAGCAGGGCGAGGGGAGATTGAATGGTTTTGATCGGATAAGGAATACAAAAATACCGCGTAAATAGGTTTGAAAATTTTAAATATTATCATTAAATAATTTGTTCCCTACTTCTCTCGATAAATTTTGTAATTTTCCGAATAGTTTTTTTAGATGATTAAGTCAGATAAATTAAATAGCTAATTAAATTCATTTTTTTGTAGTTTATGGAATTGATTAGGGATTGAAGATGTCACGATTTCAGTTTAGAGTTTTTTTTAATCCAATATAGGTAATTTGCTTCGTGTCTTGTTAGATATTCGAAAGTACACTATGTGAGTATATGTCTGGTGTGCTATGTTATGAATTTATGATACATCATATCGAATGAGAATATTAAAATTATTTATATACATATTACACGTAAGGTAAAATCCTACTAAAATAAAAACTTCTTATTTACTTTTCTTAAAAAAACTTCTTATTAACTAGACCATGTTCTTTCCATTCTATTTCAGCTCTCATTTAACTCAGTTATGCTCAGTTCATCCAATTCAGCTCTATTCACATTAGCATGTTTTAATTCGATTTAACTTTTGTTTCTCAATTCAACTACATTAACTTACAAAAACAAAACCTAAGGTGCACAATAATCTTGTAGATACAAATGTACCTTAAAAAATTTCTAAAATAGACACCATGCAAATAAGGAAAAGGGAGAAGAGGCAATATGGTTTAGTTCAATGAATTTCAATAGTTTTAGTATTTAATAAACATTGATTATGTTAATTAATTTTGGATGTGGGGATCTGGCTGTCTAAATATATCAATTTTTTTAACTAGTAATAGTACCTTTAGCTGTAGGAATCTTTACTCCACATCTCTGCCTTTCTCTTTTTTCTTTCGTTTTTTATCAATCTAATTCTATGTACTTTGTTTATTTTTAATATACAAATTTTAGAGAAACGGTCTTTCAATAGCGTTATTGATAAACCTCTCGCATAATGGGGAAACGAGGTTCATTAATTTTCACAAAATCTCATTAAAGATGGACATTATTCGTCACAAGTCGAGAAGGGATAATGTCTCTCTTATAATATGCAAGTAGCACATTCCACGGGGTGCTTCATTCCTCTTGGCTTACTGTGAGAGACATTATCCGTATTCATCTTGCGAGAGAATGTCTATCACAAACAAAACGCTTTGTTTAATTTTTATTTTACGTGTTATATTTCCAACCGAAGACGGTTTTTCAAAACAACTCGGGTTTTTTTAAAATTATCACCGTGGCAATGTGGTCCACTTCTGACTTTCTGAGGTGGAAATGAAATGGGCAGTAACGCAATATTGTAATTGTCACTACAATATACTCCTTGTTCTTCAATTTTTGATAGACTTTAAAAAGAAAAATCTAAAATAATGAATTAATGTGTAAAAGTGTGACATAAGTATTTAAATATTCTCCAAGTGCAATTTCTGTGTTTGTATTATAAATTGGTAAAGGTTCAATAATCATTTTAATAGGTTAGAAAAATTAAAATTTAGTTATGGTTGCAATCAGAGTCAGGGTATGAATTTAGCGCGGGAAAGTATTGACGGTGACGGATGGGTAGTGGTATCTATATATAAGTATAAAAGAAGAACCGCTAGACACGTGTCAACACCACATTCACCCTCACGAATTACTTTTCCCGCCTAACTATCATACCTATCTATAGAAATATTATATTTGACTAAATGTGGTAACATACGATATGAATGACTAAATATAGATATACAAAATATTGCAAATTATTCTTTGAATATTCTTTAATAATTAATTCATATAATACACTAAAAAATCGGCAACTAATATGATCAAATTACTTTTCCTTCCCATCTGTATTAACTTTGAAAACGAATATTTAAATAATTATTATTATAAAATACACAGAAAATACGGCAACTAATCTGATAAATTTTATTTTCCTTTCAATCTATATTCAATATGGAAAAGAATATTTATATAATTATTAATAACTAATCAAAGGAATACACTTGGGAAAAAAAACGGCAACTAATCTTTAAATAATCAATCAAAGAAATACGCTCGGAAAAAATGACAAATAATATTTAAATAACCAATCAATAAAAGATAAGCAATCTTGATCATCAATCAAGTTATTGATGTGGAATATATATCGCTACAAACCAAAAAAACAAAAATAAAATATTCTTTGAAATTTATTTTTGGCTATAATACATGTCAAATACAACAAAAGTTAAAAATGGAATATATTGTATCATACAGCTATTATACGTATATAATGCAACATGATCTATATATAACTATAATCGAGAAATCATTGGACACATGTCAGTCATTGGTTTAATATTTTTCGTCCATTAGTTATTTCGTTATTTATGGTTAGCAATTATTACTTAGTTTCAAATTAATATTAATTGTGATTATTATATTATAGTATTATTATATTTTCTCTTTTTTATAATTTTAGCTAATCATGTTATCTTTATCCATTTATAATTCATTTCTCATTTATGATTTGATTATGTAGAACTTCTATCTATTTGATTTTACTTGAGGACTTAAATGTTTACGAAGTATTACTCGGTCAATAATCTCTTATTTATACAGAAGTCGGAGCATTTGCTAATATAATTCAATAAACCAATTTTTTTAATGCTTGCAAAAATTTAGAACTTAAGTTTTATGTTCAAGTTTTATAATTGATTCTACTAAGACATTAATTTTGTATGACTTATTTTTTTAGGTTTTTTGACGACAATATTTTGCAATAGGAATACTTTAAAAACGAATGGGAACATATTAAACATTCCACGACAATATTCTACTGAGATATTAATTTCGTATGATTTATTTTACTGCAAAATGGAACATACTACTACGGTATTTCCCCACAAAACACATACTTTCCGTAAATGAAAACCGTACAAATTACGCACAGTCCACCAATACGGCAATATCAGTCCAAACCTATGACACGATGTATTTCCTTACTTACACCATTTTTACTTTTGCCCTCATTGTTTTGTTATACTTTTTTCATATTATTCTTGGTAATGGGTCAAATCAAGTTTTGTCGTACCAACTTTGATCGGGTAAGTTTAGTTCATCATTATTTCGGAATAATTCAGGTTGTGTCTGTAACAACCCGACCCACCACGGTCGTAACACATACCCAATAAGATGGGAGGTATGCCTTTGGGCCCATTATTTATCCTCACTTAAGCCCAAAAGCACAAGGCCTTGTTACTAAATGATGGGTGGGAGCTATTATAAACATATCACAAGCCTCACATTCTACCGATGTGGGACTACTTTCCTCTCATACTCTTGGGGTGTTACAAACTCCCCCACTTAAAGAACACAACGTCCTCGTTGTGCCTCAAACTTGACCGCAGCCAAGCCCAGAATCCTCCCCCGCTAGGTTGGTGACCCGGGTACTCCCGACCACAGGCTCACCACACGGTCGCAGGGTCGCTCTGATACCATTTGTAACAACCCGACCCACCACGGTCGTAACACATACCCAATAAGATGGGAGGTATGCCTTTGGGCCCATTATTTATCCTCACTTAAGCCCAAAAGTACAAGGCCTTGTTACTAAATGATGGGTGAGAGCTATTATAAACATATCACAAGCCTCACATTCTACCGATGTGGGACTACTTTCCTCTCATACTCTTGGGGTGTTACAGTGTCGGTTATTTTGGGTTTCAGATTTATTTTGATGTATTGGTCGGTTTAAGTGGGTCGGGTCATTTTTGGGTTAATGATCAAGTGCGAAAATCGTAATTTTGAATATCGGTGGTTTTAGATCGGCCACTTCAGGTTGGATCAGTTACGAGTCAAGATAATTTAGGTCATTTTGGGCCGGGTAGGATCAATTCGGATTTTGGGCCACATCCGGGTGTTGTAGTTTGGATCAATGTCAAATCTTAGGCCAACTTATTTTTGGATCTGTAACAAACTATTGTTCTCAAATATTTTGAAATATGATAATAATAAAGGATAAACTATGATAGTCGAGTAACTGAAAATAAGAGCTTATAAATAAAGATAAAAGGCAAGACCAAATATTACTCCGAATCTCAAATTACAAATAATGAATTGTGCCTGAATATTCTAACCTATTGACAACACTATTATTCAGATTTTTTATCTATATAGATCTACGAACTATTCAACTATGCATTTCCGTGCAATTTGCACGGGTTCTAAGCTAGTTACGAGTATATACGAAACTAAGAATAGATAAAACATTGTAACTAAAATCTTCAAATTTATATTCATGAGCTAGGATGAGGGTTTTTATTAGCCCTTTAGAGTTTAGATAGTTAGTTCCATCATCAATTATAAATATATTTAGGGGGCGTTTAGTTAGAGAAAATGAAAGGAAAAGGGAAAGGAAATAAGAAAGATAGGAGGGGGAAAGGAAAGAGATTACCTAAAACTTAATTGCTTGTTTGGTTAATCCGATAACTAATGATCCACCCACACTCACTCCTACCACTAACACACACCACCATAAACAACCACATATCTACTAGCGGCAGTGATGGTGACGAAGGTGGCATGGCGGTGGTGGAGGTGGAGGTGGAGGTGTCATGTCGGTGATGGTGATGGTGGGGTGTCATGGCGGCGACGGTGGTGGTGATGGTGATGGTCACGACGGTGATGTTGGTGGGGGTGTCAACCGGTGGTGGCGATGGTGGTGATAGAGATGTGTTGGCGGTGTCGGTGGTGGTGGTGATCACAACGGTAATGGTGGTGGGGTGTCATAGTAGTGATGGTTATGGGGATGTCACAACGGTGGTGGCAATGATGGTGGTGGCGGTGGCGTCATGGTGGTGGTTTGGTGGTGACTATTATGGTGATAGTGGTAAGTGTTGTAGTAGTCGAAAAGAGTGGTTGAAGGGTAACAAGGATAATGAAATCTCATACCTTAAGGGGTGGGGGTAAGGAATTAGATGGATTAAGGGGGTAAAAGGAGGAGTTTCGTTCCCTTTGTTTGTGTCAAACAACACCAACAAAAGGAATGGGTAACTTTGTTTTTCTTTCCCTTTCATATAGAGTCCAACCAAACATCCCCTTAACATATTATTTTTAACTTGTTAAGACTTTAAGAGTGCATCAATTTACAATTAAAAACTTTAAGTTCTTGTTTAAGACGAATAAATCCAAAAAGTGAAATGTGACAAGTTAAATTTTTGATTTGTATATGGTTCTTCATAGTTCCTTTTAGTTTTCACTTTTTACATTTTGTTCTTTTGAAATTAACTCTTTTTAATATTGTTTAATTTTCTAAAATCACGTATTTTACAACTCTTTAAGCAATATAATTCTTACCTGTAACCAAACGACTCCATAAGCAAAACGCTTTGCTTTTCTTTTAGGTCAATCATAATGAAACAGTCCAATAAATTAGTTTCTGAAATTGGGATAACAACGTGACATAAGTCACATAACAGGTTTGTAGCACAATGGGCCCGAAGCAAGCCCACGATGCACCAACATTTGCTGATTTTGGCGGAATGATTGGGCCCACACTACCCAAAATAATTGTGTGATATACTCGAATTAACTCAGCACACAGTCTCGTCTCTAGCTCTACCAATCACTCCACTCAAATTCTGTTTTTCTGGGTCTTGGTCTCTTGGACAGTTCGCCTTTTTTCTTAATGGAATTACATCTTATTTTTCTAGGCAGAAACGAGTTTAATTGAATTAATTAAAGTTGAACATAATTGCATTAAATTGGGTGAAGCTAAAGTGAAATGAATTTAGTTGAACTAAAAGTTAATTTTGTAAAAAATTAACTGAACATAATTGACTGAACGTTATTAAAACTTAATGGAATACTGTCAGGAGCTGAAATTAAGCCAGAAAGAATAGTACGTTATGCTTTTTTTTAACCCTTTTATATATTTGACCCATGTTAATTATGGGTCTTTTAAACAAAAATTTGTAAGCAGAATGCCGTTGGGACATGACAATGGTGGATCAAGATTTCCCCGTACTCATACACACCAAACAATACTCACACCGATACCCACCCCCCATCCATGGTGGATTGGTGGGTACAAATTTCCAAACCTGTATCCATCCTGCCAAGTGCCATATCATAATTTTTTGTAATATTTTTGCGATAAAATGTAGTTTAAGCATTTTGAATTTCTAAAAATATTCATTTTAAATATATAACTAAAGATTTGCAACGATTTGTTAAAAAACACTTTATAATTGGTCATATTAATATAATTTTTGTCATAGTCGGATATTAGACGAGTATAAGATCGATAAGATGCGAAATTCACTCCTGCCCCAATCACCCAAATCGAAGATTTTTTAAATTTATATCAAAATCGCCCATTACCGTTTATCCATATCCTATCCGACGGGAACGGACATTATAAAATACTTACTTAATCGCTTATACCCGTCCAACTGACATCCCCTAGTCCCACTTTATTGCATGTAACATAACAAGTCCCCCATTTATTCTACCAAAGTCCAAACAAGTGACCAATGAGCAAAATACTCCCTTCGTCCCCTATTTTATTTTTGGGTGTCTCAGTCAATTATCGTCTTTTTGTTATATAAGGAGTGTATTCAATCGATTATTCGATTTTTTTCTCTTTTTAAAGGATAACAATTGACTGAAACGGATGTATTATAGGCTAAGTGAGGGTGTTTTCATGTGATCCTTGAAATTTTAACAACACAATTCATGACTCATTTTCTTCATTTGAAACCACATACATAAGTTACATATTCATTTCATTGGTTATGTTCGTGGACATTTGACCTTCTCCTTGCTTTAAGGCATTCATAAACGTTTTGGGGATTGAAGTTTGTTGTGGAACTTTGGATTTTAGTGATAGATTTTTGACATTTCACGTGAATTAAGCTTTTTTTTTTTATGTGGTTGATTGTGTATTTATAGTTTTTGGGTGGGTTTTTGTGATAAGCATTAGTTTTTAAGAGTTGGGTTTTAGTTAACTAAACTACCCATTTTTAATAATTCAAAATTTACCGAAAATTGTTTTAGTATTTGTGTATCGTATAGGCAACCATCCTGGTATAATAATATGGCGGGTAATAATTTATCATTAGGAAATGTGTTGTCTTTTGGTGGTCCTAGTTGTTTGGGTCTTAATTTGCAAGGACCGATGGTGCCGCGACAAGAGTTAACATTAGGACTTAATTTTGAGCGTGATGAGTTGGGAAAAAACCCGGGGAGTGACGAGGGAGAGCATAGTTTTGGTGAAGAGGGAATAATGGATTGGCATTGTGGTTCGTGTAAGGCGAATAAGGTGCCTTGGCCGCGAGTGAAGTGGGTTGATTCGATGGTTAAGTTGTTAATTACCGCGGTGTCTTATTTGGGTGAAGATGCTCTTGTAGAGAGTGATGGTTTTGGGGTGAAGAAAATTTTGTCACTTCACAAGAAAGGGAAATGGAAATTGGTGTCGAGAGTTCTTGTTGAAAGGGGTTGTTTTGTTTCGCCTCAACAATGCGAGGATAAGTTTAATGATCTCAATAAGAGGTATAAGAAATTGAATGATATTCTTGGAAGGGGTACGGCGTGTCAGGTTGTTGAGAAACCGGCGCTTTTAGATATGATGGATCGCTTGACTGAGGAAAAGAGAGATGATGTGAGGAAAATTTTGAACTCGAAGCATTTGTTTTATGAAGAAATGTGTTCGTATCATAACAACAACCGGTTGCATTTGCCTCATGATCCTGACCTTCAGCGGTCATTGCATTCGTTGTTGAAAAGAACAGATGATGTTGATATCTGTTGTGGGATGCATAGATATGATAATGCATGTGAGAATGATCATGATTTCGAGGTTGATGATCATGAGGGGTATGATGAAACCTATGGTCGGGTTTTGTCTAAGAGGGTAAGGTTGGGGCTTGGTTTAGAAGAGTTCAATTTTGTGAACCCACATTCGGTTCAAGATGTCAGAATCGGCTTGCAATTGCATCCTGAAAATCCCCAAACTGATATGAATTTGGGTTTTTCTGAAGGTCGAAAAGGATCTTTTTCCGAGCAACAGTGGTCAAAAGCTTGGTCACTTGAACTAGAAGAGCGCAGGCTCAAACTTGAAACGGCGACATTGGAGTTGGAGAAGCAACGATTTAAGTGGCAGAGATTCTGTAAGAAAAAAGATCAACAGTTCGAGATGTGGAAGATAGAAAATGAGAGAATGAAACGTAAAAATGAGCGTGCTGTGTTAGAAATGAAGCGTGGGGAGATGACCAATAACTACAATCGGTGATTAATATTTCGTGGCTAAAGTATATGGGGACATTGAGCAATCTCTTCGGTTTGCTAGCCCCTTAGCCTTAGAGGTTCTTACAACTGGACCATCTACCGCTGAAAAGTGGGCAACTCTGATATCTTAATAATTGTTATATTGTCTAAACTTAGTTCTTGACAAGTTTTTTTCGGTCATTTTTAAGTTCAACAACTATTAAAAATCGATTGTATTGGCATTTAAGTTTGATTAGTCTTAAATGCATGGTGTCGCAGGCTTGTCTCCTATAATACTATGTATGTCTCAATAAAAAAACAAAGTTCATTGCATGATACAGTACTATATATTGTCGTAACACTAAATAGGTACAACGACTGAGTAATTTATGCAGTAATGATCGTCTTCCAGTGCCTGGTCATTCACCCATCAATGGATGTGGTAATACGACTGTATGAGTGAGATTAGGATTACATTTACTACTAGATACCGAAATAAAATAGCTTGGTCTATGTGTGAATACAGAAGTAATTACGATGATGAAATCATGAAATCCCCGTATTTCTAAACACATTTAGACCTCCAATTCAAAGCACCTATATGTTAGGTCGTCTTATCATATAACTCACCGATAGTTTTCGGAGAATCCCGTCTTTTTGTAATCGCACAACCATGGCTGTGCGAATTTGTTTTCTCAGTTGTAATGAAAAGGTTAGGATTTGTCAAAGGTTGCATGGTATTCTAGGTATAGTTAGTCTTGTTTGTGACGGGTCGGGTGGAGAGACGGATAATGACACTCACAAAACGAATAGGGGGACAAGGTGGAGCACCCAATGTGCTTTCCTCTCTCCTCTAAATGGGCATTTTGTGAGACAAAATGATATCCGTCTTCTCGTTGTGACGGATACCCTCCGTCTACAATGAGAATTTGTGTTGCAGGTATGAGGACAATAGTGCGGGAGCTCATAAATAAATTATGATGCATCATGTTCAGTGGCGGACCCAGAAATTTAGTTTATGGGGACACTAATTTTTTTTTGACGTGTTCTCTAACTATCTAAGCACATCTAAGACAATATCTTTAAATTTTTGTTTTTTTCTAAATTAGTTATTACTTGTATATAGGTAAAAAAATAAAAACATAATTGATACTAAAGATACTTTAAATTATAAGTAGATGTAAAAATAATCTCTTTCATAGTATATAATACATACTAGTACTTAAATTAGCAAGAAATGTAAGTGGTTCAATGATTTAGAAATTGTTTAGATATGTAAAGGTATTTTAAGAATAAATAATTACAAGTATCTTTTGTGAATACTAAGTTATGACATAATTGGCAGAAGTGCAATGGTTTAGCTAAGGGACTTGCTTGCAAATATAAAAAGTTGTAAGCTAGTAGCCAAACCATTGTACCTCCACTTTTGTATTAGCTTAAATCAAGCTACTAGCCCCATTAAGCTACTAGCTCAAATGCCCCATCCCAAAATTTCAACCTATCAAATTAAAGTTTCCTATAAAAATTAATTATTTAAATAAAAAACTTGGAATTTTTGTTGTATGTGGGTCCATTTAAACTAGCTTAAAACCATTGTATGCAATTGTAGCTCAAAAATAATATAGCTTAAAAAATATGATGTGGCAACTCTAGCTAATAGTACATTAGCTCACCATTGCCCTTGCTCTTATACAATTTAGAAATAAATAATTATCTAACGGATCTGAACGGGATTCATAATCCGTTGCCATCCCTAACAACAAGTACTTGAGTGCGAATATCATTGAGGCCAGATGTTGAGGGTGTAAGGCCCTGTTCTTTTGGACTTCAAGTCACTTAATTTAAGTTCACTTCAGATCCTATAAGTTCAGTTCAGTTCAGTTCAGTTCCTATAAGTTCAGTTCAGTTCAGTTCCTATAAGTTCAGTTCAGTTCAGTTCAGTTCCTATAAGTTCAGTTCAGTTCAGTTCAGTTCAGTTCCTATAAGTTCAGTTCAGTTTCTATAAGTTCAGTTCAGTTTAGTTCAGTTTTCTATAAGTTTAGTTCATATAAACTCAATTAAGAAAAGTTATATACGGAGTATTATTTTTAACAACCGATACAAATATTTCTTTTAATTATTCGATATACGTCCTCTATAAAAAAAACAACTCATTAATAATTTACCCGTCTTTTACTCTCTAATTAATGCCAAACTATCATCCTCATTAATGCCAAAAAACAACAACTCATCATACGACACCCTCACCCTCACCAATTGTCACTCTCCCATTAATCAGTTTCTTCATCACCATTGTTAGAGAAAATAAATGGTTAGAGAAAATTGTAATAGTGAATTATTTTTTATCGTAATGTAATTGTAGTATAATGTAACTATGAACAAACCATTATATATAAAGTTGAAAATATTTTAAACTACCTTGTGTTTTAGACTAATTTTTTATCAATGTCATCTATTGGATGATGATAATAATAATAATAATAATAATAATAATAACAATAATAACAACAACAACAACAACAATAATAATAATAGTTAACTTAAATTAAAAATAAAGTTAATTAAGTTCGGATTTTATAAGTTCAGTTCAGTTCAGATCCTATAAGTTCAGTTCAGTTCAGTTCAGTTCCTATAAGTTCAGTTCAGTTCCTATAAGTTCAGTTCAGTTCAGTTCCTATAAGTTCAGTTAAGTTCAGTTCCTATAAGTTCAGTTCAGTTCCTATAAGTTCAGTTCAGTTCAGTTCAGTTCAGTTAGGTTTGAGTCCAAAAGAACAGGGCATAACTCTAACCTATTAGCTACTCTTATACTATGTTGTTGAATAAGTGTTTTCTTACTAGTAATTTTTGTCATAGGTAGAAGCATTTTGAGCCTTGCTAGTTGCTACAATTAAGATGGTTTTGTTTTTTCTTATTTAAGACAAACAAATTCATGTTAAACAAGAAATGAGATAACATTTTAAATTAATTAGTTAAAGATATAATTAAGGAGAAGCTCATTGCGTAGGCTTTTGATTGTTGTCTTTCCTTTCAGTAATCCTATTCATCGGAATTGCATAATTTTCCTTGCTTATTCAACAAAAGATCTTAGGCCCTGTTCTTTTGGACTTCAAGTCACTTAATTTAAGTTCACTTCAGATTCTATAAGTTCAGTTCAGTTCAGTTCAGTTCCTATAAGTTCAGTTCAGTTCCTATAAATTCAGTTCAGTTCAGATCCCATAAGTTCAGTTCAGTTCAGTTCCTATAAGTTCAGTTCAGTTCCTATAAGTTCAGTTCAGTTCAGTTCCTATAAGTTCAGTTCATATAAACTCAATTAAGAAAAGTTGTATACGGAGTATTATTTTTAACAACCGATACAAACATTTTGCTTTAATTATTCGATACACGTCATCTATAAAAAAAACAACACATTAATAATTTACCCGTCTTTTACTCTTTAATTGATGCCAAACTATCATCCTCGTTAATGCCAAAAAAAAAACTACTCATTATACGACAGACTCACCCTCACCAATTGTCACTCTCCAATTAATCAACTTCTTCATTACCATTGTTAGAGAAAATAAATGGTTAGAGAAATTTGTAATAGTGAGTATTTTTTATCGTAATGTAATCGTAGTATAATGTATGAACTATGAACAAACAATTATATATAAAGTTGAAAATATTTTAAATTACCATGTATTTTAGACTATTTTTTATCAATGTCATATAATAATAATAATAATAACAACAACAACAACATCAACAACAACAACAATAGTAATAATAATAATAATAATTATTACAACAACAACAATAATAACAATAATAATAATAATAATTAACTGAAATTAAAATAAAGTTAATTAAGTTCGGGTTTTATAAGTTTAATTCAGTTCAGATCCTATAAGTTCAGTTCAGTTCAGATGCTATAAGTTCAGTTCAGTTCAGTTCCTATAAGTTCAGTTCAGATCCTATAAGTTCAGTTCAGTTCAGTTCAGTTCCTATAAGTTCAGTTCAGTTCAGTTCCTATAAGTTCAGTTCAGTTCAGTTCCTATAAGTTCAGTTCAGATCCTATAAGTTCAGTTCAGTTCAGTTCCTATAAGTTCAGTTCAGATCCTGTAAGTTCAGTTCAGTTCAGTTCAGATCCTATAAGTTCAGTTCAATTCAGTTCAGTTCAGTTTCAGTCCAAAAGAACAGGGCCTTACAATCACAAAAGCAAACGTGACAATTACAAGGAATCAAAGGGAGAGCTTGCGTATGGGTAGACAACCACGCCGATGAAGTAACTCACATGTAACATTAGACTTTTTCTGTTTTCAAATTAATATAATATATCAAACACGCTGCTTTTTAAAAAAATATATAATACCCTAATTTAAATGTTTTTCAGATTCAACTTATGTAAAAATTCTATATAAAAATCATTTTAGCCAAACTAATGCTAAACAACAACATAATACAACCTAGATTGTCTCAACAAGCCTAAACCAAATCAATAGTATTCATAACGTGAAAACAGGTTAAAAACTCAAGAAAGACCAACAATAATTTACTCTTAGCCACCTAAATTTAATTATCTTTGCGCTTAACTTACTAATCCAAATCAAGTCGTCATTACTTTTATAATTCAATCCGTATATAAAATTACAACCCGATCTAATTGAGAGATTAATGAACAAATTTAAGAAAAATGTAACATGAAATAGGTACACATTACGATTAAAGATAAATTTGATTTTTTTATGACGAGTAGGTTTGATCCAAACCATCGTCTAAGGAGATTCGTGCCCACGACCTCGCACTTTGGATGTTTTGAAAAAATTTGGATCTCCACTAAATTAAGAGCATTTAGTTAAATTTATACATTTATCATGTAAATAGGTACAAAATCATTATGTCATAGGAGTAATAGATAAAGGATCAGGAACTACAGTTAAAAATGTACCACTTTTCTAAAAAAACTCCCTTATATAAACTTTTTATTATTTTACTCCCATAAAATGTTCTCAGTTCAAATATTGCTCCCATTTTAACTTTCCGGCGATATATTCCGTCAAAATTCAAAATTTTCATTTAAATGGCTAATTTTATGACGAAAATACCCTTCTTTCTCCTTCTTCTTCCTTTCTTCCTTTTCAGCTGCTCTTCTTCTTCCTCTTCGTTATTCTGATGCTATTTCTTCTACTCTTCCTCTTACATTAATTCATTACTCCTTCCCTCTCATAAATTCCCCATTTTTCTTAACTTACCCCTTCAAAACTAAGGGTAATCAAAATCCCATATTTGATTTACACTTCTTCCTCAATTGAAAAACCCGGATTATTTTTCAATCCCCCAATTTTTCTTGGTTTATTCAACCAATTACCACCTTAGTAATCAAAATAACGAGTTTTTGATCATTCACACTGAAAAATCAACGCCTTCACCACCCAACTTTACCTCTTGTCTTGCTTGCTACCTCCCTTTCTTTAACCCCCAAAATCTATTTAAGGCAGTTGTTCAACGCTTCCCCAAGCATCGAGAGAATCCTGTCAATATGAGGCAGAAATCTAGTGCATTTGGATTGGAAAAACCCAATCATATTAATTGTATAAGGGACTAATCTATTCACCCACTTCTCAACCAAAGACAGAGATGATCGCCGGAAAAAGCCAAAGCAAAAGGGAGATGAAATGAGGGTTGAACTGAAAGACAGGAGGGCGCCAATTAAGAGTTGGGTAAGCATTGAGTGAGATCTGTTCGAAGGCTGTGGTTAGTGTTAATTAATGAAATTTGGTGATTGTTGAAGAACATGAAGAAGAATGATTAATGAAATGGATGAATGAGGAAGACATAACAAAAATTAAAGAAAGAAAAAAAATACATAAGGGTAATTTGGTCAGAAAATAAGATTTTTTACCGGAAAGTGAAAATGGGTGCAATTTTTGACCTGAGAACATTTTATTGAAGTAAAACAATAAAAATTTATATAAAGGAGTTTTTTCAGAAAAGTGGTATATTAAAGGGTGCAATTATTAATTTACTCGCCTAAAAAAACCAAACTAAATATGTTAAACTCAATTTAAGAGTATATATAACCGACCCAATTAGCCCGATTGTAGTTTCATACTTGCCAAAGCTTGGAATAATCGTCTTTTTCCCTCCTCTCACTCCAAATTCCCCTAGATACTCTCTTTCTCTCTCTTCGAAAATGGCGGAAGAAGAAAGCGCTGTAAAGGAGCCTTTGGATTTGATTCGACTTAGTCTCGATGAGCGTATCTACGTCAAGCTTCGTTCTGATCGCGAACTCCGTGGGAAGCTTCACGTATGTTTTGTTAATTTCCCTAAAATTATGAATTTTGTGTAATTTGTTGCTTTGTGCCTGTTTTTATTTAGCTAATTTAACTTTGTTTGTTGTTGTATTTAAATATTATTGTCTTTATTGTTTGATACTCGGATTAGGGTTTATGCCTCTATTATTGGAATTAGGGTTTACCCATTTAGTGCTGGAATTAGGGTTTATTCATGTGTTGTGGGAATTAGGGTTTATTCATTTGGTTGGGAATTAGGGTTTATTCGTCTAGCACTGGAATTGAGGTTTGTTCGATGGTGCTGGAATTAGATTTGTTTTGCTTCCAAATGTAGTTTAAAGAGACTATGCTTGTACCCTAATTAGAGGTAAATTTGGGAAAAAGAGGTTGGATGAGCTTACAATTGATTTTTTAGGGTTTTATGGAATTGGGGTTTTGGTATGGAAAGTTGGTGAGTTGGGGTTTGGGTTATTACTTATTAGGTAGCTTGCGTGGTAAATTGAATTTGGTTTGATGGCTGATTTAGAGCTGAATTAGGAGGGAAAAGACCTTGGATGAGCTTGAATTGAATTTTTGGAGTTTACGGAATTAGGGTTTGTATTGGACAATTGGTAGAATTTGGGTTATTAGATAGCTGGCATTTAAATTAAATTTGGGTTAACAGTTGATTTAGAGGTAAAATTATTGGGGAAAAGGACTTCGGATGAGGTTGGAGTTGAATTTTGAGGGTTATGTACTTCTGAAGTTTGTCACGGACAGTTGCTAACATATGAGTTTATCGGGTAGTTTGTATTGAAATCCACTTTGGTTTGAGTGTTTATTTTTGAGTATTTGATATTTAGCCTCTCAAGTTGGACACTTGGACTACTAGAATCAATCGAGGCTTGAGGTAAAAGAAGGGAAAACATTACACTGAGTGTTTGGTTCATGAGATAGGATAGAGAGTGAAATAAATAGGATCAAGGGAGACAATGAAAAGAAAAGAAAACATTGTAAATGAGAAGCCCAAGCGGTGACGATTTGTATAGATTTGAAGGGAAACCTTCTCTTATGGATTTTGATGAGCGCCGTGTTTTGTCAAACATTGATACACTAATAGAAACCTTGATTATCACCATTAATGAGTGAATCGACAAGCCACAATCACCTCATTTTGTTTAGGAGAAGTTAGTGACAAGCTGGAAGAGGACGATGGTGATACTTTAGATGAGAATTAAACCAAATGGGTGACAAAAGTTGATCATCAGTTACATTATGTATTATGTCTACAAGTTCATAAAACGTGTATTGAGTCTATTGACTACCAAAGGCAAAGACCTAGGCATAGTGGCAAATCTTTGAGGGAAGAAATTAAGGGGGTAAGTTTGAAGTTTGAACCCATGGCCTAATTGCTGATATTTCAAAGCGTAGAAGACCTCTGATTTCTTTTGAATTTTATAAATTTTTGTTGATATATTAGAGCATCGGTGATATCAAGTATAGGAGTTTGGTACTGTGGTCCTACGTATGAGTTAGTGGGTAGTGAACACTTTGGGCATAATATTTGCAGGTGTCAGGGCGAAGAGGGTGGTGAATTAGTTTATTTATTAAGGGGAATTGAGGTGGTTTGGGGTTGGGCCTCGGGTGGTGGGAGCTGTCATGGCGGTATCAAAGGTAGTTAAGTATCTTAGTGAATGGAATTAGTTAGTGGTGTCTGGGTCAGGTGTACAATCGGAGCTGTAGTTTTGAAAAAATTATGATGTGGATCCATGAGGATTGAGGGAATAAAAATTAGGAACAAACTAGTGGACAGAAGTTGAAAAAGGAATGTGAACAAACTAGCGGACAGAAGTTGAAAAGGGAAAGTGAATCAAACACTAGCACACAGAAATGCAGTTGTGTCGCCCTTTCATGGACTCCCTTAGAAATAGACTGGTGTGCTAACTTGCAAAGTTCCCTGCCTGAGGATTGTTGTAGCAGCCTTACTGCTGTTTTAATCTCTGTTTTCACTCAGTATCTCATTGTTCACCTGTTCATCATTGTAGGAGACATACACTGTACTTGCCCCATGTCTATGAATCTCCAAAGCGTCATATCCGTGAATTTGAACTGATTCACATGTATTTCCGTATTACCACGTATTATGATAATTTGTTAAAATCCTTTATATTACAGCGTAATAAGTGTTTGTCTTGTGTATTTTTTATGACTATTACGCGTTCGTATTGGGTTTTATGAGTTAGGCATCCTTGGCCTGACTTTAATTAAAGCAATAATGAGGTGTTTTCATAATTGCTAAATGTGACAGTTGGACTCACACCCCTTATCGGATACGTCTATCTGATCCCGCGTGACTTGTACTTGCCCGATGTGATCTTTCAACTTGTTAGAAGCTACAATGGGTTTTTATTTACTTTCACTATGGTCAATCATTATGAGACGAGGCTTGTATTTGCAGCTAATGCATAAAATGCATTCACTTTAGCTAAATTTACTAAGGGTGTGTTTGGATTAGAGGTTTTGGAGAGAAAAGAAAGGGAGGGAGAGTAAGGGATTTATAATTCCTTGTTTGGATAGCAAATAAGAGTGGAAGAGAAATGGAGGGGGAGAGATTTGGAGGGATCCATTTTCTCCCCTCCAAGACAAATCAAAATCTCTCCGTAATAGGAGAGATTTGGAAGGAAATTGTATCCAAACACTCATAATTCATTTCTCCTCCCCTTCCCTCCCCTCCCTTTCTCTTCCCTCCTTCTCCCTCCCCTCCCTTTCCCTCCATTTTCATTATCCAAACACACCCTAAGGGTGTGTTTGGATTGATAGTTTTGAAGGGAAAAGAAAGGGAGGGAGAGTATGGAATTTAGAATTTGTTGTTTGGATAGTAAATAAGGGTAGAGGGAAATGGAGGGGGAGAGATTTGGAGGGATCCGTTTTCTCTCCTCCAAGGCAAATCAAAATTTCTCCATAATAGGAGAGATTTGGAAGGAAATTGTATCCAAACACCCATATTTCATTTGCCCTCCCCTCCCCTTCCCTCCCTTTCTCTTCCCTCCTTCCCCCTCCCCTCTCTTTTCCTCCATTTTTGTTATCCAAACACACCCTAAGGGTACCAGGGTAACTCAAATTGTGTCAATCCTAGACAGCCTTTTTGAAGAATGAAATTAGCATTCCTTTTTATTCTTTTTCCCTTCTAAGTAAGTGGCATTGCATTTTCATCGAGCATTACCTTTTTGATTCGCAGGCTTATGATCAGCATTTAAATATGATTCTTGGAGACGTGGAAGAAGTTGTGACAACTGTTGAAATAGATGACGAGACTTATGAAGAGATTGTGCGGGTATGCCATTTTCACGTTCTTTTTTCCCGTAGAAAAATATTGTTGAAATTGGAGAAAAAGCATGTTGACCTGTACAGCCTGAAGATATCCTTTTCAAACTGGTCTCAACGACACCTTAAACTAATCAACTAATTACTTTTCTTTTTCTGAGAAGGGATTTGATATATTTGACATCAAACCTAGTTGCTATGACACTTCAATGCAAACTTTTCACCATAGCTGTATATATATATTTTTTTGTAACTGTGTTAAAGGCTTAAAGCATTAATACCTTTGGCTGAAAGGGACAGAAGTGCTTGAATTTGGATGAAAGAGACCAGTCTGCTCAAAATACGTGTGATACAGACTATTTACCTTGATTTTACTGAATCCATTGAGAAGAAACAGTCACTCAGTTGAGCCACATATTATGTTGCTTTGGCTCTATATATTGTAATGTCCGCAAGCGGAACTCTTCCTTGTACTTATTTTGGCCTACACCATATCGGGTTGTGATGATAAATTGAGTTGAGTAGGCTAGAGGCAATTTTCTGTAAGCTCGAAAATGTTACTTCATATTGCGTTGGGTGGAGCTTACTGCAGAAAGGTGCTCTATTCAACGTATCTAATTGGTTGTTCTGTTGTTCTAATGCTAACCTAATACCTACCTATTCTGTGATGATGTTTCTCACAAATTGCTTCTTATTCCGTTTTGCAGACCACAAAGCGTACTGTTCCGTATCTCTTTGTTAGAGGAGATGGCGTTATTTTGGTATCACCACCTTTGAGAACTGCTTGAAGGAGTTATGGGTTTCAAATTGTTGGACCTACGTGTCGATTGTTGCACTTTTTGTTATCTTACACCAAGATGTTGTAACATTTCCAGGATGAATGTGAGCCTTAATTTAATTAGTATTTACTCGATTTTTCATTTCTCCCTGAAGAAGCTTTTTTTTGTGTTTCCTCCTGTTAGATGAGTTTTTTTATTTTTAATTTCCAACACAAATGAATTTTACTGCGTATAATTGTGGAAAATTCTACAATATTTAAGGAGTCAAATAAGTGTGTTTCGAGGCCCTAAAAATTTATTTTAGGAGCTTCTTGTGCCTAATTTCCAACCATAGTGATGATGTAATGATGTATCATCTCTACGAGTAGATGGGAATAAACAGCTGCAAGCAAATAGCAGTATGTTGGATGCCTATGAGATGACCTATAGCTTGCTGTATTGGACATTACACGGGTCCTCGAAGGTGTGATTAACAAGATCCACCTAATAACTCCATCCCGTGCTTGAGGCATCACGTCGCAACACCTCATACATTGCATTGTATTGCACAAACTGAAAACGAAGGTGTATTTTATGTTATCAGATTTCATACTTCATAACACAGCTAAAATATTGCAATTTGCAACGTTGGCATCACTTTTATTACTCGATTGATGAACATTATTTCACCACCAAGAAAAGGGATTTCACGACAAAGAAAAACCTCAAACAATGACTAATCGCAAATTAAAGCTCTACAGATCTACAATGGAAGACGTCACTCGAATAAACGACCTTTCAGGAAAGGACTTGCAATTTTGTTTATCCCGAGCTGATACAATGGCGGCATACTTGATTAATTTTGATAAATGGAGGGTATAAATTTGCAAAGCAACCCAGTACATTAATACAATAACATAACACAAGGTCTTTCTTATTAACACAAGAAAAAAAAAACGACACTACACTGACGCTTGAATAAAATATGCAGAAAGAATGAGACCAAAACTGTGCAAAAATAGAGGCGTAAAAGGAAAGAAATAGAATAGAATAGAATAGAATACACAGACTGAAATACAAGCTGGGCTCATCTACGGCGTTGTTGGGAGTACGAAGGGGACGTAGCAACTTGGGCAGCTTTGTAATTCTTGCTGGGAGAATCCAAAGGCCCCCTGAAGGATGCATATGCTGATTTTGCCACGTCTGGTACCGAATCCAGCGGTAGAGATTCTGCAAAGCATGCTGTATTGATACGTGTCCGCTCGAGCTCTCCTTCTAGGAGCTCTGCACTACACACCTGTCCAAGCGCCTGCAATATAACGAACAATATGCCATGATGATGCTTGTAAAATCAAGTCATGGATTCAAAATGCTGTATGCATAAGAGATTCTACCAACATTTCTAAGTCTTGTTGATTTGCAACTTCGGCTAACTAGGCTATATATAGAGTCTACCCATTAAAAGCGAGTTCCAGAACAGTCCCGAGCCTTCAAGGCAAAGGAAGCCAGGACAATTTATCCTCCTATTTATCCCTCATTGGGGGTATTGGGATACAATTTCCCTCTAAATCTTGCCTATTGTGGAGAGATTTTGATTAGGCTTGGAGGAGGGAAATCGAATCCCTCCAAATCCCTCCCCCTCCATTTCCCTCCATTTGCTATCCAAACAGGATTTTAAATTCCCTACTCTCCCTCCCTTTCTTTTTCCTCCAAATCCCGTAAACCACACACAACCTTAGGATTCCACTATACCTTAACGTATCAATCTTTCCTCCTCGTTTAGGATTTCCCTTCTTTCCTCCTTTTTTTCCTCTTAAAACACATCCTGAGAATATTGCGTAACATAAAAAAAACACTTACAATGAGGTCATCTGGAGACATGCCTAGTCCTTGCTGTCTTTCCTCAGCAAGGCCATCTTCACCAGCACGAGTCGGTCTCCTATGATGCCCAGGATTCTCAACAGCCTCCGTCATACTTTCAGTGGCTTTTTCAAGAAGTGTGCCTTGAAGTGATTTTAATGATTCACTTGCATCATTGGTAAAGTAAGGATTTAATACTGTCTCAAAGTATTCAAGCTGCAAAAAATGAACACATTTCAAGATATAGTTAGAACGTGCGACTATGTGAGGACGGTTAATCCATTCATTTAAGAGAATGTGTTGCTTGAGTAATAATTACAATGAAACTTGTTAGCAAGTGACAGCAAACCTTTTGAAAAAGATGAGAAATTTACCAATCTTGAGTATCATACTATCATGATCATACTGTTCGTTGACAGTTATCAAAAATTTAAGTTAAAAAATACTTGTCGAACAGGATTACCAATACGCCATAATACAAGCAGTACGTAGGTTTTCCCGAAGTTATTATACCATGCCTTAGTAGCAGTTTGTACTCAAAAGAACTACTGAAAAGGCCATATGACGAAGAGTATCTCTTCTTTAGCAATTGTTGACTTACTGAGAATCATTCAGGAGTAGTCATTTAGGAGTAGTCATTTATGCTATGAATAAGACGCTAATTCTGTTGTTCACATTAACGTGAAGGGCAAAAGAACATTGAGAATTGCCAGTTATAATCTCTGTATTTGTTCCTAGTGAATACTTACAACTGCAATCAGCTTCTGCGCAGTTTAACATTCAGAAAAACTCTTTCAAAAGCATACCTCAAGCATAAGCTGACAGAAACCATTGACATCCAGTGACTTGAGTTCTTTGCTCTCGTTTTCATGGAATATGCTTAGAAGCGTATCAATGAGGCCTTCAACAAGAATACCAAGTGTCTTGTCAAGAAGCGGCTTCGCACCACAAAAGACCTGCATCAAAGGAACAGTCCTATAAAAAATGTATAAACAAATAGAGATGATTTGTACCAAGAGTTAACTCCTAAATCTTAGGCTTGAAAACTTCGAACCAGGAACATACTGGAGTGAAAAGTGTCGGGAGCAAACTTATCACTTTATAAAGAGAGGTTCCAGACAAGGAGTAACAGAAATCACAAGAGAATATTTTTCTCATCTTATAAAAAGAACAATTTTTGAATGATTAGTCAAGGTTAACAGCGCTATATACATAGTAAGTTATAGAAACTATTAGGCCCAAGGAGGAAATGTACAAGTTGAGATGTGATAATAATATAATACCACATGAGCTAGTAAATACCTCAGCATGCACAGCTACAAGTGTATGTAATAATTCAACAGCTGCATCACGTACACCCTGCATTTATACGTTCTTTAATAAGAAGATAATCTATCAAAAGGTAGAAGTTCACCCAACTGATGAATTCAGGACTTACTTTGACTGAAGGGGCTGCTCCCCAATATATTCCTGCATCCAACAAGTAATTCATTGCAGCTGTTCTGATCAAGTTTGCCTGATAGCAATACCAAAAATTTAATTACACCATGTCCATGAATCAAAAGTGTCTGAAGGGATTTGCCTCAAAGTATTACATATTCAGGTGCTAAATGATTAATTCCTTAGAGGGAGGGGATAATTACCCTCCTATATTGGGGATGAATTAATTACATATTCAGAAGCCAAATGGCTAAATCCTTGGGGCAAGGAGATAATTACCCGTATGGAGGATGAAGTAATCAACAACAAAAAACCAACACCGAGAATACTACTACTACTACTACTACCTTTTTGCCATCTTATCTTTAATAGATACAACTCTTAATTGCACAATAACACCCATTTTTTAATATGGAGTAGGTCTTTTCTTATATGTCCAGATATCCACTATATCATATACTGCATATACATTGCAGTGAGGCAAAACCCTTCGAATATATGATGTATGTGAGGTTCACATAGGAACTCAACCAAGTTACACCATTACAATTCAACCAACAAAATTTAATTCTAAACAAATCCTACATGCCGAAAAAGCCGGATTTGTTAACAACCTTTCCATCTAAGGTGATCATTCCCACTCTTCTGCCTGTGTTCCCACTAAACCTACACTTTAAAAAGTCAATCGTACTCCTGCTAACTTAAAGCCCTCAGGCTTCCAAATTTTGCCTCCAAAGGTTCCAACTTCCTCTCAGGGCCTTTGTTCGTCTCATCAATCAACACATTATGGTCCGCAAACATAATAGACCATGGATATTGGAATATCGGTTTGAACTAAGCTTGCCAGTTTGTCCATGACTATGGCAAACAGAAATAGACTAAGAGCTGAGTTGCTAGGTGAGAACTGAGAAGTACTTAGAAAAAAAAAAAAAAAAACATTTTCCTTGGATATGAAAACTGAATAGAGCTAGAGTTGCTAACTGAAGACTAATGAAGAATCAGCTGATCTAAGGGTTTCACTATGACTATGATAAGCAAAATAATCACTGTTATAGGCCTTAAAGACAAAACAGAATGAGCTAAACCCCAGTTCTTTGAAAGTTCTAAAAACTGCATTCTGAGATAGCATAGAAGTGCCTAAAAGACAGCGACTTAAAGTGGATGATTCAAAGATAAGAAGCGAGAGCTTCACCAATACAAGTCTGCTCTTACAAAAGAGATGCAATAAATAGAGCCATAGAGGTACAGACGTAAAATTTAACTCATGGCACTGAAATACGAAAAACATGGTCGTCTACTTTAGCCTTATATCTCTCACTTTAGTCTTCTTACTTAATGTGACAAAAAGGTCAAGCAATGAGTAAAACAAACCTAGGAAACGACACTATTATCTAGTTATGTGCAAGCACTAAGCCGATTTAGAAAGCAGAATAGGACAACATCCTTACAAGAAAGGGAGTTCTGCTGATATCAGAGATAAATAGAGAACAGAAAGCTTGCAATCTGGCTGAAGCGCGTCAATTACCTTTGCGAGAGTATACTGTTCAAGAACCTTTTCTTCAAGAGCAGAAAAGGCCATTACCAAATCAACTTTGTCGGAATCCTCATCGTCTCTTTCCCTGCAATGGCAAAATGGAAAGTATATGACCGGTACTGACATACAAGCATGTCTTTTTTTAGAAGTGAACGACCAGCATGTGAAGCAAGCAAAAATTGTAGAAAGAACTATCAGAGTAACCGTACTTGATTTCATATCAGATGAACAGTTAATGCTATCAGAAAACAGGTCAAAGACTCTACTTCTGTCAAAACTCATATCTAAGGACATCCACCAGACATTATAATGCTAAAAAAAAAAGTAAAAGTGAAAGTAGCATACAAATTTTCAATTACTTCCAAAGTCCCAACCTCTTTTAATGATTAGATTTAAGTACGTTAAAGTACCATTTATAACATTACATAATCCGTCATTTTGGGCTCTTGAATCTCCCAAAATTCAGATGTTTGACAGCCAACATAGAGAATCAGATGCAAGATAGTGACATGGAAAGTTCATCAAGTAAGCAGACCAAGGCATGAGAAAATACTAACCCAGAACGAGCCCATATATGTTTGTATTTATTGTAAAGTTCATAACACAGTTCGTCTTTGCAGTATCCAACATTACTCAAAACCATGAGCAGCCGTTGATGTGGATCAATAATACTTCCTGGTGAAAGATCTGAAGACAATTCTGGATTTTCATCAGAATACCCATTCAGCAGATGTGGACTGCCTCTGTTTGATCTACTTTGTGACAATTCACTTCCAATACGTTCAAGATGACCTAAAAATCGGATATCATCAAATATTATGCTCCAAAACTGTTTTTGTAAAAGATTCTTGAGCATATACCAGAAATCAATAAATCAGACGAGTAATTTCACATTTGTTTTTTTCATTCTCAAAATTTGGAGTCGTAAGGATTATGAGCATGTTAAATGCTACAGAATGGAACGTCCACATACCAGCAAAATCCAGGAAACAGTTCAAAAACGAAAGTCTGACTGATTCTTGAATTTCTTGGAAAGGAATAAAGACATCCTCAGCCTTCGCTGCTTCACTCTTTAACGCCTGAAGCATCCTGGAAAAGCATGGGAGTTTATATTATGGACAGAAATGGTGCCTCGAGAGAAAAGGGAGTGATTTTGCATTGTGAGTGACCGCAATAAGCAGGTCATCTTGAAACACAGGCAAAATACAGACACACTCACTGATATGTTCAACTCAAATGTTACACAAAGTACATGGGGATAAAATGGTTACTCATATCCCCTAAGGTATAGAAGTCCACAGGAAAAATCAACAAACACACGCAAACACACGGTACCGACCTACTGACCTATTTAACTCTAATGGTTAAGCTAGATAGCTAGGGGTAAACATACCTCCCTACATATTGGACACCCGCGAGAAAAATCAATGGTCAATCCTAAAACACAGGCAAACCCACACCACTTAAGCACTGACCTGTCTCAAATATTAAGTGGTATAGGTGTTGGTAGAATGTTAACAAACATCCCATACAAAATGCAACACATATTAAAAACTTAATGGTCAGCACTCCTGATTAGCGAAACAATTTAGACTTTGGGAATGGTAAACCGCATTCACTTCTGAGAGTGAAGTGAGAAAAAGGTTTCCTTCTAGTCAATAACATTATCTCTATCAAGGCCAAATCAAATAGCTTAAGCACCAGACTCACTCAGCATCTTCTTTATTAGAAGAAAGCCATTATCAAACGAGCATAATGGATTGAGTTTGATTATAAATTACCAAATGCTCGAACATACCATCTCTACTGATTACAGTTACCCTCCTACACGCAGCATAGAATAACTCTCAAGTCTCAATCACATATACTTACTGATGAACTTGATCTATAGCTGAAATAACAATCGAACGGAATGCAAGAGGCAGGTAAGAGATCCTGTAAGGAGATTTATTCCTTTCAATTATTGAAACTGAAACCCATGTTTCGTCTCTTGACAATTCTTCAATAGTAGTCCTCATCCATGAGCACAGCCTTAGTATGTAAGTCTTTGAAACTTCTGCATGAACTGCTCTGAGTGCCATAACTGTGAACACAAGACAACACACTCTGAAATAGCATCAGGCAGCTGATGCAGCATACAGTCATAACTAGCGACATCAGAGTGTATGATACCAATAATAGCAGGAGCTGATTCTTTGGCTTCTAACACCTGGCAAGCCTTGGATATTTCCTTTATGGAGTCACTCATATATGTTTGAAGAATATTTGATTCGTCAAACTCACGAAACGTGTTGAGGACCTGCATCATGCAACCCCAAATAAATGGTCCATAACATCACAACTCAAATAAGCGACTAATCTTTGCACAGGGCTAATCAAATAATCAAATAACTAGAATATGACCTACAATCTACGAGGCTACAAACAAGTTAATATTCAACCAATGAAGGAACAGGAGAGGATAATGGTAGTCAATTGAGGCCTAGAGCCAATGATCGAAGGTCTCCTTGGGCTAAAATGCAACAAAAGCAGCATCTAGAGACACTGTTTGACAACATCGAATGTATGGGTCACTGATGCGACTATATATGAGAAGGGTTTTATAAAATTCAAAATCACGTGAGCTTGGAGCCTTTTACTGAACATGAGCCAGCACCTTTCTCGCAGGATCATGATGTGAAAATATGGAATTTATTTACTTGTATCACATTCAACCACTGTGAGTGTTTTATGAAAATTTTGTGTCGTTCGCTTGGCTGGTGGTTTCTATTATCAGTCCATTTACGAATCTAATATAGAAAGTCAACGCTCCACTGGAAATAAAGGCTTCTGTTGAACCTACGGCATCCAAGAGAATTAACATTCTTAGGAGTACTTATAAGGCTCTTAACCCTCATGTCCGTATCATTTTGAGCAATTTTGTAAGGGGCACTCCTATTTTCTTTCATAGGAAATTTGTGTGCCGCTTGTGGCATAAGCATATTGGCATCTCTGAGAAGCAATGGGTGTTAAGGACTTAAGGAGGTGTACTATTTTAGCAGGCAAGTGAGTCAACTCCTATGTTTTCACAAGCGTGCATCATAACATCAAATATACTCTGGGTAGGGTAGTTTTCTTAGCTCTCTATGGCCAAAAGGCAAAAGCAGTTGGTACTCGGCAATATCCTTGTTTCAAAGGAATTTTTTACAATGTATAACTCTATAACAAGGACTTCCGCTCCGTTTTCCGTTCCTGGATTATACTATGATTTAATTTTTCTAATAAAAGAATTAGGATTGTGCAGAGAATCAGATATAGTCTAAGAATTACATCCCTCTCATATGTATGTTTCGTCGTGAAACTACTGATGTCTCTTCGCAATTTCACATGCACAGTCTATTTGTGACATGCGCCAACTTACCTATATATAGTATCTCAGTATTTAAGAAGAAAATAACCAGGTTGCACTGTTAAATAGATTGGGGGTCCGTAAAATAAGCTAGAACAATGTTTCAGGTCAAAAGGGACAAGAGCAATATACCTTAACCTCATAAAGAGATATTGTGCTCCGCATCATTCCAGAAACTTCATCAAGGGAATGACTTGAATACTTTGCATCACTACCTTTTTCCTCTATTTTACTTGAGGCTGTGATATTTGAATCCACAGCAACTTGTGAAGACTGAAATTGAATCATAACCATTACTCAGCTCAATGACAACCACGAACAGCATACCAAACATATATGAAGCATCACTGCCTCACTAGATATGTACAAGTCAGCAGAGCAGCAGTTTTCAACTATTCTAAAGCATAAAGCTGTTGAAACATCACGCAACATATTTATGATTAATCAAGGAATTTACCACAGACGCATCAACGAACCAAGTTTTTTTATATCCCAAACAACCACCACGTTAGTGAAAAGTTATAGCTGCACCTTCGCAAATAGGTCACATTTTTTTTTCTATAATAGGCTTATAACTTAAGTTTGCCGGATATAGAACTAAAGACACAATAACATGTCGTAAAACAAATAGCACTACTAAAATCAAACAATACTAAAACTGCATACCAGGGACATTACATTGCAAAAAACAACAATATCTAAAGATTTTATGACTCAAAAGTTTCAGAAGTTATTTTGCTTTTAAGAACTAGTCTTGCTAACTAGAGACAGTGTACGAATTGAAAGTTCCTTTTAAAAGAAGAAGATAAGGCTAATACTGCACAAATAGAGAAAGAAATCAACAGTATCTCTTATGAAATATCCAATGTAAACTAGACAACTAGCATCTACTTCAGCATCTAAGAGCATCATAAAAAAAAGGTCCGCGATGAAACCAAGTGGTTTCGCAACAATCATGAGACTAACAGCCTGTTGTAGCTACAGGGGATCAACTATTGTTGCACAAACCTACATTTAGTTTATGTCCTTTATATAGAACATGATATCACAAAGCGCACAAATTTATTAACTAAAATAAAAATCGAGCTGTTACAGCAACGAAAAGAATCATAAAAAGGGTGCAATGAAACCAAGTGGTTCCGCAACAATCATGAGACTAACAGCCAGTTGTATCTACACCGGATCAAATATTGTTGCACAAACCTACATTTAGTTTATGTCCTTTATAAAGAACATAATATCACAAAGCGCACAAATTTATTAACTAAAACAAAAATTGAGCTGTTACCTACATCATATATCTAATGCCTAGGAACTGCAGGATAACAAATAGCTTACAACCCTATTCTCTTTGTCAAATGTATCAAATGAACAATCACCAAATTGTACACAGGGTATCGTATGAATCTTCAAGAAACTATGGCATGATTAATATTAGAAACAGGATACTTGTCGGTATTGTTGTGCCATTTTTTTCCAGTATGAGCATGTAAACAATGTACATGACAGAACCAAGGAAACCTGCTCCGCGAGTCCGCGGATCATTCCAGTATGAGCATGTAAACAATGTACATGACAGAAAAAGGAAACATGCTCCGCAGATCATTAATCAGACAATAGAGCTAATGTACCTTGGCAAACTTTCCACTAAAAACTGAAAGTGCTATTTTCCAGAAGGCGGGTATGTAATGAATGAGAACGGCTGATAGCTTCTGTATGTACTTCCTTTTCAGAGCATCAACTTCTTCACTCGTCAATTCAACTGACTCTCCAGCAAGGTGAAGGTCCCCATTTGCATCTGCCTGGTATCACAAGAGGATTATTCATAGCCCGCATAACTCCACCAATTATTAGCATAAAATAATCAAAGTTCAGCTCACAGGATGACTAGATCCCTCCAATATTTGTTTCCACTTAGTATCTGAGTCTGCTCGGTCTTGAATTGCACTCTGCAATGCTTCTAATGTAGCCTCATAATCGATAGTGCACTTTTCAAGCAAGCCCCTGATTCTTTGATTCTGCAGTAACATTTAAAATCATATCAGTGACTTCAGCACAGATAACAACACAGTAAACTAACAATGATAACAGGGCCAAAATTGACGAAGTAAGACCAGTTCTTCAAGTATAACACACACACACACAAATATCCAGTTAAAACCTCTAATAACAGCGTGACAGTTAAGAAGCATTCAAAAATTAAAAATTTAAAGTGTTGAGGATTGTAATTCCCTTCACATGCCATCAATAGTAGCTCATGCATCACAGGAAGCCAAGAAATACATTATTTTTTCCAAACATGACAGCATTTAATGCCGTAAGATTTAAGATCCTCACTCATAATTTAATCGACTAAAGAAAGTAAATATAAGTGATGAAATGGCATAAGCCTACGGTAGAATTATTGCATAAGTTCAAGAAATGAAAGATATTAAAATAAGGGAGTGTGTAAGTTATCAATGCAGTGTTTTCTGCCTTCTGCTTGTCCTGTACTCCTGTATCCTTGAGTAACATTCCATCCTGTATTATTGATGCTTCTCTAAGGATCGGGAGAGGAAGAGGGGGAAGGGGAAAGGAGGGAGCCAACCAATTTTCGTGTTTGTATAGGGTTTGCCTGATTGGGGAGGGGGGGGGGAATAAGGATACATTTTCCTCTTCTAGTACATAGGATCGTTTGAAGTGAAAATGCACCTATGTTTCTTCTCTCCCCACCCTTTTCTCCTTTTTTGCTAAAGCTTGACCATTTGTGCTTAGGAGGGAGAAATTATATACCAAACTCAAGGCCTAAGATCACACTGTTGTTTTTGCTAAAGCTTGACCATTTGTGCTTAGGAGGGAGAAAGTATATACCAAACTCAAGGCCTAAGATCACACTGTTGTTTGACAATCCTTAAAAACAATATATCATAAGAATCATGCATCATGAAGGGGTATCTTATACAAGGGGACAAGGGCTCCTGACCTGTAAGTTGAGGTAGTGCCACACTGGATCTGACTCCGGTTCCAGCTCCAAAAGCAACCTCACTGTATTTTCAAGCTACAAAGACTATACATTAGCCATTTACTGACACCAGATAAAATAACACCAGAGGAGAATGAAGACAAGTAACAGCAGGGTAATAAAGACAAATCAGTAAATCTAAATGATCATAAAAAAAGGCCACAGAAGTCACATTCATCCAAGGAATAGAAGTGTCGAATTGGTTGCAGTTGCGGAAACGCCTGCGAAATCCCAGTATTGGTAAGTCACAAATGTAACGGGTGATGGTCAATACGACCGGAATCTCAATACCATATACCAACTGCGTCTAATTTACGCATCTTCATAAGATTAAAAACTTTTCAATATATACTGCATATATCTCTCTTACAACCTCTTTTTTAAAAACATATACACCAACTGTAAATATAATGTTTGCAAAGATTTTTAACGGAATTAACGGTTAGTGCACGGTCAATCATGAAAATATTGGTAAAATAACAGCAATATAGTGCAATACTAGATGATGCCGCAGAAAATTGACATTATTCTATAGAGTTTTAGTTAGTAAGGAATAGCATAACGGCAGCCAAAATTATATTACATAATGGAACAAGTTTTATACCATGCATCCATGATCCACCATATGTGACAATGCAATGTACTATTGTGACTGCACCATTTCACCCAAAAGCCTAAGCTGATGTTTGAGGTTCAGTCAGTGGTTTAATAGCCTACTAATTGCTGTGTCAAGATTTGACTACAGCTCATGGGCTTAGAAATAAAAAAAATATAAAAATTCATGCCCTGAAGTTATCATGAAAATTTTATGTGCAAAATCAGGAAACAAATGCTGCTCAAACTAGAACTCTTGGCTCCAGCTGTCTAGATACATCCAAAAGCGGAATGACGTGCTCGCCACGAATAAGCTATCACCTCAGTCCTCATATATAATTATATACAACATCACCTTGCAACAGTTACATCACCTTGCAACAGTTACATCACCCGTTAGTCAAAGGAACCATCTTCCAAAATGACACAATATGTCTCCTTTTAGCCTCTTTTAAGAGTGTCAATATAATGCTTTTCGTATTCTTTGAATATCTGGATAACCAACTCAATCAACTGAAATAGTTCATATTGAAAGAGTAAATGGTAAGAGCAAACTAGCCAATCAGGTTTTTTCTGCGCCTGTAAACTCCTAATGCCGTTGTCTGGTTTTATATTGGACACACATCTCTCATTGTACATCCTATGAAAGTAGAAGCTCCGTAAAATATTATCTAAGAAACAACCTTATAAATTTGGATATATAACAAAAAGCTTAACCATGAAACTCCAGAAATAGAAAGGCATAACCGTAAATATAGCTACTTGGACAGCCCTCCAATGCTTGTTTTTCAAACAACTCGAGCATAATTGAACAGTGAAAGGCAGAACCAAACTACTGCACAAAGCTATGCTTATTTACCCCTCTAATAGATAAAGAGAAAAGGCATAACCTAAACTGGGCAATTTATATTAAAATCCAGGTCTTGCTTTAGACAAAATAGAGGATAGATGAACCAAGTGTCCTGTCTGCACTTACAGACATACGAAACAACACACCCTCTGTAGATCTTCCCGCAGAAAGAAAAATATTTCATAATGCAAGTAATATTATACGAAAGATAAAGCAGACATCAGAAGAATGTTAATCTGTGAATTATAGCCTAGGAAGGAAACAAGCCCGCCTCTGAGACCAAAGTGATAATGGAGGCCAAGACATTTCAGTGTGAGTTGTGACCCTTCGTAACAATTTTTTAAGGTTAGTTACGACCGCATTCTGAGTTGACACTTGACATCAGCTGCACAACAGTCAAGATTCGAAGCCATTGCAGGATTTTGGGATTCAAATTGGAAGAGATATTTAATAGCATGACTGACACCAAAATCACAATCCAGCAAACTCTCATCTATAGCACATCACACAAGAGAATTAATCATACATATGTTTTGTACCAATCACTGACCAGAAGTCATAACTTTCAACATTTTTTGTAAAACTGGTTGTATGTAGTTAGTCAACTTACATCTGTTAAATCTATTTGCGGGTCTTCCATTGTTTTGTAAAGTGTACCCTTGAACTCATGCATCACTTTTTCGACTTCTTCAAGCACACGTTTCAATATTCCAACCTGGAAGTAAAGCAATATACCCTTAGCTAACATGTAGATGAGAAATCACTGAAAACTTATGCTAATGGTCATGTTGAAAAGATTAAGTACTCAAATCGCATGTCAAACCATTTTATTGTGAGTTTTCAGGTTTTAAACGACCTACAACAAAGACTATAAAGTGACCCTCTTCCATTCCAATCAAAATTAGGGGAAATATAAAGAAGATAAGTAAAAATAACAACAAAAAACATAATGAAATAATTTACAATGCTCCGTAATAGAAAAGAACCACAATTCAAACACCAGAGGAAATCATGGTATTAAATTAGAGTAACAGAAACGAATCACGGTAGAGTACTACGATGCAAAAGACCAACAATGAAAACAAACCAAAAGACTTCCTATGGATGCTAGGCTATTCGCTATAGGGCCTAAGATCACGAGTATTATAGACAACTTGCAAACATATCTCCAACGTACCTCCGCCAAATCTACAGACTACAGTTTAACATCACCAGTCTGTCCATATTTCTGCTCTTTCTTCTCATGTCATGGCGAAACAAAAAGGCATAGAAGCATTGAGAAGTTTATCTTTATTCTATTGACACAAAAGAAACATTAGAGGGAAAGAAGTCCTCCTAATCGACAGCAGTACGAAAGATACGAAATTGCATGCTAGCCACGAACAAAAATTATGGAATGGAATATAAGACTAGCAATCAATTTGATGCAAAACTCATTCCCCACATCATAGGTACGATTATAGATAGAAGAAAAAAAAATCTAAAAACCCGGAACCACTGCCAATATGTAGATGAAGCTTGAAAAGCGAACTAGAGTCTTTATGGCTTAGGATAATAGTAAAATCTCCCAACTAATTAGTCCACCATATAAAAACAATGATGAATCTGAAAGCTATTCCTACTTCATGGCAATACAAGACAAGCTTCAGGAACATAATGCAGGAGCAGAAAAAATCCAACAAAGTCAGAGTGCAACAAAATTTTACATATGTTCCCATTACTAACACAACACCTCATGAACTTAAAATGCACAATCTCATTTTATTTACTGAATGAGAAAAAAAAAAATATGCCAATAGCATGGCGTGATCCATTGTCATCCAATATGAATGTTAAAAAGTTGGAAGCTCAACATACATGAGATGGTAGTGCAATTGACTTTGCTTTCTTATATTCCCTAACTGCCAAGTCATATTCTCCATTACTGATACTAGCACGAATTGTACTCGGCAAGTTGAATAACGTGCGGAACCTCTGAAGCATTCCTTGAACAGATCGGATCTTTTCTGCTTGAGCCTGGTGTAAGTAAATGAATAATCATGTACTGTACTGAAATGGATAAGAAACAGTGAACCACTACGTAAACAATATTTGTATCACTCACCTGTCTCTCAAATAGTGGCTCAAAAGCGCGTGTTGCAAGTGTGCTCACTCCTTTGATGATATTGTAAAGGTGCATTGTTCCAGCACCCTCTGGGTCTTCTTCGATCCGTTTCAACTTTGATTCAATATCTAATCAAGATAGTTTCACTGATAATAAGGCACATACTAAGCTACTACACGCACATGCTAATCAATAACAGCCAGTTGCTAAGTAAACTGGAGACAAGTATGTATAAAATACCTATATCAGTGACATACCATCAATAGTTGTCTTGCAGGAAACAAAACAGTCAAAATTTTCCTTCACCAGGTCTTTTCTCTGCTGGGTACGACCTTTCAGATCAGTTTTTATATCAAGGGCGCCAGCCTCGAGATCTGCTGCACTTGTATCTTGATGTATCCTAGAAAGAAATAACTTTGCGTCGAACCTTTCTGAAAAATATGCCAACTTTTCTGCAGAAATTTGAGTACGAATTGAAACACTTAGTTGGCACCAAAAGCAACTGACAACATCACATTGGATAAAGAGTTAGGTAAAGTAGCTGTAGAAATAAAAGGCACAAAACTCTAGGACCATGACAACGTTAATTCATTAAAAAAATGATTCCCATGGGGAATAAAAAAAAACTCGAGAAAGAAAACAGAAATACCTCGGAGACTATTATCGATGCTCTCCTTTTCTTTAGATGGAGAACTGTCCAGTGTATCTGTTATTAACCTCAGTGTTCTATTGTCTATTATCCTGCCAGTGACAACACAACTCATGTTAGCAAGAAAGGTCAGGTGTTGAAGGAAATAAGATTCTAATGCTAATAGAGTTCCAAGTAACAGTTTCTGTACATGATCTAGGTTGGGAGAACTCACAATTGACTATTGAAAGCAAATAAAACATACTTCCATTTTGGTAGCAGATTACCATAATTAAAATATGAAAGACCCGTCACATGGTTGTTTATTGTCCGACGGGCCAGCTATTTAAGTATCTATCAATATGAAGATCTCTCCCTCCGATATAATCGATCATGTTACGCATTTTTCTCAGCTTCATTTTTCTTTGGTTTATCGATTTGCAGGGTATCTCAAAATGAGTACATCTAGCTTCTAGAACACTCCAAGATTGCGACATGATCACAAATGGGGTCCTGCTTGATGATTCATGTTATTATTGAAAAGTGACATAATGCAAGAACGTTTAAACATTACGGATATACAAATGGGAAACTTCATCGTTCAACAATGCCTCCAATAGTTCACATCAAGTGACGTGTCAAATTTTACAGTAGGCGAAAAAATCAAGGAGACATAGTCACAGCAAGTAAGATCGATGTTTAAACAAGAGCAATTAGCAAAAGCAATGACTCCAAAATGAAATGTCACTTATCCATCACAAATTACTTTCAAAATAGCACCAAAAGTAAGATTACCCCAATCCTAATGGCTTAATACACTCCTTCAAGAAGCAATGAATTTTGGCAAATATTTCTCAATTCTTCTCAATGTTAATACATAAGTCTAGAACAATGAATTGAAATGGGCCAACAGTTGAGTTTCAGTAGAGTAGTGACTTCTAAATCAAATGTCACTTATCCATCACAAATTACTTTCAAAATAGCATCAAAAGTAAGATTACCCCAATCCTAGTGGATCAATACACTCCATGCCTCGTGGAAACGATTGTAAACTAGTCAGCCCTTTTTTTGCCATCACGGCAGGTTTAAGCTCTTCCTTTGAGACCACAGGAATTGCTCTAGCCTCACGCATCTCTCGAACCCTACGAGCAAGCTGGCAAAGGAGAAAAGTTTTAGTAACGCTGAAGCTGACGCAAAGATACAATATAAGAGCTTACAAACTCTCCAAATATTTGTCAAGAGACAGAGTAAGCCGATAATTATGCAGAGCTACACATGCATGAATAATCCAACAGTACATCATTTAGCACGGTGGATTCAGCATTAAGAAACAGTTGCAAAAGCTAGCAAGTAGATACAACCAGCACGAGCAAGAAAAACTATGAACTGCAATTCCTAAAGCACAAAACCAGACTGACAGCAGTCAGAATGATGCAGCACAGTTCAAAAACATAGACTATTAAAAATTACATAATTTATTAATTTGTCCACTGTTGCTATATTCATGTTTCAAATGGAAGACCCGTGATACATCACAATTAATGTATTAAAAAAAAGATATTGCCAGGCAAACTATCTCAAAAACATTGAAGATCTACATAATTACCAAAAATTCAAACTTTTGGAACCATAGGGTATCCCACTTTGTATAGAATACACGCCTTAGTGATGCTGGTGGCACAGTTAGTATGTAACAATAAATATCACTCAAACTTCAGAGAGTAATTCTTTTCGACAATGTATTCCCTTCATACAGCCCTACGTCTAAGTAAAAATAACAACCTTAATGGCCTAACAGCCTTTAAAACTATCAGAGCTCCACCTGGTCCAGCTCCACCTGGTCGAGACAGTGCAAAACCAACATAAAAAAAAAAAAAAAAACTTCCATCTAAGTCTAGTGTTTGCCGAAACTTGTTGTACTAAGAAGAAACATTTTCTATTATTTATAGTTAAAAGAATGCCAATAGCTAGCTCACACCACTATCCTCCCTACTTGCTTTGCAACTTTGAACCAATACAGAATCTCATTTTGAGATTGCCTTAAGCTTAAGACGGCTTCTTCCACGCAATGAAGTTCATCTAAGATAACTATAATAACTACACACTAAGTCCATTAATAGTGTCCCTTTTTCCCTCCTTATTATTCCCACATTAATTGTCCCCTTTCAAAGTATAATAAACAAAATTAGGAAACATCCAAAATTTCCCCCAATTAAGTAACTATTTCTCCCCCATTACAATTAACTTATCACCATTATCTTTAGTCAAGGCCCAAGGGGTAAAGTTATTATAACATTTTTTCTTACAAAATTCCAAATACTAAGTACAAATACCACAATTAAAGTGGGATGGAGGGAATGTATAATATTGTAAGCCTAAGACAGTCTTAAAGCAAGACTAGCTTTCAAATCATTTATATTCATTTCGCACTTCAACTGAATCAGTATTTATAAATCTCTTAATAACTTGTCAATAACGTCAACCAGTGTATTCACTTGCAAAGCTCAAAAAACAACCTGATACTATAGTAAGTTAATAACTACTCCGGGATTGTAAGCTTAAGACAATATTAAAGCAGCACTAGCTCTCATATCATTTAAATCCATTTTATAAACCTATACTCACCCCACTCAAATCATCATTAGTCAACTGTTCAATCTAACGATGTCATACCATTACAACAACTTCAAAGAAGACCCCAAAACACAAAAAAAAAAAACATGATACCATTATAACTACGTTGTAACCTTCAGACGGTCTTAACTCTTAAGCAATATTATCTCTTAGATCATTTACGTACATCATGCAAACTATACTCACTTCACCTAAATCATCATTAATCAACACTCCAACCTCATTATGTCAACCAATGCAAGAACTTGAAACCTCAAACAGTAACACGATACTGTAATAACTACGTTGTAACCTTAAGACGGTTGTAACTCCTAAGCAACACTAGCTCTCAGATCGTTCACATCCATTCTGCAAACCTATACTCACTTCACTCAAATCATTATCAACCAACCATTCAGTCTCACTATGTCAACCTACAACTTAAAAAAATAAAAAATAAAACACGGTATTATAATAGACGGTCTTAAGCTCCCGCAGATCAATTACATAGATCTCACAAACCTATACTCACTTCACCTAAATCACCATTAATCAACCCTCCAACCTCATACCGTCATACCAATACAACAGCTTCGAAACTCAAAAATCGAAATGATACTATTATAGCTGCATTGTACGCTTAAGACGGTCTTAGCTCTTAAGCAACACTAGCTCTCATGTCATTTAAATCCATTTTACAAACCTATACTCTCTCCACTCAAATCATCATCAATCAACCATTCAATTTCACACTTACAGTACAAGAACTTCGAAAACTCAAAAAGCAACATTATATTATACTCCCTCCTAGTCTAGTGTTGTTCCTCTTTCCATTTCAATGCTAGTCGAGTGTTGGTTCCCCTTTCCTTTCCTGATAAGTTTTTGTAGTCCAAAACCAATTCCATGTGAAGTAGGGTGTTTCGTGTGGTCTAAATTCATTTCCTTAATTTTAGTATCCAAAAGAAAGGGAACCAACACTTAGACTAGGAGGGAGTAATAATTACACTATAACCTTGAGATGGTCTTAAGCTAGGCTAGTTCTCAGATCATTTCCATCCGTTTTTCAAAACTATAACCAATCCACTTAAATTACCATTAATCAACCATTCTATTTCACAATGTCATACAAAAACAGCTTTGAAAACTAAAAAATACAATATTATAAGAACTACGTTGTAACCTTAAGAGGATCTTAACTCTAAGCAACACTAGCTCTCGTATCATTTAAATCCGTTTCACAAACATATACTCGCTTCACCTAGATCATCAATTCATCATTACTTAATCATTCAATCTCACAATGTCAACCAATACAGCAAAATCTCATTTGAGACCGTCTTAAGTTTGAGACGACCTGCTAATACTATAATATCTACTCTGGTTGTAACCTTAAGACGGTCTTAAGCAAAACTAGCTCTCAGATCATCTACAAGACTACAACCAATTTGCAAACCTAGACTCCACTCAAATCACCATTACTAGACCTCCAAGTAGGCTCCGACCTCACAATGTCAACCAATACAACAGCTTCGACAGCTCAAAAAGCAACATGTAAGCTTAAAGACGGTCTTAAGCAACACTTGTACTCGGATCATTTCCCACCATTATGTAAACCTAAACTCCCGCACTCAAATCATCATCAATCAACCTCCAATCCCATAATGTCAGCCAATAAAAAGGGTTTGGAAACTAAAAAGCAACTCGATATACTATAATAATTACCTAGCAAGTTTAAGACCGACCTTCTTAAGCAAGACTAGCTCCCGGATCATTTCTAACCATTTTGCAAACCTATACTCACTCCACTCAAATCATCATCATCAATCAACAATTCAGCTTCATAATGTCAACCAATACAACAACGAAACTAAATAAACAATGAACATACAATTAAACCTAAATTCAACAAAAAAATCAATCAAATTAGTATAAAAAAAACCGCACCTCAGCTTCATTAACATGTTTCCAACAGCCAGGCTCACCACCATCCCAACCACCATCAGCTTCATCCTTCGAAACACCTCTGGCCTTCCTCGGCCTCCCACCACCACCACCACCCGACGTTTTGGACGATTCCTCATCACCAGACGAAATACTCAACAACTCAACCTCCGAATCATCATCGTCATCCATCGACTTCGTGTGTCCCCGGCGTTGCGCAGAATTAGGGTTCGCATTCGAATTCCTCCCCGCCGACGATGAGGGAGGTTGAACGTAGCTAACAACAGGTTTAGATGACTTGGATGGAGGTTTCTGGTAATTGACATCGCGTTCTGATTGTTCTTTTAACGCCATTTGAAGAAGCTCATCTTCGTCTAGATCACTATCGGTCGACATTTTTGGGGATTTTTGGGGATTTAGGGATTTGCTGGAATTTGGGGATTTAAGGATTTAGATCTGAAATAAAAGTAAAATGTAGTGCAATTATGTAATGTAATGATGATTAATTAAGTGGAATAATTGAATAATTAATTAATTTGTATCTAAATGGAATTGGTAAAGAGAATGATGAGTATGTATGATTAACGAAAGTTCAACCGGAAAGAGGAGAGAGAGGAGGTTGATTCATTTTTTGGTAATGCTGCTGGACTGTTGGTGTTAGCTGTGACTCTGCCACGTTTCTCCTTACTTTTTCGACCTCCGATTCACCATCGCGGATTCTCTCTATTTCATTTTTTTTTTGTTTTTATGCAAACTAGTTTTTCGCCCGGGTAAAAAATTGCATGGGTTATTTTCAAATCGTATAATTCTAAATATGTAACGTTTATATATTTTTTATTTTATATATAACGTCTATATATTTTCTTATCAAAAATTTGATTTTGTTTTATATCTAACGTCTATTTATTTTTTTATATCTAACGTCTATATATTTTTTTATCAAAAATTTGATTTTGTTTTATATCTAACGTCTATACACTTTTGTTTATGACTTGATTTTCGCAAAATATTTCAATTGATGATATATTTTGGACCAAGATTTTAGTCAAACTGGTGTGAGATATATATTTTGAATTAACATTTTAGTTTAGTTTTAACCGTTTTGTTTATGACTTATTTTCGCAAAATTAAAATATATGTTTAAAACTAAACAATTATTGGTTAGATATAAAACGGTTATACGATATTATATTAAATATTTTAATTTTGCAAAATCAAGTCATATAATATTGGGTTAATTGATAAGAATAATACAAACTATGCCTCACCCGCTCAAAGTAATTCAAACTATACAATAACTCGAAAAAATCTCAACATTCATTTAGCTCGTATTGACATCCCCCCTAGTTTACCTATTGTTACCGGTTATCAATTACTTTCAGCAGGTAATCAATCACCCCCTTCCTTGTAACTACTTCATCTTCTCCATTGTCAATATCCTCTATATCTCCTCTATTTTCTGAATTTTTTTCACTCCAAAGTTTTCAAATTTTCCATCCCCCTTCAAATTTCAACATGTCTTCTTCATCTTTTGTGTCCTCCTTCAGAAACGACAAAAAAATGGTGTTATGTACACATCAATTACCAGCGACTTTAAGGTTGGCGAAAAGGGTAAAGATATATGCAAGACCTTTTATGGTTGTCCCTTATATCCAGTAAATAGCTTTGATTGAAGTTTGATTGAAATTTGTATTAATTCAGAAATCCCTAATTTTATGATTGAACTTAAATTAAAATGCAATGTCTTTCAAAAAAACCCTAAATTTATGGTTTTCCCCAATTTGATTTGGTTGCAGAAAAGATGTTGGTCTTTCCTGTTAAAAGATGAGGTAAATTTGCCGGAAACGAATAACTATCAAGATAAGACCAGAAGATTGAAGGGGAAGAATAAGAAATTGAAAGAAGAGTTAGTGGAATTAAGTGATGATGTAAGACAACGTTGTAGAGGAGAGAAAGTAGCAATGGATTTTTTTTGTTTTCACTTGGATTCTTTTTGCTGTTTGTTTCTTCATTTTGAAATTTGGATAAAGTAGTTGAGATTTGTAGTGAGAAAACTATGGAATGTATGAAATCCTTGAAGTTATGAATGATAAGTCGAAATTGATTAAGGATGATGAAAATGAAAAAGGGGGGAATTGGGTAATTTTTAGGGTTTATTTAATTAACTGGGTAAACTGAGGTAAAGGGGAAAAAGGAGGTCAAAGGCAACTTAATTAAGTTTGGAATGGTAACCGGTTCATCAGGTTCCCCTTCACTCAAGCCAATACGAGTTAAATGAATGTAAAGTTGGGATTTTTCTGAGTTATTGTATAGTTTGGATTACTTTGAGCAGGTGAGGCATAGTTGGTATTCTTATCAATTAACCCTATAATATTTTGGACCAGCATTTTAGTTTTATTTAAATTTCGAACTATTACCCAATCAATTGTTAATTATTGTTGTTTCTAGTAAATTATGTATTATTTATTGGGTATAAATTTTTATGTAATAATTCCGGATAGACGATATTCGAAATTATTATCAAGTGATATAATATTTTGGAGCAACATTTTAGTATTTTTTTAAAATTTCAAACTATTACCCGATAAATTGTTAATTATTATTGTTTGTACTCAATTATGTATTATTTATTGGGTATAAATTATTATGTAATAGTTTCGGACAGACGATATTCGAAATTATTGTATTTTGTTATATAATATTTAATTTCATGTTATACACATTGATAGTTTACACAAAAATTAATGTTTACGATTATTACGTAAGACTTTTGATATAAGTTCGTAAACATTAATTTGCAAGTAAACAATTGAGTTTCAGGTAGTTATTTTGCATTAAAATCATCATACAACATTGTGGGTCCCACCAGAGAAGTTAAAAAAATTGTGTGGATGACGTGGCTCAACCAGAGCCTCCTGGATGTTTTTACAATTATATAGATAAGATAAGATTCCTATTTCAGACGGACTATTTCCGTTCTAAAAAAACACGGACTAAATATAGCCATTTTATAATAAAATGTTACACCATAGTTTTCAGGTAATATATAAGTGACAACTTTAGTTATAACATTTTATTATTAAATGGTTAAATTTTATTAAAAACACAGTGACATTTGATCCATCTTATTTAGCCCGACTTTCTGTTTTATTTATATGTGTTAAGAGTATATTCTCTTCATTTTCTAAAAAGAAACGAGTTTGGTTGTCACCGAAGTAACAAAGGCATTGCAAAATCCCATGATTTTAAAAAAAGATGGGTTGTTTGGTTGACATAATTATTGGAAAATACACGAATTGGAACTTCGCATGAATTTTCAATGCCTACCTAATGTAGGAACTTGCTTACCTACCCCTCTTTGATCATTGGAAGTTTTGTGGAATTTAATTCCTACCTGGACAACCAAACACTTTTCACAAATTCACCTGAATTGGATGTGGGAACTTATTTCCCATGAATTGTAAGTTCTAAGGAAAATTAACCTTCCTAATTAACCAAACGACTCCTAAATATATGTATTAAAATAAAGGAAAATTGGAAATTAGAGGGAAAACAACAATTACTTCTTCGGTTTTTAAATAATTGACGTTTTTATTTTACGAGGTAGGTTTTTGCATTCAATTTCTACCAAAATATATTGGTTGGGAAATTATAAGAATTGCACTATGAAATACTTTACGAGTAGAGTTATAATATGTGTATACATTTCAATATATATTTAGTTTATATTTTGATAGATGTTTAAGAGAAAAATAGGTGTCTTGAAAAGTGAGGAGCACAATTAAAAACGAACCGTGTGGATTTTAAATAAGTTTCGGAGAACGACGTGGAAGGGAAAAAGATGGAAAGAAACTTAATTTGTTTATTAGGGTATCTTTTATGTGACACAATATTAGTTAGTGCATGTTTAGCCTTGTTCATGGAAAAGAATTTTTACTTTTGTAAATGAGTTTTTATAAAACTAGTTTTTGATAAAATTGTTCATGTTTGGCCAAAATTTTTAAAAAACTATTTTTATCAGCTTTATCGTGTTTGGCCTAACTAGTTTCTATCAATTTTTTTTTGGATTTTGGCGCTCAAATAACTTAAGAGCAACGTGAAAAGAGAAACAGAAGTAACAATTTGCTACTTCTGTTTCTAGGTGTTTCTAGGAGTCAGTTTTAGAATTTTTGTTTAATAAAATTAGTTTGAAATTTTTTAAAAAGTAGTGTTTGACTCAGCTTCTATTTGTTTGGTTGAAAAAACAGTTGAAAAGCAGGGCCAAACATATACTTAGTCATTTTGTTAACGATATATTGTAAATCATCCCCACATGTTTTATACTTTCATAGTATGTGCAATTATTACCCGGATAATTTGTGAGAAACTACCTTATATTTATGCCCATTTGTGAACAACTACCTTACTTTTTATTTTTGGTTAAAAACTACCTTTCCTTTTAATTTTTTGTTAAAAACTACCTAAAAAAAAGTTTTGAGGCCAATTTCTATTTATTATTGGTTTCACACGTGTGAGTTATCTAAATTTTCATTCTTATTTTGTCGTTAAACTTGATATCCAAGTTTATCCTTCTTATCTAAATTTCTAAACGAAAGGAAATTCTTATCATTAGTTTCAATTTCTTTCTTTAAGCATGTGGAATAATTGCTCTGGATGATGAACATGGACTAAATGGTATGAAGATAGGTGGAATAATTTTCACTAATAGCATAGATTTCATGTCATTTAGCCCATGTTCATCATCTGGAGCAATTATTCCGAAGTTAATGGCATGAATTCCATTTCGTTTAAAACTTTAGATAAAAAGGATATGCTTGGATATCAAGTTTAACGACAAAATAAGAATGAAAATGTAGAGAACTCACACGTGTGAAGCCAATAATAAATAGAAATTGGTCTCAAGACTTTTTTTTAGGTAGTTTTTAACAAAAAATATAAATGAAAGGTAGTTTTTAACCAAAAATAAAAAGTAAGGTAGTTGTTCACAAATGGGCATAAATGTAAGGTAGTTTCTCACAAATTATCCTTATTACCCACATATTTTATTTTTAAGAATAGAGTTTGCTAACTAAATATATTACTATTACTGAAAATCAAAATTATTGATTAAATGTCAATCCTAAAATTCTAGATTATTAAAAAAATTTGTTCAATTATTTATTTTTATTTTTATTTTGGTGGAAAATGTTCCTAATATGAGAATTATTGATTATGTTACGATGGAAACTTACATAACCAAAATTTGTTTATAGTAAAATTGGTTCGCATTTTTTATTGAATATGTAAATATTTTATTTAATTATTTACAAAATATATTTATAATAGTTTTTATTTTAGAAAATAATAGGCTTTAGTTTAAAAACTGGTAAAAAACTTGATATGTGCTTAATTGCACATTTCTGCAGAGTTATATGACTAATTTGACAAATGAAACTTATTGAGCTGATTTGCACATAGTTCATAGCTTACCTCAAGTCCTTCAAAATGAACGATCATTCTAAAACACTTTGGCTTCTCCTATGTATTAAAGATAAATAAAAGGGGAACCCGATAAATTGCCTTCAGTAATCCGGATCCGAATAAGATTGTACCAGTCGCCAATGACGGATACATTTTGTCCTTTATTTTTGATAATAATCTTTAATTTGATAAATAAAAACGAGTTTAAATAACATACGGTTACATATAAACCAACTACTAAGCAAATGAGAAAGCACAAAAGACACCTGAATTACTAACCAACCGAATAACCCTACTAAAATCATGGTTAGAAAATAAAATAACATAACTAATCTTATAAACAGGCGATCAAACTTAGAAATACGACGTCTCTTGTAAGGGGATGGTAAAGGTTGTCGTACTCAATTAAACGTTTCTTCAACCCTTTTGAAAGTGCAACCACCTCTAGAGACTATATGAACCTACAACAAAAATTAGAGCACCTAACGATTAACACATGCCTCTCCTTTAAACTAACTTAACCATAATGTATACGACATCACTTAAGAGAAATATTCGCAAAACGAATGCATCTGATATGAAGCGCTTTTTCATGGCTGAGAATATAGAGTGAAATTGATTGTCTTTGAAAGCTTTAAAAGAGATCGCTCCATTAGAGTAGATATGTTAATTTTACCCGCATTTTATCAAACTCTGGCCCATCCAATCCTAAAACAAGGATGAAAAGTTGATTTGAATTGATAACAAGTGAAAAACTAATGAAATCGATGACATATGAATAGTGGTTTGTGTCGTTTGGTTGTTCCATTCAAAGTGGATGAACTGGAAATTCACCCGAACCAAAAAATAAAGGTTATTTGTTTGTCCAAAATCACATAAATTGCAGTTTTTTTTAAGAGTTCTCGATTTTTCCATAATGTAGGAATTTCATTTTCCCACATAATTATCTAGTCCCTTATATAATTGAAAACTCTTGCATGAATCCACACTCCGGATACCAGCCAAATAAATTTTGCTCAATTCATGAAAATAGACCAATTCACGTTTTTTGTAAAATTATGGAAAATTAATTTCCGTATGACAACCAAACGACGTAAAGTGCATAATCCGTTACACTCTAAAAAATATTAAGACTCTGTCACATCGGTTTTCCAATAACTTTTATTATTGCTAGTTTCAAAATCACCTTAGACTTTAGACACTCTCTGTCAACTAACTTAAACTCTACTTTGTTAAAAACTATAGTAGATTATTGAAAGTGTTGAATAAAGCCCTATTTGTTAAACAACATATATAGAGAAACTAGTAGATTTTGGCATAATTAGTAAGTTGACTAATCAATCTACTATTTTCATGTGTTTGGTATACAATATATTCTGATACCATTTTGGTCAGAATCTACTATTTTTGAATATGCTGCTAATAAGAGCATATTGTATTAGCATATTCAATTTACACGTGAAACCGTTCTAATTATCCTATAATCTGCTAATTACTAAACATCATTTTTTTAATTAGCTAAATTAATTTAATAGTCAAACCTGTTACTAAAATCTACTAATCGTATTCTGCTAACGTTATCCGTTATTATAAATGTGTTTCTACCATTCGCCAAATAAGGCCTAAAACTATGTTTATCAGTCATTTCTACCTAGACCGAGTTCCTGAATTAAAATACTAATATATACTTCTTAACATATTTAGTAGACCTAGTTCCCGATTTTGTTATTTTATCAACCTCTGATTAGATCTAGAAATTCCGACATTATTTTATCAACACCTGATTAGACCTAGTTCCCGTATAAGAGGAGGCCCATAGTCATTAATCCCTCAATTCACCAAACGTACTTGTTTTCACTTGAAACCTACATCAAAGGTATACTTCCCCAGTTCCCCTAACTTAATTGACTTCTTTCTTCCCCAAATTTGATTAATTCTTCATTTTAATCTTGATCTCATTGATTCAATCTAAAGCTGTGCTGTAAATTTTCTCATCAATTCAAACCCTGATTAATAGCTTGTTCATTTTTCGTATATGTATTGTTATAGTTTGCTTCGCATTTTTTTTAACATTTTTTATCGTTAAAAATAGTTAAGATCTGGTTGCAGTTGTAATATTCATGATGATCGTTTTAGTTACTTTAATGTTCAATTGGTTATAGCTATTGATGTTGATTGATTAGGTCGTATGATTAAGGATATTGGATCTAGGGTTTGGATTTATGTCATTTTCTGGACTATAATGTTGTTGTGATTCAACTTGATGTTTCGTTTCGTACGGGATTCTCTGATTCACACGCGCTTAGTGTTACTTTCGGTTTATTGATGTTTCGGTGTAATTTACGGATTAAATTGTAATTGTTGATTAGAGATGCGTTAGTGAGCGGAGTACAAGTGTTGTCGAGGCTATTTGATCATTGGAAAACCGAATGGGTGAGAGAATCGATATGGATGTTTGGATGTTCTTTTTTTTTTCAAATGAGCGTACTAAGTCGCAGGTGATAATCGAACCCCAACTTCGTGGTTGGGGGTAAGAGCGTTCTTACCATTTGAGCTAACTCTTGTTCTCTATATGGATGTTTGGATGTGATTGTTGTTCTCTAACGTGTAGTGTCGTGTTGGATACATTTTAGTACCCGTGAATTTAGAATATGCCTGCATTGTGATTTTTCATGATTTTGCGGATTGAGTTTGCTTTCGGATTTGGTGAAAAGTTAAGACTGGAGCTTCGTTTCCTTATATGTACTCCCTCCATCCTAGTCAGTAGTTTACGGGTTGCTCTATTTCCCCTCGCTAAAAAAAGTAAACGTTATCTATCCACTGGCACAAAGGGAGTATGTGTTTTTGTGCGATTCTTGTCTTCCGCTTGCCTTCTGGTGTTTCTTGATGATTGTTGCACTTTGTTGCATTTTTGTTACGTCAAGATGTAATACATACCAGTGACTCGAGTTAAACATGAATTCACCTTGTATGCTTATGGATGTCTTCACTTTGTTTATCGTTTTATCATTGCATCTGTTGATTTTGTAGTAATACAATTGTACCTCGTGTTTGCAGGAAAGAACTATTTGTGCTAATTAAAGTTACAGACACATCGATATCTAATGTGAGTATATTACTCCGTATCTCTTTTTCTGCACGACCTAATAGATTATCACAAATTCTCATTTGTGACGGCGGTGTCCGTCACAAGCTTGTGACGGATACTGTTTCCTCTCACAAAATCCCCACTTTTTCTCTCTCTCCGACACTATTCATGTGGTCCCCTTTCTCCACTAACTCATTTTGTATCCATTTTATCTCACAAAATATTCGTCACAAATGGTGACCCATCACAAGCAAGACTTACTAATAGATTATTGTAGTGTTGTCATTATAGGCCCTCTTATGTATGGTGGATTAGTTACTTTTGTGTCCCTTTATTTGAATTTTGTTTGCATCAAGGTCATTTTTTCCACCTTAAGCTTAGGTGATTTGGTGTATTAATCTTTCCTAATTGTTTACGGTCTATAAGTTTTGATTTCATTTGTATTGGTTATTTATTTTATACTCCATTTTTTTTATGTTCAAGCCAATCTTTTGGTAAAACAATTTTTCAGTGAAATTTTGATGCTTTCATCACGTCTAAAATATGAAGATTCCCATCTCAATTTTCATACCGTCTCCTGGGACAAAAAACCTCATCTGGAGCTTGTTTTAATGGTAGACATTTGTATCCAAAACAGTCTATACTTGTGCTTCTGTTATCCTTCATACAACTATGTTTGAAGCACAATTTGGCTTGCCATCTTTCTTTATTTTTGTTGATGCTTGTCATCGCTGCATTACTTAGAAAAAGATCTGCAGAAAGTTCTATTTTTGCTGCATAAACAAAATTTTGCCGAGTACTTTAAATGCTCCTGTCTCTTTTAGGTTGGGGAGGGTGTCTCTTGTACAGACCTCCACATTACAACCATATGCAATTTTATACCTCCAACCTCTTATACTTCTCATAGAAGTGAAACCTTCCATTTTTTATCTGCAGGGCTGACGAGGACCCTATTGATCCCAAGAAGGAGCTTGAAGATAGCATTTGCAAGCCCAAATGTGTGAAATCTTTACTCGACTACCAGGTTAATGTTGCTGAATTTTTGGAACCCTTGGGAACTTGCAATTCCTTACTCTGCCTGCTTTAATATTTATTTTTAGCCTCTGAATTCGTGCCTGCGTGAATCCAAATTATGTTGGCTTGGGACATTTATTTGCTTTGAATTTTTACTAAACTGTATTCAGTTTTCTATAATGAGGGGACGAAATGCATAATCCAGAACTTTTTGTTTAACTAATAGAATAAAATAAAATCAACAAAATAGGGTGGGTATTTTCTAATCGAGGCCCGATTCTTGGATATTATGGAAAAATATGCTGTATGGTTTGTTTCTTCGACACTTTCTTATAAAAAAATTAAGATCTTCAGTCTAAGTTGTGGTGAAGGATTGGTGGTTTTATATAACTGTAGCATATTATGACAGCCGAATACAAGTTTTTCTAGTTCCTTATGACTAGGGATGTCAATGGGGCGGGGCGGGTGCGGAGGGGGGTCAACCCGCGCCCGCCCCGCGAACTTTTAATGTACACCTGCCCCGCAACCCGCGGCGGGTTGAATCTTTCAAAACCGTCCCCGCCCCGCGGGGACCCGTTGACCCGCCTAGCTCCTCAAGAAATGTAAATCGTGAATCTAAAATATACTAGTCGTACTACTTATACAAATAAGTTTTCGCAAAATGCCTTAACATTCAATTAACAAGAGTCCGTTGAGCCATGAAACGGTTTTACATACAAATATACCACGAAACACATGAACAAGCAACAGCCCAAATATGGAATACAAAGTAGTGAACTAGTGATTATTGCCTTATTGGACTACTGAGTAGAAGTTACTTACTTGTTTGGGCCTGATTGGACTACTAGGTAGGGGTTACTTATTTATTAAAAGTTTTTTTAATGTTTTAAGTTATATTTTTTATCTATATATATTACTACTCCCTCCATTCATATCCACTTTGCACCTATTTCATTTCGGTCCATTCGAATCCACTTTGCACCTTTCCTTATTTGGTTGTACTTTTAATACTATAATACTATAAAAACACTATTAAGGCCCACTTTTTCAACACAATACTACACTTTACACCTATTTGTTGTACTTTTATTAATATTTTAACAATGCGTAAAAACCCGTGCATAAAGTAAATGTACCAAGTGGAAATGAATGGAGGGAGTATTAGATATTATTATTTATTAGGTGGGTATAAGCGGGGTGGGGACATGTGGGGCGGGGCGAGCGGGGCGGGTGTGGGGCGGGGCGGGTATGGGGCGGGTCTCATGTGATACCCGCCCCGCGACCCGCGACGAATGATGCGTTTGAAAACCATCTCCGCCCCACGACCCACCAAGTCATTACCCACACCCGCCCCACGTGGGGTGGGTGCGGGACGAGACCCTCCAAGACCCGCCCCATTGACATCCCTACTTATGACCGATATTAAGGCAACGTACAATGGTTACCTGGTGTTACTTTTTATCATTGTTTCACGCTTTGTTTTTTATTACTTTTGAAAGTCGGGTCACAGTGGAATATTGTTGAAATTTGTTACTGACACTGGTCATGAAAGGGAACTTTAGGAGTGAACAGAGGGGATTTGTTTATTTTAACATTAAAAAACGAGTGATCGGTCTTTGTTGCTAGCTCTAGTTGATTGACCTCCTTTGATATTGGTGGTCAATAGATAATTAGTATATAGGGTGTGTTCTTCTCAACTTATTTTCGGAAATATCATTTAAATAATTAGGAAACATTGTAAAGTTAAAAGTTCAAGAAAAGTAGTGTCTTGAAATAAATTAAGCTAAACAAAATCTAATGTGAAAGATGCAAACTGTTCGAGGTCTCTTAAAGATTTATTTGGCAGAGTTTGGGGTCTTTTGATGAACAAACTGGGGGCACCATTCTTACATTCTGTTAGCTGATATGCAGTCATGCGTTAAGAGAATCAAGGATGATGAAAGTGGGAGTAAGCACTGCACGGGACAATACTTCGACTATTATTCTTGTATTGACGAATGTGTAAGCTCTCTTTTTAGCTTGTCCTCAAACCAATTTATTTACTTTTCAAGGCTGACAATCGCTAGGAATTCTTATCGTGGCTATGCTTGCTTGTGAAAATAGGTTGCGAACAGGTTATTCGCGAAGCTGAAATGATCACGTTCTATGCACAGATTGGATGGTGGGAGCTTGAGGTTTTCCTATCACTTTTGTTTTTCAACAGAAACAAATTTTTGACCAATTTAAAGCCCGTTCTTTAATAATAGAGAATGATGCGCCAAATCTGGCAGTTTCGAACAATCTGAATCCGACATCTGTGATACTTTTTTGCTTTATTTGCATCTTAAATCAAAATAAAGTATTATGTTGTACCTCAATGTTTCTAAGGTCCCCTCTTGTTCAAGTCGGCACCCCATTAACATAGTGCTTTCTCGCTATGGTACGACTCGTACGAGTATGGTGGATCACTTCTTCTTGACCCCTTTTGGAAACTTATCACAATTGATTATCCACATGGAGTAATTTCCAATTACTAGTCGAGATTTTGTAATTTCTAGGTGACAGCATACAGCCGTTTTCCCGCCCTCTAACTTCTAGCCTTGCTCACCCTTCCCTCATCGTTCTCTCACGCCTGATCTCATATACTTCCTATATGTGTCTGGTTTATTATATGTACGGACCAGCCCATTCACACAACAGATCTTGTTCTCTTCACTGCAGTACTCACAAACGCATGAGTTCACGCATTATGCGTGACATTATCCCCGACTTCAAGTGCCGAACATTTGCCCCCACCTTTTGCATTGTTCCTACAATCTCAGGACTTCACACCAACCAGGATATACAGAAATCATACATACCTGGGAACATCAGGGTACTTGTAGTCTCCAAGTACATTCCTTGTCCAGATTATATCAGCGTAACATACCCCACATCCGCAGTGCGTAATTTTAATCGAAACATCATCTGCAACAACCCTGAATTCAGCTAAGCAAATAAGTTTGATCCGAACTGTGAATTACTAAATGTTAAGCTAACGGTGATATTTTTTTGAAATCCTAACAGTGGGTTAATTCATTACCTCAATATCGTTAACAACAAGGTTAGAAGCCAGACGCGGTAAATCACATGTCCAGAACTTCCTACCAACATGCACCGAACTATCATGAACTAGCTCATGTGCAACCTTATTAAATTTCCTACTAATAAAAGACCACAAAATGCTAAAAAACGAATTACAGAGAATAGAAATATCCTCCAAAATGAGATGGAAATTGCTTCGTCCCTTGGAACACATCTTCAACTCCTCGATCACGCTCTTGCAATCACTTTCCATGACGATACTCGCATGACCTCGTCGTCTTGCTTCAATAATCCCCTCGAACACCGCTTCTCTCGCATCGACCACTCTGTTTGCGTATAGCCAATCCCCCCCCACACACACACCCCCCGAGAGCGGCAAACAACCCTAACCCCGTGCCCCATCCTTCCTTAACACCAGCATCCACATTAACTTTAATGGTCCCGGCACCGGTCGCCTCCATCCTTGGCTGTCGTCTCCCGCAACACTCAACAACCTCTCACCCTCACCTTTGTCATACTTCATTTCTCGCTGTAGGTCTTCCATCCTCTTAGTTGCCCTCCCCGCATCCACCCTCATATTGTCAAACACCCATTTATTTCGAGCTTCTCACATCGCCTAACATGAAGCTATCTATCTCACTATCATCCAACTCCCTCCACTCAACCTCCACCCGTATGTGGGGAGGAAAGGATTGGGTGGATGAAGGGCGGTCCATCACTAGCACTGGTGGTGGCAGTGGTGTTAGTGGGTATTTCTGGTCATACATTATGGTAAGTGTTGGTGGTTGTTGGTGTGATGGGGTAATCAATTGGATATCCTAGGGGGGTGGGTGAATCAATCTAAGGGTAAGGGAGGGGAATGCAATGTGTGGATAGGCCATAGATTATTGAACTAAAGTTTCCAAGAGAGAGAACCAAAAAATAGAGAGAGATAAAACTCTCTGTTTTATAGAGAAAACCAAAAAGGAAAACCAAAAAGAGAAAACCAAAAAATAGAAATTTAAGAAATGGATCCATCGACATACTGTGTCAACATTTCCTAGAAATTTCAAGCATGAAATCCCCAAAAAAGAAGAAAAAAAACTTTAATCCTAGTTTCACTACCCAGATTAATTCCCTAAGAAATTTAATCCCTAATTTCAATACCCAGAAAAGCACAATTGATTGTAATTTTTTCTGCCTGTTCGTTCAGATCTCTCACTTTCCCTTAATTTCGTTTTGTTTTAAGGGAGTAGGGGAGTCTTTGCGCGTCGATCTTCATGATTTGCGGAGGTTTCTACACTCTTTCGACCCACTTCCATGGTTTGATCTCAAGGCCTTTGCTATTCCGGGGAAGGTCATCGTTGGTGTTCGCCTGCTTTCTCCTGTCTTTGCCGCGAAAAGTCGTTCTGAGATTACTCTTTTGTCCTCCGTTTTCTCAGCTCTGAAATCACCTTGGTCATTTTTTTCGGGAGTAAGTCATCCTTCTTCGTTCCCTTTGTCCAATCGTGTGGCATTCATCTGTTTGGAGACCGGTTTATCGCCTATTCCTCCAATTTCTTTGTTTGTAGACATTGATTTGCTCTCCAATTTAGCCCCGGAGAGTTTATATCAGTATTGTGTCTACTTCAAAGAAATTTTGGAACTAGGTCTTTTCCAAGCAAAGGGTTCCCAAGTTAATACCTTATCAGATAACTTTGGTTATTTTAGGTGTGAGCCTCATTATTATGATTTTTCATTGATGCTGAATTTTTTAGCCGCCAGCCCCATTTTTCAGTTTAGTTGGGTTACTTTAGCTTCTGGTTTTTGTATGTCAACTATCTCTTATGCTTTAAGATCTCAGGTGATCTTCTTCATTGCTAAGATCTATTTTATGGATAGTCCAATGCTTTTGTGTTGGTCTTTTTTTGCGATTTTTGTAAGCTTTCATGAGTTCCATGATAATCAAATTTATTTTGCCCATTGTTTTAGAAGTTGTTTTAAGAATGTTTTTAGTAGGGAGGGCCTGCTGTTTGGTTTATCTAAGCTTTGTTGGAGCTCTATTTTTTATAGAATTAGTTATGGACTCGGACTCTACAAGTTTATTCGTAGTTTTCACCGTCTTTATCGACTATCTTATGAACGCAATTGGTTCTGGTTGCGTACCTCTTCTATGAGTTTAGCTAATGGTGAACCTTCAAAGTCACTTGTGTATCTTTTTCTTTTATCCGTGATTTTTTATGAATATTGCATTTTGGAATGTTAGGGGTACTAAAAGAAAGAACTTTTGTGAAGAACTCAATTTTTTTTGCTCATCAAACGGAATTAAGATTTTAGCTGTCTGTGACACCAAGTCTGAAAGTATGCCTGCGCCTTCCTTGATAGCTCATTTGGGATTTAGTCATTGCGATTTCGTCCCTAGTATAGGCCTGTCAGGTGGGATTTGGCTTTTTTGGAAAGAAACTATGTCCATGACCTTTTCGATTAATGTCTCGTTTAAATCAAGTAGATTTATTTGTTGTGAAGTTCATGACCTATTGAACAAAGTATGTTTTTGCCTCATTTTTGTATATGCTCCGGCTCAGCCTTCTGAAAAACCAGAATTTTGGTCTGAGCTGCAGAATTTCATTCTAAATCTTACTCTGCCTTTTTTTATTGCTTGGGGATCTAAATGAAATCAAGAGTCCGACTGAAAAAGAAGGGGGTGCAAAGGTTAGCAATGCCCGTTGTTTAAGATTGAATAATTTTTTGAATAATACCAATTCTATAGATCTCCCTTTCTCCGATAACTTTTTTACTTGGAGGAAAAAGAAATGTGGTGCTGATAACGTTTTTGAAATTCTCGATAGAGCTTTAGCATCCCCTAATTGGATGAGTATCTATCCAAATATGCAATTTGTGCACCATGCTTTTACTAGTTCCGACCATTGTCCGATCTCTGTAAAGTTTCATGACCAAGTTTATACGAAAGCTCCTCCTTTTCGATTCGAACTTATGTGGACCCTTCGAGATGATTTTAGTAAATTAGTAAAAAAGTGTTGGCAACACCAATTTCAGGGGTCTTATATGTTTTGTCTTTCTCAAAAATGCAAATTTCTAAAGCAAAAGGCTAAAAAATGGAATCAATCTACTTTCGGAAATATTTTTAGGCAACTTTCGATCGCTGAAAAAAAGTTAGAGAATATACAAAACCAACTTGGCTCATCCCATATTACGGTTCTAGAAGTCGCTCAGTTGAAATGGCTGAAAAAGCGTGATGCATTGCTAGATTACAAACGCATTTATTGGCAACAAAAAATTAGTATAAATAAAGCTAATTTTGGAGATAGTAATACCAAATATTTTCAAAATCATGCCACTATTAGACGTAGCAGAAATGGGATTAAGCAATTCATAAATAGAAATGGTGCTTATATTACAGATCAAGACCTTATTAAGCAAGAAATATCCGACGAATTTGAACTTAGGTTTACAAAGAATCAACTTTGTCATTTTGACGAAAATGAAATAACCACTGCCTCCATCGGTGTGGAGCGTATAACCACTGCCTCCACGGTACTATGTATAGCGTATAACGACCACTGCCTATATGTCTAAGAGTGGCCAGACTCTCGGTGCATTAACTGTACACCGAACGACACTCGGGGAACAGAGCGTATAACTGACGCATCTGCTACCCCCCCGACCATAGACCAAATAAATCTCACATCAATGGGTGGCGTTAGTTCATTCCGATAGTATATAACTGATACTACCGTCATCTATTCAAACTAGCAAACAACAATGCACAGTATAACTGACTGTACTAACATGCGTGAATAACATCACGACTCAAACCAATAGAACATCATAACAGACTGTCCTAATGTCAAATGCATAGAAGTATCCAACGACATATGCAAACACAATATTATACAATCACTAAACACAACTCAACATGTGAAACAAGTATAAACAACCAAGGTTATAGTAACGTTAACTATAACATAAGTAATGGATGCGAGGTTATACCAACCTCGACTATAACTTCCACATATGGCTTGAGGTTATACTAACCTTAGCCAAACCTTGACACGAACCTAAAGTTATACTAGCACCAACCATAACCTTGAGTCATACCTCAGGTTTATGTTAGTCTCAGCTATAACTTTAACTCGTAGTTCAAAGTTATATTAGCTTCAGCTATAACTTTGAGTCGTACTCAAGGTTGTACTAGTTCAACTATAACCTTGAATCATATTTTCAAGGTTACACATACTTCTCTATAACCTTGAGCAACACTTTTATCCATTAGTCGTGTCGTCATCTAGGGTTTTCCTCGCGAACCCTAGTTGTGTGCACGACACCCATAACGACTTATTAACATATTATAATCCACAACCACAATAATAAAATATACATAAATATATGAAACACAATTAATTCATGACAATAAATAATCAAACATGTACTAATCGTACAAACAATCATTAAATCATATTAATTACATCAATTGGCATAAACACAATTAAAAGAGAAACACCTAGTTACCTTTTTGGCAATTAATGAAAACCTTCATAAAGAATACGACCAACAAAGCCTTGTCTCCAACACGTGTCAATAACCCCAAAATCAACTTTAAAGAAAGTGTAAATCCAAATCCTTATGATTGAAATTGTACCAAGCAATCACTCTTTCGAAAACGCCAAAGGGGAAAAAGATCTCCTTCTTTACTCACAAAACAAGAGACCCAAAACGTAGGTCTAAAGGTCCACACAAATAATTCCCAATAAAATATTTTGAATATAATATATTGTTGAAGTAAGAGCAAGGATTGTGAAAATATAATTTATGTATGAATTTGGAAGAATAAAAGATATTCAACAATGAAATCAATAGAAGAAAAGAGAACAAAAGAGAGAAATCGAAAAAAGCGAGCGGCAACATTACACGCACAAAACGAATGAGCACCTTGCTTGTTAGGTTAGGTTTTCCTTTTATAAGGGGATTAATTAATGGGCTTTTGGTCCATTAGCTCATACAATGGATTATCTGATTACAAATCCGATTGAGCCATATTAAATCGTAAAGAGAACTTGAAATAGAAAAGTAAATATCAAATTAAAATAATAAAATTGTGCACGGACATTTTAACCCATCCAAAAGTAGATCAAAACGAGAAATAATAAAATATAGGACGGAGGTTATAAATATAGATTTCCAAAATATATTATTAAACTTCAAAATCTATTAACGGATTAATTTCAGACGAAGATAACAATTTCCTTACAAGTAATATTAGTGTGGAAGAGGTTAAACAAACTGTATTTAGTTTAGCCGCAAATAAAGCTCCAGGTCCCGATGGTTTTCCTATAGAATTTTTTCAAAAATACTGGGATATTGTGGGAAATTCGGTAACTAAAGCGATTTTAGCTTTTTTCCATTCAGGAAAATTACTAAAAGAAATAAATCATACTTTCATAGCATTAATTCCTAAAATTGACAATCCTCAAACAGCAAATCATTTTCGACCTATTAGTCTTTGTTCAACAATCTATAAAATTATTTCGAAAATCTTAGCTACTCGTCTTCGGAGTGTCTTGCATAAGATAATCCACCCGTTTCAAGGGGCCTTTACGCCTAATCGCTTTATCCAAGATAATATTCTTCTTGCCCACGAGATTTTTAACTCGTTTAAACGTAAAAAAGGTAAAGGGGGTTGGATTGCAATTAAACTTGATATGGAGAAAGCATACGGCCGACTAGAATGGAGTTTTATTGAGGAAACATTTAAGCAAATGGGGTTCAATATCAAATGGACTTCTTGGATTATGGAATGTATAAAAACTGTCTCTTTCTCAGTGTTAGTAAATGGAAAACCGGGAGACGTTTTTAGACCCACTCGAGGTATTAGACAGGGAGACCCACTCTCCCCGTATATATTTATTATGTGTGCGGAGAGTTTAGCAAGATCTCTACAAAAGAATAGTGATCTTAGTTCTAATGATATTGGTATAAGAATTGGATCTGGGATTGAGAAAGTCCCTTTTCTTACTTTTGCGGATGATACGATCATTTTCGCTAAAGCCTCTAACCAAAGTTGTAGAACCATTAAGTCTATTTTAGATAAATTTTGCACAATTTCAGGACAGTTTGTTAATTTTGACAAATCCACTTTTCAATGCACTAGAAATATTGAGCGATTTCAACGGGAATCCTTTAGAGGTATTCTACGTATGAACGAGGAAGCTCATTTGGGAAAGTATTTAGGATGTCCTATAATAGATAGCAGAGTAACTAAAAATACTTTCGAAAGTATTATTCAATCTTCTTGCACCGAGTTATCGAAATGGAAAGCAAATTCTTTATCACAAGCAGGTAGACTAGTTCTGATCAATGCTAATTTAGCTTCGAAGGGAACATTTCAAATGCAAAGCTTTCTTCTTCCCTCATCAATCCATAAGAGATTAGATAAAATTAACAGAGACTTTCTTTGGAATAAGAATCCTTCACAACGCTCCCCTAGTTTGATTGGTTGGCATAAAGTTTGCTTACCGAAATCGATTGGTGGATTAGGAATAAAATCTTCTGAAGCCGCTAATAAAGCCCTTCAAATGAAACTTCTATGGAAAATCCTTATGGATAAGGAGAGTATATGGGTTAAAGTGATAACTAAAAAATACTTGAGAAATTGTTCACTATTTGATCATAAGCCTAACTCAGTCTCTTCTTGGCAATGGCGTAAGCTTATGAGTCTTCGGACTCTCTTTAGAAAAGGACTGAGATGGCAGGTAGGTAATGGTAGCAATATTAAATTTTGGTCTGATAATTGGGTTTTCTCGCACCCACTTACCAGCATTACGAGTGATGATGATAATAGCCGCGATTTTAATCTTTTGGTTAAAGATTTCATAACCTCTGACAAACAATGGGATGTTTGTAAATTAGCCAATTTGGTAAATAATGATATTGTGAATCAGATTACTAACATTCCACTGCCACATAATGATATTCCAGATGCCCTCATATGGGGGTTGTCCGTGGATGGAAATTTTTCTACAAAAACAGCAACTTGGTTAGCACAAGGTTTGTTCGATCACGCTCATGACAAATGTAACTTTCAGTGGATTTGGAAGTTGAATATTCCACCAAAATTAAAATTTTTTCTTTGGAAAGCATGTGTTGACGGCCTTCCAACGAAAGATAGACTTCTCAAAAGTCATATTAATGTCCCATCTCACTGCATTTTGTGTAACTATCCTTGTGAAAATAAAGATCATTTCTTTTACGAATGTCCTTTGATTAGGTCCATTATCCAAGAAATGAACATTACTAGCTACAATAACTTTTTGTCAAAGTATGATAATATTGCAAGTCAAAGTTTTCTAATGAAGCTTAATTATGTAAAAGACTTAATTCCACAAAATGATTTCGTTAAGATCATTTTTATTTGGTGGAATGCATGGTTTTATAGAAATGATATTATCTTTAATAATGTTAATTTCAATATAAATAAACTTATTACGTTATGTAATAATAGCATTAAGGCCTGGAACGAAATTAGATATAAAGATCTCAACAATCCCGAGAAAGTAAAGTGTGTTAGAAACACTTCTAGTAAGAAGGAAATCTGGTGGGAGAAACCTAGAAATGGTTTTCTAAAGCTAAATTTTGACGGATCGAGAGTAGATGGCAATAAAGCTGCTTTAGGATATTGTATAAGAGATCATAATGGTGAAGTCGTGTTGCTAGGTGCAAAAAAGTGCGGATCTAATAGTATTATTGTCGCAGAAGCACTCGCCTTAAAAGAAGGTATTTTAGCCGCTAAACACTTAGGAATCTCTAAGTTAATTGATAATTTATGTGTTATCAACTCCCTCCGTAGCACTTGGCAAATCCCGTGGGAAATCTCTAGTATTATCAAAGATGTGAAAATTGATCTTCATCTTTTCGATGAAGTGATAATTAAACATTGTTTCCGTGAAGCCAACAAGGTTGCTGACTTCATGGCTTCCGTTGGACATTCATGTCCAACTCTTTCGAGGTGGGTTGAAAGCCGGTGGCTTCAACTTACCTTACTCACTCGAAAGGATGAGATAGGTTGGTCCTATCTAAGAGGATCAACCTAGTTTTCTTACCTTATCAAAAAAAAAAAAAAAAAGGTAAGGGAGGGGAAACTAAAATGGAAAAGGGGCAAAGGGTATAGAATAAATGAACAAACAAACACTAACAAAGGGTAAGAGAATCAATATGAATGATTCCCTTTCCTGAATACCCCGTACCAAACGCCCCTAAGTGTAATAAAAAATTGTATTCTATTTCAGCCCATTAGCCCTAAGAGTCTTCGGGCCACTAACCCGAAGTGGGTGAATCAATATGAATGATTCCATTTACTGAGACACTAACCCTAAGAGTCTCCGGGCCGGCTATATAAGATTCTTCCTGATTAACTTAAAGCCCAATAAAAAATTGTATTCTATTTCAGCCCATCAGCCCATCAGCCCATCAGCTCATATATTACTTATTATTGTCATCATCTCAATTTTTATCTACCAATACTTATACTAACTATCTTCCTAAAATGAAACAAACTTCAATTCCAACAGCACTCCTTAAAAAAAAGCTCTGCCTTCTCTCCTCTTTCTCTCTCTACAAAAACCCAAATAAATTACCCTTGTAGCTGCTGTCTCTCCCTCACCGATCACTCCCCCCCTTTATCTGCCCGGTCTTTCGCCGGAGTTTGGGTCTTTCCTTGGCCCGACTCCGGCGGAAAATGCACTCCTTCTCTTACCTTGTATTTGTTTTATTAATCGCCTCTTCACTAAGATCGATCTTTACCTTTCGTTAGTCTCGTTTTGGTTTTGTTTTCAATCGTCATCTGTGACGATCGTGTCAGCGCTGATCCTTTTGGTGGTTGTTGGTTTTGTATAAGACGATCGGAGCTCTCCTTTCTTGTCTCCCATTTCTCTCCGTCTGATTTTGAAGCGTGAGCTGGACTGTAATTCTTCGGCCGATCGAGGAGCGGTGCATGTAATTAGGCGAGCATGCAGCCAAGAAAAGGCCCTTGGCTCGAAGTGGTATCCAACTTTTTTAAAAGTAAAAGTCGCAGGCTGTCAATCTCAGTCCGTCAGGGGGTTTTGTTAGTTTGACTCTCCTTGCATGCAATCTTTGGGAGTATGTTCTTCCTACACATCGGAAAAAAAAGTGTTTATGTGTATTTGATTTTCCATTTTGCTGGGTTTTGATCCTTATTTTCGTCGTCGTCCCTCCGTTACCTTGTCCTGTCACCATTGTTGTTTTTTCCTTCCCAGGGGTGATCCCCCCCCACTTCCCCTACCCCTGGTTTGTCTGTAGTCGTGTCAATGAGTATAGCTCATTCTATCGTTTTGTCTTACGTGGTCGGGTTTTGTGTCCGATACGGTGATCCCCCCATTTCCCCCACCTATCGGTCTCGTTTCCTGCGTATTCGTCTGGTTGTTTGTATGTTGGTGGTCCTGGGAGGTATTGTCTGGTGAAACGGTTCCGGTTGGTAGGTGTCTGTAATCCGCCGGATGGTTTGTTTGTTTGGTTGTCTACTCCCGTTTTTTTGGGGTTGCATGCATGTGTCTTTGTTTTTCGGAGTCAGTTACGGTCTGTTTCTTTGGGAGGTTTAATATGTGGGTGCTCTTGTTTGTGTTTGTCTTTGGTTTTATGTTGTCGAGACTATTGTTTTGGTTGATCGGTCGAAGTGTGGTTTCCTTGTCTAGTTTGTGAGGGGTCATTGAGGAGTGCCCCGGTGATGGCCGGATTTGCCGTCACTACCGGCATCAAACAAATTTTTAAAACCCGAAAGCAAGTAGTATGTAATTCGGGATCGAACACGAAGATGGTGGGGACGATCGAATAGTTTGGTTCTAATTCAAGCCTAAGCCGGGGGTAATAGGGTTTTGTGAAAGAGACGACTAACAACTAAAGAGCAATGAAAGTAAAGATATTAAGATTAAGTCGATGGATAAAAGATACTAGAGTGTCGGCTGTCGGGGTTACTAAGGTATGTAGATTGGTAATAAAAATTGCAAAAGGGTCTAAGGTCTCCTCTATATTAGGCCTAGGTTTGTCTCGTCTATCGATTTGACTCACCTAAAGTCGAACCCTATCCTAGCTCTCGCTACAAACATGGTTAACTTAACATATATACATGCTCATGAAAGCCCTAGACTATCGTCAAAGACAAACAACAATAAGAATCATGCCCAACCGTCGTTGTTGCATTTCATCAAACATATAACATGCATATAGTGAAAACCTAGCAAAGAAGAGAACCCAAGCCTAACCCTAAGCAAGATTCATAACTACCAACAAACCAAAGCACACCCCTAACCCTAGTAAGGGAACTACTCACACATAATTAAAGCAAACATGTAAACAATTGATGAGTAAATGCTAAACATGTTGGAATATGATAAAAGTAAGCAAATGAACAAAGAAAACATAAACAAATGAAATAGCTAAGTAAAGAGAGGAAAGATTATACCAATAACTTGATTAAAGTGAAGAACTTTGATTACAAAAGAAGAGTATTCTCAAACCCTCCAAATTACAACCAAAATTCAAATGTAAACTAATGATAGAGATACGAACCAACTAAGGATGATAAACTCAAAGATTCATTAAAAGATTCTATGAACTAAATAAAGATTATGATTTTGAGTAGTGTTTTTTGAATGTAAAAGAAGAACAATGGAACAGTAGAAAACCCTAGGGATGCGTGAAAGTTATGTAAAAATTGCGTAAATGAAAATAGACTAAGTGCGGGTTTATATAGTGTGCGAATTTCTGAAATATGACTCTCAGCCGGTCAACTGGCTGCCGGTCTGGGACCGGCTAAGAGTCAAAATATGAACTTCTGGAATTTTTCTTCTTTCTCTTCATTTGACCTTGATTCTCAGCCGACCGGCCGATTGCCGGTCGGGTACCGGCCTAGGATCCTTTTGTAAACTTCTGGATTTTCTTTTTTTTTTCCTCAATGTACAGGTACAGCCAGCCGGTCTACCGGCCGCCGGTAGGGGACCGGCTGGTAGATCTTTCTCTTGAATCTGCCAAATCTTGAATTCTACACTTCTCGAAATTTGGCTAAGTATAGAAATGATCCCCAGCCGGCCTGCCGGCCGCCGGTTGGGGACCGGCTTAGGATCAAGCTTCAAGGATCTGTAACATTTCTTCCATTTTGCTCAAAAGTCAAGTCAGGTCTCTCGGCCGGCCTGCCGGCCGCCGGTCTGTGACCGGCTGAGAGGGCCTGGGCCAAAAACCTCAACAAATCTTCACCATTTGCTCCAAATTCACTTCGTTTGCTCCCGTTTCTTCGCTCCCGCCACAACACCTACAAAATGTAAACCGAATAGGAATAGTCGAGGCAATGTGCGTAAAATCAAGCAACGGTACGCAAAACGAGGTCGAATTGGGACCAAATATGATGAAAAAGCAATGAAAAACACGACTAAAATGAAGCTCATCACCCGGGTCAGCTCTTGGGGCGTTGGATGTGATATTGGTTTGGACCGGAGGCGGTGGTTTCACCTCCCTTGTTAACTTATGACCTTTAGTACTATAATATCTTTTGTTTTAATAAATCTCTTTAAAGAGACCATGTTTTTTGTTTGTCTTTTGTGTCTTATGTGTCCTTCAAAGGCGATGTTGGTAGTAATTGGTGGAAGGTTGGTCGGGAGGAGATTTCTGGCCTTCTCTATCACTTTACTGACTTTCTTGGGTCGTTGGTCTTTGGACTGTTGTGGTCGACCACCACGGTGTAGGAGATCCCCCTCCACTGAAGACAAGCTTTTTCAGCTCGTTCTTCCCCCTTTATTTCTACACACTTATGGCGTAAGTGCACCTGACTCGTCTCTTTGGCTCATGGAAGTTCTTAGTATTGCTGATAATTTGGACGAAGTTGCCCGTGGCCTATCTACATCATCTTACCAGCTTGTCTGTAGTCGTCTCTTTTACTACGAGATGATAATTGTCTTAGTAGTTTTATGGGATGTTTTATTCTTAGATAATGTTCAATGTAATAGTATTTATAGGTCGGCTCATGCTATTGCAAAAACAATGGTATGAATCAGCCATAATCATCTGTCAAAAAAAATAATATTATCTTCCTAAAATGAACAACCACCATTCGAATTTAAACAATAACAACAACAAAAAAATAACATAAATGAAAGATTCACATACATTATTAGCGTAATTAACATCACATTATACAAATAAAACTAAATTAATTTGAAAAAAAAACACTTACCTTTTGAAATTGGTCCGACGGTGGTCGTGGTGGAGCAGTGGGAGGTCGTTGTGGTGTGCTGTGGCACCGGTGGTGATGTCGTGCGGTGGTGGTGTGGTGCGGTGGTGGTGTGGTGCGGCGGTAGTCGAAGGTTTAGGAGGGAGATGGTGAGTTTTTTGAATGAATGAGAGAAGTAAGGGCAAGTTGGTAATTTTTATAATAAACGTCGACGATTTGTTATAAAACGTCGACGACGTTTCGTAACCCGGATAGTTTACTGATAGACTCTTAACCAACTAGAATCCATATTATACATATAACATATACGGAGTATAGAATAATAAAAATTCAAGAACTAAAACCGAATTTAATTCTAGGGTGCAAAATGAGATAAATAAGAATTTCACTATTTAATGAACTTCTAAATGAAATAATAACTATTTATATAAAAGAAAGTATAAATTATTATCTTAGAGTGTGACTGAAAGAGATGATGGAATGATTTGGGTTGAAATAGGGTAGAAATTCAAGTAGGTGATTTTTTAGGGTTTGGGTTGATTTGGTGATTTTTTGTGTGTTTTAGGTGAAGTGAAGAAGGAAGGGGGGAAACTGGGTTTTAAACATGAGGACGTAACCGGTCACAGACAGCGACGAGATGAAGGGACGACATTCCAGAAGCAGATAGTTTTGGCAAAAAAATGCACTTCAACTATTCGTTGTCCCAGATAGTGACATGCGTGGTACAAGGCATGATTTTTTGCCTATTCTGCCTGATTCACCCATTTTGTTCAATAATTGGTCGCTGTTTGAGACAACGACATGTTTGAGAGATAAAAAAAATCAGAACTGATGACGTGAAACCATTTTTGGTAATTAGTTTCAAATGAGCCTCATTTTGTTAAATAGTTTCGTTTGGAACACTATTTTGGCAAAAACTTCATAATATATTACTTTCCCAATCTTGTGTGATTAGTAATATTCTGTTTTATTGGTAATAGAGTATGGATGGTGGTGGAAGGATAACATAGCCGACAAATTGACAACGTAAAGCTAGCATAATTACCCGTAACGGCCGTAAGGATAAAATTTAGTAGTAAAAATATGGGTGACAATCAGGGGCGGATCCATAGGGGGTGATGGGGTGACCCCTCACCCCCATTAATCAGTGCAAAAAATTATACATATGTATCTTTATACTAATATTGCATTAAAGTTTAGTGGCTCAGTGGTAGAAGCATTGTCACACCATCAAAGCAACCCAGGATTAAGCCTTCTCAACTATATTTTTTTTAGCTTTTCATTTTGCATATTAAAAGTAATTGAAAATGTTCTAAGAAAGGGTCGAACTTGCATCGTCTTATTTACTATTTAAATTAATTTAACCTATGATGATATTTTACAAAATCGTAATCATACTTAAAAATAAATACTTTATATTTTGATGAGCTTTACTAGAATTATCGATTACGGAGTATCAAATTATTTTAGTATTTATCAAGAATTTGTATATTAGAATAAGTTTTTGTTAAGAGTGAATTATCATTTACATATCGTACAGGACCCCAAAATTGTTAGGGAGGAGATTAATTAAGTGATTATATTTTGACGGGAAGCCCGTTGCTAACATTGATTGACCTTCACCAGGGTTTGGGTCAAAGACAGTCAATATTTGCGACGGATTTCTCGCCGCAAACCGCCGCAAACGTTGACGGAACTTGACCTTGACCAGGGTCAATTTTTGCGACGGAAAATCCGTCGCAAAGGTTGACTGACTTTTAACCTGGTGGTCCAAAAAAGTTTCCGCCAATTTCAGATGCAACGGATATTCCGTCGCAAATTTGCGACGGAAAGCGCGCCATTTGACTTTTTGTTCGCGAGATTGGGAAATTACCCTTTGTCCCAAATTCCATTGCAAAAAACAATTTCGTTGCAAATTCCGTCGCAAACAATAATTTGCAACACGGCCAACGCCATTTGTGTATCTCGCGACAATACTATTTTTTGTAGTGTAATCACCCCCATTCCATAGATCCTAGATTCGCCACTGATGACAATCCCATGAATTTCAAGTTCAAGTCCACGTAGGAGCAATTTTATATGCATAATACGACCTGAGTTTCTACCTTCTAAATTTGGACCCTACCACCCTTGTAAAAATGGTGGTTTTATTGGTGTGCCTGATTTACATATTGTTACATACATCCGATGATTTTACCCTAGTGCGCAGCGATTACCGTTACCGAAAAAATGCAATACTAAAGTAGCACTTGCACACTTACTTCAAATAATTCATTTCTGATTTTGACTACATGATAAAGGATCTCTTGTTTCCACTTATATTCACATTATATTCTATTTCTTGAGGTGCATGTAATATATGTAAGTAACAAAAAATTATGCATCTTAATTAAAAGTTTAAGTAAATAATTGAAGTCTCAAGTTCGATTTTATACTCTACCACACCTCCTCACAAAAAATGCTCACTGGGTTTGAATTGTGGATGCAACGACAAGCCTCCCTAATCCCCATAGTCCCATACTCCCATAGGCCATACCTAGTGACTTGAACCCGTGACTTTTTAGTCACGCTGACTCTGATACAATTTTAAAAAAAATCCATCTCAACCAAAAACTTAAACTAATAGTTAAAATTACAAAATCGATTTTATACTCTATCTGATTTGAGTTGATACTAAAACTCGGTACTATTCGATCGTATCCAGCTCAATAGTCACTAGTCTCACTACTCCATGCATACTTCACCAACACAATAGTCTATATATAACCTCATTTAACAAACTCTTCTACTCAATTCCCACTCATTATCCACTATTCTCAAATCTTCATAATGTCGATCAAACAAACAGCACAAAGTAATACCAACAATCTTGACGAAGAAAACCCTCACAACCCTAACAAAACCGTACACGACTACTCGAAACGAGCGCAATGGCTACGAGCAGCAGTCCTAGGGGCGAACGACGGGCTTGTTTCGACTGCAGCGCTAATGATGGGAGTTGGCGCAGTGAAACAAGATGTCAAGGCCATGATACTAACAGGGTTTGCAGGGTTAGTAGCAGGAGCATGTAGCATGGCTATAGGCGAGTTTGTATCGGTCTACTCGCAGCTCGATATTGAGGTTGCGCAGATGAAGAGAGAAAGGCTGAGCTCGGGTGGCAGCGGAGATATGGAAGCAAAGGCCAAGTTGAAGGATGAGGAAGAGTTGCCGAATCCAGCGCAGGCGGCTGGTGCTTCGGCATTGGCGTTTTCTGTTGGGGCAATGGTGCCATTGTTAGGGGCATCTTTTATAAGGGATTATAAGGTTAGGGTTGGTGTTGTGACGGTGGCCGTTACGGTGGCGCTTGTTTTTTTTGGGTGGTTGGGTGCGGTTTTGGGTAGAGCACCGGTTGTTAAGGGTTCTATGAGGGTGTTGTTGGGTGGTTGGGTTGCTATGGCTATTACCTTTGGTTTGACTAAGTTGATCGGGTCGAGTCTGGTTTAGGTTATGAAGATTAAAATCGTAATTGAGGATCAATTGTCCTGTTTTATTGTCGTGCTATGTTTTTGTTCAGCATATAGTCCTAAATTATAATCGTAGCAAATTTACCTTAAGCACAAAATATTATACGGGCTTATTAACGTGTATCCTTAAGACACACGTTAATAGTTAATTAGAGAAAAATTGTTGAGAATATTTCACTAATTATGACAAATCTAAGTTTGTGTATCAATCATTTATGATATATATTCTCAAAATCTATTTTTAAACTATTAATGTGTATTTTTAGGGTACACGTTAGAAAAACCGAATATTATATTGGTAAATTTGTGAATGGTGGGACACAAAATGAAATAGTACTCTCATCATGTATCATGGAAAATATGAAAGAAAAATATCAGAAATCCAATGGAAATCGCTTCTTAGTTGTTGTTCTCTATTACAAAAGTATTACTCTATATTGTACAGTACTATTGTATCTTTGGTTTTACATTGTAGTACTTCAACTAGCTCTTTTACCCAACATTTATGGTATATTTATATTTAGCATTGATGTTTGATGATGTGGTAAATTTGTTGAAGGTGAGCGTTTTGTGCACCATGAATTGAATAGTGATTGTTACTTTTACCAAAGACTAATTCTTTCCTCAACCATAATCAAATATGCAAAGAATAAGTGAATGTGGATTACGCTTGTTTAATGTTTGAACTCGTACACAATAGTTCATGATAGTGTAATGTGATCTCCGAGAGTTGCAGCTGTTTGATACAGATAAAAAAAATGTGGTTAGTAAAATGAAAGACAAAAATATAGAGATCTAATAGCTCTAGATAATCATAATATCACATAATTAACTAATCGTTCTATAGAAATTTGAACACTAAGTCACTAATCTGTTATTCTATAAGAAATACTCAAATACATAACAAATATAGGAGTATCACCAGGGTTATAAGAACACATTAATTCAAAATATAACCCATCTTGACTATACACATAATTCATATTAACTCTTATAGAGTATAAGTTCTCATATTAGAAAGAAAAAACAAAGATGTACAAAAAGGGCCGGGAGATATCGTAACAAATAATATTATACAAAAACGTTTACAGAAAACCTGAATTTAGTAAATTTTAACACATAATCTCAAACTATTATACACGTTCTTTACTACTTCCTCCATTTTTATCCAAATACCATATTTGCTTTTTGTACACTATTCACCAATCAACTTTCAATCTCAATTTTTTCTCAATACGTAAGAAAAAATATATTCATGTGGGGTCTTGTTTAATTCGTCTTTACGAGTACATTGAAAATATATAACTTTTATAATTTTTTCAAATACGTAGTTAAAGATATAAAACACGCAAAACTTGCGTTGACAAACGTGATAAAGCAAATAGGGTATTTGGATAAAAATGGAGGAAGTATGTGCAAGAGAGATCATGTTACTCTATTAATTGTAAAACTATAAACTAAATTCATAATATTAATAAATATAAAATTAGTAGGAATTGAGAGTTAAAATGTCAATTACCTGGTGTCAAGAAACTAAATCAAAGAGAATGACTTCATCAAAGAGAATAACTTGTAGAATAACCTGCCAAAATATTTTTAAAAATAAAATGTATTACATAAAAACACCAAGGATAACAACTGCTATAAGACCTATAATAGGTACCTAAACACAATTAAACTTGCAAAATAAATATCTAAAAGAAATTCTAAAAATGGTAAGAAGAACAATGGCTTTGGATAATGAGAATAGATCAAATAGAAATTGTGAAACCTTTATATAAAAGAAGATTGTTGTATCTTTTTCGGTCATTTATGATCAAAGTAAGTTAAAGAAATATGAAAGGCCAAAGGGTGTAGTAAAACAAGTTGTTTTACCATTTCTATATACTAATTGTGTAGTAAATAAAAATTTATCAATGAGAGTAAGTTAGGAGAAGATGAAAGGCGGAAGGTTGCAGTAAACATAGTAAAATGAATAGCTTTACCATTTTTATTAATAGTTAACTAAAAAGAGAGATAATTGTATAGATACATATCATCCTAGGTGGAAAAACTTAGACGTGATACGTGTCACTTCAAAAGAGGTACAATATGTCTTACTCCGTATTTTATAATGTAGATTATATAGATAGATATGACTTTGAGAGCCACGTTATTGGAATGTAAGACTTTTATTTAATAAGATTCACTTTTGCTTATAAATGCAGTGTTTTTAATGAAAATTTTTAGGATATGAAAATAAATATATATGTTGTTTGATAATAAGGTGGGTGAATCCTTGGGCCTATGCATTCGTGCACCATAAAATAGATAATGTAACTCACCCTCTTCAGGGGCTGCGATGGCCAAGTGGTCGTCGCTCCAAGACCTTCAACTAATAGTCGAATAGAAGACTTCTCAAGGTTGAAATTTTAACCCGGTTATCACTAGACTGACGCTACTTAATTAATATTTTTGTCGGTAAGGAAAAGATTGCCAAGTCGCTAAGTTTTAAGGACAAATAAAGTGGTTAAATTCTCTAAACTGATCCTGGACCTATACAATTATACTCATTGTTGTACTCCTGTGCAGACTATTTGAATATGCTACACCAAAGAGTAATGCGATTCGACTCAAACGAAAAACATATCTAAAATTACCTAGATTTGAATAGGCCTAATCGAAGAATACTTGATTCGACTCCAACGACAAACATACCCAAAATTACTTAGATTTGAACAGGCGAAATCGACACCAATCACTTAAATGACATTGAATCTTATGTTTCGAACAAGATCAAATGACCCGTCTGAAACAAGATCAACTGCAACAAATCGAATCTGTACTAATGTTATAAAATTGTACAATGCAAACACTTTGTTTGACAAATCATCAAATCAGAGAAATCAAAGTTACATTACATATGTTGATATGGATATAGACAATTATAGAACGCTTCGAGTAAGAATAATTTAATTAGGTGGTTTTCGATAATAATTTGATTAAACCGAACTTATAAAATCGTTCACCTTGTTATATTGTCAAATTTTAATGTAATGTTATCCTTTAGATATAACTGACTTAAATTAAAGGATAATGATAGGACGTCATCGGATGGTACTGAGTTCAATTTCACTCTCTCATATATGAAAAAAAGTTTTGATTTTATTCCTTGCATATAAGTGATTTAAATTAAAAGATATTCATAAGACGTCACCAAATAGTACCGAGTTTCAATACCACCTTCTCATATACTATACTTTAAGTTTTGACATTGAACCAATAACTTGTCTTGATAAGTAATTGCTGTAATGACAGAGAGTCACCGGATAATACCGAGTTTCAATACCACCCTCTCATATACATACCAATAAACGACATAAACGGGTGCTACGACATACCCACCTAGCACATTTGAGGAAGTGGTAGTAAAACTCAATATCATTGGATATGCTATCTCATCTCATTACCTTTAATAGTAAAGATATGGTCAAATGCATAGACCATTGTTTGAAGCAAGCTTTCTTAAGATAATGACATGATCAGATTAAAGCAAGAGAGCTTGACCATAAATTGCTATATTAGTGCCTTACACAACAAAATCAATCTTTAATCGAATTAAACTTTAAAGCAAGCTTTTTTAAAAGATTGGGAGTACTTCTTAGTACGTAAGGCGTTTTTCATCTGCTTTTGCTCGCGATAAGAAGGGGACTTCCTCGTGAGTGTGTGGGTAAATATGAAATAAGTTGTGGCGGAACACAACTTTGGATTGGATTTGCAATTAACGGAGGAGAAAAATTCGGCTGAAACGAGCTAAATTGAATTAATTGGAGTAGATTTTAGTTGAAATAAATTGAGTGAAATTGAGCTGAGGTGAGTTTAGTATTTTGTGAAGAGATTAACTGAACATAATAGATTGAACGTGAATAAAACTTAGCGGAATACAATCAAGCAAAATGGAAAGAAGCTGAAATTAAACCACCAAGAACATAACCTAAGGTAGAGTTTGGGAACCCGAATTTGATTTAGAATTAAATATTTCAAATTTGGAATGTGAAATTGTGAAACATAAATCCAAATTCTTTGTTTGGGAAATAAAGAATTTGAAATTTGGATTTTGAAATCCAAATTTTGTGTTTGGGAAAACACTGAATTTGGAAATCCAAATTTGTAGACATATTCACTTTTAAAGGCTCTAAATCAAATTTGCAAAAAGTTTGCGTGTTCAGCATAAAAATAAAATGTTTGAACCGGAATTTTCCATATTAGAACTACTAATGTTCACATCACCAACTGCCCGATCCGGTTCAATCAAAGATTTTCCTAATTAACTTCCGTTCTACTTCTTACACCAACTGCGCAACTACTACTACTATTACTACTAAGTACTGATTTTAACTTGGACAACCGACACCAAATTAAGCGAAACGATCTAAACTAATTAAACTACTAAACCATGTTAGTCCAGGCCATCACTAAACTAACAACACTCTCATACCCTAAAATTCAAAATTCATTCTGCACCCACCCACATATTCTATGTTATTCACAATTGAATTCAATATCTGCACATATTCTACGCTATTCAAAGTGCAACAAAACAATAAGTATGAATTCCTGCACATATCAGTTCAGGAAGCATGAATAAGTTTGTAGCATGTCACGGGAATGTAAGAAAAAACCATGCTTGAGGCTTCCACTCACCATCTCCATGGAAACGAGGTGAAGAGAAGCGGTGTGAGAGAGTCGCGAGAGAGTCGTGATGAACAGTAAAGCAAAACAGTAAGTCAAAGGATTTGTAAATGAGACCTATTTTGATGGTATTTCATTTATGCCCAATTGGATTCTAAACAAATTCTAAGGGATTTGGCCCAAATCAGAATTCTGAAATTTTAGACATCCCAAACAAGGTATTTGGGCCAAATACATATTTAAGAATGAAATGTCCATTCCCAAACAGGCCATAAAGTAAATCTTGAAACCAGTGGGAGACCAGGATTTGTAGTTAATAGCACGAAAATTCCGACGGGGTGAACAAATAGTGCCACAAGTTAAAACTTGAAAAAAGTTTGAAATTAAGTAACATCTTAGACACTCCCAATTTCCATCAGAAGCGAACGCCCATGATAGCCTTCCTAGCTCTATCACGGTTTAAAAGGCTCATACCCGAGAATAAGCATATATATAACCATGTTTCAATGGCTCATACATAACATGTCGAGATAGATGATATATATTGTTTCAACGAACAACCATGTAACAATCTATTTTCGTTATTAAAAAGTAAAAATAACACTTCAATCTAGCACAGGCGCTTAAGTTGTGTGTTGTTATACTCTTCACATGTTGGAGTTATGACCCGAAGAGATGAAAGTAAAATGATGTAAATATATGACTAAAATCCACGGCTGTCCCGAATTATTAACATAATACAAAGGGCGCCATCAAAGTGACTCGACAGAGAACTAGGTGATTGCTACGCGACAACGACGACTTTTATAAAAAGCTCAAATAGGTTTGTTGTATGCATACATTGTACATTGGCGTCATTCCACGTTCAACACTTCGTCTAACAACGGTTAGAGCACTGGCCTGCAAAAACAACAGTTCTACCCAAGACGAGTTGTTAATTCAAATTACGACCAAAGTTTACAATGCCCTCATTCCACGTTATACACGTGAAGCTTATTAACCCGACCTACAACATTTGATCTGATATGGCCCGCCTTAAGCCGTCTTCTAGCACAAATGAGCCAATATTAACACACCTTAAATAGATTGGAACATATTATAGTTCGGTAGAACCAAACATAATCCGAAACATACAAGATGACTACCAAATATTCTCTAAGAGAAAACGGAGCAGCATACTTTGCTTCAAATTCATATAGCCTTCGCCCTTCCATATAAAGCAACTCCGTACTCCGTTTAGGTACAACCATACAAGTACTCCGTATTAGATAACAAATTATCACTCTTTCTCCAAAATATACTCTTTCCATTGTTTTTCGCTCTTTTTCTCCTTGAATGACAATCTTTGCTCCGCTAAGTAATAAATTATAATAAATAAAATAAGATTCAACTTAAGACTTTGTCAAAGCCACCGTAGGACTAAGTGAGTCTTGTTTTAACACTACCAATAATCTTACCCTAAGGCGGTGTTATTGAGCAACCAATAAAGGAACTCCAAACTAAAGAGGTAGAATATAATACTTCATTTTTGGTTTAGGAAGCAGATGAAGCAAAAAGTACAGGTCAAATTCACATTGTAGCGAAACTGCCTGTACCACAGGCGTTCGTATCATTCACTATTATTCAAAAAATCAGATTTGAACTTGCTCAAAACTTGGTTGACTGGGAAAACACTAGTATTAATAGTCCAGTACATTTCAAAAGCCAGTGACCAGTACATAACAATAATATGTGAAAAGGAAACCTCAAGCTCCCACCATCCCATACGCGCACAGAACATCATCATTTCAGCCTCGCAAATAACCTGTTAGCAACCTATTTTCACAAGCAAGCATAATTTCAAAATGAGAATTCCAGGATCTAAAAAGTCCGTGAATTAGTTTGTGAACAGGTAAGAGATTAGTTCTGGAAACAGGCTAATAAGAGAGCTTACACATTTATCAACACAAGAGTAATAGTCAAAGTATTGTCCCGTGCAGTGCTTACTCCCACTTTCATCGTCCTTGATTCTCTTAACGCATGCCTACATACCAGCTTACACAATATTAGAATGACGCCCAAACCTGACCATCTAAAGACTGCCAAATAAATCTTTAGGAGAACTGTATTTTTCAAATTAGATTTATCTGAGCTTAATTTTATGACTTATTTTTGCTGAACAAGTTCAGAGCTAAAACATTTCCTGGTAACCATAGTCCACTGCCTTAATACTGGCCATAAGCACCATAAAACACTAATAGAGAGGCTCTCAAAATAAGCTAAAATCAATCCTTCACCACAACCTCCACAGAAGGACCTCGAAATAGTTAACAAGGATGTGTCTAAAGAAACACACCATATTGCATTGTTTTCCCTGGTATTCGAATAATCAATGGATCACGTAAATACCTCTCACACAGTCACGTAGATCCTAGATCACGCATTTCAGTTAAGACTAGAGACATTACGCATTATTGCTCTGCTTCTAAACCATTCAGATCTTGACGTAGTATTTTCTTAGAATATTTTTCCACAAGTACACAGACTACAACCCAGGTGCCTAACAGAATTAAAAGTTGCAATCTCCCAAGATATCTCATAATATTCTGATGCTTGACACTAAGATAATTCAGCATTATATCGCTCATGTTAGGCTTCCTTAATGACTAAATACATAAATAATTAGTGGTAGGAAAGAAAGGCTGGACTAGGAAATTAGCATATAATGGGATGAAGTTATTTCTTTTATCAATGGTCAAGACTAAGATGTTAAGTTGGTGAGAGGATACGAGAGCTGGGAAGTTAAAAGGCATACAGAAGGGGAACTTAAGTTCGTTGTTAAGATTGAGCCAAAAGTAAATTCATTTGAATATCCAGTTGGCTATAGAGACAATTCTTTTCAAGGTTGTGCAACAAGAATTTAAACTTAACCAAGTTTGTGATAACGTTATTAGATGAAAAATTAAAAGCAAAATTCATTCTCTTTGTATATTTTTGAAAACTCTTAAAAAGCCATAAAACACACTTTCACAAGATTCCAGATCATATAAAATCCAGCAGCAAAAACTGGTCTTATTTTTAAAAAAAACACCACTGTTCTCATTATGCAAAATTTGCAGATCAACTAATTCAACGGAGAATAATCTTTGACAAGTAAAAACTAATAATAAAAGAAAGATGAATTCAACAACAGCAAAGCCTTAATTTAAAAATGGTTTCGGAGTCAACTTAAGTGGAGACGGTAAATAAGATAAGGAAAAGAAGAAGGAAACGTGGTTTTAAAATGTCAGTGAAGTCACAGTACATAAATTGTGGAGAGTTTATTAAAGAGTCGACAATTTTTTTAAATAAAGCAACTAAGTGCAGAAAGATCAAAAGAAAACTCAATTAAAGACATGGGGAAAGAATAGGTAAAACTGAATACAGTCGAATATAAATTCAGAGCAAATGGATTCAATCCCCTACAAATATGTCTTAAAGAAAGCACCAAACAAATCAATTTAATTCCAGAGAGGTTAAGAACATTAAATCAGTTAAGCAGGCAGAAAAGTAAGCTGTTTAAGGTTCCAAATTTCAGCAAAATTAACCTGATAATCGAGTAAAGCCTTCACACATTTGGGTTTGCAAATGCTTTCTTCAAGCTCCTTTTTGGGGTCAACAGGGTCCTCGTCAGCCCTGCAGACACAAAGGAAAGGTGCTACTTGTTACTTGTGTATAACAAGTATCAGAGACTGACACTATAAATTGCATATGGTAATAATGTGAAGGTCTATATCTCTGCACCCTCTTTCTAACCTATACCATACTAGAGCTTTTGACCAACTGGATCAATGTTGTAGATGGAGCAAAGATAGAACTTTCAACGGTTATTTTTCCCAGGAATACAAGGAGGTGGGAGCATCAATTAAAAAAAACAAGAAAAATGCCCAACCAAATTCTGCTCTGAATATAGGAATATAAAGGGTGGCAGAAACACAGAATAGACAATTAATGCTAGTTCCAGAAGAAGTCCTCTCACTCCTCTGTGCCAAACGACAGCTTAAAAAATTGAGATGTAAGATTCGTGCAATTTTAGACACAGCATAAGCATCAAAGTTTACCCAAAAAAGGGCAGGCCAACTAAACACAAACTGATTTTCAGAGAATGGCATCAAGAGGTAGCTGGATTAGGCCAGACATTGTATTGTTGATAGACCCTATCCTTGTTGGAATGGAATGGAATATAACTATGCAATAGGCCTTAGAGCTGCACAATCCCAACCATTGCCATCATAATTAACCTTAGGCGACAAAAAAGTACCTACGGTTCATCATTAATTCTTCAGAACCCTTCCATTCTTTTCTACAGTTTTCTATGTTGTTCTTAAGAAACTATTGGCTTCACCACTTCATAATGCCTCTGGCCACTCACCCCTAGAAAGGATTAAGGCATAACAGAACGACGAGTACTGTAGATATGAATGGACTACTAACAAATTGTAAAATAAATTTCCATATCCAAGTAGAACAGCCAAGAAGTCAACTGCGCACACAACCATAATTAAGGAGCGATAATGCCAATAAATACTACCAATGGGGCAACTTTATTAGAAGAAAGATATTGATCCCAAGCACACACTAACTTTAGGACCAAAGAACATCTAGTATCTCTAGCTGTTGAAGCTCCTTCAGGCTTCAACTATGTCCTAAAATGCAGTCATCAATTCTGCACTTCTGGAATACTTGTTTTGGTACAATTCGAAACCAGGGATTACCACAACATGGTCTTCTAGAGAACAATTATTAAAAAATTTAGAGGAAAAAAACATAATAGTCAACCCATACTGAAGGAATGTTAATGACGACGAATGCAGCCGCAGAAAATATAAGGGTAACTATTAGGTCATGAATAGTAACACTATTGAAAGGAGTAACAATTAGGTTATAATTAAAAGAGGGATGTGTATATACTCACATAGATATCAATGTGTCAGTAACTTCAATCAGCGTAAGTTATTATTTCCTGCATTCACAAGCAAAAACTGTCTTACTACAAAATAATAGTTGCAAAAATTTGAAAGTAAACAAAATAGATACATACATCGGCATATATAAGGTGAAGTACAATTAAATTCATGTTCAAATCAGGACACTAGCATGTTATATACCCTTAGCAAAAACAAATGCAACGACATCTGCAACAATCATCAAGGAACTCTATAGGGTAACCCGAAGAAAACAACTGGGCAAAAAGCATGTATAAGGATCTCATAATCGAAAAGTAATTTTGGGAAATCGACATCCAATTCATAACCAAATCCAAAGTTTGTATTCCAACAAAGTTCTTAACCAAGTCTCAAACCATCTAATCATGAGAATCTCGATTTGTTATAAAACCATGATGCCGGGCACATTCAAAATTAACTAATACTACTATTATGCGTCAAACAGGACACCAGCAGTAAGAGAACAACAATCGAGTCCAGGTATCCATATCGATTCTCTCACCTATTCGCACATTTTAATAAATCAAATAGCCATCGACAATACCTACGCTCCGTTCATCAATACATTTCTCATCAGCAACGCAATCCATATATTACTTTGGTGTATCGACAAACCCAAAGTAAAACTAAAGCCGTGAATCCGCAAATCGCATACAAAATGCAAAATCAAAATTGAGCACATATAATCCAGCAAATGGCGTAAATTCATAGCTAAATCAAACCCTAAATCCAATTTTGACTTAACATATCAAACCGTAAATCCAATTTGACATAATCAATCGCAATAACCAATTGAACATCTCAAAGTAACTACAACAGGAACTAGATCAATAACACGTTTAAAATACATAAATCAATGCGAATCGTACAATAATCAATAACTAAAAGCACCTAGGGTTCTAAATGATGAGAAAATTAAGACGATGGTTTACATTCAAATTCAATCAACGAGATCAAAATCAAATTGATCCTGATAAGAATTGGGGAGAGAAAGATCGAAGATGGCGTAGAGGTTACCTTTAAGTTAGGTCTCAGACCAAAAAAACTGCGTTGAAAAATTTGGGGACTTTGATGACCCCAGTTTAATATAGCGTCCCTAGTTAATCGCGAATGTTCTTGGACCGACGCCGACACCATCCTTATAAAACCGAAAGAATTTTTCATTAAATACGGACACTATTCATCACAAATTGAAGACGGATAGTGCCCTTTCACATAATTCAGGTTGCACTATTCATACTAAACAATACCCGAATGAGTCTCAAAAATTTAGACCCATACCCGACCCATTAAGGTCAGACCCTAGGGGTCTGGATCGGGACCCGACCCAATGTCATCCCTATATATTAGTCACCAATACGGAGAGGCAAGCGATTTTGCATTCGGTGAAAACAATATGGGTTCATATAATGCTACCGACTAAGCTGAAAATGAAGTATTAATCGATTTATTTTATTTTTATCACTTATTTTTACTATTTCATCACATTTTTTATAAGCCGAATAAGTGTAAAATGACACATTCATGTAAATTACATGAACAAGCCCAGACATGTTCATGTAATTTACACTTCATTGACAATAATACAAAAAATAAAGGTAAATAGATACAATATTTCGTAAAAAATGCAACATTATTATGTTAATTGTACATTATTTTCTAAATTATACTCTATACTATTTAAATATTTAATCGCATAATTCACGGCTTTTCAAATTGAAAATTTTTTTTTTGAAGAAGTTATTAGTAAATATTATTAGTTACTTTGCATATCTTCTATATCTTCATGTATATCGTTTAGTTAGCTTTTTCCCTAGTTTAGATATATCCTTTCCTTGTATTTAGGATTCTGTTATGTACTCTGTTTGTATAAATATGCTAAAGCAATGCAACCCTAATCAGGGAATTACATTACTTACATGGTATCAGCCTCCAGGTCTCAACTTTTGTGACTTTTTGCTCACGGCATCACAAAACCTCTGACGTCCTCCTCCACCGGTCTAGCCTCACGCTACGATGCCCGGTGACGATAAATCTGAAAACCAAAAACCCTCCCTACACCCCGTCTACACGGTCACCAACATCCAAAACAAGGTCCGTGTCCTCGACGGCGTCAAGGTCTCCTACTCGCTATGGGTTGACCTATTTACTCTTCATGCTCGTGGTTATAAGGTTCTACAACACATTGACGGTACCGCCCCTCCGGAAAACTCCTCCTCGTTGTATGAAACTTGGTCAGAGGTCGACGCCATTGTTCTACAATGGATATACGGCACAATGTCAGACGATCTCCTTCCTCGTGTTCTCAAGCGCGATTCCACCGCTCGCGAAGCCTGGACTCGGGTTGAAAACATTTTTCTCAACAACAAAGGTGCCCGTGCCGCCAGTCTCGAGCATGAATTCATCAATCTCAAACTCGGTAAATTTCCTAATTTCGAATCTTACTGTCAGAAACTCAAAGATTTGTCAGTAGCTATGTCCGCTGTCGGCTCCGCCGTCACAGACCAGCGTTTGGTTTTGCAATTGGTTCGCGGCCTACCCAAAGAGTCCGATACCGTCGCAGCCTACATAAATCAAACGCTCCCCAATTTCGAAACCGCCAGGAGCATGATCGAACTTGAGAACCACCGCCAGGAAAGCCGTGAAGAACCTGCGGCCCTGGTTGTCCCCACATCACCCCCTGCCGACGACGCACCCAAGTCAGGTCAGAACCAGAACCGCAACAACCGTCATCATACCAGTAAACGCGGTCACAAATCTGGCAGTCACAAGAGCAGGGGTGCTCGCACTTCCTCACAGCCGCAGACACCTACTGTCTCGCCTACACTGTGGGGCCCTATGACAGGGTGGACCCCTCCACCATGTCCTTACCCCACCTTCCCCGGGTGGACACCACAGTGGCCTATGCCACAAGCCCCTGTTTTTCGGCCTTCTTCTCGCACTCACAATTCCAGCCGCAATTCTTCCTCTGCTGGCTATGGCCAGGCTCACGTTGCGGCTACTGATGATGGTGCTCAAATGACGGATATGGGACAAGCTTTCAATGCCTTAACATTACAGCCCTATAGCCCGTTCTACATGGACACAGGAGCATCCTCTCACCTTAGCGCGGACGCAGGTATGTTTCGTTCCCCACTTCATTCTAGCACGATTCGCTCTATTTATGTCGGGAATGGCGCTAGTATTCCAGTACACGGTTCTGGCCAAACCACTATTGACACCCCAAACCGCTCCCTTCGCCTCTCTAACGTTTTATACACGCCTCAGATCATTAAAAACCTCATATCCGTAAGACAATTCACCAAAGACAATAATGTATCTGTTGAATTTGATCCTCGTGGTTTTTCTGTGAAGGACTTAGCGACTGGGACTCTGATTCTGAGGAGCAATAGTGACGGAGATCTCTACCCCGTGTCAGCCGTGTCAACCGCGTCCCCCACCACCGAGTCCAATCCTACTCTGCTTGCTTTTTCACCCGATGTATGGCACTCCCGACTAGGCCACCCGGGTTCGTCTATCTTACATTTGCTTAAGTCTCATTGTCGTATTGATTGTAATAGCAAAACCAGTCCATCTTTATGTCATTCATGTCAAATCAGTAAACACAAACGTTTGCCATTTTCCGATTCCTTATCAAACACTCTTGCGCCTTTCGACATTATTCATAGTGATTTGTGGACATCGCCAGTTAACAGCAAAGCAGGTTATAAGTATTATTTAATCCTGATCGACAACTTCACCCAATTCGTATGGGCATATCCTTTAAAATTCAAGTCTGAAACTTTCTCTAAATTTCTGAAATTTCGAAACTATGTTCAGACACAATTCAACCGACCCATTAAAACGTTCCAATGCGATTTAGGCCGTGAATTTGATAACTCTGACTTTCAAAATTTTGGTGCTCAACACGGTTTAGTTTTTCGTTTCTCGTGTCCTCAAACATCCTCCCAAAATGGTAAGGCCGAGCGTATGATCCGTCGTATCAATGAAATTGTCCTTACTTTACTACACCACGCGTCCGTCCTTCTCGTCCATTGGGTAGACGCTTTACATACGTCTGTCCACCTACACAACATCCTCCCAACCAAAATACTTAACTTCCGCTCACCCACTTCCGCTCTCTTTTACAAAACTCCCACCTATACCCATCTCCGCGTCTTTGGTTGTGTCTGCTATCCAAACTTGACAGCCAAATCCCCTCACAAGTTAGCCACCCGATCCACAAAATGTGTCTTCCTCGGATATCCTCAAGAATTCCGTGGTTACAAATGCCTTGATCTTACTAGTGGTAAACTCATTATCTCCCGTCATGTTACCTTCGATGAATCGGTATTTCCATTCGCTAATGCTCCGTCACTTGACCCAGATACTACCCGTGACCCAACCAATAGCCAACTCACCCCGTCCCTCATTGAAGCCTTCCTTCAACCCACCCCATCCTACACCGAAGCTGAACCCAACTCCCCCCGAACCCCTGCCTCTCCCCTTTCCCCTCCTACAGACCCTACCACGACCCCCCTGTTACACCTCCTCCATCCCCCCCTGCCCCTCCTCCTCCATCAACCCCTACCCATGTTAATCCCACCCCACCGTCATCCCCACCTGTCCTAAACCCATCCCCCACTGACACCTCTCGGTCCCACACACCCAACTACCACGATAACTCTCCCGACCCTCCTCCTGCCTCCACTCGTGACCATCGTATGACCACCCGCGCTATGAACGGGATTTTCAAACCCCGTGCCCTCACCACCTCCCCTAAACCGACCCTTTCCCCTATTCCCAAAAGCCCACGCACTGCCCTTCAGGACCCTCACTGGAATACCGCCATGAATGACGAGTATCGTGCTCTAATTAAGAATAACACATGGGAACTCGTTCCTTGTCCGACTAATGCTCCCGTCATTCGCTGTATGTGGCTATATCGTCACAAATTTAAATCGGATGGCTCTCTCCAACGCTACAAGGCTCGCCTTGTGGTAAATGGCAAGTGTCAACAAGTCGGTGTCGATTGTAATGAAACCTTTAGCCCAGTGGTAAAACCGACGACTATTCGAACTGTGCTAAGTCTTGCTGTGTCCCGGTCTTGGCCCATCCACCAATTGGATGTCAAGAATGCATTCCTTCATGGGGATCTCGTCGAAACTGTCTATATGCACCAACCCCCTGGTTTTGTGAACCCGACTAACCCGAATTATGTTTGCCGCCTCCACAAGTCCCTTTACGGTCTCAAGCAAGCTCCAAGAGCTTGGTATCAGCGGTTTGCGAATTTTATTGTATCAAAAGGGTTCACCAGTAGCATTTGCGACCCATCTTTATTCATATACAATCATGGTTCCGATATGGCGTACATGCTACTTTACGTTGACGATATTGTTTTGACAGCTTCTAGCACGTCATTGCTTCGCCGAATTATTAATAATTTGTCACAGGAATTTGCCATGACCGATCTCGGCAAATTACATCACTTTCTCGGCATCCAGGTAACCCGGTCATCCAATGGTCTATTTTTATCTCAAAATCAATATGCTCGTGACCTCCTCGACCGTGCTTCCATGGCTTCGTGCAACCATGTATCGACTCCCGTTGCCGGGTCCAAATTAAGCTCGACGGCCGGCCCTCTGATTTCTGACCCCACTTTGTATAGAAGCCTCGCTGGAGCACTTCAGTACCTCACTATCACTCGCCCCGATATCACATACGCCGTACAACAGGTCTGTCTTTTTATGCACTCCCCACGTGAGCCACATTTCCAATTTTTGAAGCGTATACTGAGGTATATTAAGGGCACCACTGAATATGGTATCACCGTCACCAAATCCGCGATGAATACCATAACCGCATACTCCGATGCGGATTGGGGGGGCTGCCCCGACTCGCGACGCTCTACTTCCGGCTATTACGTCTTTCTTGGCGATAACTTGGTCTCTTGGTCCTCCAAGCGCCAAGCTACGGTTTCCAAATCACGCGCGGAAGCAGAATACCGGGGCGTTGCTAACGCGGTTGCCGAAACTAGCTGGCTACGTAGTTTATTGTCTGAACTTCACGTTCACATTCCAACCGCCAGCCTTGTCTATTGTGACAATATATCCGCAGTTTACCTTTCCGGCAACCCGGTTCAGCACCAGCGAACTAAACACATCGAGATTGACATCCACTTTGTTCGCGATCAAGTCCGCCTTGGGAAAATCAAAGTACTTCACGTTCCGGCAGAATATCAATACGCCGATATTTTCACCAAAGGTCTTCCCAAGCCTCTCTTTACACGGTTCCGCTCCAGCCTAAGCGTCCGTTGCCCTCCCGCTTCGACTGCGGGGGTGTATTAGTAAATATTATTAGTTACTTTGCATATCTTCTATATCTTCATGTATATCGTTTAGTTAGCTTTTTCCCTAGTTTAGATATATCCTTTCCTTGTATTTAGGATTCTGTTATGTACTCTGTTTGTATAAATATGCTAAAGCAATGCAACCCTAATCAGGGAATTACATTACTTACATGGTATCAGCCTCCAGGTCTCAACTTTTGTGACTTTTTGCTCACGGCATCACAAAACCTCTGACGTCCTCCTCCACCGGTCTAGCCTCACGCTACGATGCCCGGTGACGATAAATCTTTGATGGCCGGATTTTGTCGTCGATACCGGCACCAAACACATTTATAAAGAACCCAAATTAAGTAGTATAATTTAGGGTCGAACCCAAAAGACGGTGGGGAAGTTGTATAGTTATGCTTTAATTTTAGTATGAGTCGGAGTAAAAGGTTTTGGTTTGAAAAAAAACTAATTAACTACTAAGGCAAGTAAATCTAGATGAAGTTGATGATAAAGAGGACTAGGGTGTCGGGGGTCACCTAGGTAAGTCGGGAGCCAAACGTAAGATAACGGTCTTGTATCACTTCTATGGTAGGTCTGGGTTGTCTCTTCTCTCGAGTTGACAAACCCTTAGGTCGAGTCTAGTCCTAGCTTTCGCTACAAACCAAGCTAACCTAACACACAAACATGCTCATGAAACCCCAAGACTTTCGTCTAAAGCAAACAAAGTGAAGACTAACACCCAACCGTCGTTGAGGCGTTTCATCAAACACATAACATGCAAGATGCGAAAACTTAACCAAAGAAGCAAACAAGACTAACTCTAGGCATTTTTCATGGCTACTAACTACCCAAGCAAACCCCCTAACCCTAGAATAAGACTACTCACACATGGCTAAGGAATAAACTTGAACAAATAAGGTATTAATGCTAAACATGGTGGAAACTAATGAGAGTAAATAATTGAACAAACAAAACTAAAACAAAATGCAAAGACAAAGTAGAGATTAGGAAGATTATACCAATAATAAGGAAAAAGCAAGGAACTTGGATTACAACTTGGAGGATTCTCTCAAACCCTCAAATTACAACCCAATAAGAATCTTCTAAAATTGCCCAAGAACAAAGCTAAGAGAATCACTAAGAAAGGATTAACTAATATTGAAAGATTAAACTAAGATCTAAAGAGGATTAAAATATTAAGAGAGTTTTTTGAGTCTAAGTATAGAACAATGGAACAGTGCAAAACCCTAGAAAAGTGTGTAAAAGTGCGTCTTTTTAAGTTTACACAAGTGCGGGTTTATATAGAGTGCGGAAATACGAAAAAGGCCTCTCAGCCGGTCGACCGGCTGCCGGTGGTGGACCGGCTGAGAGCCCAAAATCCGACTTCTGACTTTTCTTCGATTTTTCTCCAATGCACATGCATCCCCAGCCGACCGGCCGGCTGCCGGTCGGGCACCGGCTGGGAGGCCAAAAACTCAATTCTGATTTTTTTTCTTTCTTCACTTGGCTACAGGTACCCTCAGCCGGTGGACCGGCTGCCGGTTGGCCACCGGCTGGGGACCCTTTATGAGTAATCTGCCCAACAATTCATTTTCTTCAATCTTCGAATTTGGCTAAGTATAGGAAAGTCATCCCAGCCGGCCGACCGGCTGCCGGTAGGCCACCGGCTGGGAGGCTTTTCTTAAGGGGCTGGAAAATTCTTCACAATTTGTTGAAATCTTGAGTCAAGGCTACCAGCCGGCCGACCGGCCGCCGGTTGGAGACCGGCTGGGAGGGCCTGGGAGGCCTCCTTCACAATTCTTCCACATTTCTTCATAAATCGTTCTAAATCCGGCTCGATTTCACCCGTTTATTCGCCCACGCCGTAATACCTACAAAAATTGGATCGAATAGGAATATACGAGGCAACGGACGTAAAAACACCTAAAGATACGCAAATCGAGGTCGAATCGTGACCGAAAACAAAGAAAATGTAAAGGAAATGATGACCAAAATGGAGCTCATCAGAATTCCCCACACTTAAACCTTACTCGTCCTCGAGTAAGAGATCAACGAACTATATAACCCTTATTAAAAACAAAGAAACAACTAAGTAAGCTAACTATAAGCCGAATCGGGTTTAGCTACACCCGTAGCCCTTTCAACTCACAATTTGACATTCATGAGGGAGAATGCCCTATTGTAAGGCAAGTAAGGTCTTGCTACAAAACTTTTGATGCAAACAAGTAAAAACAAAACTCGTATAGACAAACAACATGCATCGGAAAAGAAAGAAAACCGCTTGCCTCATTTAAGCGGTGGAAAACAACTAAAAGAGAACAAATTCAAAGTCGTAAACTCCCTCACAAATATTAATTCTACAAGTCACTAAGGCAAGAAGGATGACAACAAAACACCGCCAAATCATGCTAAACTAGGCTACTTTCATAACCGTTATCCAAATACTTTTGTCAAGGGCGATCGGATGGAATGGAATGATAATCCCCGCAATGCTAAAGGCAAATGATGCAACAAGTCTAGATTCTTCACAAAGTAAAGGTCATGGGTCGTCCCGAGATCGACAAAACGGCAAGGCAAAATTGATTTTTTTGGAATGAAATGCTCAAATCAATACAAAATGGTGGATTACAATCAAAATTTGACCTCATTCAAATTTTTTTTTTTTTCATTTCTTTTTCATGCCATGAGTTAGGATGGGGTTTGTCCCACGCGTGCTAATGTCCTTTGCTTTCGCCAATCGCTTATTAGGCAACCGGTTAACCTCTAGACAATAGCTTATCGGGGTGACAATCACTCTGTCTTTGGGCGGTCGAATTCACAACCAAGTGGGAAGCCAACTCAATGACTACCCTCCAAAGCACATCGAAGTGGTACGCCTCCACCAAAACAACATGTTCTTATTCCTTTTTCATTAACCATTTTTTTTCTTTTCTTTTTCACTTGAGGCTTCTTTTTTTCTTCTTTCAAAACATTTCCACTTCTTATGATCATTGACAAGAGCATTCCAAATTTATTCATGAAAGTTATTTTTGGGTTGCCAAACCGTCAAGTCGAACAAGGTCACCAAGACAAGATAATCAAAACCACTTCACATCACGGGGGTGGACAAGGTGACTCACATGCAAACCCTTGACTTGGTATTGGACCATGGTCAGAAAGATACTAGAAAAGCATGACCTAGGGTGTTTTAAAAATCATTCTAAAAGACAAAGTCCCAAGTAGAAGAATTATTTGCAAATGCTTAAACGATTTTGTCAAAGTTCTCAATTAGGCATTTTCAAAACATTAACCTAAATGCAACTATATGCCATGAATGCAACTAATATAGACATGTTATAATGCAAATGAGACTATCAAACTAAATGCCAAACAAAGCTAATGCAACTCCTAACAGCACAAAAGCACACAAGCCACACACAATTCTCCACAATGTACTCCACATCCTCCAAATACAAGCCCATCCTCCTCAATTGTAACAAAAGGAAGAAAATGAGAGTGAAATAGAGGTTGGAACGATCATACCGTGGTATCTTCAAGATCCAAAGCGGTGCTCAAGCGAGTGTTACCTATGCGAAAGGAGGGGAAGCAAACACAAGTATATACAATTCTACACTAATAAGGTAAAAACATGTTTTTGAATTTTTCAAATTTTTCGATTTTTTTGGTATTTTTGAGGTTTTTCATACTTACAAAAGCAATCAAATATTTACAAGGTGGATATTTCCCTCCCCACACTTAAGGTTTACATTGTCCTCAATGTAATAAAGTGCAAAGGGGGAAATGAAGCAAAAGAACGAAAACAACATGTTTTTGGCTTTTTTGAAATTTTTGAGAAAATAAAGACTTGTTTTTGTATTTTTTTGAAATAAACGGTTCTTCCTCCCCACACTTATTTATGTGCATAATGTGAGGAGGAAAACCGGAAAATAAAGAACATGTTTTTGAAAGTTTTTGGTTTTTCAATTTTTTTTTTGGTTTTTTTTGGTTTTTAAGAAGGCATTAAAAACAAAGATAAACAAAAGAAGAGAAAAACTAAAAACTAGACTAAATGCAAACTAAATGCTCTAAACTACATGTATGCAATCTATATGTGACAATATGATACAAAAATATAAATCTAATGCATCTAAATGAATGCAACTATATGCATCTAAACTAATGATATGCAAAGATGAATTAAAAACTTAAAACAAGCTAAAAGAAACTAACTAATATAAACGAAACTAACTAAATGCATGCTAGAAAGTAAAATGCAAACTAAAAGAGAAATTTGGATTAAGGGAGTTACTTGACTTGTTTTGGATTTTGCAAGGGGAGCATAATCATCACCAACTACCACCTCCAAAGGTGGTCACTCATCAAAGCTATCATCAAAATGATCCTCGGACTCATATCTTTCATCACCGCCACCATCATCATCATTCCCATTGCCGCCATCAACGACCATGAAGTCGTTCGGGTTGCTCACGAAATCGCGGAAGGGGGAGGCTTGCGATCCACTAGCTCCCGCATCACCATAACCGCCATGGAAGGATGAATGCCTCGGAGGGCCCGAATCCTCATTACCCCGAAAGTTGGGGGGAAATATCGGGTTTGAAAAATAACCCGGGGCGACGTTAATCTCCCCGTAAAAACGACCCTCAGGAGGCACATAACCCCTATCCGGAGGCATGTAGTAAGACGGGTGACCACCATCCGGATGATGATAACCCTCGCGGACGGACCGATCATAATCCGGAAATGACCCATAAGCTTGATCGTGGTAAAGGTAATCAAGCCTATAAGTCAAATCCCTATGCCGCTCATCGGCTATGGCTTGGCGCTGGTCCGCTAGATCTGCTGCAGTCTTCATGCCCAAGTCAACTCGTGCCATGAAATCAATAAGCTCTGGGGGGCATGAATTGAAGAAGAAGATGGACCGGAGGCGGAGGTGGATCCCTGGAAGTATGAGGGACCACTCTGAAACTGGGACATGGAAATGGGGGGCTGCTGAAACTGCTCAAAAGGAAGGTCAGAAGGAGAGGCACCGACTCTGTCTCTGGTGTAGACTCTAGGGGCACGCTGGTCTGGAGGGAGGTCCTCGGGGTCCGCCTCAATATCAAGGAGGTAAGAGGTCTTTCCCGGCACAACTCTCATCAACTCGGTGTTTGGCAAAGGAATTGAATTCTTGAACTTGTTGTCAACCCGAATCTGCCAATACTCCTTGCGATCACTGGGGTTATACCGAACCCACCCCAAAGCATCCTGCAAGTATCGGCTAGATAGCACATTCTCGCCCTGAATGAAGTCAACCGTGAAGTGCCTCTGACAACGGTTGTTGGCAATCAAGGTGACCATCCCTCCAACACAAATGGGGGTAGTAAGCTGAGGTTGGGATGCCAACCTACTCAAGTGAAGGGCCATATGGTGAGCAATGTTCAATTTCGGGCCACCAACCAAGTAAGAACCAATTATTTCAAGCTCAGTAGTAGTGAAGTTGTGAGGCTCGTCCCTAGAGAAAACGGTCCACCCCATGAACCTATGCCAAATTCTAATCGGTGCCAAATGCACCCTATTAGCCGGTTTCTTTCGGCTTCTATCACTTACAAGACCGGTTATGGCTGTCCAAATAAGCTCAGTATCAAAGCCCTCCGGAGGCTTAATGGCTAATTTTCCGTCTAGCCCAAAAATCAAAGCAAATTCATTTAAGGTGAGACGATGTTCCCTATTCATCAATCGGAACTCAAGAAATGCAACTTTCCCCAAAGTTCGGTTCTTAGTTACAACCAAAGAACTCAAAAATTCCCAAGTTAACCGGGGAGATGTGTGAACCGGTTTTGTCTCATACAAGGCTTTCATTCCTAAACCCTCAAAAAGAGCCGCCGTTATTTTCTCAATCCCTAATTCTCTTAATCCGGCTCTATCAATGAACCTAGTTGGGTGAAGGGGGCGATTCTTAAAGTAAGTGAAATTACCTTTTTGTTGGATTGAGGCAAATGTGAGACCGGGGAAGCAAGGATCCGGGCCAATGTTGCCACTTCCCATTACATTTTCATATTCTTGCTCCACCCTTGGGTCGTGCCTTGATTTGGATCGCCTTTCTGTTCTTCCCGACATGGTTAATTGAAGGATAAGGTGATGAGGGAACAAAGGGGGTTTTGATTTGAGAGAGTTTGGTGAAGTTTGAGGGAGTATTTGAGGGTAAAGGATGAATGGAGAGGAGGAAATAAGGAAGGATGAAGAAGAAATGAAGGGAAATGGTTAAGAAATGAGGTAGAAATGAGAAAGAAAAGAGGGGTATTGAGTGTTTTAAATCGCGGCAGAGGACTCTCAGCCGGTCTGGGACCGGCCGCCGGCAAGCCGGCTGAGAGTGAGGGTTTCGATTTTTTTGCATTTTTTCGAATTTTTATTTTTAAAGGGCTTTGATTCTGAGCCGGCTGACCGGCTGCCGGCCGACCGGCTCAAAATCAGGTCTTCAATTTCCACTTCTCCTCTTCTTCTTTTCCCACTCACAAAAACACTCCCAGCCGGCGGACCGGCTGCCGGCCGACCGGCTGAGAGTCCAACTCCTTCTTCTTTTCTTCGAATCCTTCACATACAAAAACACTCCCAGCCGGCGGGCCGGCTGCCGGCCGACCGGCTTGGGTTCCCTTCTCCTTGCTTTTTTTCTTCAAGTATGCTCACACATTCCTGATTCTCAGCCGGTGGACCGGCTGCCGTCCTACCGGCTGGGAATCATTTCTCCTTGAAATTTGATTTTTGAATAAGGAACTCGCCTTCTTAGCCGGTGGACCGGCTGCCGGTTAGGTACAGGCTGGGGATGCAAAATCTGAAATCTGTCCAAATAAACTATCAAAAACAGAAATGTGTCCAGGTCCTCCCAGCCGGTATGGTACCGTCGGCCGGTGGGCCGGCTGAGAGTACCTGTACACTATTTCGAGAAATAATTTAATTTGAACATAAAAATCAACTTTGCCTACAACGGTTATGCCAATAATCCTCCGACTATACCCATGAATCCTCCACAAACAAGCAACAAACATATCCAAACATCTCATGCAACCTAAAAATTAAACTAAAAACCGAACTAATCAAAGAAACTAACATGAAAACTAGATGAACTAAAGAGAACTAATACTTACAACCGGTGGTTGTTGAGTGACTCCACCAAACCTTTCATGATCATCTTCAAGTCTTGTAGGTTGAGACCTCGTCCATGCCAGCTAGGGACCTTAAGAAAAGGTCAAAAGCCGCGGACGGGGCTTCCACTTTGCTCTCACTTCGAGTTTCCATCTTGCTCATTATCAACTTTCGAGCTTTGACATCTTTTCCGGCAATTAGCTCCTCTAGGTCCCCTTTTTCAACCAAAGGGTCTTTAAAAGAACTAGCACAACTTGGTCTTCCTTGCTCTTTGTCATGGTCTCTCTTCTCCGGACCCAACAACTTCTCGCTAGTAAAACTAGCATCCTCAATTTTCAAGATCATATTTTCCATGATTCCCTTCTCATCAAACATCTTAGGGACATCATTCACCAACAAACTTGCAACCATGCCAACTTTTTTCTCCTTTGAACTTGTATCGGGAGCTTCCGGAAGTTCAAACTCCGCCACTTGCTCTCCCACTTCGAATGATAACTTTCCTCTCTTCACATCAATAGTTGCTCCTCCGGTGGCCAAGAATGGCCTACCGAGTATCACGAAGGAGCTACTACCGACGGGGACGTCTAATATCACGAAGTCGGTGGGAATGGATAGATTCCCCACCTTGACGATAGCATCTTCAAGCACCCCTAGAGGAAGTTTTTCGGTACCATCCGCAAGAGTGATAGGAGTTGTAGCGGGAGACAAACTCTTGACATCCAATTTCTTGGCCATAGCTAGAGGCATAACACTCACGCCGGCTCCCAAGTCACATAATGCATTATCAATCTTCTTCCCTCCAACATGGCAACTTATCGAAAAGCTACCCGGATCCCCGAGTTTGATGGGGAGGGTGCATGGGACTTTCTTGGCGGACATGATTGCATTCACTTCTCTTTTCTTTCCTCGGGAGGGGATTGTTGCCTCCACCTCCTCTACAAGCTTCATCAATTCCTCACAACGAGGATCTCCTCTTGTAATTTTTCGGAAGAACTCACAAACTCTCCTCTCAATGAGGCCTTCTCCATGCTCGGACTCTTCTTCGACAACACTTTTTCCTTTCTCCATGTTCTCTTTCCCTTCGTCTATTTTCTTCTTTGGAATGTTCAAGACTTGTTGCATCACAAAGTCTAAGTCATCAATGTCGACTTCATTACAATCATCCGGAGGAGTGTTGGACACCATCACCATCACCTCCTCCTCAACACATTTCTCACTTCCTCTCTCTAATACCGTCATAACTTGCTCTACCTTCGATCCTCCTTCATCATCTCTCCTCTCAAGCATTGGTTGCTCATTCTTGCTTGTCGTAATAGCATTGACACCATGTGGTTTTGAAGCATCCCGGGAGCTTTGACCTTGGGCAAGAAAGCCGCCCGGTGGCCTTTGTGGGTTGGCTAAGGCTTGTGAAACAACTCTAGCCTCCATCTCCCGGATCTCTTTTTGATTTGCCGTCTTCAAATTCATCATTTCTTGATTATGTGTCGCTTGCATGCCTTTCACAAGTTTAAGCAACTCTCCAACTTGGGAGTCACTTGAGAGATCTTGATGAGGTGTGTTGGTAAGGGGCAAGGGAAACCCGTAGTCATTCCTTGCACCCCCACTTTGTTGATTTGCTTTGGGACCTTGGTTGTTGAAGTTTGGGTTTTGGTGGTGGTTAGGAAATGGTTGGTTGAAATTTTGGTCATTGAGACTTTGATTGTTGAAATTGTTGTTGTGGAAGTTTTGTTGGTGGTTTGGGTTGTGGAAATTTTGTTGGTTATGGTATTGGTTGTTGTTTTGGTTGTTGAAGTTTGGGTTGTTATTGAAATTTGCATTGAAATTTTGTGGGTTTTGGTTGTTTTGGAAATTTGGATTAAAGTTCGGGTCATTGAAACTTTGTTGAAAGCCTTGATTGGCTTGGTTGGTTTGATTCCCTTGGTAAAAGTTGTTGTTGTAATTGTTTCTCGGGTTGAAGTTTCCTCCCCTTGGTTGAAAACCGGGGGGATTTTGCCCTTGAGGTTGTTGGATTTGATGAGGATTCAACACATTGGTACTTTTGTAGCTCATATAGGGACTTCCTCGGATACCTTGATGGTAATAGTTCGAATTTGGGTTGAAAGTATTTGGGTTTTTTGGGTTGTTAAAGGCTTGGAAAGCATATACCTCCTCCATACTCTCACTTCCCTCATAGGAATTGTTGTTTGCACACACATCAAAAGTATGCCCGCATCCCCCACATAAGTCACATGAAACAACACTATTAACTTGGTACATTCCCGGGACTTTGCTCTTGGTTTCTTTGGTAGCGGAGCCCTTAGTCAACTCTTCCAATTTCTTGGTTAACAAGTCCAACTTGGCATTGGTTTCTTCGTTTGCCTTAGCATTGGAAAGGTGCTCACTAGGGTACTTACTACTCTTCCTCAAGACATTCCCCCTAGTACCATAGTTTTCCTCCGAATCAACAATCTTCTTGATGAGTTCCGTTCCTTCCTCATGTGGCAAGTGGTCAAAGCTACCTCCCGCCGATGCATTAACCATTTCCTTAGTCCGGGAGAGAAGGGTTTGGAAAAAAGTTTGAGTTGTGTACCAAGGTGGTATCCCGTGGTGTGGGCACTTGGCTAGCAAATCTTGGTATCTATCCCAAGCTTCTCCCAAAGATTCTCCCTCGTCTTGTTGAAACTGAGTTATCTCATTCCGGAGCATCGCGGTCTTGGAGGATGGGTAGTACTTGGCAAGGAAAGCCGTTGCCAAGTCGTCCCATGTGGTGAATGTATTTGGAGCATGGACATTTAGCCACCTATCGGCCTTGTCGGTTAAGGAATAGGGGAAAAGCATAAGCCTTAATGTCTCCTCGGGTACTCCGGTCTTCTTTATCATCGCGACTTTACCCTTGAATTTTCTTAGGTGCCCATGAGCATCTTCGTGGGAAGCCCCGCTAAAGGCATTCTTTTCGATTGAACTCATTTGGGAAGGATGTATTTCGAAATTTTGAGGAACAAGAACCCCGAAGTTGATTGGATTGGTGGTGTCATTGTGATTGGGCCGGTTATGATCACGAAGAGCGGCCATTATACGAATTGGATGGTTGTTTGGAAAGTGTGGTGATTGTGGTGGTGATTGATAAAACGGATTGTCAAAACTTTCGGATGTTGGGCTAGGATTGCTTTGATTGGGACTTGGTGGTTCGGATGAAGAGGGGTTGTTTTGGCTAGTAGAAGCTTGAGACGCAATTCTCACCCTTGCAATAGTCTTCCTCCTTAGGGCCCGAAAGAGTCTCTCCGGTTCGGAAGATGACAACAAAGAGTTAGAGTCACCCCTAGGCATAAAACTTAGCAAACCAATTAGTCGTCCTAGTGTTTATTAAACACTAGGGTGAGCAATAAAACAAGCACTCTACAAATAACTACCAAATCTTTTATCAAAACAAAAGCAAGCTCAACTAACTCAAGACTAAAACTAAAACTAAACTACACAACTTCTAAACACCGTCCCCGGCAACGGCGCCATTTTGATGGCCGGATTTTGTCGTCGATACCGGCACCAAACACATTTATAAAGAACCCAAATTAAGTAGTATAATTTAGGGTCGAACCCAAAAGACGGTGGGGAAGTTGTATAGTTATGCTTTAATTTTAGTATGAGTCGGAGTAAAAGGTTTTGGTTTGGAAAAAAACTAATTAACTACTAAGGCAAGTAAATCTAGATGAAGTTGATGATAAAGAGGACTAGGGTGTCGGGGGTCACCTAGGTAAGTCGGGAGCCAAACGTAAGATAACGGTCTTGTATCACTTCTATGGTAGGTCTAGGGTTGTCTCTTCTCTCGAGTTGACAAACCCTTAGGTCGAGTCTAGTCCTAGCTTTCGCTACAAACCAAGCTAACCTAACACACAAACATGCTCATGAAACCCCAAGACTTTCGTCTAAAGCAAACAAAGTGAAGACTAACACCCAACCGTCGTTGAGGCGTTTCATCAAACACATAACATGCAAGATGCGAAAACTTAACCAAAGAAGCAAACAAGACTAACTCTAGGCATTTTTCATGGCTACTAACTACCCAAGCAAACCCCCTAACCCTAGAATAAGACTACTCACACATGGCTAAGGAATAAACTTGAACAAATAAGGTATTAATGCTAAACATGGTGGAAACTAATGAGAGTAAATAATTGAACAAGCAAAACTAAAACAAAATGCAAAGACAAAGTAGAGATTAGGAAGATTATACCAATAATAAGGAAAAAGCAAGGAACTTGGATTACAACTTGGAGGATTCTCTCAAACCCTCAAATTACAACCCAATAAGAATCTTCTAAAATTGCCCAAGAACAAAGCTAAGAGAATCACTAAGAAAGGATTAACTAATATTGAAAGATTAAACTAAGATCTAAAGAGGATTAAAATATTAAGAGAGTTTTTTGAGTCTAAGTATAGAACAATGGAACAGTGCAAAACCCTAGAAAAGTGTGTAAAAGTGCGTCTTTTTAAGTTTACACAAGTGCGGGTTTATATAGAGTGCGGAAATACGAAAAAGGCCTCTCAGCCGGTCGACCGGCTGCCGGTGGTGGACCGGCTGAGAGCCCAAAATCCGACTTTTGACTTTTCTTCGATTTTTCTCCAATGCACATGCATCCCCAGCCGACCGGCCGGCTGCCGGTCGGGCACCGGCTGGGAGGCCAAAAACTCAATTCTGATTTTTTTTCTAGATGAAGTTGATGATAAAGAGGACTAGGGTGTCGGGGGTCACCTAGGTAAGTCGGGAGCCAAACGTAAGATAACGGTCTTGTATCACTTCTATGGTAGGTCTAGGGTTGTCTCTTCTCTCGAGTTGACAAACCCTTAGGTCGAGTCTAGTCCTAGCTTTCGCTACAAACCAAGCTAACCTAACACACAAACATGCTCATGAAACCCCAAGACTTTCGTCTAAAGCAAACAAAGTGAAGACTAACACCCAACCGTCGTTGAGGCGTTTCATCAAACACATAACATGCAAGATGCGAAAACTTAACCAAAGAAGCAAACAAGACTAACTCTAGGCATTTTTCATGGCTACTAACTACCCAAGCAAACCCCCTAACCCTAGAATAAGACTACTCACACATGGCTAAGGAATAAACTTGAACAAATAAGGTATTAATGCTAAACATGGTGGAAACTAATGAGAGTAAATAATTGAACAAACAAAACTAAAACAAAATGCAAAGACAAAGTAGAGATTAGGAAGATTATACCAATAATAAGGAAAAAGCAAGGAACTTGGATTACAACTTGGAGGATTCTCTCAAACCCTCAAATTACAACCCAATAAGAATCTTCTAAAATTGCCCAAGAACAAAGCTAAGAGAATCACTAAGAAAGGATTAACTAATATTGAAAGATTAAACTAAGATCTAAAGAGGATTAAAATATTAAGAGAGTTTTTTGAGTCTAAGTATAGAACAATGGAACAGTGCAAAACCCTAGAAAAGTGTGTAAAAGTGCGTCTTTTTAAGTTTACACAAGTGCGGGTTTATATAGAGTGCGGAAATACGAAAAAGGCCTCTCAGCCGGTCGACCGGCTGCCGGTGGTGGACCGGCTGAGAGCCCAAAATCCGACTTCTGACTTTTCTTCGATTTTTCTCCAATGCACATGCATCCCCAGCCGACCGGCCGGCTGCCGGTCGGGCACCGGCTGGGAGGCCAAAAACTCAATTCTGATTTTTTTTCTTTCTTCACTTAGCTACAGGTACCCTCAGCCGGTGGACCGGCTGCCGGTTGGCCACCGGCTGGGGACCCTTTATGAGTAATCTGCCCAACAATTCATTTTCTTCAATCTTCGAATTTGGCTAAGTATAGGAAAGTCATCCCAGCCGGCCGACCGGCTGCCGGTAGGCCACCGGCTGGGAGGCTTTTCTTAAGGGGCTGGAAAATTCTTCACAATTTGTTGAAATCTTGAGTCAAGGCTACCAGCCGGCCGACCGGCCGCCGGTTGGAGACCGGCTGGGAGGGCCTGGGAGGCCTCCTTCACAATTCTTCCACATTTCTTCATAAATCGTTCTAAATCCGGCTCGATTTCACCCGTTTATTCGCCCACGCCGTAATACCTACAAAAATTGGATCGAATAGGAATATACGAGGCAACGGACGTAAAAACACCTAAAGATACGCAAATCGAGGTCGAATCGTGACCGAAAACAAAGAAAATGTAAAGGAAATGATGACCAAAATGGAGCTCATCAATCTTACAACTGTAAAGAGGTGCTCTCCATGTTGATTAAGGAACAATTTCATAATAGACGCGACATCACAACTATTATTTTAGCTCACATGTAGTTCTAATGTCATTCACTGTTAGTCCCAAACATCATAAGAGAAGAGAGTATTTTAAAAAATGACCCTGAGAACGTAAGTTGACTAGTTGATTTATGATTTTAATTTTTTTTTTTTTTTTTTAAAAAAAAAAAATACACGGGTCCACGGGGCGGGGCGGGTCTCAATAGTTAGACCCAGACCCGACCCTGCATTTTTTATATTGGACCCATACCCGACCCATACCCGAGCGGGTCCCAAATATTCAAACCCATACCCGACCCATTAGGGTCCGACCCTAAGGGTCTGGGTTGGGTACCCGACCCCCTGCCATCCCTAGCCGTGACCATCACTGCTGCCACCGCCGCCACCGCCGCCGCCATGACACCCCACCACCGCCACCACGGCCATGACACCTCCTCCACCACTATCACCGCCACCACCATGCCACCTCCACCACCATCACTGCCACCTAGACCTGTCAAACAGGTCGAACGGGCGGGTTGCAGGTTGGGTAGATACGGGTTCGGGTAAAATACGGGTCGGGTGTATTTCGGGTCGGATAAAATACGGGTCAAGTTTATACGGGTTTCGGGTCGGGTTCGGGTAAAAATACGGGTCAATCACATCTTTTCGCATTTTTTAAAACTTATTTTATATCGTAATTTCTACCCTTTATACGTTTTTTATCCTCTTGCTCGTCTTAGTTAACTTAATTGTCACCATTTTTGCCCTCACCACCAACATCACCATCGTTATCATCATCATCATCATCATCCTTACTAACTCGCTAAGTACGATAATGAGACTCAAATAAGATAACAATGATGACGTGACATCTGATCTGACGTGATGAGGTAAAAGTGTTGACGCGAAGTGCGGTTCAGTTCGACGTAATACGGTGAAAGTGACGGTATGACACATATTTTGAGGTGATGATATGGGATGTGGTCCTAGGAAATTATGTGGAATGAGGTGTAAGTGATAGTGTGGCACGCATTTCGATGTGATGACGTGGCATGTGGTTCGAGGTGATGAGTTGGCGCTGCTGACGTGGAATGCAATTCGACGCACTACGGTGAAAGTGGCGGTGTGACACCCACTTTGAGGTGATGACGTGGCATGTTGTTTGAGGTGATGACGTGACATACCGCATATATATACATATTTCTCCTCAAAAATTTATAAGTCATCAATACTTATTCGACATTGTATATTTTAAAAATGATATATTGTCTTGACCCAACGGTCAACCCGCTGCGGGTCGGGTTTTGACAACTGTTTACGGGTCAAAACGGATTCGGGTATCTTTCGGGTTCGGGTTGAAAAAACCGGGTCATTTACGGGTCGGGTTACGGTCGGTTTTCGGGTCGGGTCAGGTTTTGACAGGTCTACTGCCACCGGTAGATAAGTGGTTGTTTGTGGTGATATGTGTTAATGGTAGGAGTAAGTGTGAGTGTACCATTAGTTTTCTTTCTTAGAGTAACAAAACAACCAATTAAGTTTTAGGTAATCCCTTTCCTTTTCCCCTTACCCTTTCTTGTTTCTTTTCCCTTTCCCTTTCTCTAACCAAACGCCCCCTTATTTCTTCAACAAGTTTTATATCTCATATTATATTAATGGTCAATATGCATATGTTCATAATGTCATACGGAGTACATCTTACCCTACTTAAAAAGAAATAAGAATTCATATACATTCAAGATAACTTTTTAAATTAATATTTTTATTATTAACTATTGGTGTATATTTAGAATTAAAAGAGTTGTATAAATTTTATTTGGGTATATCATTATATATATAAAAGAAGAATGTAAAATTGCTGACGTGGCACAATAATATTTCAGTATTTGCCTAATGAAGGTCTCTCATTCATTTTGGCAATGTTAGTTCTCATCTGGCCAATAAGAGTAGGCCTACTAATTATAATACTATTAATTAAACATTGATTATAATTTGGATAACTATATATAAGACAATCAATGCTCTTCCCCACACATTGAATATATAATTCAACTAATTATAATACTATTAATTATAACAGCTACTATTTTTCGAGAAAGAATATAGAAAAATAAGAATACCAATGTACGTAGTTGACGTCTTATTATATTTCGGAGCAGTAGTGGAAATGAGATGATTTTTAGATAAATAGTTAAAGTAGGTAGGAGAATGAAGAGCCAGACTCGCTTCCTATACAAGCTCATCACATATGTTCGAGTCATTTCGTCCCTTTCTATATATTAATTAAATATCATTATCATTATATATATATAAGTAAAATGTAAAACCGTTGATGTGGCGCAACAAGGTTTCAGAATTTCCTTAATAAAGCTTCTTCATTCACTTTGGCAAACTTAGTTTTAATTAGGTCAATCAGTTACAACTAACTATTATAATGACTATAATATTATTAATTACATAATTAGATTTTCAAGGCTTTCATTAAAAATTAAATTTCGTTTTCCAAAGCCGAAACAATTATAATATTATTAATTGCATAACGTAATTACCAACAAAACATCAAGTATACAATCAACCATTATATTTCCAATAACTCTTTATTTTCTTTATGCAATTAGTATAGCTGACTGAATAATGTGGTGACGTCAGTTAGGCTTTCATAAACTTTCGCTCACAATAGCTGTATTATATACTCTGCTTCCATACGTTGTATACACACATAAAATTTCCACAAAATTTTGTGTAAGGAGAATTTGTTGTCATGGAAAGGGGATTGGAAGATGCTACGAGTTTTTTTTAATGTATTTCAGAATAACGTATTTAATTTTCTTATCATATTAATTTAATTAATTTTTTCATTCATAAGTTTTGTAAAACCATTTATTTCACATTTGGAACAATAAATTTCCATTTCTTATATATATATATATATATATATATATATATATATATATATATATATATATATATATATATATATATATATATATATATATATATATGTTAAGCTCATTAACGTTAAATGTCAAACGTTTAGTACTGTGTTGAGTGATTTTAAAAGTAAATCCCGTGTTGTTGTGTCATATTACCGTTCTTTTTACTTTCGAACAGTAATTTAAATTTCTATTATTACTTCCACCCAATGGCCGACATTTTTAAAAAACAAGCTTTTAAATAACGCATAATTTTATATAGATCATTTTCGTTGTTTTTTGCTTTAACTTTTTTTCAATTTTTTTGTAATTGAAGTTCTTATATATTTTATTATATATATTTACGTTTTCATTTAATTTTATTAAAACCTTCTCATATACATCAAATACGTTATTATATTATCTAACAAATTTACTTGATCATTTTCTTTAAAAGTTGGAAATAAACAACCCCGTGAATTTTCACGGGTGTTATGCTAGTTTAGTATTAAAAAAGTTGTATAAAATCTATATTTTAAATATGTCATCACTTAAAAAAAATGATTCATGTCTATTTATACCTTACGATAATAACAACGAATAATATTACATAGACGAACAATTTATACGGGTACAAAACTAATAGATATAAAAATTTCTAATAGCCTAAGTAATCAAATTTCTCCATAATGAAGGAATTGACATGGCTAGAAAGAACAAATGGGATTTTAGCCAACTAAACAACTTCATTTTTTCCAATTTACCGATTTTCTAATTCACTCACATTTACAATGACAATCAACCCTTCAAAAAAACACAAATTCTCATTTGCGACGGGTATATCCGTCGCAAACTTGCAACGGGTATATCCGTCGCAAACTTGCAACGGGTATATCCGTCGCAAACTTGCGACGGATACTATTTTATCTCACAAAATATCCACTTTTTCTCTCTCCCATGTGGTCCCCTTTCTCCACTAACTCATTTTATATCCATTTTATCTCGCAAAATATCCGTCATAAATGGTGACCCGTCACAAGCAAGACTTACTATAAAAAAAACCCAATGACAATCGAACAATACCTAAGAGCAAGTGCAATGGAAGAACCTTGTATAAAGTTCTTTTTTTGCCATGTCATATTTTGACAATCTCAATAACTAAGAACATTTTATCACAATGAAAAAAACTTTATATAAAGTTATTCCATAATCCATGACTATTTGGTTAATATTATTAATTGGCTAATTATTCATTGGGACTCACAAATTTTTCTTATTTTTTGAAAGAACTTGGTTCTTTTTTTCAAACCAAGTTTGTCAATTTAAGAACAAACTTTTGTTTGCAATGGAACAAACTTTATTTTAAAGGTTTATTTTGACAAACTCAATAAAAAACCCTCCATTGCTATTGCTCTAAGAATATTTTCATTAAAATGCATATTTCATTTTTTAAAAATATTTGTAGGTCTTTTTTTTGTACAGCATTCGGTTTCATTATTCTAGTTCGAGCCTGATACGAGTGTAGGCGAATAAGCATTTAAAGTAACCATGAATTCTTTTGTGGCATGTTTGGAAACCTTGAATTAGAAATAAATTCCGTAATTGAAGTGTTTGAGAACCACTAGAATATGGAATCGAAAATTTTGATGGAATCGTAATTGAAGTGTTTGTCGATTTCAAGCTATTTAAAATTTGGGACTCTCAAATACCTACCATGACCCTGTTTGGTAAACAGTGGATTAATATTGGCAGAAGCAGATTTAAAAAGTAGATTTGACTAGCAGAATGATTTAACGGATTTGACTAGCAGATTTATTTAGCAGAATTATTTTAAAGGTGTTTGGTAATTGACAGTTTAAATTAGCAGATTGTCTAGAATATTTGTAAAATGACATATAAGGACATGAAAAAACTATTTATTAAATATATAAAATGAATGTTAATATTTTATTAAGAGGGTAAATAAGACAATTTTTTTTATTTTTAATATGCTAATCCAATATGCTGGTAGGAGCAGCATATTGTAAAATAGGATATTGGACCCCAATATACTATTTCTATATGCCATTAACTAAACACTCTAAATAGCATATTGGTAAGTCAACCATGCTAAATCTCTCAGATATGCTGAAATTTGGCCAATATCATAGAGTCATTTCAATTTTATCACTTCTTACATTTTATTTTGTAATGTAATTTCATCGCAATATTTTTATTTATGATGTTTTTTCCAAGCGCAAATATTTTCCGTGATTTTTTTTTCAAATATAAAAATATGACGACCTCGACCCATATCCGTCTCGCCCAAGTACAACTCTAATTCTAACTCCAATTTCAATTTCATGGGTTTCCCAAATGCAATTTTGGAATTGAATTCAAACATTTAAATTTCTACAATTGAAATCATGATAATAAAATCAATTCCGTATTTCCAAACATTACCTTGATTAATTTTGACTTTCAAATTTATTGATTTTTTTATCAAATTTAAAGAATGGAAAACGCACAAAATTAATGAATATTTAGTTGAAAATCTATAATTAATATAGTAAAAACAAGAAAATTTATAAATAATACATTAAAAAGTAAAATTTATACATGACCAATATTGGTAATGAATAACCATATAAAATATGTAATTTTATTCCTCTTTTGTAGAGTAAAATCCATAAAAGGTTAATTAATGCTGGATTTCGAAAACAAATGTATTTTTACCATAGAAATCTTTAATTATGTTTGATGTATGTATTATTTTCATGATTTTGGCAACCAAGTAATATCGTGATTTTACACTTCTAAAATGTGTAAGATTGCATAATTTCAATGGACAACCAAACAAACCCTAAATAATTAAGTCGATGACAAAAAGCAATATCATTCACGCCTAGTGTATAACAAGTTTCACAAATTCCTATTTGCAACGGAACTATCCGTCGCAAGCTTGTGACGGATACTGTTTTCTCTCACAAAATACCCACTTTTTCTCTCTCTCCAACACTATTTTTGTGGTCCCATTTCTCCACTACTCATTTTGTATCCATTTTATCTCACAAAATACTCGTCACAAATGGTGACCCGTCGCAAGCAAGACTTACTAAACAAGTTTTTGTTTCATCTATTCATATAGAGTCACATAAATTCTTAAGGCTATGCTCTGTTTGGTAAAACGAGCTAAAACTACTTGAAACCTGAAAAGTTACCTGAAAACTGAAAAGGTAGCTGAAACCTAAAAAGGTAGCTGGAAATTAGGAGCTGATAAGTTAACTGGTTATATAAAAAACTGTTTGGCAAACTAATTGAAAAAGGTAACTTATTTTGGTAAAATGACATAAAAGCATACAATAAATAGTAAGACTTGCTTGCGATGGGTCACCATTTGTGACGGATATTTTGTGAGATAAAATTGATCGAAAATGAGTTAGTGGAGAAAGGGGACCACATGAATAGTGTTGGAGAAAGAGAAAAATTGGTATTTTGTGAGAGGAAACGGTATCCGTTATAAGCTTGCGACGGATAGTGCGGTTGCAAATAAGAATTTGTGTATAATAATTATTTACTATATTATAAATTGAAGGGTAAAAGCTAATATAACCTTGAATCAGTTACCTGAAATCTAAAATGCTACCTCATGTAGCATTTCATTTCAGCTAGTTTATTTGACCAAATAAGCTACCTAATTATTTCTTTGATAAAAAAATTATTTCAGCCAAATCAGGTACCTGAAGTTCACCACCAAACAAAGCCTAACTCAAAAAATACTCCGTATAAAGATTATTTTGATAAATCAAGATACTACATTATCCACTCGTTATCTTACCCGACACGGCGACACCCGCCAGCACCGTACACAACGTACTACGAGCACCACTGTTACGTAGTTAGCATTAACCATCCTCGACAAGCAAGTACATCACATTGTCGCATTACCACGCACTCGTCACCACCATCTACAAATTAACTTTATTGTTGACTAACAATAATTTGTATCACCGCCCTGGACAAGCTGACAAATATGCTCGGAGATCAATTATCTCTTTAAATACATATCTTATTCATATATATTTTCAGAAAATTATTTTCAAATCTAAGCTCGAGTGATTATTCAATGCTCGTATTATTATTGACTCACACATTCGACATCACGATTACATATTAAAATGTTTATACATCCACACAGATGTTTGAAGTGTCCACTATCAATTATTCAGATGATCTTCATACATCGTCACGACATTTATAATTACGACCAATTGTATAATTTTCTTCAAATTATGTAAATAACTTAATTAAAATCCTCTAAAAAAATTGAATCATCTAATCTAATTAAATCAATATCCTAACAATAACAAAATCCATAATTATGACTTCATAACTTGATCCACCCTCTTTTTTTTTTTTTTTTTTTTAAGACGAGGTGATTGAATCCCGAAACTCATGCATTCCCGCACCAATACATGAACCGTATAAGCCAGCCTCATTTTCTCCCCTATAAATAACTCGATCCACCCTCACTTTCTCCAGACAATAACCATGAATAACACCAACAACAATCAAGTCATCGGTGAGTCGACTCGTACACTACCGAGTCATCATCGAGCTTACTCCGACACGTTACCATCCGACATTGAAAACGATGAGGTCGACAACTTCATCCTCGACACCGTAAATTTCAACTTATCATCTCTAAACATCACGTCGTCACCGCCTCCTACCACCTCAAAATCAATTAATTTATCCGCCACATCCCGCGCCATAATGCCGCCGCACCTACGGAGCTTTTCTGTCGATACAAGCTTCTTTGACGGCTTATCACTTGCCGGCGGTGATGATGATGGCGAAGGAGTGGAGATGAGGGCACATAGAAGGACAACCTCTATGGTAGATAGGATGAGAAAATTTACGCCTCCTGAGAACCTTGCTGAACTCGCTCATGCTGATCCCAGGCGCGTTAAAAGGTTTTGCTCTTCTTAATATAATATATAATATTTACGTTTGATTAAAATATTTCAGTACGATATCTCCACTCAATTTTCGTTGTTCATGGTTGTGACTTTGTGAGTAGAGCGGGTAAAAGCTGGCCCGATTCAAGGTATTCGATCCGACCTGATCAAAATCTGGCCGATACAACACGAAAATTGGGTGAACCGAAATCGACCGACCTGACCCAAACCTAACTGATACCCGATAACAGGCTTATTTTTTCCAACCCGAGCCCGTTTTGAATCAACCCGACCCGACCCGTGAGGCTGTGACCCGATATTATCTCACTCCGATAGATGACCCGATAATAAATTAAGTTAATCATGGTTTAAATAACTACCAAATCGACATTTATCTTAATTATTTTCTTTTAAAACTCCAATTAGTACATATATCTATTGTATAAACATAAAATTACCCTTTAAAACTAAATATATAAGATATAATATACTATGATAATGTGATCCGACACTGAACACAGTGAACAGCTAATGACCCGACCCGATTGGCGACCCGCTAATGATGCAACCCGAACATGAACCGACTTGAACCGAACCCGCTACTGACCCGACCCGTTTTAACTTGACTAGTAACCGACCCGAGCGACCTGAGTATCATATAGTTTTGGGTAGTAGGAAAGTAATCTGTACAATATTGAATAACCTTATAAAACATGTGGTTTTATTACTTTTTGTTTACTCTATAAAATTTAAAAGAAGTTAATTAATGTAATTGGATTTTGAAAATCAAGGTGATTCTTAAGTATATTTGGGACTTGTTTGGTTGCCTCCTAAAAATACGGGAACTTGAAAATCCCATGAATTTAGATTTTAGCCACTTGTTTGGTTGCCTTTTAAAAACCAAAATGGGGGAATTGGAACTTCCTCCATCAACTTAATTCCTACATGATGTAGGCATTGGCTTACCTAGCCCCCCCTTGGTCATTCACAATGCCTACATGCTTTATATTTAAAAATTACCATTCTACCCTTGTTCAAACCAATTAATTTTTGTTATATTTAAGAGTAATTAATGTTATGAAGGATAAAATAGTATTTATAATAAAAAATCATGGGAATTACGGTGTTCCAACCAAACAACATATAGGAACTTAATTCATGGGAAATGCGAATTACCTAATGGCAACCAAACAAGTTTCGGTTAATTCCCATGAATTGTATACAGGAATTAAAATCATGTGAATTGTAACTTCCTACCTGAGTTAAATTGTTAGATGAACCAAACGACCCCTTGGTATTTTTCCCTTTTAACTGTATAAGGTTAGGTATTTTTATTTTACAATCCGTTTTGGCATTTTATTTTTGATTTTCACGATCTTCTTATATTTTTACACAAAAACTTCAGAAACACCGTATCTCAATAGTGTTATTGAGAGACCTTTTGCATGATGTGACGAGGGACCGACTAAATTTTTTATTTCCCTACCTCTCGCTAAATTAATGAGAGACATCTCTATTTTCTCACGAGACCTAGTGTTTTTCCGATTATAGTTTTTCTATACACACTTGTTTTGTCAACCATTTATCTATTTTCTTTTCCTCCGTCGGTTTATCTTTGACGGAATTGTCGGATTCAAACCTACAAGTATTCGAATGGTGTTTCATGTTAGCCGACCCTAACACTAAGGTTTTGTTGTATAGTAGTTGTAGTCATCGTCCTTGATAGCGGTGTGCAAAATCCGGTCCGGACCGGAAAAATGGACCGGACCAGAGCGGAATCGGAATTAAAAAAAATCTGCTCCGGTCTCCGTGTCCACCATTTATAAGATTTTGGGTTTCAGTTCGGTCTGGTCCGGGACCGGTTTTTTCCGATCCAGACCGGTTTGGACCGAATCTTATGTTTTTCAATTGTTTTCTCGAAAATATATTAAAATTCAGTCCAAACCGGTTCAACCGGTCCATAATATTAAAATTTTGATCCATAATTTTTCCAGTCAATAATTTTTTCGGTCCACGATATTCGAATTCCGGTCCAACCGGTCCGATCTCGATCCGAATTTTTTATATCCCGGTCCATCATTTTTGCCAATTCCGATTTCGGTCAAATTTTGGATCAGTACACAACCCTAGTCTTTGACGATGACTTGTACAACACGACAACTGAATACATTTCGAAATAATACAAAATAATTATACATATCACTACTACAAAAAAGGCTTAAGACATCAATTATAAGACACCTGTTTTTTTCTAACAGATTTCTTAACGTAAGACACCAGTGATTTAATATAACAAGTTTGCAATGTTTAAATAAGAAACATGTCCTTCAAAATCCGGTTTCCTATATTTTAATTTTCAATTTATTTAATAACTAAGAAACTGTCCTCCAAAATCCGGTTTCCTATATATTAATTTTCAATTTATTTAATAACTAAGAAACTGTCCTCCAAAATCCGGTTTTTATATGGATAACCATTTTATATTATCAAGACTATTCCCCAAGACAACTGTTTTATTACATAATATAAAACTGTTTAAAAGTAATAAAAATAAAATGGTTGTGTGATAAAAATAATTAAAATCTACAATAATTATGTGCACTTTCAATAAAAATAAAGGAAGTATGTACAAGATAAAAGAAGAAGCCCGCAAGGGTGGAGTCTAGTGGTTAAAACCTGGGTGAAATTCCCAGGAGACTCGGGTTCAAGCCTCCCCAAGAGCAAAATCTTGTGGAGTATTCTTGGCCCGAGTCCATGCCTAAATAGACTTCGAGCCTGTCACCCTCGGGTGGCTTACCTGGTGTATGTGGTTTGCAGGCTATTACATATACCCGCGGGTTTACCCAGTGCGCACCAAAGGTAGCGGCTGCGGGTTCCCTCGTCACCAAAAAAAAAAAAGATAAAAGAAGAATGCGTGAGTAATCACAAATAATTTGTAATTATCTTATCATGTGAGTTTTATTTAACCCATTGCAAGCTTAAAACAGATATCAAATGTCACAACGAATTTGTAAACTTTATGAGACTTTCACAAGTTTTTGTGCATTGCATCTAACTACTATAATACTTTCCAACATTCCAACACTTCTAATTAATTTTGTGCAATCTCATAGAACTACTTCTAAAAAAAGATAGAGAGTGTATTATTTTCCTTAAATGTCACCAAAATCTTATCCACCCAACTTTATTAAGTAATTAAAACCCACCCAAAAATACAATCAACTAATCTAATTACTTTCCAAATTATAACAAAATCGAAGCAATACTTACTACATATATTATAAAATGGGATACTAATAAAAATGACTATATGATAAAAACATGTACAATTGTTATAAAAACATGTACCAATAAAAGAGACAAGTCACAATCAATTGTAAAAGAGGTACGACAAAGTGGGATTTCAATAATTTAGCTAGAGACTGTATTTCCAAAGTTTTTGTGTAAAAAATTAATAGTTTAATGAAAGAAAGTCACACTTGTTTCCTTATTTAAGGGAATGCATGTTGGAGGTAAAACATTTTAGAATGTTTATTGTATTTATAAAGGATTTAGATTTTGTTATTATTTGGAAAGTGATTAAATTAGTTGATTGTATTTTTGGGTGGGTTTTATTTTTTTAATAAAGTTGGGTAGATAAGAGTTTGTGACATTTGAGGAAAATAATACACTCTTTATCCTTCTTTAAAAGTCGTTCTATACTTCTATGCAGTAAATATTGTTTAAGAGAGAACTATCTTAAGGTTAAGATGAGTCAATACTATAAAACACTACTAAAGATTTAGCTAACAATAACGATTGAAAACCATTGTTATTAAAAAAAAGCGAACGTTGTCATAGTGTTCGTTGTTATTACTTACAACAACGGTTGGAACTTTTACAAGTCATTCCGTTGTTAAAAAAAGCTCCTAACTGTCAAAATTTTTGGTGAAAAACTAATAAGAACGGTTTGTGTACAAAAAATCGTTGTTAATAGTGTAAGTCATTTAGGCGCCATTTTAATTTTTTGGATGAAAAATATTAAAAATGGTTTGTGTACAAAATATGTTGCTAATAGTCTCAATGACAATGGTTGTCCTAATAGCCATTGTTATTAGTTTCTTTATTCTAAAAAAACTGAATTATGTCACATTAAAGCAGTAATATTACAGCAGCAATATTACATTCACTAAGAACAAATACAATAATAACAACAACTGAATCAATATATCAATATATATAATTAAAGGAGGCTTTTTTCGAACGACATGGTAGTCTCCAACTTTTGCAAAACACTTTATTTATAAATTATAATTTATTTATAATTATTTTCCTATTTGAATTAGAAAATAAGAAATTAATAAATTATTTACACTTTTTATAAATTATAATTTATTTATAATTATTTTCCTATTAGAATTAGAAAATAAGAAAATAATAAATTATTTACATTTCTATTAGAATTAGAAAATTAGAAAATAGTTGATTAAATAATAATTTATTTATAATTTCTTATTAAAATTAGAAAATAAAAAAATAATAAATTAATTATAATTTTTCTATTAAAATTAGAAAATGGTTGCTTATTTTTAAATTTCTTATTAAATTTAGAACAATATTAATATTTAAGATTTGTATAGTTTTTTCGAACGACGTGGTAGTCTCCAACTTTTGCAAAACACTTTATTTATAAATTATAATTTATTTATAATTATTTTCCTATTAGAATTAGAAAATAAGAAAATAATAAATTATTTACACTTTTTATAAATTATAATTTATTTATAATTATTTTCCTATTAGAATTAGAAAATAAGAAAATAATAAATTATTTACACCTTTTCTATTAGAATTAGAAAATTAGAAAATAGTTGATTAAATAATAATTTATTTATAATTTCTTATTAGAATTAGAAAATAAAAAAATAATAAATTAATTATAATTTTTCTATTAAAATTAGAAAATGGTTGCTTATTTATAAATTTCTTATTAAATTTAGAACAATATTAATATTTAAGATTTGTATAGTTACTATATAAGGTTATTAACTTTATTCAATATTTCTATTAAATATGAAAATGGGAAATGAGTTAGAAAATAATTGCTTATTTACAGATTTCCTATTACATTTGGAACATTATTTTGTAATATTTATGTATACTTACTATTTAAGGTTATTAAATTTATTCAACCCTTAGTTCAGTTTGTCTTCGTCTTAACATTAAAATGGTTAAAAATAGTCTCACTTGGAGATATAAGACAAATTTAATTTGTTACTCTGTCTTATGTATTGTGTTTTCATCTTTTCCATATTACTTGACCCTTTGTAAATTTAAAATGTATACCCCATCTTAATTAAAAATTTGTGGAACTAATAAATAAAAGTACTTAAGTATTTAACACTATACACTTTCGTACTTAACAATGCGAAAAAAATGAGAGAATTTCTTTAATTAAGTAAAAATGAAAATAAGACAAATGTCAAATATAATATACTTAAGGGATAGGGTTAAGTTCCGACGTTTAAGAGTGTAATTTGAGTAGTACAATAAAATCTCGATAGGCTGGGGTAGTTCAGGAATACAGTTGATGATTTTGATGATCAAGTTGGTTAGTTGAATTATCAAGTTTCGATTTCATGAGTATAAATATATATTATAAATATAAATAATAAAGAACACAACGACATACGTGAGCCAAGTGGAATAACTGTGTTGGTGAGATAAAATTTAATTGTGTATTAGAAGGTGTTTCATAAATAACAAAGTAATGACAAATAAAATGTGTTTTCGAGAGGGATAGAGTAAGTAGTAAAAAGATCAAAATTATTTTTAATCATAGTAAGTGAGAGGGTACAAATAATACCTGAATAGTATGGAAAAATGGTACGTGTGTAGTAAGGTTATGATTAGAACACCTGAGAAAGTAAGTTGATAAGTTTTATTTCAAGGTTCCATTTTGTGAAAATGTCACAAGCATAAATGCTGTAAAAATAGGTTAAAAATATCTGATGTAACATGTATATATACTCAATTTTGATTGTTATAGGATGGGGGTTGAGTTTAAAATAGATATGTCTATTTTTTTAGGGTTGGAGGTGGAGATGTCTTGAGGAGGAGATAAGTGTCTTAGGGGTAGAGTTACTCTCCGACGTTGAATAATGTGATTAGAGTAGTAAAAGTAAATGTCGGTAAACTGGGTTTCCAGAGATACATTTTACAATTGATTTTGATGATTAAGTTGGTTAGGTGGGTGAGAAGGGTACTCGACGGGTAAGATTATTTGCCGACGTTTACGAGTGTGATTTAAGAGAGAGAGAAAAATATATTCATATGTGGGGCTGAGTTTGTCAAGGATAAGGATATGATTATGGTTGATTCTGATGGGTTTGGTTGGTTAGTCGGGTCGAAAAGGTTGAATATGAAAAATGATGGGTAACGTGAGATATTGATTGGAGAAGGTAAATAGATAAATTTTATTTGAAAAGTGTATTATATAAAAATAAGAACCGACATATAATATAAATATTGGCTAAAAACTTTTAAAATATCATGTATATAAACTCAATTTTGTTTCTTTGTTAAAAATAAAACTAAACAATCAAATGTTATACTCATCTAATCGAATGCTCTCTTGGGTCAGAGCATAAATTTTAATGTTGGATGACTTTATAATGTTTTTGTGCTATTAAAATTAGAAAATAAGAAAATAATAAAGTATTTACGATTTTTCTATTATGCTAGAATACAGTTTATTATAAAAAAAAACAAGTAATTTACTACCTTCCTATTATAATTAGAAAACAATAAATTATTTAAAAATTTTCTATTAAAATTAGGAAATAATTAACTAATTTATAAATTCTTTACCCGTTAATAAATTTAGAAAATTATATTCTTTAATATTTGCATGCTTTTTATTTAATTTTAAGTTATTTACTGCCTTCCTGTTATAATTAGAAAAAAATAAATTATTTACAATTTTTCTATTAGAATTAGGAAATAATTAACTATTTATAAATTTTTTACCCCTTACTAAATTTAGAAAATTATATTCTTTAATATTTGCATGTTTTTTATTTAATTTTCTTTAACTTTTTCCAACTTTTCTAATAAACATGAAGATGAGGTATGGGAAGAAAAGATCTAACTCAGTTAATTTTCTTAAAATGAAACTCCGTCTTAACATTATAACGGGTCAAAAGACGTCACAAATTTGTTACTTTTCTTTATGCATCATATTTTGATCTTATCCATATTACTTGACATTTCTTAAACTTAAAATGAATATCTCCTCTTAATTAGGAATTTGTGGAGCTAATATGGGAAAATATTTGGAATAGTTGATTTAAGTTAGTTAGTTGGGTCAGAAGATATGAGTAATGCCTAAATGGTGTGAAAAAAGGGTAGTAAAACAATGATTAGAAAAATTGAGAAAATAATTGTAAGAATTTCATTCAAGATTGTTAATGTGGAAAAGACCGAGGCATAAGTGCATAACATAGGCATATATGCAATGAAAATAGGTTAAAAATCTCTAAAACATCGTGTTTGTAAACTCAAATTTTTTTTTGTGAAGCACAAAAATACCTAATCAAATGTTAATAACTGTCATGACAATAAATTATTATTGACTTTTAGCTAGGCTATTTTTTTGTCTTAGTGATCGATTGAAAAAACATCAAGATTTAAATTTCACCTAATTCTAATGTAACATCTCGGGTGTTGCATCTTTCATTCATTCATTGCCACTTCTCTCCTACCTCATTTGTTAACTAAACAAAAAATTGCATGTCTTTGTTTTCCCCGTCAAGCACTTCTCATTCAAACAAGGTCGATTTTTAAGGTAAAAGTTAAGTTCCTGATAGATGAATTAACTTTTCAAAGGGAGAGCTAATTTTGAGGGATAAATCTGGGTGCAGTGTTTCGCAAAAGAGGGGTGACTTGAATATTTTAGGTGTGTATGGGAAACTAGGAGAAGAGTGTCGATGATGAATTGGATAGTTGTTTGAAATAGGAATAAAGATGACTCCATCGCATTTCGTAGTTAATTTCATGATAGGTTAGTAGACATGACTTTGGAATATGTAGCGCTTCATGTGTTGTTCTAAGGGTAAGATCAGTAGTGGTTTAAAGGGTTCTTTCGTGTGGTACTGAAGATGATTGCGACGAGTTGGGTGATTGGATGTATCTGTGATTTAATACGATTAACGCATGATAAGTGTATGGATGATGATAGCATTGATGACATGAATGAATATAAACGAAGTAATTTTATTAACAAAATATCACATTTATAGATAGAACTAATACTATTTTTATATCAAGAAAAAAATATTATGATTTATTTTTGATTTACATGGTGACACATTTTATGAATATCACAAATAATTTAGTAACCGTGCATCGCACGGGCAAAAATACTAGTATATAAGAAATTCGAGCTTATGTTAAAAGAATAAGAACTTAAGAGAATCATGAACTAAAAATACGGGCATATAAGAAGGCGAGCTATTAATGTAAGAATGCGTGCTAATAGAGTTATTAAGTTAAGAATACGAGCTAATGTAAAAAAATACGAGCTATTAAGATAAGAATACGAGCTAATGTAAAAAACATACGAGCATATTAGATGATCAAGAACTTACTAATATGAGCATATAAGAATACGGGTTAATATAAAAATAATATGAGCCAATGTAAGAAGAATACGGGCTAATAAGATAAGAATACGAGCTATTAAGATAAGAATACGAGCTAATGTAAAAAGTATACGGGTTAATAAGATAATGGTTATTTAACGAGAATACTCTAAACTATTGCACCCATTCTCAAAATACTCTATGCTTTAAATTAACTAGGAATAATACCAACTTATGCACCTTCTTTCCTGTAACAAAATTGTTCGCTTTTTTACCTGATGCAGCAGGTAATAATGTGTTACGCAAGCTTACATTTTTTTCTTATATCAAGAACTTTATCTCTTGTTGATGCAACTGAATTGTTCGCTTTTTTATAGTACCTGCAAAATTTTCTAATTTATAAATTCTCTTTCTCAAAAATTTAATATACCCAAATTACACCATTAACTATTTATCCAGCTAATTATAAACACTCAGTCTGTAACACTCCTCCATAAGTTGAAAGTTAATTTTTACAGACTCGAATACAAACAAAGTTTCACTATCGATAAATCAAAAATCATATATATTTCAAATTCACCCAATCTATATAACCACAATATTTTCAATCAGTCGTTTTTTTTTCCAATATATGTAATCGTAAAATTTACATGCTTAGAGATAATTGTAGATTTGTAATATACTTATTATTACGTTATTACTTTGTGATTATTGATGATAATGTTTGAAACCAGGTTAATTAATTTGTTAAAATCACTAGCACTAACCTCAATTCATCGATCCCCACCCATTGTTCTTCCCCCAAAAACTTGGTTGATTTTTGAAGGTCTTATTTCCCTCTCTTAGAATCATGTTTTTGAGCGGTTTTCATTATGTGAGTACTTGAATTTTTGTTTTGTGTGAGTCTGAAGTAGGTTTGACTGTATTTAGGTATTATTAATTTTAGTTTGCAGGAAATGATTTTTTTGCAGATTCACCCAACAAAATCCATTTTAAAAGAGGACATAAACCTTAAAAAGGAGATTAATTTAACTAGGAGTTGAAAACTTTCCACAAAAATTACAACCAAAATTCAATTAAATTAACAAATTTTGAAAATTTAAGATTTGAATAAATAACAACAACAAATAATAACCATGGCACCGCAAACAATAATTTGGAAAAATTCAAATGTAAGAGAGGGAAGAAGAAAAGGATAAATAATTGTGATTTCAAGCCCAAATAGATTAACAATGAACAGGTAAGAAGAGGGAAGAATAAAATGGAAGAAGAAAAGGTAACAAAGTAAATAAATGACAGAAAAAATATAAGTAAAGGTTAATAATGAATGAAAAACTAAATTTTAACCAAGGATGACCGATAAAACAGGTAGCCCTTCCACATGTTCTATTACATGAGAGAGGGTACATTAGTTGATAGTATTCTCAGTTAATTCAGAATATGTAGTATTTTAAGAAGGGGTGTAATAGTTCATAGTATTCTCATTAAATAACCCATAAGATAATAATACGAGCTATTAAGATAAGAATATGAGATAAAGTAAAAAGAGTATGATATATTGTAAAACAAATACAGTTAATATTAAAAGAATACGAGCTCCAACTATCTTCATATATTAGAAATATTGGAAAAAAAAAATTCTTCAAGATGATGCTCAAATGAAAAGTATAGAAGTTATTATAAAAATATATGTGCTTAAAATATTATTTTAACAGTGATGTCTAATATGTAAGTGTCTTCCCAATACCATTGAATTGAAAGTACATGTTTCCGTTTCTATTGGAGTTTCATGCACTTTCAACGTTCCATGTTGTTCCGATGATGATACATCTGATATTTCATTAGCCATAAAAAAACAATGTACTTAAATTATTCTCTTTTTTTTGGTGAAATGTAAGTAGTATATATAAGACAAAAGTCAAAATTACAAGGATACTCTATATCAGATATAAGAATCTACGCTATAGCTCTGATGAAGAACTGTTTCAAGAAGCAACTAATTTGCAGCACCTAGCTTATTTCAAAACAGCCATTACTACACTCATGCACTACCATAAACATTCTGACCTTATTTCAGAACTAACAAATAGACCCCATTCATCTGAATTGCATTCCTGCGTCTGTCAGACTTGCTGACCCATTGCTCTGCCAAAAGCAACCATAGCCATCTACTCTACTGCTCTGCCTTACCCCCTGCACTCTACTTTCCTTGTGATGAACGACTTCAAAGTCCCGCACATTCCAGATCCCCGCCTTTCCTGGATTACGCAGCACCAACTGACACTGCCCATCCAGAACAGACCCCTTCTGTGCAGACTTGCAACACCCTCTACTACATAACTCCTCATCTAATCACTACTAAAAAACTATCCAGCAGATAATCAGACCTGCGTAGTCCAGGAAAGGCAGGGATCTGGAATGTGCGGGACTTTAAAGTCGTTTATCACAAGGAAAGTAGAGTGCAGGGGGTAAGGCAGAGCAGTAGAGTAGATGGCTATGGCTGCTTTTGGCGGAGCAATGGGTCAATAAGTATAAAAAAATTCTTCAAGATGATGTTCAATTGAAATCTATAGAAGTTATTATAAAAATATATGTGCTTAAAATATTATTTTGACAGTGATGCGTAATATGCAAGTGTCTTTCCAAGACCATTGAATTAGAGGTACATGTTTCCGTTTCTATTGGAGTTTGATGCACTCTCAACGTTCCATGTTGTTCCGATGATGATACATCTGATATTTTATTAGCCATAAAAAATTTAAGTATGATTATTCTCTATATATGCCTATTATACTAAGTGTTTTTGGAAGATTAACTGTTACGATAATTACTTTTGAATCCATGTCAAGATATTACCCGGGCAACGCCCGGGCATGAAATCTAGTTATACTTATTTTAATCACTTTAACTCACAAGTCACAACAATACTCACCTTACCCCACAACATTACTTATTTTAATTATTTTACCACAATAATAATCAATAATACATTCTCTCTCCAATCTGCTTTCCCCACACAATACTTTACATTATAAGTTATTAAATACGTAGTAATTCATTTAGAGAATATGATTTGCTCATACTTACTATTAGTTTCGTGACAGAAAAATCAATAAAATAATTTAGAGAAAATATAAAGTAAAATCATTAGTTTTGTGGTAAAAAATATTTATTCAAAATGTACTTTTTGTGACTTTACTTAATTCTCTATGATTAGTTTCCCATTATGATTTTTTTAAATTATAGGCCCTGTTTGGCAAACGGCATAAGCAGATTCATAATAGCAGATAAGGTTAGCATAATACGATTAGTAGATTTTAATAGCAGGTTTAACTATTAGATTAAATTAGCAGATTAAAAAAGGGTGTTTGGTAAATTGCAGATTACATGATAATTAGAACGATTTCATGTATAAATTGAATATGCTAATACAATATGCTTCTATTAGCAGCATATTCAAAAATAGGAGATTCCGACCAATATGCTATCAGAATATGATGTTTACCAAACACATGAAAATAGTAGATTGATTGGTCAACCTACTAATTATGCCGGAATCTACTAATTAATTTCATTCAATATGCTGTTTACCAAACAACGCCATATCGAAATACAATGGGTTTAAATATTGAAAATAAATGAAGTGTCCATTTCAAATTTATAGATAATGCCTTAGAAAAACACTCTATGTAAATCGTGCATGTATTGCGTTGAATGTATACTAGTTTCATAATAACTCTTTTGGTTTTTTTGTGAGAAACTACTTTATATTTATGTCCATTTGTGAACAACTACTTTACTTTTATTTTTGTTAAAAACTATCTTTCATTTTGTTTTTTTATTAAAACCTACCAAAATAAGATCCAGTCCAATTTCCGACGATAATTGTGGTTGGATTGACCACAATAGCAAATGTATTTCCCTCTATTTGGCAGAGAGGTACATAGATTATTAGAGGCTTTAACCTCATACAAAGGTAAACACTTTACATAAGAAATTGTTAAAAGAATTGGGGATTGAGGTGGGTTATTATAAGACATATTATGCTAAGGAAACGACTTTAAAAATGATTTATTTATGGGGAAGCAGATGAACAAGATAAAATGTTTTAACAAAAAAAATCCAACTTATCGCCGGAAAGCGACCTGATCTGAGTCTTATTTTTGGTATGTTTTAACAAAATAAAATGTAAGGTAGTTTTTAACAAAAAATAAAATAAATACAAGGTAGTTGTTCACAAATGAACATAAATATAAGATAATTTCTCACGAAAAAAAACGTAACTCTTTTAACTTAATCCATCCTACAATCCTAAACACTATTCCCAATACACTACAACAGATACGTCAGATTGCGACTGAAATTAGCGACCACAAGCGGTCGCCCTTCTAATTTTAGCGACCAATTTCAGTCGCACGCCCTTAGTCGCAGGCTGTAGTCGCTTTTAGCGACCGATATTGGTCGCCAATTTTAGCGACCGATGAAAAAAAGGCGGGCGACCGATAGTGGTCGCCAAATTAGCGACCGACTGCGGTAGCTAATTTAGCGACCGATTTCAGTCGCTAATTTAGCGACCGTTTTCAGTCGCTAAATTTGCGACCGATTTCAGTCGCTAATTTAGCTACTGACATCGGTCGCTAAGTGGTCGCCAATTAAAAAAAAGTTACAGGGGTTTAGCGACCGACAGTGGTCGCTAATTTTACATGTTCGGTCGCTAATTTTACATGTATTTGCCCATAAAATTCAGTTTTGTCCTAGCCAAATCCGTAGCTACTACTGTAAAACCTGCAAGCAAACCAAAGAAGAGCAGCGCACAACCCAATTGATGCCAAATCTGATCGCTTAAATAAATAAAAGTGATTTGGATTACAAAGTACGAAATTCAAGCACTAAACTTAAAATTATCCAACACTAAACTTAAAATTATCCAACACTAAACATAAGAGTCACTAAAAACAAGAGTCACAAGCTACGACACTGGAAAAGATGCTCCCGCCCCACTGCCACCTCCATAATCGGGATCTCTTGGATCCCGATCCTGTGGACGCCAACCGCTGTTACAATTAGCAAAGTAGGAAGACATCCTTTCCATCTCTTCTTTCATTCTCCTCACCTCTTCATCTCGTTCGGCGTCCCTTCTATCCTTCTCAGCTAGTTGCATCTGAAGGTGACTGACCAAACCAGGAACATAGGGTTGATGCTGGGACGAGGACCCTCTTCTTGCCGGCGGTTCATAAAAGAGCTCTTTAGCTGAACCGGCCCCATAGACTCCTCCTTTATGAAAACCGTCTACCAATTCATACCATAGCTGATTGTCGGAGATGTCAGGGTTCGCCTTCTTTCGTTTAAGAAATGTTTCCTACAAAAAAAATGAAACATTATTAATAATATATACAATAACACTTACATATAAATAAATCATTGATTATAAATCATTTTTTAAATGCTTTATACAATAACACTTACATATAATTCGCGATCTCTTGCATTTACGAAGACGAACCCTTTCCTTCCCTTTTTGGCATGTGTCTCAAGGAAGAGATCTACAACCGATTGTAGCTGGCCCTTATTTTTCCTTGCCTATAAAAAAAATAATAAATTCATGAAGTGTTAGTCAGTTAATTAAAATTTAAAGCTAAATTAAATCACAAGAGTAAATACTTACAGTTATCGTCACGCGATCATGGAATGACTGAGACCCACCATAATGAGTAGCGCCAACCTCCGCTTCGGGATCCTCTCCACCCCTCTTGTTCGCCTTGTTCCGCGCCGACTTTTGCTTGAACTCAGGACTTTCTCTGTACTTAGTGAATTCTTCATATGACTGACCTACAATCCAATAAAATAGAAACGATTACTATAAATTTAAAAAATGTAAAAACTTTTTATTTTAATACGATTATTAATAAATTAATACCTTTCATGAACGTTGGCGGAGTCTTTCTCTTCGAGACCTTATACATAATGTCCTTTAGCCTCCTTTGACCAACATCATTGAATCGATCCCAAGCCAGTCGATCAAGCGCACTTGGCCAATAGAAGACACGCTACCAAAAAAAGAAGAGTTATTAGAGAAACAAATCAACCATGAATTTATAAAAAATAAATAATTAAAGTAAAGACTTATATACGTACCCGAAAGGCGTTGTACCACATCTCCTTGTCCTCGTCACTAGCATTCGTCCAACAAGTGACGCCGTGAACCATGTTCTCTTGAATGCTATTGGTGACGCCACGAACCGTTGTTTGATGTTTAAACCTGAAACCAAACATGAATGTTAATTAATAAGACTAGTTTGAATAAAATTAATAAATAAATAAACAACTAGTGAATAAAAAATTACCAAAGACCCGTCGGATCAAGGATGATCCTGCCGTCAGTATGGCGGGGTACACGGACCTCCTCCTCCTCCTCACTGTCAGTCGACACACGGACCTCCTCCTCCCCCTGTGATCGGGCCGAGCTACTGTCCCCGCCACTACCACTAAAACCGCCCCGTTGCCTGCCTCCTCCACGAGCCATGTGAACCTATAATTGCAGGAAAAATGTTAACATACATATATATAACATAATAAATAATGTTGGTAAAAAACAGGACCTAAATAAATATATAGGATGAAAACCTCATACTACTTTTACTCATCATCATCATCATCATCGTCATCCTCTTCTTCTTCTACCTCCTCCTCCTCGTCATCATCCTCTTCCTCCTCTTCTAACTCTTCATCATTATTATCTTGTAACTGATCTTGCCCCTCCATTTCATCATCTTCTAGCTCCTCTCCCGATTCTATCTCATTTCCATAAATGACTTCTTGATCTACTGGAGACAGAATGGACTCTGATACAACTTCTTCTTGGAAAAAGGATGTGTCGACTTCTGATCGCGCCTTTGTTTTAATTACCGCACACCAATTCTTTTGTTGTCTATCTTTACTTGTGCTAGGTGACGATGCATAATAAATTTGCTGAGCTTGTTGTGCAAGTATAAATGGATCATATTTAGAATAGGTTCGAGTGTGATTCACTTCTACAAGCTTGTAGCGATCATGGACTCTCGTTCCAGCTACAGAATTATCTCTCCATTGAATCTTGAATAAGACAGCTTTGTAACCCCGTTCACGCCCATTATAGCACAACTCAAAGATATCCTCTAATATCCCATAATAGTCGTTGCCATCAAGAGAAGAAATAGTAACGCCATAGTTGCATTTAGCCTTACTTTTCCCGTAGTCGAATGTGTGAAACTTAAACCCATTAACTAAATAATGCTTCCACGTGACAACCTTTCGAGAAGGACCCAAAGCCAAGCATCTAACCACATCATCTTGGATATTTAGCTTAACTACATGCTTTCGAAACCAACCTGGAAACTGATCCTCGTGTTTACTCCAAACATCCTCTCTTTTAACATTAGGGTGATCAGTCATGAAATCTTTCACAAATTTTGCTTCATATGGCTCCAAAACCTCACAATTAGATAGGACATAAAGGTGAGCACGATTATACTCCTTGTCATCCAGAAATCTTGTTCCCCCAGCAGAAGAACACCCTTCATCATCTTGCACATGAAAACACTTGGGTATACTTGTATCTAACTCATCCGCTTCTTCAATGTTCAAGTCTTTTGCTTTGGTGTCAATATGTTTTTCAAAGTAAAAAGAGCAAAAATTGGCAATTTCTTCCGTTAGATATGCATTGCAAATAGAACCTTCCACACGAGCTTTATTACCAATTTTCTTTTTCACATGATTAAGAAACCTTTCGAAAGGATACATCCACCTATACTGAACGGGTCCACCAACTTTAGCTTCATATGGCAAATGAATGGGTAGATGCTCCATCGAATTGAAAAAAGAAGGCGGAAATATCATCTCAAGTTTACACAAAATTTCTGGAATTTGGTCTTCCAAACGAATCATGTCATCAACTGATATCGTGGAAGAACACAAGTCTCTGAAAAATTGACTAATTTCTGTAACTGCATTCCAAACGGTGGTCGGGAGTAAATTTTTCAAAGCCACTGGTAACAAGCGCTCCATGAAAACATGACAGTCATGACTTTTCAACCCTCTTAACTTCAATTCTTTTAAATCAACACAACGGCTGAAATCTGAGGCATAGCCATCGGGAAACTTCAAGTCTTTTACCCAATCGCACAATACCTTTCTTTGAGCTTTGTCAAGGGTAAATGGTGCTTTTGGCATTGACCCATCCCTACGAATGTGAAGTTTAGGACGATCACAAAATTTTTTCAATTCTATTCTTGAGCCAATATTGTCACGTGTCTTTCCTTTAACATCCATAATCGTATGAATAAGTAGCTCAAAGAAATTCTTCTCTATGTGCATCACATCCAAATTGTGTCTGATCAACTTTGTTTTCCAATAGGGTAGGTCCCAAAAAATACTTCTTTTAAACCAACCACTCTTTTTCTTTTTTAGCTCTCTAAATTCTTCTTCAGTCCCATCGTTGGTAGATGGCAATTCACGTATAGCCTCCCAAACTGCATCACCTGGGAGTCTATCCGGAGCATCCTCAAGCACCTCCTTTCCTTTTAAGAAGGCTTTTTTGTTCTTTCTATGGACATGCCCATCCGGTAAGAAGCATCTATGGCAATCAAACCAACTAATCTTTTTAGAATTAGGGAGGTAAAATGCTTTGCTATTATCCATGCAATAAGGGCATGCCATTCGCCCCGCTGTTGCCCAGCCTGATAGCATACCGTACGCAGGGAAATCACTTACAGTCCACAGCAATGAAGCTCTTAGTTGGAAGTTTTGCTTCTTGGACACATCAAATGTTTCGATACCGACTTCCCATAGATACTTCAGTTCTTCCACCAACGGTTGTAAATAGACATCCAAGTTATTTTTTGGGTTGTGAGGACCGGGAATAAGTAGTGAGAGGAAAATAAATTGTCTTTTGGAACATAGCCAAGGAGGTAAGTTGTACGGTGTAAGCATTACAGGCCAACACGAGTACGGTCTACCAAATTGACCAAAAGGGTCAAACCCATCCGTACACAAGCCAAGTCTCACATTGCGAGGTTCCTCGGCAAAATCAGGATACAAACTATCAAAACGCTTCCACTCCTCTCCGTCACTCGGGTGACACATCTTTCCTGGTGTACGGGGGTTTTCTTTGTGCCATCTCATTTGGTTGGCAATATTTTTCGTGGCATATAACCTTTGAAGTCTTGGAGCTAGGGGAAGATAAATTAATGGGTGTAATGATATTGGTTTCTTTGTTTTTCCACTCTTCTTACCCTTTTTTCCCTTCAAGATAATATTTCCCTCACTTGTCTCATATCTATCACTTTGACATTTCTTACATTTGGTTAGCAACGCATCATCTTTCCAAAAAAGCATACATCCTCCAGGACATGCGTCAATCTTTTCATGTGGAAGCTGAAGACCTTTGACCACTTTTTTGGTATTGTAAAAATTACGGGTCATAATGTTATTATCGGGTATAACATCTTCAATTAAAGTAGCAATACTGTCAACCGCTTTAAACGGCATATTGAACTCACATTTTAACGTTACTATCCTCGATGCAACTTGCAACAATGACATTCTACTCCCCTCATATAAAGTTTTCTCGGAGTCCCTTAGCATATCAAAAAAGGCTTTGGCTTTTGGGTTTGGATCTTCTTCCTCGGTTATAGGTACACGATCGGGATTAGTGAAAACATTCGACTCAAAGGCATCAAGTACCATTTCTCTATATGGGTTCTCGGGTTCAGAAGAGTGTTCGGGATCAGAAGAGTATTTTTCCCCATGTGATATCCAGTTGTAATAGTTTGGAAAAAACCCATTCGTAATAAGATGTTCTTCTACTTCTACCTCAGGTAAATATTTTAAGTTTTTACATTTAGTACAAGGACACCTAAGTTTGCGTTGTTCGAAATCATATGATTCTGAACATCTAGCAAATTCAATAAACCCACGAACTCCCTTTACAAATCTAGCATTGGGACGTTTCTTCTTATCTACTCTTTCTTCGTACATCCAGCTACGTTCAAATCTCTTCATTTTAATCTAGATAATATATAATAATTAAACCAAACACACAACAATAATTTCAATTCAATAAGAATTCAACAAATAATAAGTTCAAGCTAAGAATTCAATCAAGTCAATATATGTACTTAAAGATTTCAATTGGGTCCTTATCACTCCAACCTAAACCCATCAATGTATATTTCAAGTCACTAGCAAATACATAATTGTGAATTTATTAGTGGGGAAAAAAAATTTGGCAGCAATTCCCTTAAGTTCTTCAAATACACAATGTGAAATAAATTTGTATTTATTTCACATATGTATTCGAAGAACATAAAGAAATTGTTACCAAACTCTTTCCCCACTAATAAATTCACAAGTATGTATTTACTACCTAAGTGACTTGAAATATACAAAGACAGTCCCAAAATGGGGACTATTCATGAATTTCTCCTAACGAATAATTCATGAACGGGTACTAGGTCAATAGTAATTCAATTCTTGCATGGAAAATATTCACAATAACTTACAATAACATACAAACATAATAATTAACATCACAAAATCATCCTAGAAATCTAATTACTAACTATACTCATCATCCAATTTTCCCCAATTTCTAACCCTAATCACAATAACACCCAATTTTTTTTCAATTCACTAACTAAAAACATCCTAAAAACATCCTAATAATCTAATTACTAACTAAAATCATAATCCAATTTTCCCCAATTTCTAACCCTAATCACAATAACACTCCATTTTTTTCAATTAACTAACTCAAAACATCCTAAAAAGCATCCTAATAATCTAATTACTAACTAAAAGCATCCTAATAATCTAATTATTAACTAAAAGCATCCTAATAATCTAATTACTAACTAAAAGCATCCTAATAATCTAATTACTTGTTTGAATTACAATAATACTATAAAGAGATTTAATACATAATTAAAGTTAGTAAATCGACACAAACCTGAAAAAGGAGTAAAATGTAGGTGAACGGCGGTGGTGGGTGGTCCGGTGGCGTTGCGGTGGTCCGGTATAAGGACTATCGGTCGACGGGTTTGGGGGGTTTTGAGGTTTTTCCTTTTTAAAACGTACGCAATAATGGGAATGACGGGTTGAAGAGGCAAAAAAAAAATATAACAGGGGGTTAGCGACCGAAATCGGTCGCTAAATTCGGTCGCTAAATTTAGCGACTGAATTCGGTCGCTAAATTCGGTCGCTAAATTTAGCGACTGTAACTAAACTCGGTCGCTAAATTTAGCGACTGAATTCGGTCGCCAAATTCGGTCGCTAAACTGGCGCAATGGTACTTTTTGGATTCCCGCGGATTTTTTCGGATAAGATTGGGATATGCTTTCGGTCGCTAAATTTAGCGACCGACGTCGATCGCCCGCTTTTTTTTTTTCGGTCGCTAATTTGCGACTATCATTGCGGTGGCAGGCTTGGTCGCTATCTGAGGTAATTCTTGTAGTGATACAACATATACATCACCTATGAAATTGCTAGCTCCAACTAGCGGTGAACAAAAAGTGACCGGGGTCGGTAAATAAACCGAACGAGACGGTCAAACCTGGTTCGGTCTAGATCGAATACATATTGGTCTCTAAAAACCAAACTATGCCATAATTAATCCTCATTAAAATTTTATTAAAACCCTCCCAAAATCAATATCAAGTAATATGATCACATTCCAAATTATAAACCAAATCCAAAATCCAAAATCCATAATAACTCCCTTACACAATCTATACCTATATATATACACACTAACATCAGTACTTCAGTAGTCCAACACTCACAAACATGAACACCAACAACCATCGTGTCTCCCCGGATTCGACTCGGCCACCAATGCCGAGTCACTGGAGAGCCTGCTCAAACACTACCTTCATATATGACGATGACGAAGATGACGACTCCATCTTCGACATCGAAGAATTTGCTTTCTCTACCCTCGACGTTACGGCGCCGGGGTACTACATTCCTCCATTGCACCTTCGGAGCCTCTCCGCCGACTCCGCTTTGTTCGGCGGCGGCTTGTCCTCTAATGGTGACAGAGATAGGTGGGGGAATCGGAGGAGGAGTTCGATGGATGGCGGAGAAGATGATGCATTGGAATTTTTGGAGCTTACTCTTGCTGAGCCTAGGCGCGTTAGAAGGTTTCATTTTTTAAATAGTTTAAAATATTTATTTATCTTTAATTAGAATACCCGTTAAAAGACAATAAAAAAATTGCAAAATCTCGTGAGGAAGGGTTAATTCTGTCTCTTCAAAAAATGTTTTTTTTTTTTCGTGTTTTTTTTTTGTTTTAGACAAGAGTAAACAAACAATAATCAAAGTTCAATGGCTTAATGGCAAAACGTGACCAAGTGAAAAAATAATCTGCTTCAAAATTTATATTAGCTACATTTGACCTTAAAAAGATAACATTTGACTTGTCTTTTTAAAAAGACGGATTATGGCGTTCTCAACAAGACTTTCTGTAAAAGAAATAGTTAAAACATAGAAGGAAGGGGTATTTATAATTGATAGTAGTCGTACATTTATCTTTAATTAAAATAGTTATCAAAAAATTTTAAAAACTAAAGTTAATTATAATATTGTCATGCATAACCAAAAAAAATTATTAAATACTTTTTTTTATCATGCATGCCAATATTTTAATAAATTTCTTTTAATTTGCGGTTTTTGCGAATTGTACACGATACTACTTTACTTTTTAAAACATACGTGAAACTCTTAACTTATCGTCATATACTCATATATGAAGGTGTTTGAGCGGGCTCTCCGGTGACTCGGTGTCGTTGGCCGAGTCGAATCCGTGGACACACGATTGTGAGTGTTGGACTACTAATGTGTGTGTATATATATATATATATATAGGGGTAGATTGTGTAAGGGAGTTATTATGGATTTTGGATTTGGTTATAATTTGGAAAGTGATCGTATTAGCTGATATTGTTTTTGGGAGGGTTTTAATAAAATTTTAATGAGGATTAATTAATTTTTAATAGATCTCTGTTGTGACGGGATATATTTATCTTGCCCTTATCGTATCACCATTCTCGTCAATAACCATTATTTTAATTTTCATTCTCACCACCACCACCCTTGTTCATAGCCAACTTTAATTTGCGCCGCCATTTTCACACTCCACCAGTTTTAAACCCGTGGAAATTGCACGAGTATGTTATTTAAGAAGTTATTATAAAAGTTGTAAATATAAATTAAGTTTTAAAGTAAAGTAATAAATTTCCCCCTACTTGTTATTTGACAATTTTATTGGCCAATGTAATAATTGGTTAATTATAAAAATTATGAATTTAATTTGAAAATTTCACTTGCAATTAGTATATAATGATATAATAGTAAATTTGAATTTCTACTTAGGCGTTGTTACTTAGGTGGCGGCCTAAAAAAATGCTGACTTAGATAGATAAAACAAAATTTATTCTTGCTTAAATTATCATAGAATTAGTGAAATTACAAATTGTAACGAACTTGTTTTTTTCATTTAATTACACCCGTGCAAAGGGCAAAATGAAACTTTAGACCCGTAATATCCTAAAATGCAAATTCTAACTCAATTTTCATTTAGTACAAAATGTTACTTAGTAAATGGAACAAAATTAGAATAGACTTGTGCACCTTTAAAACAGTTTAATTAATTTATTATATATTTAAACCCAATAAATTATCATATAAAGATATATTATAAGGTGTTAGAAAAATACTTCAAAAATCTCATTAACATGTACTACATAAGAAATACTATCTGTTTTCATATGTAAGAAAAATTACATGAATAATTATTGTTAAAAAGATTGTAAATAATAATTCATATTTACCAATGCCTGAACAAACAATTATTCCATAAAATAATTACCAAATACTATCTCCGACCCAAACTTGTACTGTGTGGAAAGTAATATAACCAATGCAAACAATAATAGGTTAGTCTCCCTTAATATGAAGGTATCAATCTTAACATCAAAACCGGTCAAATATGATCATTTTAAGCATAACAAAGTTGTTGTTTAACCTAATACCTTACGTTTTTATCTTACACATATTACCTAACGCGTCCTAAACTAAAGACATATACACCCGTGTTAAATAAGAACTTGTAAAAATTGAGTAGTACGCGTGTAAATTTGTTTTCAACAACGGGTTAATAAAACGAATTCAATAGTACTCCGTACTTCATAAACTACACGGCCCACCTCCAAATAATTCATATTATACCTTTATGTGCATATAGAATTTTGTAAACAAATCACGACCCTATATTTACTCTCTTTTAAGCCTCTCAACTACCAATCAGCTATCACTTTTTCGGGTATTATACTCTATGACTAATCATTACCCTCGAGTATGATTCTCATCACATATCTAACATTTTTTATTATTATTTTATCAGTTTAAAAGATTTTTTAGTTTTTTTTTTCACTTATTCTGTATTAGTTAAAAAGTGTTGCAATTTTTTAGTTTTACTTATTTCAAATTTATTTTACAATATTTTTATGTACTTTTTTCATATTGTTGCCCATTAATTACGACCTAAACCAATTAACTACTTTTCATTTAACTAATGTGTTTCACTCAAATGAAAAAAAAGTCGATCTATGAATTCATATATTTTATAAACTATTGTTTTTATAAAATAATATGTTCTTTTATTTAAAATTTCCAATCACTTTTTGGTGCAGTATAGTTTTGATTATTTTTACAACATTAATATTGATCTGCAATTTTTCCTAAGATTTTGACCCTATTGAGTTAATTTAATTTATTAGTTTTTTTCTATTTTTGACTATATTTTCCAACACTTGATTATATCATTGTTAATTTTATAACGCAGTTTGTTTCATGATTGACTTATATATGATGTTAGTTTTTGACTTTGGTAGTATTGTACTGTGATTTAATAATATCACGTAATTCATTCAAATTGTATATTATATTTAATTCACACATTTCTGATTATGCAACTAATTTAGAAAAAAATGTTTATTATTTTGAATTAGACCGCATTTTTGGCTGAATGAACGTATCTCGTCTTTTACTATACAAAATTATCATTATGTATTTACTTAACAATTATGTAATCCTAAATTTTAATTTTATTCATTTATTTCGTTTATATGATATCAATAAAATTAGTAGGTTGCTTTTAAATATTTAGTACGATCACACGACGGTTCAACGTGATTGTTGTATTAAGAATTCTCTATATAAAAGCAAAAAACTATGGGAGAGTAGTGGGGGACATTGTGAGGCCTACTAAGAAAAATAAAAAAAATTAATGTACTTTAAACCACAGAGCGACACATGATCAGCTCTTTGGTTGTTTCTTTTATAAATTAGATTTTCTCAGCTTTAGTTACGACAAGTCACCCAAATATGCAGACAATCGGTAATCAAAGAGCGCAATGTGGAGGCGATAGGTAGTAAGCATGAAGGAAAGATGGATGTTGGTGGGGTTATGGTGTTTGATGCGAGACGATGTTAATTTAAATATAAGATAAAAATTTAGAGGTTAACTATGTGGTTAAATAAAAAGAAAAGTTAAATAAGTAATATTGTCAACAATTAAAAAAAAATTGACAGAATAAAAGTTTAAGGTTATATCAATGGTTAATAATAAAAGTTAGGGCCTTAGGGGTACCATGTTGATGTGCTTTTTATTTATAAGACTCGCAAGAGTAACGAGTGATCGTTGGTAGCGTGCGAGAGTCGAATCCAAATGACAAAAGCTATGACTCTAAGACGGTTTAGCAAATTCTAGTTTAATTCTAGTAAAACATTTTTTTTTGGTCTAAACCGGGGTGTCCACCGTCGACAACGGTGTATAATCCCCTCGCCGCGGGTGCTCTCACGAAGAGGTAAACGACTGGTCAAAAAATTGCTCCATTCCCATGACTAAAAGTAGCTAAGAAATGACGTAAGCAACTACTAAAGGCAAAGAAGTAGAAGAAGGTCAAAAATTAATATATTAAAAGACTAGGGTGTTAGGGTTCACTAATGCGGATTATGACTTATCACAACTAAAGGTAGTACACAAATAGTATCAAGTGAAACCCCACTTCTTGGTGTAGGACCAAACCCTTGGCCAAGTCGGGTTAAGCTATGGTCTTAAACCTCTCTAAACCTTCTATTGCCACACATCAAGACAACATGAGTCTAAGTTCCGACCCAAACAACGTGCAATTAGAAGATAAGAGCTCAAATTCCTATTGAAGTCTTTCATCAAAAGCCTTGTATGCACAAAAGCAAAGCATACTACCAAAAACCAGCCTTATCAAAACCAAAAATCAAGCCAAATAACCCAACATTAGATCCCTCTATATCTAGTAAGGCACTACTTACACATACTCAACCTAATTACTATAAAAGATGAAAACTTTGCATAAGGAAAACAAGAGATCAAAAATATGTTTAAGATAATAAAAAACTAACTAAACACAAATATGTAAAAATGGAAAGAAATTGAAATTAGGAGAGGAAGTATACCAACAACAATTAAAGAAACCAACTTGGATTGATAAATGCAAAATGAAGGGGTAGCACGTAAAGATCGCAAAAATATAGGGGTATTATGTATAATATTCCTTTAATTTCTGATGAATATTTTAATTAAAGATAAACACACGACTAATAATAAATAGGGTTTTTTGGGTTACTCAATATGGTAACCCTGAGTTTTTTCAAATTTTACATGGTGATCCTACTTTTCAAACATGTATGGTAACTTTCAACTCTACTATTACTTATTAGCGTGACCCGTAACTTTTTTTCCTTCACTGTTTTCGTTAAGTTTGATGCGGGCTAATTGCATTATGACATTTTTTACATGATAACCCTCTATTTTTAAAAATCACAAGGTAATCTTTTTTTTTTTGTAAAATAAACATTCTTAAAAACACTCTTTATGTTAAATCTACATATATAAGTGGATTATTTGTGATATTTTCATGTGAAATTGTTTCTTTCATTTATAATCATGTAAATTGACAAATATTATTAGGTCAAGATGTAGAATTCACCTCATAGAAATTTCAAATTGTAAAGAGATAAGACAATTACCCCCACAATACCATTAGCGATTCACAATTTTAATAAAAATAAATTAAATAAATAGCAATCAAACAACCTTTAAGTTCTTCACTAGTTTTAAACCCGTGCAAATTGCACGGGTTAGTAATTTTAATATTGTTATTAAAAAGTGTAATTTTAATATTGTTATTAAAAAGTGTAATTTTAATATTGTTATTAAAAAGGTGTAAACAGATTATACATCAACTATATAAAAAAACATAGTTATTTTAAGAATAAAGTTTAACCAAATTACACGGATGTATAATAATGTTAAGTGTTAATTTACATGATGCACATAACTTAACTTGTTCGACCTGATGGGAAAAAACAAATTGATTAAATATGAATATAAGTCCCTTATGTTTTTCAAATGATTAATTATGAAGTACTATATTACACCCCATAATCAATTGGCAAACTCTTATATATATATACGATATGAAACTTACGACCATCTCTCCCCACATTGTAATAGAAGTTCCTCCACCAACATAAAATGATTCGTTATTTTGGGTCCATATCTACCACTATTTAAATGATAAGTTTATGTTAAATATGAATATAAAAAAGTATTTATTTTAGTACTTTATCTCTAAAACAACAATTTAGATAGCTTTAATGTCCTGTATTCCAACTTCTTATATGGTACGACCCGTATTCTGACCCGGCCAATCCGACTCGTTTAACTGGGCAAAGTTTTCTTTTAAACGTAAATTGGTTCAATTCACTCAAAAAAAGTGATCTATATATCCAAACTTTTGTCACTTACATGTTACATCTCTAAGGATATCCGTCTTAACTTTCAAATGAGTTAATTATCATCCTACTTATATATGTTAACAAATATATTATTTTTTCCCATGCATTCTACTTTTACTTATTTCATTTCAAATATTTGACTCGTCTTAAATTTAAGACGGATAACCCGTTCAATAATGATAGTATTTCTATAATTTTATGTTTTAAGATTTAATTTACGACTTTTAACCTAGTTATTATTTTTAGTATATGAGGGTTAGACCATGTATTTGAATAATTTATCGTTATGGACCTATATTACTAAGAATATGATCTACCTCTTTGCCTCGTATACTTTACACTTATCACTATGAACTATATATGCATTTATGCAGAAAATACACACACCCATATAAACACTCTTCTTTACCCTAAATAAATTATCATTTCCCTATTTGTCTCCTAGGTCCTAATCTCAAAATTCTTCTCTCTTAAATGCCAAAATAAATACGACCCCAAACTTATACAACCGTAAGTATATATTATTGCCTAAAAACTTCGTTCTTTCTCACTCAATCTCACCCTTAATCTTATTAATAGAGGTTCATGCATGAGGTGTAGCTATTAAAAGTTTCAAAAGAAGTATGTATGGATCCTTTTTGCAGACGATAAATAGTGTATAGAATTACAGACGATAATCGAACATTTTCAGTTATTTTTATAGTAGCAACTTTTTGGGGTTATTTTTTTCATATAGCAATTTTATTTATTGGTTTTGCACGTTATTTATCTATCTCATCCTTGAAACTTTATCAAGAAAATTTCATTGGGTGTTTTTTGACGTATTTGTTACATTTTCTGTTTTGTTTTTCTCGTTGTTTTGAGTCACTTTTTACCCCTATATTTTAGTACGGAGTATTTTTTTAAAATATTATTAGTAAAATAAAATGATGATAATATGCTTATTCCTATAAGCATCAAGAGTACACTTATTTTTACTATATACAAACATGATTTTTATTCTTAAGAAAAGAGTAATTATTATTTTTTCCTATTTTACCCTTTTAAAGCAATATTTTCTTTTTTTATCCGATTTAATAGGGAGCCTTAAATATTAAGGGTCGTTTGAGTAATATTTTTATCGTATATGTATTTTTGTTAATAATATAATTGTATTTTAATGATTTTCATCAAATTATAAGTTTATGTTGCATCCAATTTAGTCCTTACAATATGAAGTTTACTTTAATTCTAAACATATTATACGATCATAACAACATATATTTTTTCGTTGCTCTATATTTTGATCATCACTTGAATATTTAATCATATAAAATTGATATTTGACTTAATTAATTTACAGAACTTTATGTACATGATTTTTTTAGGATTAAGTGGTGTATTTATTTGCCAAATTAAATTAAAATAAAGAACATGGGTGGCCCACAACACAAAATAAATAATTCTTTTTTAAAATTTCAACTTTCAACCACAAGCCGCCACATGGGCTTTGTGGTTGTTGCTTTTATAAGTAAGATTTTTGCTCTATAATTCTTCAACCTAAAATTTATCAATAATGTTTACAGAGAGACCACTTAAAAACCTTGTAGGATTTAAAGGAACAATACGCTACCAATAAAAAATCTCAGAATACAATTACCCACGTCATATGCTCAACCTAAAAAGTTAACGGAAAAATAGTTAAAGACGACGTTAATAATTATTAGTGGAGTACTGGAGTTGAGGGTTACCATGTTTGAAAAGTAGGTATACCATGTAGAATTTGAAAAAAATATGGGGTTACAATATAGAAACACCCCAATAGTTATTATAAATAACTTGAAGGGAGTGTCTGAAAAACAAAGAGTCTCTTAAGACGGATAGTAGTTGTCTTACGTTAGACGAATAAAATATGATCATTTTATTATAAAAAGTGAAGAAATATTCTGATAAAAAATTACCACTAGTTTGTGCAATTAGAATGACTAGGCCCATATGTTACACAACCCAATAAGCGAAATGAAACCCCTTACTTAAAATCAACTTCTATTAGAGAACAAGAGTTAGCTCAAGTGGTAAGAGCGCTCTTACCCCAACCATGAAGTTGGGGGTTCGATTCTCACCTGCGACTTAGTGCGCTCATTTGAATCAAAAAAAAAAATCAACTTCTATTAAATTTACCATATCATAAATATAAATTTGGCTATGATTTTTAAAAAAGCAAAACAAAATAAAAGTAAAATAATTTTTTATTCATGATTAACAAAAACTTAGAATAATTTAGATAAAAAATGAAAAATATTTCGTCAAAATCAATAAATATATATTTTTTAATAAAATTCAAATAATCTTTCACTTTTAACATTTTTTTTGTTTAAAAATTCTAAAAGTTATGAAGTTGAGACTTAAGATAAGATAAGAAGTTAGAATACTAGATTTCGTGATAAAAAATAAAAAAAATTGGAAAAATCTAATAACCTAAAAAAATACAATTAACGGAAAAATCTTAGCTTATATGTATATTTTTCGAGTTTTACTGAAAAGAAATTGAGTATCCTTTTTGTACAAAATTTAACTCAAAATATTGTATTGAAAGTAAAAAACAATGCCTTTAAACTCAACAAGATTTTAATTTGAACAGCTAAAAAATTAAAATGGAAGTCAAAATGTTTAAAAACTCAAAAAAATTACATATAAACGCAATTAGATTTGCATTGGATATACAATGCGCATATACATCTGGATGTATAATTCTATTTGTACAAAAAATATTCACAAACTTTTTATTTTCTAGTATTTCAAAATATTTCGCATACAAATAGGTTAATTGTTGTTTAAAAAAACCATTGTGAGTTATAAATTTATAATTATTTTTGTACATGATAATTTATTTCTCGTGATATTTTATTAGGGGGTTTAGTTTCACATTTTTCAAAATTTGTGGGACTCGATTATAAGTTACAACTGTTGCGGTTTAGTGTTGAAAAATACCGTAATTCTTTTAGTTGTATTTTTTTATCATTAAATGATCACCTATTATTATGAAATGATCATATTTTTCTCACCGGCTGACGTGAAAATTTGTTTTTTTATAAATTATAACACTTTGTTTTTTATGCAAACAATTGTATTAATTCGAAAATTAGAAATCTATACTCAAGGTCTTGTCATCAGAAATGCACAAATAAGACTATACATTTAGATATAAATGATCCAATATAAATATAATTAAGCTTATATCAGATTTTTTGAGCTTTTAAGATTTTTGATTTGCATTTTATTTTTTAGCTGTTAAAATAATTTTATTGAGTTTATATATATTATTTTTGAGTTTCAATATAATATTTTGAGTTAACTTTTTTTATAAATGCGCTCAAATTCTTTTTAATAAAGTTTGTAAAATGTACATAAAAGCTCAAATCCTTCGCTATAAAACTTCAAATTTATATTATCAATGTATACAACTGATTCTTATATTTTTGAGGCTTCATTTTGACATTTAGAACACGACCTCTCAAATTCATTAGACGGCCCGACTACGTCGCTGTATCTTTTTTCCCCCTAAGAAATATGGACAAATGAAGAGATTAACCACTGCTTTTGCCTGATACACTTATGCTGTTTACCTGTTGTGTGTAGGATTATTGCTAACCGAAAGTCTGCAGCGCGTTCAAAGGAGAAGAGGATGAAATTCACTACTGAGTTGGAGAAGGAAGTGCAATCGCTTCAGACTGAATCTGCTGATCGCGCTACAGAAATCGCTGTACTAGAGGTAAGTTAGTACATACTGCGCGACTATGTTTGATTTCATGTTAACCGCTCCCAAGTCATTTTGTAGTAAACTATTGGCGCCTTAGCGAGCATTGCCATGAGTAAATTGTTTTTCCTTAGTTTGCATAAGAAACGGCCTACGAGGACTGATAACTAATACTGTTAACAGAACTGAGCCATTACTTTTTATTAATGCAGAAAGACATAGCCGCGCTGAGTGCTGAAAATAGGGAGCTTAAACTACATCTGCAGTCTTTGGAGGAGCAAGAAAGACTCAGAGCTGGTATGTCGTCTTAAATTGAGCTTGTGTTACTCGGTGGTACTACATTCTGTGTTGTTTTCTGACCTGTATTTTGTTACGGCTTATGACAGCTATGGAAGAGTCTTTGAGGAACGACATTAATAGGCTGAAGATGGAACTAGAGCTGCCAATCACCGACGACAACGGTGCTGCAAGAGATGATATCATTAGTCAACTTCCACCAGAAATTCAGAACCTGCTTCAACAACAGCGCCAGGCATTTACCAGTCAGATGCCATTTCAGCAGCAACCCCAGATGCCGAACCAAAACCAGGCATTTACCAGTCAGATGCCTTTTCAGCAGCAACCCCATGTGCCGAACCAAAACCAGGCATCTACTAGTCAGATGCCATTTCAGCAGCAACCCCAGATGCCGAACCAAAACCAGGCATCTACCAGTCAGATGCCATTTGAACAGCAACCCCAGATGCCAAACCAAAACCAGGCATCTACCAGTCAGATGCCATTGAACCCAAACTTTTGGGACTTCAACCGTCGAGCTTAAGGTTTCATCAAACCTTTGTGTCTGATGTTTCAGAATTTGTTATATGTAAGCTTACAAACTTGCTTCATATTCCCCCTTTAAACTGGTTTTACCTTTGGATGAACTGATGATATAGAATCTGTAGCATGGATGATGCTAATAATTACTCCGAACCAATGCTTTTGTCGATGCTTGGATCGACTAAATATATGAATCATATGATTCACTTCTATACTTCTTCAATCCTAGTATGTCAAGATATCAAACCAGGGCACGGACACACACACACACACTATGTAACACAACCCAACTAAGCTTACTGATTCGTCGTTGCCTTTACCTATACAATGTGGTTATAGTTTATATATATATGGTTTTCTTCCTAAGGAAACACGCCACTTCTACACGCCGCACAACACAACGGGGCATGTTTGTCCCAAACCTAGGTTTTCAAATACCCAACACAACCGGGCATGTTGTCAAAACAAGTACTCAGCAGCTGAATAGCCAACTGAATTATCATTCCGTGGGACTTCCACTTTGATCATATTCTCTTCATACTCAAACTTTACGTCTTTTCAATTCACTCTGCACACTTTCGGCTTTTTAGACGTAAAAACTCTCATTTCTCCTACTCCTTTGACTGCAACTCGAATACTCTTTCTTTCATCATCATCGTCAATGATGTCAAAGGACTGAACAACCCCTCCAGAGTTAAGGATGTTCACCATCCCGGTTGGAGCAAACTGGATTGAGTCCCAAGGCAGAACTGTCACTGAAGAGACGATTATGAGCTTGTAATCAAATGGTTTGAGGGATACGTCTACCGTGTCAGACATTGTACAGAAGACTAGCTTGTCTGCTTTGCAAAAATACATTGCAAACAACTCCACTCCTTCAGTCGGAATGGCGTGTGACTATTTTTCCATTCTACATCTTTCGGCCCTGCCTTACATGTAATTTGTTTCGAGTACTTAGAGTAGCATTGGTTCCTTCTGAATTCGCGGTTTCATCCTCCTCCTCCTTGACAGCATTCCATTAAACTACAATCGGCACGCAGAATATTTCAAAATTTCGTAGATTCATACATCAAAGTAGTCTATTCTGTGATCATTTAATTCAATCAATCGAACAAAGGTAACTAGTTACCTTATTGAGGTTCCAGATTTTGAGCATTGTTTTGCCATCATGGAAAGGATCAACAAAGAGGCAATCCCTAGTAGGCAGAGCATAATACTAGCAACGAATAATCGACCCATCAGGCAATACAAGCCTATTGAGCAGAGAAAAGTTGTGCTTGCATACAGCATCGCTGACATAGATCGGACCACCAGATATAGCGCGAGAAGCAGCATGAAACTCGGCACAAGGGTGTGTAGATTGGAACATATCCCAGTCAGGGTGTATGAAATGGCCCGTCCATAAGCTATTATAGGCACAATGCACCATGTGACATCCCTGTAGCCAATGTGTACCATTTACGTCTCTCCATTCGGATCACTTGGCCAAAAATCATCGCTTGTTGCATATAATAACACCGATATCAGGTTAACTCGGAATATCATTTTTTTCTAAAGCCATCGACAATATGAACCAAGATTTACCAACACGGCCAAGACAGATGGTCTCGGTACCAAGAAGCATAAAATCGTTGCATTGTTCCATGCTAGCAATTACACCATTGCCTTTGAAATGCTTTCTTACTAATTCTGTGACTGCCTTGTAGTATGTTTTCGCAAGTTCAACTCGTCCTCCGTAGTCCTCTGCTATGGTTTCTAGCAACTGCACACAACACGAAATACTACTCAATTTCTTACGGACTATGTGATTGTCACGCGAGCATTTTGTTGCTGACGGGATTTGTGTAAACGTAGCTTATGAGTACCACTCATCGTGACTTTACCAGCTATCCTAGTTCCGAAACTTTTTTTTTTTTTTGACAGTAGATTAAGATTGATTCATACTATTGATTTGGCAATAGCATGAGCCGACCTATTAAGATTTCTAGGACAATGACTTAAAGAAAAACAATGAAAACTACTAAGCAAATAAAGTAAGGATCCAATTGTAGAAGCTGCGTCTTTATCATAAGCTTGACATCCATTAACCTGAAGAACCAGATTAAGACAGTCGGAAGTAGCATCAAGATGACGAACACCATGCTGAACCGCATCATGACATGCCAACAGCAACGCAATTGCTTCAGCATGTATAGGAGATAATGCCCAGAAAGAAGCCCTGTCCCATTTAACGTCCTCTCCCTTTTCGTTTCTTAGCAGCCAACCTGCAGAAGACTTACAAGTATTTTTCCAAGAAGCATCACACTTGAGTCTAATATATTGCGCACATACTGTGGAACCCAAAATCGTGACTGGGAAATGATTTCTGATAAGTTCCGATGTTGTCATACAGTCCTGTGGGGAAAGATGTCTATGGTTTTCCTTTAAATTCTGCCTTACCCGGTTAACGCATTGGATGTTTTCAGACGCCAAAGCTTGTATCTTTTGAGCCACAGACGGTGCGTGAAAAGACATGTTGTTAAACAACTTGTCATTCCGGGCACACCAAATAACCCATAATGTCGATACAAAATTCGAAATGAGGAAAAGGCTATCTCGCTGGTGATTGAAGAAAGAAAACCAGTTGGAGATCCAAAGTTGTATCGAAATATGATTATTATTATGCGGACGAATCCCCAGTGGCGATAGAAACCAAATAGAAGATGCGATTGTGCAATCTCGAAGAAGATGATCAAGAGTCTCTGAAATACCTTCTTCTTGACAGAAAACACATATTCCATCTGCAAGCCCATTTCGCTTATACAATTCAACAGCGCAAGGTAAGGTACAAGTCATAATTTTCCATATGAAAATCTTCCATTTTGTCGAAATCTCCAAATCCCAGAATTTTTTTTCCATTTTATCGTGTTGGGTAGGACTGTTTGTCTGGCTTTATCTTTATCTGAGGCATGAGAAGCCCACCATTTACTGAAGGCAGAAACATACCCGCTTTTGGATGAATAATTGCCATGGATAGTCCCATTCCAAACCAAGCTATCAAGATCAAATGGAGAAGGAGTAGGTAATGCCAAGATGTCAGTTAAAATCTCAGAAAGACCTAATTCCTCAATCCTCTCACAATTCCATCTTCCATCTGGGTGCTGAATTTCAGATACTTTATATGTTGGCAGCGGATATGTATCAATGTGAAGTAGAGATACAATGTTATTATTCTTGATCCATCTATCCTTCCATAAATCAAGATTTGAATTGCACCCAATATGCCACGAGAGATGTTCTTTCAGAAGTTCTATCCCCCATATAATACTACGACCACCCCACGACAGTTGTTTTCTTGTTATATGATCAGTGTTCTGATTAAGGACGTTCATAATCTTGTACTACTTCTTACCATCCGAGTTTAGCAACAAGGTTTTGATTAAATGTTTCAGTTCGTCGAAAGCCAAGATCCCATCACACTTCCTAAATTGTAAAAAATTCTTACTACACCAATGAATTCCCTTACTACGAGCAACTGAGCAAGCATTGTTCCCCCACCAAAATTGTGACAACAGAGAATCAACTTTCGATGTCACACTTATAGTTGTCTTTCCAAATAGTTTCATCTGCCTAGTTCCAAAACTTGAAAGTATATTTTACGGCAAAAAAAACGTGAGTACATACTATATTGTCGCGCGAGCAGTTTGTTGCTGACGGGATTTGTAAACGTAGCTTATGAGTACCAATCCTCGTGACTTTACCAGCTATCCTAATTACGAAACATGAAAGTAAATTTTACGGTAAAAAAATGTAACTACATACTATCAAATTAAGTCGATTACTTACATGAATAACATCGATTTTAACCCCATTAATGCCACAATCCTCCAAGTACGAATGCAAACCTTCATACAATTCATGAGCCTTTTTAGGATGAACCAACCCAACACCATTATTAACAATCTTGTCAACAGCAAGATAATCCATTGTCATCTCTAAACTCGGTGAAAGTCTCGGGTTTACAACCCGAGACTCGGGTAATCCAGGAACATTGGGCTTAACTCCACCCCAATAGCCCATTAAAGCATGCCATTCGTAGACATGTTCAACACTCTTGAACTCATCCTTCAAGTCCCTCACAAATGCACCCATTCCCTTATTGGGCTCAAATTGGCCCAACCCGATTTGTTCGGCTTATATACTCCTCCATTCATATCCACATTACACATTTGGATTTTGTACACTATTTACAAATCAACGTTCGGTATCAATTTTCTCTTAATACATAAGAGAAAATATATTCATGCGGGATCTTGTTTGATTCGTCTTCACGAGTACATTGAAAATATCTAACTTTTATAATTTTTGCAAATACGTAGCTAAAGATATTTAGCACGTAAAACGTGCGTTGACAAACATGAAAAAGCAAATGTGTAAAGTGGATATGAATGGAGGGAGCAGTTCCTAAACTTATGGTTAGCCTCATACTTGACCAGTCTAGATGGCATTTCGTCACCGGACTTATATAGTTCCTAAACTTATGGTTAGCCTCATACTTGACCAGTCTAGATGGCATTGTAAATAGACTGCCACCCTTCATCAATTAACTCAAACCCGGGTAGACCCCCGTTTTCGACTAGACCTTTTACTCCTTCCCATATACCTTTAGAGTCGACATTTAAGTAAAATGCATCCCACGTACACCAACCAAACTTGTCAATTATCCTTCAACAGGTTAAATGTACCTAAATGAGCCTAAACCACACCCAGAGCGTCCTTAACTAACTTAAACAGATCGAACCCTGCTTTAATATATAACACAGAGTGAAACATATCCCCAACACTTTACCAGACCCACTCTCCACACACATCGATATAATCCTCAACCCGACCCGGTTGAAGAGAGGCTCTAAAAAACCCCTCAATAACCAGTACAATCACAACATAAGGTCGATCCTGACCATGACCCTGATCCTTATCCTTAAGACCCGATTTATTTAAAATCATTATTTGAGTCTCATGCTCAAGGTCACGTCCATTCAACCCGACCCAATGTGTAGTCTACCATACCTTAAACCTAAAGATACCCAGTTACTCGTAAAAGGTTTTCCCTTAAGCTGGCCTAAGGGAACCACGTGTCGTGATTCGGGTTTCAGCACGTAAAACCCCAAAATCAGACCATTTGATTCTAAAATAGGAGTGTTGGCGTTGATATTGGAAGGTACATCTGAAAGTATCACGTGGTCGTTTACTATTATGTTAATATGTTTGTTTGGTCTAAGTAAACCATGGTTGACGATTGACTATAATCGGGTGCAACAACATTATTGGACATGCTAACATGGGTGGTTTTGGTCAAGTTTGGTGCCATAACGTCGTATAAATTTGAGAGGCCTGGTTCAAAAAGATAAGATAGATTAAGGCTCCAACTAATCGGAAAACTAAACTTTTGTTGTAAATAATACTCAAACGTACTACTTAGTAAGTAAATGTATTTAAGAGACTCATTTTGACAACTTTTGAACATGCAATTTTAGAAAAATTGCTTGTCGAATGAATTCAAAAAGTCTGGTTCAAAAAGTTAGATTGATGCCCCAACTAATAAGAAAATTGAATTTTTGTAGTAAATGATCGATACTCAATCTTACTATTCGGCAAGTAACTAACTTAACTCCGATTTTAACAATTTTCGAACATGCTATGTTAGAAAATGTTTTAACAATTTCGAACATGCTATGTTAGAAAATTTGTTATATTATCAAAGCTGTCGAATGAATTTGATAGGTCTGGTTTAAAAAGTCAAATTGCAACTCTAACTAATAAAAAAACTTAGGTATTCAGCAAGTAAAGTAAATGAACCTGAGAGTACAACCTTTTGAACATGTTATTAAATGGTTCTGGTTTGAAAAGTCAAATTTAAGCTCCAACTAATAAGAAAACTAACTTGGGTATTCAACAAGTAAATGAACCCGAGAGTCTTTTTAACGTGCTATTAAACGGTTTTGGTTTGAAAAATCAAATTGAAGCTCTAACTAATAAGAAAACTTGGGTATTCAGCAAGTAAATGAACTTGAGAGTCTCGGTTCTGAGAAACTTTTGAAAGTGCTATATATTAAACGATTTTAGTTTGAAAAGTCAAATTGAAGCTCCAACTAATAAGAAAGCTAGGGTATTATTTGGTTATTATATATCGGTTTGATTGGGATTGAGACAAGTTTCGAGTGATATTTATTTTATTCATATCATGTGTTCAATCGGTTATCAATTTAGATATTTTTGATTGAATTTTCAGGTTCTTATTTTGCCAATTACCCATCCTTTTTCCACCTATTTTGCTATCTAAATCGCGCCAAAACAAATCTGCTTGGAAAATATATTCTAAACCAAAATTAAAATTCAATTAAAAAACTATAACGATTAACAAGTTCCACTTAACAGAATTGACTCAAACTACCTCACCCAAATGTGTCTCGAAACCCGAATTGACCTAACTTGAACATGACCCGATCTTTCTTAACCTATAACTAACCTACCCGAAAATAACCCGATCTGAAACCACCAAACTGAAAAATGACTCAATAAAACAAAACTCTAATGAAACCGAAAAGACTTGAAATTGTTTTTTCTCTCTTATTCATTAACTCGAAAATGAACCGACCTCAGAATAAGCTGACCCGTTCGACCCGAACAACAAACCCGAAACCCGAAATCACCGTGCCGCCCCACCCCAAATTAACCTAAAATCATTGAGGAACCCGAACATATGCGATCCGAACCGGTCCCCCCGAATCCAACCTGAATGACCCGCCCCACCCCAAATTAACCTGGAATCATCGAGGGATCCGAATATACCCGACCCGAATTAGTCCGACCCAAACCTAACACGAATGACCCGTTTACCACGTCTACTTTCCAACTATTACTCGTAGCTCATAACTCTAGAAAGAGACCAAAATGCCCTTATATTCATCTATCATGCACAAATATTTTCTTCCCCTTCTCATCGACTCATTATACCCGAGTCAAATAATCCGTTTGCCACATTTAATCAAGTCTGCCGAAAAAACTCACTATTACCAAAACTACCATAACTCGAATACGAACAATTATTTTCAAAATCTTTTCATAATCTCTCATAATAATTCAGGATGAACTTAATATTTACCAATGTAGGCATTAAACAAGATTAAATGTCCTTTTAAAGCACAAGTAGCCTTTACATTGATTTGTAAAGATTGAATCCATGAATAGGATTGATGAGCAAAGCACAGCAATTAATTGTCCAATTCACCAATTGTTCGTTCCATTCCAACTTCCTAATTCCTATGACAATAGATATGTGTTGGCAATATTGCTTTTACGGGTCGAATAATATTCACTTAGATACCTAAAGACAACTCATTTGTTATTTTGTAGGCGTTTTTATTTTTGTTTTATCTTCTCAAGTGGTGATACTTTTGATCCATGGTAAGTTTGTAACGAATATACCCGTCAAAAATAAACTTATAGCTTCCTATCACAAATTCTTATTTATGACGGGATCCGTCACAAATTTATAACGGGTCAAATAAAACTCATGAAAATAAAACAACCTATACGAATATACCCGTTACAAAAAAACATATTAGCTTCCTATAAGTCCAAGTCCAAGAACAAGTCATTCTTTTTTCTTTCCTTTTTCTCTATAAAAAACCATCACATTCTCTCTCCTCTCTCTCCTCTTTCTTTGGAACCTCCTCACCTGCTTCACTAATGGCGGACATCATCACCTTTTCTCTCTCCTACTCTTCCATTTCTTCCGACGCGTATTCACTCTCTTGCTGACGCAGTTACGAACTGACGCTTTCGCTTCTGCTTTATTTATTTATTCCGACGATTTTGTGTTTTCAAGCTTAGAAATGGAGTTTATTGAAGGTGTTGGAGAAAGTTCTTCGCCTCCTCGTAGCTATGGCGGTGTTGGCGGTATACTGTATGATATTAGGAATGATGTTTATAATCGGCTTATTGAAATTGGAAATGATGAAGCTGTTACGAATCCTGATTTTCGTGATGTTTTGGATTCTCACTTCAATCGCTTGCCTTCTAGGTATAATCTCTTGTTAATCTGTTTAATTTCGTATGATTATGTTGTGAAAAATCGGAATTTTGCGTAGTATTTGTCGATAGTTTAGTTTAGTTTAGTTTGATTGAGTTCGGTACTTGTGAAATATTTCGGTATGCGGATTAATGTATTGTCATCTGATTATGTTGCGTAGAAACGGAGTTCTACGCCGAGTATTTGTGTATAGTTATTATAGTTTAGTTTAGTTTGATTGAGTTTGTAAATGTTGCGAAAAAAAGGAATTTTGCGCAAGTATTTGTTGATTATTAAAGTTAGTTTAGTTTAGTTTGATTGAGTTTGTAACTTGTGAAATATTCAGCTATGTGGATATGCTGCGGGCGAAAGGGAAATCTAAGCAAGTATGTGTGTATGATTAAATTAGTTTAGGTTAGGTTAGTTCGATTGAGTTCATAACTTGTCAACTATTTAGCTATGTGGATTTATGTATTGTCATTTGATGATATTGAAGCAAAAAAAGGAATTTTGCGTGAGTATTTGTGTATAATTGAATTAGCATTTGATGTTTTTATTTGCGTGGTGATGGAGAGGGCACTATGGAGAGTTATGATATTTTGGACTTTTAGCATTTGATGTTTTTATTTAAGTTTTTTTTTTTTTAAAAAGTTGTTCTTTTTGAACTTATTACACCCTTTTTTCCAAAAACTTTTTATATTAAGTTTTACTTCGTTTTCAAAATTTTTTTAAGCTTTATTCTTGATTTTAGTTTTTAGGTTTTTATATATGTGATAAGTTCGATTTAAACTCTATAAAACCGCTTTGCCTTACATAGTCTGTTTCTCTCCACTTCCGTTTTTTCTTTTCTTTCTTTATTTTCGCTTGTTGGGATGGGAGTTCACCCATGACGGTTCCAAAGGATGATTCATGTCAAGCGACCCCAAATCATTTTGGGACTAAGGCTCTGATGTTGTTGTTGTTGTTGCTATATTTGTGTATAATTGAATTAGTTTAGATTAGTTTTGTTCGATTGAGTTTGTAACTTGTGAAATTTCCACATAAGTAGATAGTTAACACTGAAAATTAGTTATGATTTAGTTTGGTTTGATCGAGTTTTTAACTTGTGAAATATTCGGCTATGTGGATTTATGTAGATTATGTTATGGAGAAAAGGTATATTGTGCAAGTCTTTGTTTATATTTTGGTTTAGTTTAGTTCGATTGAGTTCGTAATTTGAGGAATATTGGTCTTTGGATTTATGTATCATTTACGGAGAAAAAGAACTTTGTGCAATATTTATCTATAAAGTTGTTTACTTTAGTTCGTTTGAGTTTGTAAGTTGTGAAATGTTGATGTGTGTGATCATGTATCAGCGAAAAGATTATGATATGTCGTGTTTCTTTAGTTAAGGAAGAGGTGACGGTCTAACAGTTAAATCTAGTTTGGTTGCGTTAAACGATGTTGAGCAGATCTTGATATAATCATATAAACATTTGTAATGCTGAACTCAAAAGTTTATGAAGCCTAAAGGAGATGAAATTTTGGTATGATTTCTTGAAATTAGGTACACCTTGAATTCAAGTTCATTGGAACATAATTCTGCTAAGAATTGGGAGAAAGAAAGGTATGAGTGAGAGAGGGGGATGGACAGTTATTAGTTCGTTTCAGGACGATTTTTCATGCCGACCTTTTCAAGTTTTGTGTACTATTGTTTCTCTTACGAATACATTTGCACCACCTGGTTTTCTGTGTGATCAACTCTAGTCTGTAGTTTGATCTTTAGATGTTTGGTTATGTTGAGCAGCAAAAATAACAAAAAAGAGTAATTAAGAATTTATGCCATCATTTTTGCTGTTCCTTGAGTTGTGTGCTCTTTAGGTAGATATATAGCGAGCCTCTATTCGTACTGTCTCATGTAAATTCTTGGTATGAGATAGATAGTGGATTTAACTCTAGTCGATTAGAATGTGAAAACACATTCAAAGTTGTATTAAGGGGCCATTAGGCCTGAGCGCCTGAGCTCTAGCTGTTTCTTGAATGCTTTGGCCTTGTTGCTGTATAGCTTGTATGCCCTATAGTTGGCTATTTTCTGATCTTTTGAAAATATTTAATGAAAATTAAAATAAAGACTTGTACTAACATGTGGTAATTGATTCTTTCTGCAGTTATGGTTTGGATGTTAATATTGATAGAGCAGAAGACGTTCTATTACATAGAAAGCTTCTTGCGCTTGCAAAGGGTGCAGAAAAGCAACCGGTTTTCCATGTTCGTTATTTGGAGGTAATATATCTGAAGTCAAATTATCTTCACTCTTACATTGAGGAGACATATTGCTTGAGGAACTACAATGAGGATTTTCTCCGTTAAGTTTGTGGTTTTTGTTTTTCACTCCCCTTAGGTAATTTGGGTTTTTCTTGGAGATTTTAGATTGTAGAGCAGCCCAATAATGACCTTTTGATGAATAAGGAAAGAAACATATTGTTAAGAAAGGACTATACATAGGAGTGCATATAGAGGACAAATTATCCTCTAAGAAGATGGAGTGGACAAATAGACACAGGAAAGCTTACTATGACGATCTTTTTTATACCATTGTTTCAATAGTTATTGCTGATTTCAATCCTAGATGGTCTTAATTCCTTTCCTGAAGGATCATTCAGCTTAGCTTCATCTTGTAGAACACATTTGAGAATGCTTCACTTTGTGTGGCATAAGAAAATCATACTAGGGCTTGTAACGTTACATGATAATACCCATTTCATACACAATTACATTATTTCCATTTTATAATGCAAGGTGAAAACGCCAATATTCCAGAGCCCACAAGTGATTCTTCAAAATATTCCAGCATACTTTACTGTATTTCCACAAGTTAATGTGTCCTAACTCCTAACCATTAGTTTACAGAAAACACAAGGAAATCTGTAACAGAAAAAGAGGCCATGGTAGAAAACGTAAACTATAAACTTGGAATATCAACTCAAATTTCTGATGTAAAATAGCCAAGCGAACCAAAGCATCTGTATTATATTACAGCCACGTTGGCTGCAATATTGCATCTGCGACTCGATAACGCCCTTTCCTGACTGTCACCGTGATTGGTAGCTCGTTCTTGTACCATTGGCTACAGTAGCATCCAAGTGGATAAAATATGCTCTCCTTTAGCATCTTGTTCGTATGGGTGGATTAAATTTACCCTGTCTAAGTTTTCACTACCATCTCAGTTACAGTCTTACGTATTATCTCTCATAGTACGAAGTCGGCGTTCGCTGTAAAATACTAGGATTCTTAATGATCAAGGTAGGGTCTAAATCTTGTGGTAAAAATGAGGTATAATGTCTAGTTTGTTGGCATATTATATGTTCTTATTGGCATGTCCTATATAGTCTAATCCTCTTGGCTTATAAGGTAACTACATGTTGAACCGATGTGATGAAGTAACCCTATTTTCATCGTGTGTTGGTGTTTTTTATATGGCTTTGGCATCCTTCCTTTTGATTATTTCGTCTGTTGTATTTCCTTCATAGAACTTCTGGAATAAAAGTGAGAGTGATGAAGACCATGGCGGTGAAAGTGTGTCATCTGTTCTAAGACCACTCTCAGATGTGAACCGTGACACATGTGTACATAACCGGTATTTGGACTCTTCCTTGATGTTAATTTAAGGCTCTTGGACGTTTGTCATGTTTCTATTGTCATATGTTGATCACAACTTATGTACCAAATAATTTGCTGTGTACATCCAACCCCCCTACCTTGTCGTGGGGAGGACCATTTAAGGCACTGGAGCAATAGTTGATTATACTAGTCTAGCCCCTCTTTCTGCAACATATGGCTTTCTATCTTTTGTTCTTTACTGGTTTCGACAGCAATAGTTACTTCATTTATTATTTTGATGTGGATTAGTGATGAAGTGCGGGAGTTTGAGCCTTGTTCTAAACTTGAAGATCTCAATTTGGAAGTTAGACAAAATTCGGAAAAGAGGTACCTAACCAATGCCCTGATAATTTGTTCCTTGGTCATTTTTGTGTATTTGTCCTAAGCTCGTAACCCTTGGGGATGAATTTTGGCGAGAGATCGTTGACCTAGTTTGAAGCCGGATCCATTAACTTGATGAAAATGAAATGTTTTTGTATATTTGGAAGGACACGGTAGTTTGCTATCAGCTAGTTTTTCTTATCTTGCTAAAGGTGTTATAATCAGTACAGTGATCAAATGTTTAGCATTTTATAAGAACTCATCCTTTATTATGAGTATTTGTTATATTTTGACTGTCCAATGCTGAGTTGGTAACAGCTAAAGCTTTCGGATAAGTTGCATGAAGGCGCATTGTGTAAACAACAATACAACAACGCTTTGAGATTTAGTGAAATTTTTATTATTTTCACAGTTGATACTTGATATTGTCTAATACAGTATTGATTTGTCAAATTTCTGTATTGTTGAACTAAATCAAAATTGGTTTCATGCTTAACTTTTGTGAATCAACTAAGGAGATAGAAGAGATTATTTATTTTCTGATTCTTGATTTTGTGGTCAATTGTTGAATTACAAAATCTTTGATCTAGTAGAAATGCAATTTCCACACCGGGGTTTCTTCGTTATAAAAAATGCAACTGTGAAACTTTTATGACTAAACTACTTTAATATTCTGATGCTACTAAATTGTTAATGAATTAAGTGCTCGTGTAACATGGTAATGTTACGTAAAGTTTTTACTCTGTAATATTTGCATCTTAATTGATGTTGTAACGCATCTTAAATATCTCGATGATGGACTAATGATACAACAACAACATCAGAGCCTTAGTCCCAAAATGCTTTGGGGTCGGTTGACATGAATCATCCTTTGGAACCGCCATGGGTGAACTCCCATCTCAACAAGAGAATCCCAGTACTGATTAAATAACTGTATAAAATTCGAATAGTTAGCGAGGTACGATGTGGTAAAAACCAGGTTGAAGAATGGTTCATATGCATTAACTATGAAACTGCAGGGTTTCGTTGATGTATGTTGAAAAGCTTTTGCTATTCCAAGTGCGAATCAAATGACTGGCTTGATTTCCTTTACACGTTTGGATGCAATCATATAGGGGAAAGAGGGTCGGGGGATGGAGTAAAGGAAAAGGGAGGGAGGGAGGGGAAGGGAGGAGGAATGGGGTGATTTCGTTTTCCTTTTGAATATTCAGTATGTTGGGAGGATTTGAATTTGGATTGTAGGAGGGAGAATCGATCCCTTCATTTCCCTCCCTTCCATTCCATCCAACTCAATTTGGTATCCAAACAAGGGAAATCTTCCTGCCTTTCCCTCCGACTTCCTTCATCCAAACAAAGGGCTAGTCCTATTGTAGAACGTATTTGAATGGATCTGAGGAATGCAGTTATTTTATGACATGTATATAGCCCTGCCTCACTTTTCTCCTCACAGAAAATGAGTCCATGCCTCCATGGGGCTAATTCAATAAAACGGAGGAGTATTGTCTAATCTTAGGATGTAAAGTTGAATGGAACAGCAACTCTTTTACTGCTGCTGCCTGTTGTTGCTTTGGATAGCTAGTTTCCTGCATGGCGGACCACCTTTTCACTTAATATATCTGTTCTGTAAATTGTGATTCTGCGTGGTAGGCTGCGTAGTGATTCTGTAATCACTGTTTGTGTAAAATATGTTTTTTTTTGCAAACTGTAACAGACTTTTTCTGTAGGCAGGAACATGTTCTTTTTCACGAAGTGATATTCTCAACTCCAGATAAACCCAAGCTTCTTAGTCAGGTATGTTCAGATGAGAGTTCTGAGCCTATAGGTCATTCACCCTTTTCATCTGAAGCATGTAATATACATTAATATCAGTAATATTATTATCATTACAACTTTATGAACAAACTTGTCTAATCTCAAATAATGTGGCCATTTGTTATGTTATACAACTGTTCTTCCTCCATTGTGATATTTCCCCTACGTGGTTCATGTTTACTAGAAAGCTGCGAACATTTACTAATGATCATTAAACAGAAGGATATAAGCGGGAGTCTATAAACATTGTCATGTAAACAGTTTTCTGAGCCTTAACAAAATAAGCACCCTGTACTTAATTGTACTGTAGATATATGGTGCAGTGTGAAGATCGTTTCACCATCCAACAACGTTCACTAGATCCTTTACTGCTTTTATTGGACACTTAAAAAAGATTATTAACAACTTCATGATGTGTGATATTTTCCAGCTTTCCGCGTTGCTTTCTGACTTGGGGCTTAACATTCGTGAGGCTCATGTATTCTCAACAACGGATGGTTACTCTCTGGATGTATTTGTTGTGGACGGGTGGTCTATTGAGGTACTATTTCTCTACTGCTTGAGTTTAGGGCATTCGTTTTTTATTCTAAAAGTCATTGTTTGACTTTTGTGATTGTCAGAAGTACATGTAATTGCAGTATTTGTGTACCGTTTAGCCTTATAATAGAAAAAGAATTATTAAGTTCAAAAACGATGCTACTTGAATAAGGATGATGGGTAATTATTACGAGGCTAGTGGGGAGCATATTCCCTGCTTTTTGTTTGTTGTTATCCTGAACTACCGCTGGAGACATATATTATGCGTCATAGGCTTGTCTTGTAATTCTATATTGCATTAATACTTTTATGCAGCAGGATCTTCATTTCAGTCAATTTGTTGTTGACTTTGCGATGTTATACTCAGGATGCTGATAGCTTGCACAAAGCTATGGAAGAAGCAATAGTCAGGAGTGAGGTAAACGTTTACATTCATGATTTTATTTGATTTCATGTTTCTGAGAAGCTTGTTAGGGTCATTGATTGCTATCATGTTCTTTTCTGGCCATTTTTTTAGTTTTGCCTTTGATTATGTCACCAAAGAGAACTTCAGTTGTGATAAACTTGTACGAATAAATAGGGCTCGTGGTCTGGCTCAGTGCATTCTCAGTTCCCAGTGGATAATGCATTAGCTACTCAAGCTGAGCCGGGGAAATGGGAGATTGATAGAAAGTTATTAAAGATAGGAGAAAAGATTGCATCTGGATCTTGTGGTGATCTGTGAGTTGAATTGCTTCTCATTTTTGCAGGATATGTGTTTTTTCTCTTTTTTTCTTTTTTTGTTTGCAACTTAATGTTTCTTTTTATTTCTTCTTTCTGGTCTTTGACAAAGGTATCGTGGACTTTACCTTGGTCAAGATGTGGCTATCAAGTTTCTTAAATCTGAGCATTTAAGTGAAGGGTCAGAGGATGAGTTTGCTCAAGAGGTTGATATACTAAGGTGAGGTGTTGATGTTTCTTTCAGTGATAATTAGTGCTCTCTAATGCTTAGGCATCAACATATGTGCTTTAAGGTGACAGTAGACAAAAAATGGAGCCATAATGTTGCAACACCTAGTGGACCTTAAAAGCTCCACCGTTTTATACCGCAATATCTAATAAGAAGGCAGCCGTTAATATTTTAGCTGAAATCAGAGAGGTCCATTGACTTGGTGTTGGTAAGGAAATATAAAAAGTTGAGAACATGCAAGAAGGCTGACAGCCCAGTCTATCAGTCAGCACTTTAGCCGTATGCAAACTCCCTGCTAGGTATAACAAGAGAGAATTTCTGACAAATAACAGTACACATTAGTAGCGAGTGTCGATCCACACTAAGAGGCTTGTTCTAGATGGCCCACGATCAATATATAAAGCAAAACATTTAAAGGAACTTTAGAAGCAAGAGTCGTCGTGTGTTGGTAATATTCTTTTGTTATCGATGGCTTGATATTTTGTTGATTCTTAAGAATGAGGATGTAGTGTAATGTGTTGAATGAAGAACCCCTTCTATTTTTTCTGCGGTGTCACCAAAAATAGTTTTTGTGTGCAGACAAGTACAGCATGAAAATGTTGTCCGCTTTATTGGTGCATGTACAAAGGCTCCTAATTTATGCATTGTGACAGGTATCGTATTCTGTACTTTTTCTTAAGTTTTAACAAGGATATGTAGGAAGTGTGATATAAATTTGAATTGTGATGAAGTATCTAGCATTTGGCTTAGTAAATTTCATCCCCAAAACTTTATCATCAAGAACAATGGAACTAGAAATATGGTGTGGTGCAGTGGGAAAGGAAAATCAGCAATGCCACCCGTTTGTTTTTAGAATTTTTTTTCTTTGATAATTACTTAGTTGACTTTTCTTTTTAACTTATGTGGATTTGCCAACGTCCATGGTGCCTCTTTGTGCTTTTTGTGACTGCATGAATACGATGATTTACTTCATTGTTCTTTTCTTTGCGCAGAATACATGCCTGGAGGTAGTCTTTATAACTATCTTCACAGAAATAGAAAGAACTTGCAGCTGTCTGAGCTGTTGAAATTTGCAACTGATGTTTCCAAAGGGATGGAATACTTGCATCACAGTAATATAATTCATAGGGACCTCAAAACAGCAAACTTACTCATGGATACTCTTCAAGTATGTGCTTTCTATCTTATAGATTCATAGTTAAGCTCTTTGGTCACTTCGCATTTTCTTCTGTAACTCTGTGCTTTCATGTTTGATGCTTTGCCTGACGTGATTTGTAATACTGTAAGTTTGTAACTACCCAAATCAAAAGTTGTAGGTTGGTCTGTGGCACCAATATGAATGATCGAGTCCATGGATTGACATTTTTGATGAAGTTTTACCTACTTATAGATTTGTTTATGATAAAAATGACTGTTGACCATACTGCCCTGTAGTTTATGCTCCTAAGGAAATTATTTTTTATACTACGCTTTTACCAGTAAATCTCTGTGAGATGCTTCCACGCTTAGACAGGTTGCCCTTGATGCTTCAATCTTCAAAACAAAACCCCATCATAATTAAAACTCTATAATCTATGCTCCTCTCAGATATTGTTGTAGTTGTCTTTTGGAAGTACTGGTAGCCTAACTGTGATAGAAGTACTAACTTCGTTCAGCTATTAGCTTCAACAGGAAGAAAAAGGTGAAGGTGTGAGTGAGAAGCTTAGACTAAGGCTGAGTTGGGATGTGAGGATGGGGAAAGCTGCTCTATGAATTATTCATCTAATTTAATCCGTGATTCAACTTGTTGAGTTGATGTTATAGATGTTAAATGCTCTGCTCTCTGAGTATTAACCCCTCCCTTACTCTGCACTACAAAATATTTATGGTTGTAAATTTTTGACCATAGGTTCAACCTGAAATTCTGGGTAGTGGTTTTAAATGATGTTGTGGCTTCAGTCCTTCATTCTTATTTTTTGAATCCCTGAAAGCTGATTTTTACTTTGTTTCTTGAAGGTTGTAAAGGTGGCAGACTTTGGTGTTGCTCGTTTTCTGCACCAAGAGGGAGTGATGACTGCAGAAACTGGGACCTACAGATGGATGGCACCTGAGGTTTGATCCTGCTAATTTTAAAGAATATTTTAGGGCAAACATTATTTGGTGTGTTGGTCTTACATTACTGTACTTTTTTCTTATCGACTCGTGGTGAAGATGATTATCTTTCCCCCGTCCCTCGTTTTTCTTGAATGAATATTGGTAACCTGCGTATTCTTCCCTTGAGCATGTAGTTACTAGTGACCTCACAAGGGGATTTTCATTGTTTTTTGTTTCTTTTTAAAAAAAATTGTGGTGGGGTTTTCATATTGGTTAGGTTTCGTATGTCTTTTGGTCTTTTGGATGAGCCAAAATGAAAACTGCATCGAGAATTGCATTGAAGTATTTGTACTTTGCAACAGAATGAAGCATGGCCAAGATCATGCTTTATTACATCATAATTCAAAACCAAGGCATAAGCGTCATTGCCTTCACTTGAAATCTGGAATTCTATCGAAAGTTTTTTTTATGTTCTCACTTCAATGATGCCTTGAACACGGAATAAATTGGTTTATGTTCAGGGTTTAAACTTAATTATTTAAATTTCTCTTTTTTTCCTCAAATTCCTCAGGGTTTGAACTAAACATTGAAATATATCTTTTTTTTCCTCAAGTTTGTGAATTAGAGTTCCTTATCATGTGCAAAGGGATTGGTACTGAACTGCCGAGTGTGATATTTCTATGTTTCAAGGTCATAAATCATCAGCCGTATGACCAGAAAGCTGATGTTTTTAGTTTTGCCATTGTACTGTGGGAGCTCGCAACAGCCAAGGTATTATTTCTAACGTTCAGCTTTCCTCTTCCGAACATTTTAATAATGTGAATATGCAGCTGTCCTGAAATAGTCCTGGAATTTGATCTTTAGGTACCATACGAGAACATGACTCCGTTGCAAGCTGCATTGGGAGTGAGACAGGTACTAAAAACATTATGCATGAGCCATGCAACTGTTTAGTATCTTATTACCTTCCTATGTGCTTCCGAATTTTTTAGTCGAGGCTCATGGCAAACTCTCGTACTTGAGATTCAACCTGATTCTGCTACAAATTAATACCGTTTTGTATGGATAGATCGATCGATCAGTGAACAAGGACATTTATGACCTAATCATTTGTGATTAAACACATCCATTATTTTAACATATTTCTTTGTTTACTCTTTGACAGGGTTTACGTCCAGAGCTTCCTGAAAACACCCACCCGAAACTGTTGAACTTGATGCAAAGGTGTTGGGACAGTGTTCCTACCAATCGCCCATCCTTCTCCGTTATACGAGTAGAGCTGGAAAAGCTTCAACTAAGTGTTCAGGTATGCTGCACTATATTTGGCTCCCCTGCTTTTCCGTTACTCTATATCAATTTTGCTCGTTTATGAATTGTTTGCAGGAGTCTTCCTCTAATACAAACAGTAACTGAAAACCATGCATAGTGGAGACTGGAGACGACATATATAGTATGAATTGTAGAAACGGCTAATTTGATACACAACATATAGAGGTCGCGTTTTCATTGTTTTGGGATTTTCGGACTGGGTTTGAAAGACACAGGAGTGGGAGAATTAGTTTTAGCTATATGCACTAGTATAGAAAGAACAATGTCAAGGGGGAGATAGAAGTAGCGTGTTATGCTGGCTGCAGAAGACTTGACCTTTCGAGCTTGCTTGTAAAAAGTTACATTGACATTTTGAGTCCCACGAACAGTTAAAACTTGAAAGGAATTCCACGATACAGTTGTCGCTTTATGGTTCAACTGCACTTGGTTTATGGTATCTCTATGACAACTTCAGGTTTTGTGTTGATGGAGCGACACGTTCTCCAATCATGTCTGTCGTGTATGAAAATGAACTACTGTGACCTTCATTTTTATGGAGCACGTTCTTTTTCATAATGAATATGTTGGTTTTCCATAGCAGGAGACTTGAGTCTGTAGAGCTGTCTCCGTTCCAACGTAGTCTGTAATTCTCTTTTCGAAGGAACAATCGTATGCTTTGCGAATGCTGATCTAATGAAAACCCTCGACTCGGTGAGAACAACCAATTTGACTCGGTTCCAACGTAGTTCCTCTCCTTCCACGGTTCCCCCTCGGCCCCTCCGTTTTGTCAAATCACCCGCCATTGTTATCTTCCGTCACTCCCACATCAACGATAACAGCTACGCTTGAGAATTTATTAAATGTTATTAGTTGATAATAAATTACAATGTTGGTGACAACACTGGCCGTGCTAGAATTTGGAAAATACCCTTTGTTTCGACTAATTGATGATAACCAGTTGCTACCATTTTTAGATTTCGTGTACACTTCGAAGTATACACCCGCTTTGTTTTCTTACTGTCCATACTTCGAAGTCTGAACTCTTTAGACCACATACATTCTCATCTTTAGAAACCGGAAATATGTTTTCCGGTATCTATTGGGGCGATGAAAGACGATGATGGTCAAATTAAATGGTAGAATACTAGAGTTTATGCTTCTTTTGTAAAAACGAGGGACTACTGATTTTCATATATTTAGAGAAAACCCTAAATCTCCGATTTAACGAAAGCCCTTGATCTTAATATTATGTGGGAGGGATTATCGATTTATCATAGTTAGTAACAATTCTCTGTAGATCGAAATTTCTTTGATTTTCCTTATTTCTTTCACTGTAACATTTTTTTCCCCGATCTCTCGTCGCATGCATATTTACACTTCTTTTAGCTTCCAAAATAAGAGTAGGAAACAGCTTTTTTCTTCAATCATTTCACTCGTATATTTACTCGTTTTTTTAGCTTCCGAAATACGAGTACACAAGAGGCCTAAATAGTTTCCAATACTCCTGGGTCCAATTGATAATTTCAGTTTGCTTTAAAATGAACAGTAAAGAACGAAACTGGTGAAAACCACCACCTCGTCGAAACAGTGTTATTCAAGCATTCAGAGTTGGGCAGAGGTGGGATTTGTGCCTGTCAACCTATTACACCACCACCCTCGGCTTCTACCATCCCGACTCCTTCCTTGCTCTCTTTCCTCACACATCAACCTATTTCTATATAATAGGTTTTCAGTTGAGGATGAAACCAAATTCGGTACAAATTCGAGGGCTATTTGGAGTTGAGCGCGGAGGTAAGAGTTGTGCCGCTCAAACTATTTAGGCCGCTTTCTTATAGGAGACAAGTAAATAAAACGGCTTTGACTATTGGCACAGTCGATTCAATTTCCAAAAACTACCTTCAGTTATCTGAAATTCAAAAATAACAAAAAAAATGCTAGAAGTTACAATGCCTCGAGAGATCCTAATCCTACACCCTTCATAACTCATAACTCGCAACTCATAAGCATATCACAAGTGCACAACAGACATAATCAGAGCGTGCCATGAAAGCAACCTGAAATGAAGGCCATTGGTAATTGGCTCACAATAAAAAGGTTGCTGAACCACTTGATTTTCATTTGAAGACCTAACGGCGGCCATGAAACCCGGAAACAGCTCGAGGGCCAGGGTTCCGTGAGAACTGGATGCGTAGATGAGCAGAGTCTCGATCATCTTCATCCACCTTGTACCCTGAAACAAAATACAAACACCATTACTTGTGTTGTCAAAGAGATTCTTGCCACTATACTAAAGCTAACATCACCGCCACAACAAAAGCCTTACTGCCACAGTAACTTTGGGTCCGCAAATTTAAATCAACTAAGGATGATATAGGAAACAATGTAGTATAGTGAAGGGGAAAATGGGAAGAAAACAAAATAAATAAAAAGCTGTACAACAAAGTTAGAAAGTCGTAAAATTGCAAGGGGGAAATCTTAGCAAGAGAGTTTACAAGAAAAAAATTTGAAACTATGCATAATGATAATGAATTATACCGTCAAAAGAAAAGATACAAAATATTGAGGATGATAAAAAAAAAGAGATTAGAGTGAAAAATGATGGTAAAATAAGCAAACTTATTTAAGTTTTTTACTCTGAATAATAGTAGAATAAAACAACCAATCTCCATGTACCTAGATTCTTTCCTCTAAAGTGTTTATTCCAAAAAGAAAAATAAAGACAAATGATTACTATAGAAATTACCTTGCAAGGCACTCATTGCTGTTGCAGCACACGCTGCATCAACGAAATCCACAAAGCACAGAATGATAGGATCCCCGCTACGCTGCATAACACAAAAAATTTGTTGCATAAGTGATGGTAGCAAAAACATAGACTACTTCAGAGCTAATGAATAATACGATAAAGATTGCTATCGGTAATCGCTATACTCTTTGCTCTATGCATTTGACACCTGTTCACAACAATCTATACAATACTGGCAGATTCTGTAACATATATTCAAGGGCCTCTTTGCAAATCAACTGCATTATTGGGCAAAGAGTGGAGTGACTAGCCATTCGCAGAGGCACGTGGCAGTCCTTTAATGCAAACCGGTCATCACAGTAATGTGAGTGCAATCTTTAGAAGCTTCATGTTTACAAACAATCAGAGACAGAATAAATAAAATTACGACCAGTATTCTTGTGACCACAGGAAGTGTGGAGTACATAGCCTAAACCCAAAGCAAATTCACACATCATTCCTTTCCACTACCAGATATCGGAGTAAACTCCCACAACAAAACAAAATTCATTGTGACCGTTCCTTCCCGCACCCTTGTATTCAATTAGTATGCACTCTCGCTGAATTATAAGAAATTAAGGGGGGTACTCTAATCCAATACTCAAAATCGCCAATAGTTAAACATATAAAAAATTATTGTACTTGTTGAAAACCATTGAAAACTGCAACGAAGAGTAACATCGCAGGGACCACCAACGAGATGAGCTCTAAGAAGTGAAATAACTTACATGTTTAGCATCCTTAATCACGAGCCGCACTTCTCTATATCCCACAAAAGGGCGAAAGATATCTGAACTAGTTAAAGAATGTGCAAAGTAAACCTAATTCGCAGTAGCAAACGGAAAGAGATTATTATCATTAATGTACGTGAAAAAGGATACGAGCTACTTCCCTTTTAGTGATATTTGAAGGAAGTCCTTCAACGTATAGTGTGTTTGAAGCATCATAAGGAAGTCGCGCAGTTTCACGTACTGGTCTGGGCATAGTATCAACAGGAAGCTGCTGGCCACCAAAACCAACACCTCGTCCATTCATAACTACCTCTTGAGCACCCGGTCCAGGACGCCCTAGGAGAGACGGTTCTCCCATAGGGGTACCTCCTCCCATGGGAGGTCTAGAGAAAGTATTAGCCTCTGTTTGACCGTAAGATGCATTTTGCTTCACATACCCCAAAAGGGAAACAACCAAAAGAAGGCCAATAAAACAGGAGCATATTTTAGTAAGTATGGACATGTAAAAGCTATTTATAAAACCCAAATAAAGGTCGACCTAATAGGATTAAATATACTACCGTGCTCTGGAGGTAGCGATCATAGGCTGACCCTATTGATTCGGAGTCCTTTGCAACCCTGTGCCCTGCCTGATTATCTTGTGATGCATAGTCATGCATATCAGGCCCAGGTGCCATCCGAGAAGGTGGCAGGTCTGTGGAACCAGGATACAAGACTTCAGTCAAGGATTGAGATATCGTTTTTATCGAACAAAATGAATGGCTAGTATTATTGAGTCGCTGGCCCTTTGGTCAAATTGTGTACCTAACTAGTCGAATCTAGCAATCAAGTACAAGCTTATCGGTATGAGGTAATGGAGGGAAAATAATTATGAGGGATACAAAATTACAAATGACAACTAAACATTGGTCATAAACAATAACTGAAAAATTACAACTGATATTAACTGGTAACCAAAACTAAGAAAATCTGTGTTTGCATAGTCACAGAAAACAGTCCATGCAAGCACAGATTACCAAACAAAGATGAGAGGTGAACCAAGAGAGCTAAGACAACTTAGTTTTATTAGGCATGAGGAGCACCCAAGCGTTGAAGGCCCGTGGAGATAAAAACACAAGGGGTGAGGCAAAGGCATGCAACTCATGCACACAACTGACATAAGGTACACTGGTTTTGCAAAGTAATACTCCCTCCATTCAATTCCACACTACCACTTTCTTTTTACACGTTTGCCAACGCGTATTTTGTGCGGTAAATATTGTTAGCTACGTATTTTCAAAAATTATAAAAGTTAGATATTAATAATATACTCGTAAAGACGAATCAAACAAGATCCCACATGGATATAACTTCATTTACGTATCGAGAGAAAATCGAATTTGAATGATCGTTTGTGAATAGTGTGTAAAATGCAAAGTGGTAGTGTAGTCTTGAATGGAGGGAGTATGTATTTACAGAGAAAATGTTCCAATTGATACCCTTCTTGAGCCTGAATTGGTGGTGTACATTGAGAAAAAGCTAGGTTTAATGGGGGCAGAGGGAAGGGCATAATAAAAGAAGATTGAGAAAAGTATTGGAAATTGTATAGCATGATTAGCATCGGATCATTTTGGTGACTCCTCAGGCAAAAGGCACACCTAAGGTACCTCGAGACATTTTGGCAAGTGACCTGGTAGCAGTGACTCCGGTGAGCCTTCGAAATAAAAGCGCGTTTAGCCCGTTTTGGAAAACTAACTACAAATAGCCTATACGATACAGATAGTCTCAGATACCGTCAAAGCCTCAATGGACACAAATGTAAGAAGGTAAAACTACCACAAGCAAGATACGGGAGCACTGTAATCTTGAAATCCAACCAAAAACCTTGTAGACTGAGAAAGGTAAAAAATTATCCACGAAATCAGATCTAACAAAATGGAACGGCAAAAAAATACTAATAGAGACAGGTATAACAGTTTACTTGAGAGAGAGCAAAATAGCTTCTTCCTATCTAAATAAATTGTTTTCTTCAGTTTTATTATGCCCTGGAAACAACTTGGACAAAATAAACTTGTATATAGTTCAAGTTAGCTTTTTCCAGCCAGTACAAGAAAACAAAATTATGATTAAAATTTCAAGCATTCATAGAAATCCATGTGGGAGTTAAATATCCCTCAGAGTAGCTTTCAAGTAAATGAACCATACTGCCAGGTCAACCATGGCATACTTTTCAGCCATGGACCGTTGAAATCAACAAGATCCGTTGTGGTGGTTATACTGGCCAACTACCGGGCAGACCATTTACCATAAAAACCAAGTATCGGCTATTTAAAAGGTTCTTTTCATAACAGAAAAATATTGTGCTGAAAAATATTCCATTTAATAGCATGGATCTACCACCTATAGTACAGAGTAAGCCACGAATTAGGCACCTGAATTATCTTAAGCTGTCAATATTTTATTAAAAAGCATCAATTTACAAAAGAGGAGATGATTGTAGCTTTTATCTCTCTCAAATGCTTAGCGGACTTAGCCCTGAATATGCGACATAGACCTAACATACTTGTCCGCAAAGATGAGTTCACAAGTACTAGTTCGAACAAGTTATTTAGGAGAGCTATTTTCATATTCTAAAGCAAAAAACGGTCCGCAATAGGCACTAATGAGTCTTCATCTCTCCTCCACCTTTAATCAAAGTTTTTTATGTTCCTGGGCATCATCTTATACATTAGTGATGCTTTCTTACTGTCTGATCCTCAACACAATAACGCAGAAAGGATTTATATAGCCAATCATGTGCAGTTTTAGAATGTATCAGTTCCTAATACAACAAACGGCAAGAAACCCCATAACATGGATCATATACAACAAAAGGTGGGATAAAAGCATGCACTAGATAAGAAAAAAGCCTAGAATAATCTCCCTATTAACGCAATCCACTTAAAAAAATGAAAACAAATAAACAAATATGAAGGCCAGTCACTCAGACCATGGATGTAAAAATTGGCCCCGACACCGAAACGCGACTAACAACCAAGTTTTTTTCAGTATACTAATACTACTAATGAATGTTGCGCAGATATTGACCGCATTTATACCAACATAAAGTCTCAAACTGATATTCAGTACTAGGAGTAGGACTATCCCATTAACACACATGCACATGGAAATATGGAAGGGAAAGGCCACAATACACAAACATAGGCCTATAAACCCACCAAATAAAACTGTGTACCATACTACCAGATTCCTTAGGTTCCTTGTGGACCATAAACAACCAAATTAGACATCCTTTTCTTCAAGTAAAATATAATACAATGCTGATTCACTCCAATACACCATAAATTTGCCATATACACCTCCAAAATTATCTACCTACTTTTTCCTTGAGCCAAGGAAGGAAATCACAAATTTGATTCCAGCTCATCTTTAAAGAGAAACCAAGGTTTCCAAAGTTACGCTAATACAGTCATTTTCACCATAACCTATCTAAGACTATTTTCCAAAGAGACGGGAATGTATTAGGGACCCATACAATGACTTTGACCAGGCCAAACACAAGAGGCATATCTTGCAGTTTATCAGATTCACCTGACCATAATTCACTTGACACCAAACTTACTCGACTCACCCATTTGATAAGTCTAATTTGGATTAAAAAAAATTACTCTTAAATCGTACCATTTTGACTTCCGCAGAAAAACTAACTAGCAAACAACCTTTACATATTCTTTTTTGACAGGGAAGAGGAGCATCAGCAATTATAGATCTGACTTTAGCTCATAAGAACTTTCCCAGTGAGAGAAACTTATAAATCACTACAACGAAGAACAGGAGTAGATCTGCAATTGGACAAACTCATAGAGACAAAAAGAGAAGCAAAGGAAAGGAATCTAGAGGTTGTTTAGGTTAACTGATTTTACCGGAAGGATAAGCAGGAAAACGTGGGGAGGGGATGATGAAACCTTTGTACAGACCCCATTCGAATTGAAGAGGGAAACAAAGTAAAGAGCATCCATTTTATCTTTCCCCAGCAAATCAAATCCTTCCGTAGTCAACGAGATATTTACACCCTAACCCCGTCTCTATCATCCAAGTTAAACCTTCCTACCTAGATATTTTCGCTCCATTCCCTTCCTTCACTTCCAATAACTCATCTTCAGACTTCCCTCCCCGCTCCTACCTTCCGCTACGAATTTATCGTCGAAATTTAATCAGCATGCCGAAAGGACAGTCATTTCATCCCCCTCATAACAACACGCTAAATTTATCGGCCAAACGAGCACGCGAGCTAACACTCTAATCATAAATACAAGTCCATATACCGAATTTGCCTATTCCAAAACCCCTCTACGCTCTCCTCATTTTCCAATCTCGTAACATCGTAAAATTTGATGTTTTCATTTTAGTTTTCTAGAGAAAAAAATTTGGTTCTTTTTGGACTTATTACATCCTTTTCCAAATACTTTTTATATTAAGTTTTACTTCGTTTATCAAAATCTTTATAAGCTTTATTCTTAATTTTAGTTTTTAGGTTTTTATATATGTGATAAGTTCGATTTAAAATCTATAAAACCCATTTGCCTTTCATATTCTGTTCACTCGAGCTCCGTTTTTTTTTTCTTTATTTTCGCTGGTTGAGATGGGAGTTCAGCATGACGGTTCCAAAGGATGATTCATGCCAGCCGACGCCAAATTTTGGGACTAAGGCTCTGATGTTGTTGTTGTTGAGGCGAAATATCAACAACAACTACAATCATAACAGATCTAAACATCTCATACATCAAACAAAACAATAATCAAACAATAAACTACAGAAACAACATCAATTTCAGTTTCAATCCATGACTACAATTAAACCTAATTCAATTTCGAAACTAACGGTAAGAGAGATAAAAAAAAGTACCGTATTCAGTACGAGGACGTTTCATCATGCCGGATGAAGGAGGATACATTGAAGCTTGTCGACCACCCCAAACACCATCCGCCATCTTCGATTGCTGATTTTGTATAGGAAAATTGTGCGGAAAACTACGAATTTCGGGAATTCAATTGAAGAGTGTAATTTGTAACGAAAAGATATAAACCCTAATCCCCAAATGTTACGACGAAGGAATGCGTTCGCAGGAAATTGAATAGACTGACAAGTATAGGCTACAGTGGGAACTGATGCGATGCGTTTTTCGTTTGCCAACTTGTTAATTGTGTCTACCTATGTTGTGTGAATCAACTTGTTTTTGTACATCTCCTCTAAAAAACCGTATTCGACCCGTTCTTTAGACTTTATTTTAGCTTATTTCAATTCAGTTCAATTCAACTCAACTCTATTCTATTTAGTTCAATTCGGTTTTATTCAATTCAACTCTTCTTTTCCTAAATTAAGCCTCTGTTCTTTTCGATTGAAACGAGTTGAATTGAATTAACTGGAGTAAAGCTTAATTGAACAAAATTAAGTCGAAGCTGAGGTGAACTGAATTTAGTTGAACTAGGTTGTAACCCGTGAAATTCACGGGTCTGTTTTTTAAACTTTAGATGTATATAGTTAATAATATTGGAGATAAGCAAATTAATTATTTACCGTGGCCTGTTTTTAACTTTAGATGAATACCGTAATTAATAATATCAAAGAAAGCTGATTAATTATATACATATAAATAAATTTTGAATTATTTATGACACATGTCGGTATAACGGTATACATGAGTTATCATATAGTTGTTCATTAAGATGATCAAGACTTACAATAGAATTTGTATACTTTTAATTACTCATTGCACCATTTTTAAAATATGTAACCCATATATAAAATAAAGTTTTATATTACATATCGTACAATAAAAGCAAAACGTAAATAATCTGATGAGACGTGAGTAGTAAATGTATAGTTGGGTTAAAAAACGTATTTTTAATTATATTTATTAAAGATGTTCATATAATAAATAACAGTTATTGCGCGCGACATCTTACACGAAGACATTCCAAAATTATTAAATGACCACGCACTCATTTACTATTTACTATATTAAATAAATACTCCGTAGTTGTTAAAATGTTTCGCATTCACGTGAATAGTCAGATGTCTTACAATAAATCGAAAATGTAGTCTAGTAAATCACGACGCTCACATAAGTGTATATACCGATGAAGAGTAATTATTCCGACCCATATTTAATAACGACCAAACCATAAAAAAATGTAGTCTAAAATATTCTTGTAGGTATTCCGACCCGTAATTATTCCGACCCATATGTAAATCGAAAATGTAGTCTAAAAAATACTTGTATGTATTTTTTTGTTCGGTGATTATGGATTGGTAACTCTAGGATTTAGGCCGTGCTACGGAATTAATCTTCAGCCAAAACTGTCATTATTTATATGGAATGAAATCTTGTGATTCCATAGATTTAGTCCGTGAAATCTTGGAATAGTTATTATACCATTATACCATATCTTGAATCTTATTGGATAATAGCTCTAGGATGAATCTAATTGGACAATAGCTCTAGGATGCTTTACAACGCGACACATAGGACAAAGCTTTTTTCTAGTGATGTCACGTCAGCAGCTTGGCTTCTGCATTAGATAAATATATGATGATTAAAAATTAATGTTGTGAAGAGATTAACTGTACATAATTGACTAAACGTAAATAAAACCTAACGGAATACAACCAAGCAAAATTTAAAGGAGCTGAAATTAAGCCTGAAATTAAAACCTGACGGAATACTCTAAATTCAGTTCAGTTGAATTCAACTCGGCTCTAATAAGTTTAGTTCAGTTTAGATAGTTTCAGCTCAAAAGAATAAGACCTTAATTTACAACCGTCTTTAATTTATCTTATTTAAATTAATTATGAATGTCATTTAATTAAATATGGTCTTGATCATAATTTGTGGTTTTATTTGACTAATTTGGATGTTTAGTTGCCAAAATTTCACTCTTTCAGAAGTAACCGGGTCACTTGTTGATGATTGTTGAATAAGTATTTGATAAATCATGTGACCCTGAATTATTATAAGAGATGTCTTACACAAGTGTTATTGAGAAATCGTCTCACTTAAGAATTAATGTTAGTTTAGTTATCATAATATTCAGAATAACATAGTAAATATTAGTCATTGGAAAAACACATGGCATAGCTTTAAATTTCCTTTTTTATACATGGGTGAACAAAAAGTGGCCCCGGACAGGTAAATTGGACTGACCCGGACCGTCGGTTTAGTCAAACCCTAATACATACTGGTCGGTATACGGGTCCGAAAAAATACGGTGACCGGTCCATGGTTCGGTCATGTCCGATCCACATAAACAATAAAATTCAAATTACCTTGTAAAGTAGTATCAGTTCGATTAAAACCCAAAAAAAAACGGACCTTAAGGGTTTCGGTCCGTTCCAGTTCGATTCCCTACCAACCGAACTAGTTCGTGGTCTTATGATTGGTGACTATCTGATCCACGAGTTTAACCACTTACACTTGAAAACACCCTAAAAAACAAGCAGATGCTATGATCAAATAATCAACATTATATGACCCAATCTAGCCCCGTTGTTTGTTAGGCCAAGGACGTTCATTCTTCCCGTTTAAACCTCTGTAGAAAAATATACTTATTCTTTTTGACCTTTTTCATGGGTTGTGATATCTTCGCACTTATTTTTTCTTACAAATAATTTGCATTTGACTACGTGTTGTTATGCTTAATATTACGTAGTACAAGAGTTTGTAAAATAACTAAGTGGAAGTACTTGCTGTAAGTAATATTTTTTGAAGTATTTTTATTTTTCTTTACTTATATAGATGTTTAATACCTTAGAAAAGGTCTAAAGATGGCATCTCAGCCAAGACGAACATAGAGCCTTGATAAATGACTTTCTCAATGTTTCTATCTCCATAAATAGTTCCGCTTAAACTCCCAAAAGAAATAGTGTAACCAATTAACTCTAACAAAGTAATAAACATGGAAAACCTCTACCATAACTCCTTTATCCTAATCTCCTATGTTAAAGGTTTTAAGTCCTTAGATTAGGTCGATACCGACTGATATTTAAAGTCGAAATAATTCAGGCCAATTTCGGGAATGTCTACCAAATAGGATAGGAGTCAACACACATGAGATTTGACAAGCCACAAGTCCCACAACTAGATCATCCAAGAACATTGCGGTGTACCTTACAAGTATGAAGTATCCAAGTAATCCAACAACAATTTCTCACAATAAAACTTCCTAAAAATCATAGTCAACCACCATTTCCAATTTTTCACCATGTCAATCACCATGGAACCTCAAAACTCCATTTCCACAATTTCTCTCCTCCATTTTTCACCACCTTCACTTTCTTCATCTTCCAACATTTCCAATTTCAACACCAATTTTTCTCACCTCAACACCATTTTGATTTCTTCCCCTAAAAACCCTAACAAAACCCTAAAAAAATCCCCAAATTTCCTCTCAACTTCCATATCAGCTGACCTCAATCTCAATAACCCACCTCCTAAAATCCACCTTCAACCAAAAAGGCACAGTCAAAATTTCAATTTTACCCTCAAAAGCCTCTCAACTATCGAACGTGCCTTTATTGGTGCTTCTGCAGGTGGTGCAGCAGGTGCATTTACTTACTGCTGTCTTCATCCGCTTGACACCATTAAAACTAAACTTCAAACAAAGGGTGCTAGTCAACTTTACAAAAATACCCTTGATGCTGTGGTTAAGACTTTCCAATCCAAGGGTATTTTGGGGTTTTACAGTGGGATTTCGGCGGTGATTATTGGGTCTGCTGCATCTTCTGCTGTGTATTTTGGGACATGTGAGTTTGGTAAGTCGTTTTTATCGAAATTTGATGATTACCCTCCTTTGTTAATCCCACCTACTGCTGGCGCAATGGGTAACATTGTGTCATCTGCTATAATGGTTCCGAAAGAATTGATTACGCAGCGAATGCAAGCCGGCGCAAAAGGCCGGTCTTGGCAAGTATTAATGAAAATTTTGGAGAAAGATGGGATTTTGGGGTTGTATGCTGGATACTCTGCAACATTGTTGAGGAATTTACCTGCTGGAGTGATTAGTTACTCGTCTTTCGAGTATTTGAAAGCCGGCGTTTTGGCAAAGAAGGGGAAGTCGAAACTAGACCCATTTGAGAGTGTTTGTTGTGGTGCATTGGCTGGGGCGATATCGGCTTCGTTGACAACTCCATTGGACGTTGTCAAGACTAGGTTGATGACTCAGATGGGTGGTGTAATGTATAGTGGAGTTTCGGAGACTGTTAAGCATATTTTGATGGAGGAAGGTTGGGTTGGGTTCACTAGAGGAATGGGTCCTAGGGTTGTTCATAGTGCTTGTTTTTCGGCTTTGGGTTACTTTGCGTTTGAGACTGCTAGGCTTGCGATTTCCGAGCAGTATCTTAAGCACAAGGAGTCTCAAGAGATGGTGGTGCCTGCTGCTTAACCTTGATTGTTTTCTGTAAGATGGTAGATTGGTGATTATTCTCTTGAAAGCATTTTGTTTATGTTTTTGTAGGAGTGGTCTTTTTACCTTTCTTTTTGCTTTGTATAAGCTTTGCGTGACTTATATACTATGCCGGCTAGCGTTTTACTAGAGGTAAACTGCTGTAAACATCATAATTAAATGAGGAGAATGAATTTTGTTGGGATGTTCTGATCTTTCAGTTCTGCATGGAAATGGGTGAATAAAGTATACGATGATTTATACAAGGCATTTTATCGTGCTGCGGACTTTTAATTGTTGCATTTGTGTGTCATTTGACATAGGTGTAATGTTTGTTTGGATCGGAGATTTGGAGGGAAATGGAGGGAAGGGATGTAGAGGGAGACAATTCCCATTGTTTGGGACTTTGGGTAGCAAAAATGCAAAATGGAGACGGAGGATTTTGGAGGGGAGGGAAAATGGATCCCTCCGTTTCCCTCCCAGAAAACAAATTATTTTCCCTTCAACAAAGGATCTAGAGGCAAAATTTCTGTTTCCCTCCATTCCCCTCCCCTTCCTTCCCTTCCCTTCATTTTCGGTATCCAAACAAGACCTTATGTAGTTATATGGGTGCGTGCATATTCCTAGTGTTCTTAGCTATTTTTCAAAATAAAATCTGTTTTTTTTGCTTAAATTGAAGTGCCTAATGTCTTCATTTATAACTATCAGACGAGCTCATAAGATAATAGAAGAGTTCTGATTAGCATAGCATCGACGTTTTTGTGTGAACGATATAGCCATATAGGTAATTGATGTTCATAGCTATACCGTGTATGTGCTTCATCTAGTGTCTATCATTAGTTCACGACTTCTCACTATGACTGAAGACCAGGTACCTGTGTCAATTTGTGAAGATCATGAGACATTGCTCGTATAAATCATTACTATGCAAAACTGAGGATTTATATAAGTGATAAAATTACATTAATTTTAACTCCATTTCCGTATAAGCTGTCCCAAGCCAAACTAGCTACTTTTATGTTTTCACCCTCATTACCTCTGATGTAATTCCGAAGTGTGGAGTAAATTGTTCTGAGATATTAGATGAAAAAGTTATCTTTGACTATAAACTACACGTATGTTACTCCACCTCTTCATATTACCTCGCACACTCCTGTGTAACACCTGCACACTTGGATATCTCATTTTATGGCAAAACATTAGGACTTTTCATAAGTAGCCAATTCACACGCCATTTTAAAACAATAACGTAACCGTTTAGCAGAGGGCTGGATGAAGCCACCATTACAAAGTTACAATCATACAACCCATGACTTTAGGGAATTAAGAACCTGGTAAAAGTGGAATCACGGTAATGTATGCTTTCTGTTTACAGGGTGATCAACAATTGCATTTGCAGAACAACAGTATGTGAACGGTGAACCTCTGTGCCAGGTATGAGTCTTCTATTCCTTTCCCACTATTTACTTGCGTTGCATTTGAAGAATTGCTCGAGACTGGTTCAGACTTATTTTGGTGCACCAGTGTTTGTTTAATGCTATAGAAACTTTACGTGGTTGCCCATCTGTTGAAATTCATATCCACTAGTGATTCTGAATGTCTTCATATGGTAGCTTTTACAAGACTTGGCAAAACTAACTCCACTGGAATTGACACAGCCCAAACTCATGAAGAACTACCCAAATGACTATTTTTAAACAAAAAACCTTAGTAATTACGACTAAAATTGACCTTACCTGTAATCATTGATGCATACAAACTGTATTTCCATCCTGAAATTGACCCTATACTTCTCAATTGAAATGACCAATCCCATGCGACATTGTGACCTGATTCGGAAAGAACAATCCGGAGTAGACCAAAATATGCCTAATACGAAGTTGCTAATTTGAATCGTAAACCTTAGTAGCCACTAATTGCCCTGACAAGTAATCAGTGACCTGATAACTGTATGAGACTATCACTCGAAATTAAACCTAAAAAAAGGGCACCTAAAATTACTGGAACCCATGATGGCTCGACCTGATCCTGACCTGCCTGATCACATTTAGCTTCTGCTAGCTTCTTTGGGGAACATGTCTAAGATTTTGTCTACACATTTGGGAATGAAAAATTCTGTTTTTCAGCCTGTCCACATGTTACTGGCAGCCTAATGGTCAATATTGGAAATGAAATGATGTCCCCCGCTAGATTATGGATTTGTGCCGTAGAACATCCCCCCCCCCCCCCCCCCCCCCCCCTCACCTCCAACCACCATCGCCGTCGTTCTCGTTCTCGTTCTTAGTACCAGCGGTGCTCTTTAGCAACGTCTCCCTTACGGACAAGGCTGATCTTTATGGTATTTTTCAAGCTCTATGGAGGACAGTGTGTACAGTGAAACGTGTAGGAAAACACTTACATGGAGCTGCAGAAAACTTATGGTTATGACTATTATTACCTTTGTTTTTGATCTGGTGGATTAATTGAATTCCCTCTCATGTTGGGACTATAAAAGTCGGGGCCCCTGAAAGACGCTGCAAGTTTCGCACCCAAGTGACATGACCCAGAAATCTGGAAAAAGAGAAGTTAATACGAAGGTTCCACTCGAATAATGATTTTTCTGTATTTGTTTGGACTTTGACCTAGGTGGACCTTGGAAGTGAGGTTGTCGGGGGCAATGAGTGTTGATTCTTATCTGGCTTTTGAAACTCATCGTGAGAGATTTGCTCTCACCCGCGAGGACAAGGGTGAATTGAGGGTGGGTAATGATACGCACGGACGCACCTACGAGATTTTACAGTTAAACTTAGATATATTTTTGGTTATGTTTCACATATGTTGCTGAGGTTACTCTTCTATCTCTGCCTCTAGTTTATAAGCTTAGTTTCCCAGTTTATGTAAACATGCAGATTCTGATGAATTGTCAGGGCATCCACTATCTTGCTTTTTTCTTGAGCGTCTTCCTTCTTCTTGCCTGTAGTTACATCCTAGGTGCTTATTCTTCACCCTAAATCTACAGATTCACATCCCAAGTCGTGGAATCGGGATCTCATTCTTGTAGCTTTACTCGTAATTGTAATCCATGAAACATTTCTGGATTGAATTAGTAATCTGAATTGACTTTTTACGATATACCTAATTTTTACTTTCCCTGTGAAAAGTAACAAAAGTATGCTCACCTAGTTGATCATTATATCAATTATTCTTTACTTATTTCGATCTTATGTGCTTCAGCAGTGAAATTAAAGAATGCGTATGAAGTATAGCCAAACTCAAATTGGAAAGTCGAAGGGACCAAGTACCAACTGATCGGAAGCAGGAAAAGACGTCAATATGCTCAAACAGAGACACCTACTCATTCTTCAAGGGAAGAAAATCGACCTTTTGCTCTTCTGCATTTCACCAGCTCAGTTTCTTCTGCTGTTAATGACCTTATCAGGTAAATATTAGCCATAATGATATTGGGTTAAGAATTGCATGCATTTAAATGCTGCTTCACAATATATGATTACTGGAGAATTGCTAGTTTTGATCGCCGGAAACAAATGAGATTATATTTTCTTTTACTAAACATTATCCTTTCATTAACATTTAATCTTTTCATAAAACTATTATTTATTCAATCAAACTTTATACTATAACCTCTAATTAAAATAAATTAAAATCGGTATGAAATAAGTATATAGTTATTGGGGCCCAACAATTTATCTGTTATGAAATAAGTATATAGTTATTGACGACAGTATGTATCACGGTGAAAGAGAAGGTCTAGTGGTCTGCGCAATGCAAAAAATGAGATAAAAACAACCTTAAATTTATTACGAAAAATAGACGAAAGAAATAGAGCCCATGCATAATTTCTTACTTGTCCCCTCAAATTTCCGAGATGGCCCTGCACCTGTGACACCACCACTGTCTTGAGATCAGGAAAGTGCCTCATTGAACCACCCAGACAGTGTGTCATTGGCGAACTAAACACGCTCAGACCGAACAACACCACATGCCTAATCCCACAAATTGTACCATATTCATAATTTCATATATGCAATTCATTCTAAATAGTTCTCTACTGCTCATATGTAATTCCATATACTTGGACTGCTCGTTGATTTTTTGAAGAAATTCGGTAAAATTCACATCTTTAAGATCTTTCAGGTTTATCCTCAGGATTGATTTCTTTGGAGCAAAATTGTTTTTTATGAAGTTTGGCGGTTGTCTTCTTACTCGCTCAAACGTGTGGTCGTAGATGAAATCCTCAAGGTTAGGAGCATCGATACAAAGCTCTACCAACTTAAGAAAAATTAGTTCCATAATTACGCACTCAAGATCGTGATTTGAAATCCTTAATGTCTCCGTGTAGTGCGAAGGTTGCAACTGTAAACGTTCTAGCCGTGGGAGACATGGAAGAAACTGGTCTAAAAGACCATCTTTCACCCTAACATCATGCAGAGTTATAGTACAGAAGACAAGGTAGATTGATTACAAGCTGCCCTTTTAGGACACGGTTTGTATGAGTTCATGGTTGAGGAGACCGATGGGATGGAACTTGGTTCTTTTCCTGTTCAGCTAGGCCGATTCCTGTATTGGAAGGTTGAAGACATGTTCGATCCTAAGAACCTTCTGGCTTTCGATTTGTCAATGGAGTCGTTTGAGATTGTACCTTTCCAAACCCGGACCCAAGTAGCAATATTTATGTGACTGTTGGCTGTGGAATGAGTTGCCCACGGGTGTCTCGAGAGGTCAGATGTTATACCTAAAGGTTTCGATGTTGAGGGTTTTGGCAATGACATAGTTTGGGGGTCAGTTTTTTGATTTAGAGGGCCAGAAAGGTGGTTCTGCAGTCGTCTTCTACCGAAGTTGTTTGAGTTAAAAAAGGATAGTATCCGATAGAAATTTATCAGTTTGGTGGGTGGTCGATCCACGGGGAGAACGTCGTCATCCAACCAAAAGCGTGTGCCTAAAATCAAACTATGGCTTTAATCAACAGGCGCGATATATCTTTGAATATACACAAACTCTTGCATCCTCGAACCATTATTGATCTTACAACCACGAACTAAGGACACGATTAAGGAGTCGAATGTCGAGTTCTCGAGTTTCAAAAATTCAACTTAAGATCAATGAATTATGAATAGTGGTTATTGTTATTCTTATAGTGATCGATCAAGATTCAAATACATGCAAAAAATAACAATTGAAAAACGATTAATTGCATGAATAATCTGTCGATGTTTTGCATACCACAAATTTATCTTATTGGAATTGTTTCAAGTTAATATTTATACATCCGTTTTAAATAAGAATTAAGTTAACATATCTAGCCGGTTTTTCTAACATCTTTCCACCAATGAGCACATGTGCTATAAAGAGAGAAGCTAGTAGAACCAACCCCCGCCTCCCCCTTTAGTACAGCGGTTTCATCTACTTTTTCAAGGGCGTATGCACGGAAACTGCCCACAAACTCCGACTTAATCAGAGAGCAAAAGCCTGACTCAAAGTCTAAGACGCTTCTTCATTCTTATATACATATATGGTAATAAAGATTTTTTTTTTTACTTAATTTTAGCTCCTTTTAATTTCGCTTGGCTGTATCAAGTTTTATTTACGTTCAATCAATTATGTTCAGTTAATCTCTTTACAAAATTAACTTTTAACTCAACTAAATTCACGTCACCCAGTTCCACTCAATTAAGTTACTCCAATTAATTCAATTCAGCTCGTTTGAGAGGAAAAGAATAGGACCTTAAGGTGCTAGTAAGAGAGAATTACATGCATAATTTTCTAAGCAAGGCAAATACGAGAATGTATATCGATACCATTTCGTATAACATATTCATACAAATTAAATCTTTCTCTAATTAGAATCTTAATAGATGTCTAATGGAGACGTGTTATAAAAACCGGTTATTGTTGACAAAATCCATCGTTTCATAAGTTGTTGACTTGTTGCACCCTTCTTATTGCCAACTTGGCCGTGCCAAAAACCCACAAATTTACGACGGGCTTAAAATACAAAAAATGCAATCACTTTAAAGTTCACGAAGATAACTTTACCACTCTACAATCTTATTTGATTTAAATTTGGACTAAACTAAACGATGGACACCGAAATTCTTACCTACCTCACTTCTCGCATATAGTTGCACAATACATAATCGTTCAAACTTCAAAGAGTGGAAAACCTAGAGACTAAATTTTTGGATAACGAATTTTCCTCATATTGCTTTATACTTAGGTCACAACCTCATATATAAGAATTTTGAAATTGTAAAACACGATAATCTTAATCGTTTTCTAAAAATTAACGTTAAAAAATACAACCCTTTACTACTAGTTAGGTTCCCCTCGTTCGATGTAGCTAGACATTGTGAATAACACACATCTTCTTACCTACCTCACTATTTGCTTATATACTTCATATAGTTGCAAATTAATCCACATCCATTACGTTGTACATACATTACATAATTCAAATAGCAACTTAATTAATTGAAGATGATCTCACGTAAAGTTATTAATTAACATGTGGTGTAATGTTAATTATAAACCAAGTGCTAAATACAAAGAACTAGCAAGTCCAACAATTAATTAATCCATTAACCACAACCATACAAAATATATTCATAACCTAATAATGTCCTAAATTTTGCTTTTGACTTATCAAGACAAAATTATTTGACTTAATGTCACTATTTTTTATGTTTCCAAGAAAAAGGTCTAATATAATCAACTAAAAACTAACAGTAGTTTCCTGTACGACGATTTCATCCGTTTTTTTTTTTTTAGAATGTGACCATTTTGTGGTAAAAAGTGACCACTTTTTTATATACAGTGACCACTTTTGGAATATAGGTCATTTTTTTTAAAAAAAATGGTCACTATTTAATCAAAAGTGGTCACTACTTATCAAAATGTGATCACTTTCCGCTGGTCGCATGTGCGACCGTCGTAAAGTCGTAAAGTAGAATTTTTGAAAAATTAATCCTATTGTTATATGACGTTTTTATTTTTCGAAGTTAGCCTTTGACTTTTATTTTTGTAAAAATATAATACGAAGTAGTTTAAATTTTGTAAAATTATACCCATAAATTCCTTCCGAAAATAGCTTTCAAAGGAGTATACAATTCATTATGTAAACTCTTCTATTTTGAGAGATCTGAAAAAAAAAAGTGAGTGTCTCGAAAAGTGATTAAAATGACATATAAAAAGAAACAAAGAGTGTTTAACCATTGCTCAGATCACTGTCTTAGACTATTATAAGATAGTCTTATCCTATAATTTGTATAAAATTAACTCGTAATCGGTGGTGGAGTTGGGTAGGCTAGTAAGAACGCTCACCCTACCTAAATGACTAACAAATGAAAATTTCAATGTTAGTTAAAATTTTCAATTTTTTCGAGTTTTACCTAAACATAATACAATCACTTCACCTCTCTTAATTTATCAGCTCGTTAAGATCAAATGCTAGTTCCGCCACTGCTATCAAGTTATTATTAATTGAATTAAATCTATCAACAAATAACGAAAGGATCCAAAGACAATTTCAATTCAAAAATCCAATCTAACACTATCCACGTACAATAATAATTCCATTCCATTGAATATTTCTACAAAAATTCCACAATTATTCAAAATTACTTACTAACATAACATGATCACTCTATCTAATTATCTATCTAATTATAAAACAAATCTCGTCTTAGTGAATAACGGTTTTATATAAAAATTGTCGTATATTAATTATTATCCATTCAATATTTGATGCAAAAGATCAAGAGAACCAGGTGAAATTACAGCTCCAGGAGAAGTAAAATTATTATAATTATTATAATTATTATTATTATTATTATTACTAGAAAATGAACTAGCCACATAATTATTACTATTATTATTACCGTCATGTTGGTAATTATAATTATAATTACTATTATTGTAATTATAATTATTACCATAATTTGGATCAGTAAAAAACGGTGAAAACAAATTGGGTGAAATTGGAGGAAGTGAACCGGGTCCGGGTGATAAAATCCCCGGAACAAACACTCTTGATGCGCTTTCTACCCCTTCGCCATGACCCATCTCTAAGGGCATTTTCGTCTTTTCAATGCTAGCGAACCGTGCCGCGGGTGATATAACCCCGCTCACGTAATGGTTAGCCATGGAAGATGACGAAAACGACGAGGCATCAGGGCCCGGGACCGGGCCAAGGCCAGTTAGCCGTTGTACAAGCGTCATGAACTCATTAGGGTTTGCATGGATTACCTTAGGAGACACGGTATATATAATAACAGGCTGACGTGGCTGTTGCTGAGTTGGCAGGTTTTGCTGAGGTGGCATCATCGTCCCAGCTGGTGGTGCAACCGGTGGTTTTTTAATCTTGACGGATTCTTTTCTAACCTTTAAGGGGGCCGGTCTAGGGCCTTGTAGCTCTTTTCGAGGCGGTCGGCCGCCTCCCGGGTAATCTAAGGGGTGGTTGTGATCCATTTTGGTGTAAATATGAAAATGTATGTTGATTAAGATTAAAGATTAATTAAGGTTATTAACATGTATATATATATACATATATTTATAAAAGGAGATAAAATTAATAAGGATAAAGATATAAGTAAAGTATACTATAAAGGGAGGAAGGAAGGTGGAAATGTATAAGTCAATGGAAACATAGGAATTAAATAAAAAGATTAGTGGTTGAGTAGGTTTGTCTTGTTCTTCATATAATCTTTGCAACTTGATCTTTTAGTAGGTTTGCTTGGTATGAAAATTCTATTGTTGCATGCTATCTGCTCCCGATCAATTGTTTATCTTTGGTTTTGATCCAAGGACTATGAAGAGGAAAAGAAGGACTATTTGCAGATGATGTTATCAACCGATATGTAGATTATTATACATCTGATGTATTACCAAAGATTTTATAATTTTTGAGCATTATAATAAAAAATTTGAGTTTTATTTTAAAACTTCTGAGTTTTATTATAAAGTTTCTGAGTTAATTCACTTAAATATTAAGTTTAAAAAATTACTATAGATATAAAAAAACATTATATATAAGCTAAATTAAATTTAAGTTTAACGGCAAAACAATTAAAATTTATCTTATAAACTTTAGTAATCCCAGAAAAAATACATATATGCTCAAAAACAAATAAAATTTAAGATAATATATCCAATGTATGTTCTTTTTTCTCGTTATTAAATATCATATAGTATGATATATTCATATGGACAATGAATTATATAGATGATCAACTTACTCCTTCAATATATTTTTAATATAGAGTAGTAAACAAATGTCGCAAGCGAAAAACTAAAATCCTCTTTCTATAAAAGGAAAGACATTTAGAGAAATCTGATTGGTCGGAATTTTGTTCATGAAAAAAAAAACTAATTGTCTCACTCCCCAATCCCCACTATCATTAAGTAATTAATTACTCTCTCTTCTCGTCACTATCATTGAGGTAATTTACCCTCTCTCCTCATTTCTTATTACTTTCCATATAAGTACATTCATATATTCATACGTTAAAAAGCTTATGATAAAAAAAAATTAATCACATTCAACCTTACAATAAAAATAAAATACAAAAATAAATCGGAAGTATAGAAATTCATATATTAAAGGACAACAAATTTTGTAATAACAAAAAAATTACAATTCCGAAAAAATTAACCTCTTGAATACGTTGACAAATAAAACTAACCAGAAATTCTTGTGTGGGACAGTCTCATACTATAAGACTGTCAACATATATAATATATAAAAAGAAAATAAAGTCGTTTACATATGTATATTTGATCCGCCCTAAACATAAAGCGATAGCCTTGTCCTACGTAAAAATTTGTATAATTTTATAATGTCAAACAAATGCATTGTTTTTACTTACGTCTAAATTAAGTGTATAAATTCTTTTTAGTGTTTAGATCGATATACTTGCGATACTAAAATTATATTTGTATTAAATATATTCACTTTTTTTATTTTTATTTTTTCAGTTTAAACCCGTGCATTTTTTGCACGGGCGTAAAACTAGTTAAATTGGTAAACAAATGATCTGAGATAAGGAGTACTTATATAATTAATGTTAATAACATTGATTAGATATAAAAGGTTGATTTCGTGGGGTTGTGAATGTTTGAACTTGTCCAACTTTTTGAAAGAAGATGTTGTCAATTGTCATGCTACATAGATATTGCTATATTAATTCTTATTTGCAACGGCACTATCCGTCGCAAGCTTGTGATGGATATCGTTTTCTACTCACAAAATATCCACTTTTTATCTCTCTCCAACACTATTTCTATGATCCCTTTCTCCACTACTCATTTAGTATCCATTTTATCTCATAGAATATCCGTTACAAATGGTGACCCGTCGCAAGCAAGATTTACTCTATAATATAAAATCATGTATACAAATGAAAAATGTTTTTGTGTTCTACAAGTTATTTGGTCATAATAGTTATCTATTAAGCTGTATAAGCTAAGCGTGGAATGAAAATATTTATGGTGCCAATGAAATTAAAATTGTTCAATTTTTAAGTTACAAAATACTCCGATATATAATTTTGCCAATTTACTACTCGTCTGATTCTGGATGGATTCACATATCTTACCCCTATTTAATTATGTAATGTCGATTTTTTAAGAGAGGAAATGTTTTTCATTGATATACAACCGAGTAAAACTTATAAGATGCGTGACTTTTATTCTATTAATAGTTGATTATTAAAAGTATAATGAAAGTTAAATGATGTCTCCGGCAATGACTTCACCAATTTAATTAACAAGTTTAATTTCCCATCTTAAAAATAGACGAAATATAAAATAAGAGTTATCCGACGTAAGAGGGGGTGATCCAATAATTCAACATAAAACATATACAAATCTACTTCGCCGCCGGCTACCTGCTACATGCAACATGCAACATGCAACATGCGGAGCATGTGAGACTTATCAACTTCCTCAATGAAATAGCTTGCCAAATTTAGGGCACCACCTTTCAACAAATGATTGATCATATATTTTACTAATGCAATAGCCATATCGCGGATTTGACATCACAGAAACTTTCAAAATCTAATGTGACGGAAAATTAGAGCTACTACAAAATTCCAAAAAAATTTAAATATAACATGCTAACTATGGAAGAGAATTATGCGAAAATCATGGAACTTTCCAAACTGAAGGGTAACTATAAACAATAATTTTAAAAACAGAAATATTATAAAATGAAATGAAATCAAATTTGCAGTAGTCAAATATTATGTAATTATGGAATATTCTATAATTCCATAATATTCGGAATTACAGAATGTTAATATAATATTCTTTGAAATCATATCTTTAAACTAATCATATTTTCAATCATATTATAGCTTTTTTATTTCGTAAAATATATGATATATGATGTGATTTATAATTGTATAACCGTATATTTTTTTCATGATAACAGTGCAACAACTACAGCGTAACACAATTTTTCAAATAACGCCAATTAATTTTTACAGGAATAATATTTATTTAATATATTAAATGGGTGGTCATTTAATAAAATTATATTGTCTTAGTTTAAGACAGTTGCACACAACAAATGATGTTTAATATAGAACATCATTACTAAATTTAAGCAAATTTACGTTTTCAACCCAACTATACATTTTCTACTTAAGTTTCAACAAATTATTTATGTTTTGGTATTAATGTAGGATATGTAATATACAACTTAATTGTAAAATTATTTTACATATGTAGAAATGGTGCAATGGGTAACATCTTAATTAACAAAATATATGACAACTCATGAATACCGACATGTGTGATGAATCATTCGAAATAAATTTATCCGTAAATAATTAATCTGTTTATATTTATTCATATTATTAAAGCTTTAACATAATTAATTTCTCTATCTTTATATTATTAATCATATTAATTTCACATTATTAAAGTTCTAAAATAATTAATTTCTTTATCTTTATATTATTAACCATATTAATCTAAAATACTAAAAACAGACCCGTGAATTTCACGGGTTATAACCTAGTTCTTTATAATTTACTATCGAAATCAAAATCAAAATCAAAATCAAAATCAAATGCTTAATTTCAAATCGCAGTATTAATCATGCACTTTGGTTCACTAATAAGTGAATTTAATTTTTGGTTAAAGGAACTGTGTGCGTGCTTTGTGTCTTTGTCCATAATAATAATATTAATTAGAGGATTATACAATCAGTATACATTTGTAAGTATAGATTTGGAGCTTTATAGCAAATAATTTGAGCTTATGTATATATTTTACGAGCTTTGTTTGAAAAAAAAATTGAGCGTATTTATAGGAAAAAATTGTAACTCAAAATATTATATTGAAAAAAAATAATGCATAAAAATCCAATTTTTTAAATTTCAACACTTAAAAATTACAGTGCAAGACAATTGAAAACTCACAAGAAGTACATATAAGATATAAGCTCAATTAGATTTGTATTAGATGTACGATGCTCATATGCATCTGGACGTATCTATTTGTGTAATAATATATGAGAATTTGTTTGTTTAGTTAACTTTATTTGCATTTAATTTTATAAGAGAGTATTTGAAGAAAAAAACTTATGTAAAAAGTTTGTTATTGAAAAAATATTTTTGTAAGAGTTTATATTTGCTCCTATGTATTGGGACATTTGAATAAAAAAAAGGGTATTTGAAAATATGAAAATAGCCTTATATTAAAATATAGAGGGTTATTTGAATAAATTGTTGACAAAATAAATCAATTAAATTAAAGTATACATACATGATATAGTTTTGAGTTAAAACTACACACTTTGTAAACAATTGGTAACACCAAAATGAACTTTTAATATGTTTTGTTTATGACCGTTTTCAACTTTATTATCAGACCATTTTTTTTTTTCCCGATAAGCGGATTATACCACCAGAGGTATACAATTTTCTGTACATATTTTGAGTTTTTTAATAGAAAATTCGAACTTTATTAGAAAGAATATTAGCTATATGGTAAAATTTATGAACTCCTTGAGAAAATATTGAGAATTGAAAATTATTATACAACTAAAACACAATACATATAAGTTGAACTATATTTTAATTTTAATATAAAAAAACTAAAATATAACTCAAAATAGATTTAAAAGTAGAGTTGATCAGATGGCCAGGACCGGTGACCAGACCCGGCCCAACCCGATTTTTTCTCGGGTTTGGGCTTGATAGTTTGGCCCAAAAAGCCCGTGGCCTGGCCCAAAAGAAGCCCGATATAAATATACGGCCGAGTTTGGGCAACCTAAAGGCCCACTTTTTGGCCCGGCCCGACCCGAAATTATTTTTTTAAGAAAAAAAATTCAAAATTTTGAATCATATATCAGATCACACTAATAATTTAATATCGCTAATGCAGTGAATTATTAAGTTTGCGGATATTTTTATATTTTTATCGGAACTTTAATTAGTTAGTGTACTAATATTTTTTTGTCAACTCATGAGTTAGGTATGGTACTATGGTATTGTTCTCTTGACCAAAAGAGTAGAAGTCAAACACCTAAGACTTGAAAATTTTATTTCATTGCTAATAGTTTGTTCACATATCCATTTAGTTAATTGTTTGTAGTGTATTATTTTGGCCCATTTTGGCCCGACGCCCGTTACATCCGGAATAATTACGGGCTTGGGCCAAAAAATTTGGCCCGCCTTTTCGGCTTGGCCCGGCCCATGTATTTGGGCCCTTTATTTAGCAAGAGCCCGACCCAAACCCGGCCCAACCCGTCCCATGATCAGGTCTATTTAAAAGCTCAACAAATATACATATAAGCTCAATAAAATATACCATGGTTGTACGATGCTTTTATACATCTGGTTGTATAATCTTTTTTGTGATTTTTTTTATGAGCTAGTATATGATTGGTGTAAATGTCTTATTGCAACATTGATAATTTTTTCATAATAATAGCAATAACATTTTATCCTCCGTATTATTTATCAGTTAGTTTTTTTTGACGACGGGGGATTTTTTTATACCAATGGGGTTGAATTCACCTAGACCATGTAAGTTATCTCTTCGGGAATTGCATTGGCCAAGTGGTCATCGTCCAGCTGATAGTCGAACCTGAGACCTGTCAATCACTGCATTTCTACAAGTTTCAAGGTTTAACCTAATAACAACTAGACTAACACAACATGGTTTTATCAATTAGTTTAATATGATTTCATTTTAGTTGTTCTAAAATAATTTATAGTATTACCGTTTTTCTAGACAAAACCTTAATAATTTTGCCGCTTCTATATCTCCATAAATCAATTTTCTTTCACAAATTCTCAGTGAAGAAGGACACTATCCATCATAAGCTGAAAACGGATAATGCCTCTCTCACAATACGCAAATGGTAATATCTATATGTGCTCCATTTTCTTCCCACTTGCCCTCCCACTTATCTTACTGTGGGAGAGAAATATCCGTTTTTAACTTGTGATGGATAATATACTTCACAAGCAAGACACTTTGTTTCTTTTAAATTTTTTCATAGTCAACCAAATGAAAATATACTACAAATTGATAACGATTTGGCAAACCAATGGTGTTCTAAACAATTATCGGATCATATCGTAACTTGTCATTTTGTTAATCAATTTAGTTTAAATAAGATTAAGATAAAAGGACAAAAATATGTACTGCACTTGTACTATAGTACATTGGTCAATTGTATGGACGCATTTCTTTAAAGAAGCTTCTACGTTTAACTTTAATATCATTGTTGCTCAACTAATTGTCAAGAGAGAAATTATTTATAGAATAAAATGGTTTCACACGTCCACTCGTTAAAATGAATCAGCTAATTCACTTTTGTTTAAAATTCGTTTATTTAGTTTTAACTAGTTTTATAACCCGTGAAATTCACGGGATGTTCTGTTTCTAAGCGCGTGGTAGTCTCCACCTTTTAAAAAACACTACTATTAATATATAATGAATTATTTATAATTTTTTTACTAGAATTAGGAGATAATTAATTATTTATAATTTTTCCAATTAGAAATAGGAATGCAATTTATCTACTAAAAATGAGAATTAATTAATTATTTATGGTTTCCCTATTAGAAATAGGAAAAAAATTAATAATATGCAATTTATCCAAACGTTAGGAAATTACCCTTTAATATTTGGTCACTTATTATTAATTTCGAAAAAAAAACCTTCGATATACTTATAATATCCAATTCTATATGGGGTGTTAAATATGATAATGGAGTGTTAAATATGATAATTCACAACATAAAATGTTTGTAAAAGATTAACAATATAAAAATTTGTAAGAATGTTCGAGTAAAAACAGAGGCATTAAGAGGCCAAAAGGCCCTCGGCCGAGCTGAGTTAAGACAAATGTTCATACATAATACGTACTACATGGTATTTAGTCATGTATAGAACAAAATGAATGCTGAAATGCGCCCCTACATCTTTTGTTATTTCTAATGTCATGTTTAAATATGCATAATATCCAATTTATTTTGCAAATGACATATATTTATCCTTCTAATTTTAAAGTTATTTCCCTCCTAACACACTTCAACTATCGATAATTTATTATTTTATTATTTACACCCATTTTTCATTTTATAAAGTATATAAAATTATATTAGTCCAAACTTAAATGCGATATTCACAAAATTATTGATATGTATAAAGTTCGATATATCTATTTTTTAAGGAGTATTAAAAAGATAAAGAAAGTTGCTACTAATTTGTGAAATGATATATCATATTATGATAAATGAGTAAGTATTTTAAAAATTATGCTATACTGTTTTATTTTACTATAATTTAGGGAGAGATACAAATTGGGAAAGGTGAGATATATTATCCCCTATCAATAAAAGGAAGGTTATTTCTAGGCTTGTGATTGGCTAGAATTTTTACTTTTTAATTTTTTTTTTTTCACATTAACTAACCCCACTCTCTCCACTTTCTCTGTCTCTAATTAATTACCCTTTCTCCTCATTTCTTATTATTTTTCATATACATATTCATATGTTAAAAAGCTTATGATAAAAAAAATTAATCACATTCAACCTTACAATAAAAGAAAATTTTTAAAAAATCGGAAATCTATATAGGGGACACAAATTTTAATAAAAAAAAAATTACAATTCCGGAAAATTAACCTCTTGGATACCTTGACAATTAAAATTAAATTAGAATTTTTGTATGAACGGTCTCATACTCTCATACCATAAGACGATCAATATACATAAAAAGAAAAATCGTTTATTAGCACTGAAAGAACAACTTTTTATATGAGACCGTATTACTCTATAATTTGTGACAATTAAAATGTATAAAAGCAAATTTATATACTATATAAACATATACATTAAATTTAACACGAGGCCCAAATTTTAAGATTTTGATGAAAAATAAATCCTAAAAATATCTATATTTCCGAAAATATGAAAAAAAAGGTCACTATTTAATCAAAAGTGGTCACTACGTATCAAAATGTGATAACTTTCCTACTGGTCGCATGTGCGACCGTCGTAAAGTAGAATTTTGCGAAATGGTAAATTAAGGCTACATAAAATAATACGAGTAATAATTATTATTAGGTGATATTGTCGACTCATGCATCTGCTATATCGATCCATGTTTTTATGGTCTATTAGTCCAAAATATATATTTTTACAAGCTCAGAAATAGTTGGGTCAACAAAAATATACAATGCCGTTTTATTATATTCGGTTTTAGATTAAATCCTTTATTTATAAAAGGAACAACTTTTCTTGCTTTTTCATTGGTTGTTTAATTTTAGGAAATTAAAAACCTTCTTTCTCGCCATGTCCCACCACTCACACAAGGAGCTTTAATTTTTCTTCATTTTACTTTTCACCATTTAACATTCTAAAGTTACAAATAATTTTTATCTCCATAACAAAAAAAAACAACTTTACTCCAAATTCGAAAATAAAAAAATCACTAAAATTCTACCCAGAAACATAAAATTCAACAATATTAAAAAAAGTTGGACAATTAGAAGTAATTAACAAATATTTAGAGGTATGAAAAACGAAAAAAAACGAAAAAAATTATACAAAGGGTTAAAAATTAACAAACATACGTATATCTAAAAAAATGAAAAAAAATACACGAGGAGATAAAAATTAACAAAAAAACGTAAATTAAAAAATGAAAGAAACGTAGATCAAAGATTTTTGAATAAGATCAAATAAACCCAACCCATAAAATTAAAAAAATGAAAAAAATACACGAGGAGATAAAAATTAACAAAAAAACGTAGATTAAAAAATGAAAGAAACGTAAATCAATTTTTTTTGAATAAGATCAAATAAACCTAACCCATTAAATTAACAAAAAAATATAAATTTACGATTTTTGAGAAAATATAACAACCTTCGAGAATTAGTCAACTAAAACTACGTTAACATCGAGTAAAAAGATGGTCTTAATAACAATACATTATTATTTTCTTTATAAAATCATCCACAAATTTTAAGAGACTGCTATTAAAAATATTTCTATCATTTCACATTCATTTAGAGAGTAAGTTATTTAAAGAGTAAGATATAGAAATACAATACATACAATTTCTTTATCTATTTTATATGGTTCAAATTTATTTCATAATGTCATGATTATTTATTTCAATTTATATAATCATTAAAAAAAATTTAATTATACCAGTAAATCAATTATTTGGAGTCAAAATCATCCCCGAATTCATAATTTATATATTTCTCATTTAAGTTCATATTAAATTATATTTGTACTACTTTTTTTAATATATTTACGAAATTTTTAGAAATAGACCCGTACATTTTTTGTACGGGCATAAAACTAGTTCATACATAATATGATGCTTTAAACACCCTTAGACAAAATCATAAAAATAATTGAAAAAAAATTAAACCTAAAAAGAGGTCACACACTTACCAACTCTTCTCATTCTCATTATAGTTTATGACTATGCTTACTGTTTTATTTTACTATAATTTAGGGAGAGATACAAATTGGGAAAGGTGAGATATATTATTCATACATAATATGATGCTTTAAACACCCTTAGACAAAATCATAAAAATAATTGAAAAAAATTAAACCTAAAAGGAGGTCACACACTTACCAACTCTTCTCATTCTCATTATAGTTTATGACATTTATTTTATATTAAAAAACCAAATTTGTACAATTTGTGATTTATAACTTTTAGCCAACATATTTGCACTTATGCTTAGATTTATATATTTAAGTAAAAATATTAATTATAATTACGATCAAAATAGAGTTTGATCTTTAACTTAGAGATAAAAGAAAAGTTCACGTTTTATTTTCTTATAATTTAAAATAGGAAATTACACGTCAATCTACTATTTCAATGTCGATGATCAACACTCAAAATAATACATTGGTCATTTAAATAGTGTAAAACTCTTAGAATTTTAAAAACACGTCCAATCCGTTATCCAATTATACAGAACTTAAGTTTCTGCATCTTTTTGTCATGTTCAACTTCACCTTTACGGAATGTAAAAATGAGATTTCAAAAGTAGAGGTTATATTTTTGTTGGGTGGATAAACTTTTTAAAGGGATAGATGACTTTTGGGGGTTAAGTGTGAGTGCTTTGTGAAAAAAGGGCGACTTGGATATTTTAGGTTTATTATGGCTGGAAGAAGGGTGTCAATAGTGAGTTATATGGTTGCCTGAAATAGTAATAAGGCTAACTACATCGGATTTGGTAGTAGTTAATTTCATTGTAGGTGTAAAGGGGAAGGAAGTAGGATGGCTGAAAGTTTTGGATTTTAGACCGTTTTATTTGTGAAGCGAAGGGTTTTAGTAGTGGGTTAAGGGCTGTTTTGAGTGGGAATAAGAATGATTGCGGCGAGTTTGTTGGGTAACATTTTTCTTTACTAGATTTAGAAAAACGACAATAATTATAAGATAAGATTTGAAGTAAAAAGATAAGAAAACGTAAGATGGAAGGAGAATGATATATTTAATTATTTATGCAAAATAAAATAAATATCAAAGTTCGTGTCTATATATATAATATTAAAACTTAACAATTTGGTTCATCAACATAGTACTCGAACACTTTGTTTGAGTATCAAAAATGGAGGCACGGAGAGGGGACGAGAAAACAGGAAAGGGAAAAGACTAGGAAGGGAGAGAGATGGGAGGGGGAGATAGAGAAAGAAGATTGTTTCTTAAAATTTTCTTTGTAGAAGGAGAAATAAATTATCTTCGATAAGAGTGACGATGATCCAGTTAGAGTAAGGGATTGGTGTTTGATGAAGCTGAATGCGATTTAGGGTTTCTTAGTTGTAAAACATGGCGGCAAAGTGGTGGTATTTGATTAAAGGTTGTTCCAAGTAGTAAGAACTAATCAAGATGACCTTAATATTCTATTTTGCAGTTAAATTTAATGGGGTGGAAGGAGTGTACATGTGTGGAAGGTGTTAAGTTGGTCAATGATAGTGATCAACAATTAAGGTTATTTATCAATAAAAAATTATTTTCATAAAAAAAAAAAGGTACCGAACCAAAAAAAACTATAAAAATCATATGGATATATTTAGTTTTGACTCCATCGATCCAAAGTAATCTTAATCCTAACAACATTGTCGAGAGTAAGGGTTAGTTTCCATTGGATAATGAATTTTTCTGGAGGCAAGGGTTTAGTTTTTCTGTTGGTTGAATAGAATTTAGATGAGTTCTTGAGACAAGGATGAATCTTTCAAGGAATGACGTTGGTTTAGATCATGTGTATGAATAAAGAAGAAAAATAGGGGTTTATAAGCAATATTTTGTTTCAAATGAGAAAATAGGGGAAAGATTGGGGTGATGAGTTGAGTTGATATTGTGCACAAAAATTGAGCGAGAATAAAATCATGTTGAGTTTGCAAAAAGTATATCTCAGTACTGCATCCACCAGTATGCATGGGTGGTATCATTAAACAAGGGCATAATAGATAATTTCATCGGTGAGCCAATCATATGTCAATTTGTGGCATAATGAATGATTCTGGTGGTTGTAGTATTGTCTAATGATTGTTTGGGGGGAGGGGCATAAACAGTCGTAGCCATAGGCGTTGGAGCTTGATTCACATTCAAAAGTACGTTTATACTTTGACCGGGAGATATAACAATGTAACTACTTTTGAATGTCTTTGTGCAGCTATACTACCATTTGATCCAATAATGATTAATTATGTTTTGTTATTCCAAAACATTAAGGAGATTTGTTGCATCATTGAAGTAATTTGTAAAATAGATATTAATTTTTTTCGGAGGATCATTTGTATAAACTTTATCTCGATTTTTTTCCTAACAAAAACAATTATTAATTAAACACTCATTATTCTCATGTCAATATTATGTTGATGAGAATTATTTGTTGGTCATACGGCATGCATAAAATCTTACGCATGAACTATGTTCCATATCCCATTTTATCGTGAAATTTATCACACATTATTTTAGTATCCGTGCAACGCACGGGCAACAAAACTAGTAACATACTATAATAAACTCATCTTACGATTTTTCGTGTTTTAAGCGTCGTATAAAGTCAATTAGTCTTTTTTAACAGGATTTGTCAGAATTTAAAATGCTACAAATATATAGTAGATACCCCTACCAAAACTAAAGTAACCCAATGCAAGCTAAAATAAATTAGTTGTATAAGTATTCATCAATAATGAAAATAACATAAAACACACAATTATGAATCTTATGACATAACTGTCATTTCACAATCTCCCGTAATATTGTAATTAATACAATAATAAAGTGCGGAACCAAGAATTTGAAAGGAGCAACTTGAACAACTACTGGGTCATCATCAGGCCGAACACTTCATATGTTCAACAATATTATACAAAAATGTGTTATATCGTCTTCTTAAAGTTTTCACGTTATTGTCGTCAATCTTTAGTTAGTATGGAATATATAGTTGTTTAAGCAATTATAGTATTTCACTTTTCCTTATAGTCTTCTTTCTCTACTGAATTATACCTATAAAAAATAGTAATATATTATGGTTATTAACTTAAGATTTATCTCTTAAATAGTGAAAGAAGATGAAATTAGAATCAAATCGTAGAGGTGTAAGTAATTTACCTTTGAAGAGCTCCATACCACAAATAATATTTATATTCCCTAAATGAGAACGAAACAAACACATACATGAAAGTGAAAATGTGATGAACGCTTCATAACTCACTGAAACTTCCATAAAAAATAAAAAATTAGTTAATAATTTAAAACCTTAATAAACTTAGCTTGATGAGAATAATATGATGGAAATATTAGTAACACATAATAGGTCATATAGAGATAAGAAAAAAATGACTTATAAATTTTGTCTTCCGGCCATTTGATCAAATATATAAACAATTGAGGAGTATTTTATGACTTTTAAGTATCTTTTTTCATTATTGTCAAATTTAATATATATACATAAATTTGGATTAAGGTTCATGAATTTTGAGCATAGTTTTCTCATTATTATCAATATAAACATAAATATGGATCAAGTTTATGACTTTTGAGTTTTGAGTATTTTTTTTCATTATTATGAAATTTAAAATTGACATAAATATGGAACAATGAAATAATGGAATGTAAAGGTTTGCTTTATTATTATTATTATTATTATTATTATTATTATTATTATTATTATTATTATTATTATTATTATTATTATTATTATTATTATTATTATTAATTTTTCACATTTAGATGTTTGGGCAACCTTTTATTTGGATTTTATAGATTTTAGTTTGGTTTCGTGCCTATTGTATATCATTTCTCTTTAGATTACTCACTTGATGCCTTGCCTTATTATCCGCATTCACATTCGTTTTATGATGGTCTAAAGTGTATATAAAAACTATTTTGACCAAAAGTGAGAACATCAACATGGCAAAAACTTAACAAATGAATCAAAACATTGTCAATTACAAATCATTAAAATTAAACCGAATGGAAAATATGAATTCAAATATAAAGCAAACGATTCATAAATACCAAAAATATCGCAAATTAAAATATATTTTATGGAATACCACCACTGCAGCAGCCAGGGGCGAGCCCAGAACTTTTTGTATGGTGTAGCAATTAACATGCTATTTTTTTCCGACATTCGACATACGAGTACCATAAATGTGTATGTAGGTGAGTAAAAGTAACCCTCCCTTCTGGACTTGACCCAAAATTACAATTCACAATTTCACACATTTTAAAAATGACTTTTAAACTTTCTTACTTTATACAAACTAAAAAAGTAATAATTAGAAAAATAAGATAAAAATATTTACACTTTTGTTTGCATTATTTATATAATTCGGAAAAATATATTTTTTCTTGTGATGAAAAAACTGAAAATACAAACAACTTTTTTAAACGGACATTTAAAATCTTATACCGTATAGAAGACAAATGATATTTTCAAAACAAAATGATATTTGAATATGAATAAAAAGAAAGAAATAAGTCACCGCTTATTTTTTTTATTAAATAGTGTGAATGCTTCCGCTTGAGATTATAGAGATATTTTTGCTATAAAAAAATTTATGAAAAAATAATTAGTCTTTAATAATTTGTTATTACTTTTAAGAGTTAAAAACTCTTCCATCTTCTCGATATCATCATTTTATTTCTTAAAATGGTGAGACTTGGGAAAGTAAAAAAGACAATTAATGAAAACAAATACTCATTTAATACATAATTTACAAATTCGATCTACTCCGTATGTTTTAGACATTGAAGCTAAGATTAGGGTCAAACTTTGCATTAATGAATAGACAATTAGAGCAAGTGCAATGGTTTTGCTAAGGGACTAGCTAGCAATTAACAAAAATATGGAGCTACTTGCTTGAGAAGGCCCACAACTTCACTTAACCAATCCTAATACAATGTTTTTATTATACTTTAAAATTGTGGGGTCATTTAAGCTACAAATACTATTGCTTGACCATTGGATGTAAGCATAGCTTAAAAAGGGAGTAGCTTGAAAATGTGAGGTGGCAATTTCTAGCTACAACATTTTTGTCAACCATTGCACTTGCCCTAATGGTGTAGCAAATGCAACTTTTCTGAAAGATTTCGTCACATTTGGTGTAGCATTTGCTACACCTCACTTGTACATGGGTCCGCCCCTGCCAGCAGCAACAACAACACTCAACAATAATTCATAATATACTTATTATCGTCAAATAAATAAATTAAAACATAAAATATAATCCACAACGTGGAAACTCATGGGCAATATATTTTAAATAAATAGAGTGGATATACACTATTATAGCTGTTATGGTTTTTTATAAACATTACACAATCATAAATTTTCATATCTAGTTTTAATCTTATTTTATTTTATGGTATTATTAGATTAGATAATTGATTGCTGAAAACTCAAGAGATCGATGAATTAAATATGAAAAATATGTTAATGCAAATTATGTGTGTTAATTAATATAAGAGTTTTGATCAATTTATTACAAAAATTAATTAAATAGGAAAAACATTTAATTAATTTGGTGGGGTTAAATATTATGAAGAGTTTTAATCAATTTATTACCATTTTTGAATACAAAAATAAAATAAATAGGAAAAATTGTTAATAAAAATGGTGGGTGTTAAGTAATATGAAATTTTTTTATTAATTATTAACATGTTTTATTGAAAAAATATATTTTTAACTATAATTAAAAAATTTATGAACATATTTTATTATAAAAAATTCAATTAAAATGTCAATATTAATTATAAATTACGAAATTTTGATTTAAATTTTGAAGGGTTAAATAAATTTTGTAAAACAATATACTTAATATACAAATTAATTTAAGAATATTGTTAATATCCTTTAATATAATAGATAAGTGAATTAAATTAATTTATATATACATAAGTGAATTAAATTAATATCATGTAATAATAAATTGATAATCCTTCGTATAAATTCGCTATGTCACATTAAAATATGCTACGTCACATTTTAATATGCCATGTCACATTAAAATTTGTCATGTCACATTTTTTTAGTTACCCTTTAATAAGATTTTATAGATTAATGTGAGGTTATGTTTCACATAATAATTATATCACTGTTGTCAAGAATACATTCGAATCTAGATTTTGACCTATTTAATCCCGTTTTTTTCTTCAATGTTTAATTTCATTTCTTCATACTTATTTCTTTTATGTTCTCTCTAAATGTTAAATTAATGAAGTTGAAGGAATGGAAAAATTATATGGAGTATGAATTGGGGAATTAGAAGTAGATAGTTAAAGAAAACATAGATACATAAAATAATGAAAATTATGGAGATTTAATTACAAAAGAAAAGGATAAATTCCGTCTCACAACAAAACTATTTGGATATATTAACAAAAACTCCGCCCGTGCACAAAAAAGCAAACTATATAAGCCTCGATAACTAAAAGACACAGATGTAAATTCGAGTTATTCACAGATTATCTTATCTATTGACCCAACCCGTCCGGCATCCATCCCAATTCAAGTATGAACAAGACATCTTCAAAAATCTATAAAGATCCGGCCTGCTAACCCGTGCTACACCTGCTTTGTTCATAAGCAGTGACGGATCTTGAGAAGTTTTATTAAGGGGGCCGGGACGGAGCATAGTCGCATTGTTTTTTATGTTTTTAACTCAAACAACTAGGTAACTTATTAAATTGAGATTTTTTACATACAATTCAGCCTAAAGTTCTAAATATTGAACTATTTAACTCCATTAAATTCAGTTCAGACGCTTTCAGTCTAAAACCAGGGCCTATATCGTCAATAATTTGCTTGAAATTAAAAGATTTTTACTTTGTACCAATACGTATGAAGTAGTAAACTATTTGCACAAATATTACAATCTAGGAAAAATATTGCTTGAAATTAAAAGATTTTTACTTTGTATCAAATTGGTACGGTTTGAATAGATAGGCAGGGAGGCCCAACTCTTCACTTATTGGCCCAACTTTCATTTATTGAGTAGTTTATGAGAAGATTTGATATTTCAAATAAGACCGGCCCAAAATTCAGGGGGGCCTGACCCCGGCTCGGGACAACCAAGGTCCTCCTCTGTTCATAAGCCAAAAATTTCAACTTAAACCCAACCCGTTTTCAACCAAAACCAACATTAATACAAATGTCAACCAAAACCAACATTAATACAAATGTCGTGTAAAATGTTACTCTCTTCGACTCAACACGATTGTTTTTTTAACAAGAGTAACAATCTATTTTGTCTTATCCATTTACATGAGTATTACCTAATCGGTCAAAAATTTATAATAAATATGTCCGTTTGCCGTTTTAAAAGAGAGTTGTTAGAGCATCTCCAATGATAAGCTAGTAGATACTAGCTTACTTCTGCCACATCACATTTTTGAGCTACAATAATACTTTTAAATTACATGTTCCTCCAATGGTTAAACAATAAGAGTTGTTGCTTAAATGTTATATATATATTTATTTAATTGACACATATTTTTTGTGGATCAATTTGAGCTACTGACTCCATGGAGTTCTTCATTGATCAAACAACTAGCTTAAATTTTTTATAATTTACAAGCAAATTCTTTTGCTTTTAACTATTGGAAATGCTCTTAATAGTTTTGCAAAGTTGAAGGAATATGTAATTGGTCTTTAGATTAAGATTTGGATAACAAGTGTTCATATGTGAAGCGGGTTCATACATAGTAGGGTCTAGAACATTGAGCCTCAATTATTGGAGTCAGTAGACTCTTGACTCTCTCAAGTCTCTTATTAAGATCTTGAACCAAGTCAAATTCGTCCACTAATTTCACTAACCTAGCCATACTAATTGTGCATTTTGGGCTCCATACCCTTAACCTTTTTTTTTCTAGAAGCCTCATTAAATGAGGTCATTAGCATTTGAAAGGTATGTAACAAATCTAAGTTGTGATGTTTATGGATCTTCCGGTTCCTTAATTTGATAGGTTTGATAATTGACTCTGTTTTTTTGGACTAAAACTGATTAGCTGTTCTGAACAAATTTGATTGAATTGAACTAAAAATGAAATTAACTGAACATTGAAACTGACAAAAGTGAACTTATAAGTAATTAAAAAACTGAACAGAAAAGAACTGATCGAACTGAACCAAACTTATTTAAACTAAACTGAATTGAGCTGACTTGCACTAGACTTGTAAGAACTGAAATTAAGTTCATAAAAATAGGGTTAAGTCGAACTCGGTCTTAGGATTTAGAGAGACTACAATCTTACCGATAGCTAGATTAATTTACAAAATTATTTATCACGGTTACATCTTTGATAACCGGAGCAAATTCCATGGATAATATTTGTTACTCTATAAGCTAATAATTTTATTATTAAAAATATCGAAAAAATTGAACAATAATATATAAGTTTGAGTTGAATTCGAACTCGAATTAAAACTCGCTACCGAACGAATAGCTCAATTTTTTCAAGTTCGAGTGGACTCAAGATTAAGGCGTTGTTTGGTAAACAATATATGGAAAGAAATTAGTAGATTCCGGTATAAATAGTAGGTTGACCAATTAATGTACTATTTTTATATGTTTGGTAAACAACATATTCTAATAACATATTGGTCGGAATCTACTATTTTTGAATATGCGGCTAGCAGCAGCCAGCAGGCCAAACTACCAAATTGGTAAAAAAAAGTAGTGTGTTTTGGACAAATTGGTAAAAAAAAAACATGTTAGACAAGTAAATAAAAGTTGATTAAGTGATGTTTAGGCCAAAATAAATAAATAAGTACTCGTAATTAATAAATATCTTTTTTTAATGTTTTAATGGTAAATAATATATATCGAGTTGAACCGACTCGTATTTGGGTCATTTTTCGGGTATATTATTATAAAGTTTATTAAGAGCAATGGTAAATAATATATATCGGGTTGAACCGTTTCTTATTTAGGAGTAATAATAAACATTCTGGTTAGATTTTATTTGTTCAGATAATTTCGTGTAGCGGGTCATGATAAGATCCTCAAAATTCGGGTGTTGCGCCAATTTGATTAAATCCATCGGTCAAGTCAGTTCAGCTTGATTCTTTTTATTATAATCTTTGGTTAATATAAATTTAGGGTAACATAAATAACTAACGATTTCTTATACTATTTTAATAATCTTTGGTTAATATCAAAATAATTGCCCGACTCGAAAGACAAGTCTCGAGTCACACGACTCCCAGTACAAATGTTTAGAAATTATCCGACACAACTCAACCTTATCCGAGTTCTAGTAAACCCGAAAATGATCTAACCCACTCTCGACCTAATTAATTTTTCACATACGGATTTTACTCTTTCAAATACATATTATCAATAAATTTCCATTTAATACCCTTTTGAGTTTTGACATTAAACCTAACCCATTAACTCTTCCTTCGACTTTTTTTCCCCTAAAACATAATCTAATTGGCCAGAGGACTAATCAATTAAGTAATTCATTTGTTTATCAATCAATTGTTAATATTATTTGTTGTATTTGTTCTCAATTATTAAGAAATCTTTTATTTGCTAAATGATAGTTATTGAAATTAGGGTTTCTAAAATAAGTATTAGAGCGGATGATGGATGTGCAGAATGGTTGGATTGCTAAAATATGGGCAAATTTAATACACAGGTAATACGGTATGTTAAAATATTTGATACAAACCTTTATTAGAGCAAAAGAGGGCGGCATAACAAGTGTACAATTATGCAGTATTTTACATGCATGTATAATTACTTGATTCCATACAATTTAGAAACTAGTAGATTGATCAATCTGCTATTGCAGCCAAAGCACAGATTGATAAATCACGAACCATTATGTAATTATAGAATTACTTTATTGTTCATTTTTTGGCAGTGGATTGGAGGTTAGAACAAGGCAAAGGACACCGGTGGTTGGTGGAGCGGGGTTGGGGAAGAAGGAGGTGAGTGAGTTCCATTAGGGTTTGAGTAAGGGAGATGAGAACAAATGACAAGGGTAATATCGTAAAAATTGTATGTGAAAAAGTAAAATTCGTATGTGAAAAAGTACGACCCTATATTAAAGGTTAAAATATTGTTCGCATATATTACTTAGTGTTTATTCATTAATAAAAAATCATTTTACAATATTATTTATCGATTTGGCATAAATATCACTTAATTTAAACAATTTTTACCAATTTATCACTTAATCATTTTTTTTACCAATTTGTCAAACACGTTATTTTTTTTTTTACCAATTTGTCCAACTTGTTACTTTTTTTTACCAATTTGTCCAACTTGTTACTTTTTTTTACCAATTTGTCCAAAACACTCTACTTATACGGGGGTTGCGAAAGGTCGTCGGCGTTTTGCGAAAAATCGTCGGTGTTTTCTATAAAAAAGACATAGGTTGCCCTTTTCACTTTATCTCTCTACATTCTTTTCTCTGAAACTCTTTCAACAAAAACAACATAAAATCCAAAAAAAACGGTTTCAACATCGATCAACAACATTAAACAACGACAACGATTCCATGTCAAACGACGACAACGATTCATCGGTAAGTAATTAAAATCCAAAAATCTTAATTTTTTTTTTCAATTAATTTTTGTTGAATTACATGTTTAAGCCCTTTAGTAGAAATTAGGTTGAATTAGTCGTAGAAGCCATAGAATTAGATTACGTAAACTCAATCGTATTTTTGCAATAGACTTGAAAAATGGCCGTCCTCGCGTGGAGAGGACGGCCAAATCACACGTCCATGCACGGTATAGACGTGAATAGTGCACGTCCATACCATGCATGGACGTGTACTATTCACGTCCAGGCACGGTATGGACGTGCACTATTCACGTCCAGACCGTGCATGGACGTTAATCCTGGACGTCCATGCACGGTCTGGACGTGAATAGTGCACGTCCATACCGTGCCTGGACGTGAATAGTACACGTCCATGCATGGTATGGACGTGCACTATTCACGTCTATACCGTGCATGGACGTGTGGTTTACAAGACCTTTACTTTCCGTTATTTTTACTCAGTTTTTAACAAAAATTAAGTGGTTTTTAATATTTTTTAATATAATCCTTACCAATTTTGCGTATTAACAGGATTCGTTTGAGAAATTTGGTGGAAATGGGGTTGATTACAACCGATTTTTTGAGACGGATATATCTTTCGAAAGTCGGGATGGGGCGTTTGACTGGGCTCAAAAAATTGCTATGGATAATGGTTTCGCCTTAGTGAAGGCATCAAATGGGTCGAAAAATCGCAAAGAACCGGAGTTGCTTGGGTCGTACTTCCGTTGTTCAAGGTACGGGCGAACCAAAAAGAAGATCGATCCTGAGAATCCGGGGAAGTCTACGAAGAGACGGTCGGCTAAGTGCGGATGTGAGTTTAGGATTCGAGCGGTGCAGAACTACGCTCATTTCGATGATGGGAATCCCACGATTGCTTGGTACGTAATTACTTCGACTCACGGGGGTATGCACAACCACGAACTAGCGACCTATAAAGATGGGGATAGACATTTTGCCCGCTTGGATGCCGAAGAGAAAGAATTTGTGAGGCAACAAGTCCGGGCTAATATTTCGCCGAGGGATATCAAGAACGCTCTTCATAAAAGGACCCCGGAAAAACCCAACCAAGTAGCACCCAAATTTATAGCGAGTCGAACAAGGTTCGGCGCGAGATGAGAGAAAGTAGGAATCCCGCTCAACAACTGTTGGCCGTAGCAGTTGCTGCCCAATATGTGGAGTGGCACGAATCAGACCCCGATACGAAAGAGTTGACTCATGTGTTTATGTGTCATCCGGAATCCGTCAAACTATTCCGTGCTTACCCATATGTCGCTCTTATCGACGCCACCTACTCGACCAATGTTATGAAGATTGCACTTATTGAGATAGTTGGCGTTACACCGGTCGGATCCTTCTTCTTAATTGCCACCGTTCTCCTTCCGTCTGAAAATGATACATCTTATGGGTGGATGTTGCGGAGATTAGAGGAGCTGCTTCTGGGGGCGTCACCTATGCCTACTCTTGTCACTGACCGAGAGTTGGGCTTGATCCGGGCTATTGAGGACCTCTATCCGGACACTTCTCACATTTTGTGTCGTTGGCATGTGAACAGAGCCATTGAGACCAGAGTAAAAAATTCAAGAAAGATGATGATGTACAAAGACATGATATTGCATAGTAAGGAAACGGGTTGGTACCGGGTCATCAATGCAAGCACACAAAGTGAGTTTCGGAGAGCATGGGAAGCCTTTTCTGAAACTTGGGTGGAGTTGTCTTCTTATGTTCAGAGAACATGGGCGCATTACAAGAAGAAGTTCGTTGTTTTCTATACGAACGAATACTTTCATCTCGGTAACACGGCCACTTCCCGGGTAGAGTCGTGTCACGCCCTCCTTAAAGCTTGGTTGAAGAGTCAAAACTTAAACCTCGACACTATGTGGACTCGTATTCACGGCATGCTTGAAGCTCAACACTCCAAGATTCGACATGAGTTACAGACGTCGTTGACCAACTCTGTAAGTGCTGGACCCTTTTTCTCCTTATTGCAAAATCATGTGTCTATCAAAGCCATTAGGTTACTGGAAGATGAGTTTAGGAGAGGGATTGAGCTGGGAAACGGGCTTGAAAAGAATTGTGGATGTGCGATACAGATTACACACGGGTTGCCTTGTGCCTGCATTATGATTCTGATGCAAAGAAACCATAGGAGGCTCCACGTTGAGGATGTGCACTTGTTTTGGAGGACTTTGGTGTACGACAGTCCCGAATATAGGCCGAAGACCGATGATGATGAGTTTGATGCTCTTATAGAGCAGGCTAGAGGGGTCGATCCGGCGAAGAGACGGGTAATCATTGAGAAACTTAGAGATGGTCTCCACCCGGCAGATGAAGATATTCGTCCACCTGAGGTTCGAGAAAACCCTAAGGGGAGACCGAGGGGTTCCACTACTCGGAACAAGTCCGCTTTTGAGCATGCTAACCGTAGATATGCCAAGTTTTGTTCCACCCCTTCGACAACAACTTCTGTCAGTACGGTATCTTCTTTTGGAGATGGACCTGTTGGTGCACCATTGGAGGTCGGTTACACAACCGGACCTTTGTGTTCTTGGGCAAAAAAATATGCAGTCCCCCAGGGCTTATGGGCACACTTTGATGGTTGGGCTGATGTTATTGCTGATGGTCATTGTGGTTATAGGGTGCTATCGCATGCCGCCCGGGGTCGAGAACAGGACCATTTGGTCATGAGAGCGTGGTGCCTTAGAGAGCTTCAGGGAAACGATGTGTACAAGACAGTGTTTGATGAGTCTCCTCGCACGCCTCCGCTTTTGAGCAGATGGGAAGATACCTTGAGGGCTATCGAGTTTACGGGTAGCGGGGGTTGCGGTGAACATCATTGGATGTCTTCCGAGTATTTGCCTGTCTTTGCGTCGTTGTTTAACTGGACTATTTGTTGTATCGGCCAGTACGTCCACAAAGGAGTCAGGAGTTGGAATTGTTATACATTCTTACCGCTGAGGGCCACGGGTCACGAGTCGAGGCCTTACGGTGTCATGTGGATCGTACACTACCATGACCATTGGATGAGATTGCACTACAGTGGCCCACTGAGCGAAGCACCCATGCCACCGATCGATCTTTGTTGGGCGTGGGCAAGAGAACCTGCAGTTGCACATTATGCCGATTTGTACACGTCGAACATCGAACGATGGCATACTTTGATGGGAACAACACCTCGGACTCCTCGGCGCCGAAGACAGCCTCCCCCGGGTTGAGATTTATTTGTATTCTTTGGGTTGTAAACTTTAGGTTGTGATATATTTGTCTTATTTAGGTTGAGATTTATTTGTATTCTTTAGGTTGTAATATTCAAAATGTTACCGTTTTTCGAATGATTTTCATGTTCACTATAATCGCGATTTCATTGTGAAACAAATTGCATAGATAAAAGTTATCAAATTAAAAACGTTCAAACAAACAAAGCGATTTAAATGTTAACTAATACAACCTATCCTTCAGACCTCATTGGCCCAAAACGAAAAATACGGAGGGATAACCCCGGTTATCTTTAAAAATATCTTCTCAAACTCCCACCAACCACGCATCTCAGGATAACCGCTAACGTCGGGGTGATTCTCTTCATACATTCTAATAACATCCATAATCTTGCAATACACATGCATCGCCTGTTGAGATAAGACCGGGGGTTCAAGACGTATCATGTTTCTCGCTTCAGCAAGGCGGCGAGTGTCAGGACGTCGAGGGTACGAACTAGCAGCTTCGTTAACTAACCGGACTGCGTCACGCCTCTTGATCCAGTAGTCGCGTTGATGTTCAAGAGACTCTTTCACCATCAGGTTTTGCGCTGCAGGGCTTGCAAGATCTATCTCAGCTTCTGCAATCCGTTGTGAAAACCAAGTTTCATCGTTCAACGGCATGTTTGCCATTCCTGAAAACAAAAACATTAAAAGAACTAAAATTGAAAACATACGGTTACAACGTAAAAACAAAAAAAAAAAAAAAAAAAATGCATAAGGGACGTCCAAACCACACGTCCATACCCATAAGGGACGTGTGGTTTGTGCGTCCATACCACCAACCAACGTGCGACTAACACGTCCACACCACCACACGACACCCCACCCACACGTCCTCACCACCCACCAACGCCCCAACCACACGTCCTCACCACCCACCAATGCCCCAATCACACGTCCTACCCACACAAGGACGTGTAAACCACACGTCCTATCCCTACCCCAACGTGAGAAACTCACGTCCTAAACCCACGCACATCGTCTTTCTCGTGCCAAATTTGTCCCAAATCAAACAAAAATAAACCAAACAACAACTAAATCGACATCCAACTTCACTAACAACAACTATTACAACACAAACAACAACAATAACAACAACAACAACGAAAACATAAATTCAACAAAAACAACACTAAAAAAAATTTAAAAAAAACTAACCTTGGTGGCGGTTGTCGGTGGTGGTGCGTCGGACAGTGGTGGTCGGAGTATTGGTGGTGGAGTCGGTGGCCTAAGGTGGGTTATGGTGTTCAAGAGTAAGTGAGGGAGTAAGGATGAATTTGGGAGGGTTAAGGTGACAAAAGGGTAAGGATGGTAATTTGTTTAAAAAACGTCGACGATTTTTCGCAAAACGTCGACGACCTTTCGCGATTCGGTTTTTTTTTTACCAATTTGGTAGTTTGGCCCCTAGCAGCATATTGTATTAGCATATTTAATTCATACATGAAATCGTTCTAATTATCCTATAATCTGCTATTTACCAAACCCATTTCTTTGATCTGCTAATTTAATTTAATAGTCAAATCTGCTATTAAAATTTACTAACCGTATTATGCTAACATTATTGCTATTATGAATCTGCTTATGGCGTTTGCCAAACAGTTATCTATTCGACCCATTTATTGAGTTTATAGACGGGCTTTTTATAGGAGCTGTGTGTACGATTTCTGTGTTTGTTCCTCCAACCCTGTTAGTGACAAACCGACCCAATCCCTCATATCAACCCAGTACATTCTTCTCTCAACCAAATCAAACGTCTTTCTGGTAATATCATTCTCTCATGTTAGAGATAATATATATGTCGATATGTCAAGATATCGAGATATCGAGATATCACAATTAGGAATATCATATTTATTTTAGTGCTTCAATTAAAGTTGGAGTAATTATTACAAGCACAAGTACAGTGGTAGGATTTAGTTGTCTAGTTACGGTGAAGTTACGAGTTTAAGGACGTATCACGTATGTAATCGTATTTGTTGGAAATAGGGGATTCATTAACCAAGTCTTTTATTTCGATTTGTCCCAAATAGCTGAGTAAATGACTGTTTCGTGTGTTTTTATAGTTTATTACACTCGAGGTCGAGGTGCTTAATTTAGCTCGCCCACGCCCACGCCCACGCCCGTGCAGGAGCAAGGTTCTGGTTGCCTTGTTGGTATTGACTTCTCCCCAAAAGGCTATCATCTTGCTACTGGTGCCGAGGATAATACTTGCCGGATTTGGGATTTAAGAAAGAACATTGTTTGGTGACGGGTTCATATGATATGGTCGTCTCATGACTTCAAACTTATCGGAACACTCTCCGGTCATGAAGCTAAAGTTACATCCTTAGACATATCAGGAGGACCTAAAGTCGGAAGATTTAATATCCGCAATGGTTTCTTGCCTGCAGCTTGGTTGAGTCGACATATTCAAAGGAAATAGCTAAATGTAATAAACATCTCTGGCAATGCTATTATTGTAATAGCTAGGCGGCATTGCTTCACCTGTCTCCTCAGTATTGGAATGAGGTGCTTCGAGTATCAAACGTATATCATATGATGCGCTTGATTACATCCATTTATGATTGTCGACCTGTGATTTAACGCTAAAATTATCATTAAAACTTCCAGGCCGTCTGATTTTTAGTTTACATTAGGTGCGTTTATGAGATCCCGCATTCTAAAGAAATCTGCAGCTAACATAACCAAGTTAAATAAAATAAACAGCAAAAATGAACAACAAATCAGAGTGGCGCAGCGGAAGCGTGGTGGGCCCATAACCCACAGGTCCCAGGATCGAAACCTGGCTCTGATAATGAGAAAGTTTTTTTTCTCATTTTATCCTAATTTTTCCACTCATTTTCTCCTAATTATTTCCCTATATTATAAATCGTAAAACGGTTTTCTACCACATGCCCTTAGGTTTAATTATGATGAGATTTACACTGCAAAATTTGTACCTTCATCTAGCAAACTAAGGAAAAACAACCAAATAAAAGCATTTAAGTATTCAACTCGTATCGATTTTGTTATGTTAATGGCTTCATATGATTCCTAAAAGATATAATTTTCAAGTCTATTAACGAGCCATGAAGGATACTATCCGTTTTCAACTTGTGACATAAAGTCCGTTTTCAATGAGACAAGTTGAATAACTAATCATCAATAAACACATTTGGTTAAACTAGAAGCAGTATTAACAAGACCAAATGGCGCAGGAATACGTCAGTACTTACATCTTAGAAGGTGAATATTCAACCTCTACTGTTTTAATTAATTACTCTGTAAGTTAATAATAATCCACTATAAATAGAGTTACATGCAAACAACAATATTACACTGCAAAATTTGTACTTTCATCTAGCAAACTAAGGAAAAACAGCAAAAAAAAACATTCAGGTTTGTTGTTTATATTCTTTTTATGTAAAAATCATATCCATTTTGTTCTGTTAATGGCTTTATATGATTCCGAACACGGCAAGTTGTTTAGGTTGGTCGCATTGGTCGCGTTTATATTAGGGAGTTTATGATGATTTTTGTTCTGTTTTGGTTCATCTGAACAGACTAGTTGAACATGAGTTCGGAAACTTCACCTCCAAATTGTCGCGGATGGGCAGCCAGAGATCCATCTGGTGTTCTTTCACCTATCGAGTTTAACAGAAGGTATATCGAGTAATCCATATATTTGCTAGCATAACTTTAGTAATTCACTGTTCGAGGTTGCATCAAACTTATTTGCTAGCTGAATTCAGGGCTGTTGCAAATGATGATGTTTCCATTAAAATTACGCACTGTGGAGTATGTTATGCTGATGTAATCTGGACGAGGAACGTACTTGGAGACTGCAAGTACCCTGTTGTTCCCGGGTATGTATGTCATTTAATTTCGGAATAATAGTTTAAGAGGCCTTACTGTTAGTCTTTGCATTTGTCGTAATTACTTACCTGGTTGGTGTGAAGTCATGAGATTGTAGGAACAGTACAAGAGGTGGGGGCAAATGTGCAGCACTTGAAAGTCGGGGATGATGTCGCTGTGGGAACGTGTGTCAATTCATGCCGTGATTGTGAGTACTGCAATGAGGGGAACGAGATCTGTTGCGTGAATGGGTCGGTTCATACATATAATGCAGTTGACAAAGATGGTACAATCACGAAAGGGGGTTACTCGTCTTCCATCGTTATTCATGAAAGGTCCGTATTTTTTGCATCTCTGTCTCTATGTATTACTGTCCTGAAGCGACAGAGAAATTTCCGTTGTTTGGTTTGTAACTTGAGTTGAACGGAAATAAAAGGAGAGGAAAGGGAGGCACTCGGAAATAAGTTGGACTGTTTTCAGTTTTCACTCTGAACTTACAATCTTTGGGAACTGAATGCGCAGGTACTGTTTCAAGATCCCCGACACACTTCCCAAACATGTAGCAGCACCCTTATTATGCGCAGGAATTACTGTTTATTCTCCAATGGTGCGCCATAACATGAACCAGCCTGGTAAAAGTCTCGGGGTGATTGGCCTTGGCGGCCTTGGGCATATGGCTGTATTGTTCGGCAAAGCGTTTGGGCTTAAAGTCACGGTGTTAAGCACAAGCATATCAAAGAAAGACGAAGCTCTGAATGTACTCGGTGCAGACAATTTTGTTCTTTCATCTGATGAACAACAAATGAAGGTAAATATTCCGTGTTCCTGGAATGCATACTGGGAAGCAAAGTAAAGTGTCGAAATAACATTGCAATAAAACTCGATTTGTTTCACTGATGGTTGATTGCTTACTGCAGGCTATAGCTAAGTCCGTGGATTTCATAATAGACACGGCCTCAGGAGATCACCCGTTTGATCCATACATGTCGCTTTTGAAGACGTTTGGGGCTTACGTTCTTGTAGGCTTCCCTTCTGAAGTGAAATTCCGTACTGGCTGCCTTTTGTTTGGTAAGTCTTTTTAGTGTAACCATAAAGGCGACTTTTTATACTAACGGGATTTGAAGCTTAGTTATGAGTACGAACACCACCATGCGTACGAGCACAACTGTCATGACTTTACCGACTATAACCTGTGTGGTGGAACTATTAAAGATACGATACACAAGGCTGCATGATATTCTAATTATAGCACTTATTCTATGTAATCAATCCCTTTATCATATCCCATGATTCAAGCATGTAATTGATCATCCTGTATCTCGTATATTAGGATAGTTACTAAGAGAATATATTCTCTTTGTATGTATATATATCATAGGTTGTATACACTGTAAATTATCAATTCAAATATAACAAAACTTATCTTTTATATGGTATCAGAGCACAAAACGATCCTCACCATCTTGCTTATTGCTACCCTTCAAAACCTCGGTGCACCCATGGCCTCATCCAACTCCCTCATCCCGAACTCCGACGAACCTTCCAAACCCCTTGTCTCCATTCACTTTCCCAACTGCCTTAAGCTCACACCCACCACTTTTCGATCATGGCAGTTCCAAATCACGAGACTCCTTGTCGGATATGGACTGTTTTCCTTCTTAGATGGCACCAACCCTCCACCCACTCAAACACTCACGTCATCCACCTCCTCTGATGACAGTGAAACCGACACAACCGCCACCTTTACCAACCCCGCTTATCACACATGGTATCGCCAAGATCAACTAATTCTTGGTGCCATAGCCGAAACTCTTGATGATACGGTCTCACCGCTCATACTTGGTGCCGCCACCTCCCATGAAGCCTGGCAAACCTTATCCACTACCTATGCCAACCCCTCACGGGGCCACATCCTTCAACTCAAAGATCGTCTTACCCACATCACTCTTGGTGACAAAACCGTATCCGAATACATGCTTGCCATTAAAGCATGTACCGATCAACTCGCTCACCTCGGAAAACCAATGGACCCTGAGGACATTACCTCAAAAATCATCAAAGGCCTCAACCAAACACTATACAAACCCGTCATCGATGCTATACGAGCTCGAGACACACCCATTTCCTTTGATGCACTACATGAAAAACTAATACAACATGAACTCACTGTTCAACATGAAAACCAAACTGACACATCCATAACCACTTTCCACCCTAATGCCCATGCAGCCCAAACACGTCCCTACTACTCCACCAATACCCCACGCCACTACAACTCCCACCAAAATCGAAACCAACAATCCTCCTACAACAACCGCGGCATTCTCCCTACCCCCACTCAAGCCAAACCCTTTATGGGCAAATGCCATTACTGTCGCGAGCAAGGACACGTGACTGGTGATTGCCCCGACTTCCGTGCCCTCTATCCTAACGTCATTTTTCCACCACCAAAAACAAAAAAACAGCCACACGCTCATACCGCAACCACCACCACTTCCAACCCCTCGTCGTACCTTATCGACAGCGGTGCCTCGCACCACATTACTAATGATCTCAACACCCTCTCTCTCCACTCACCCTATGAAGGCCCTGATGACCTAATTATCGGCGACGGAACCTCCTTACCCATCACTCATAGTGGAAATCTCGACGGGGTCGGTCCTTCTACACGGTAATTTCCGAGACGGAACATATGAATGGCAACCTCCACCTCCTCAACACCCTGGCATCACACTCTTGGCCATCCAAACAACGCCACTCTCAAGCTTCTCAACAACAAACTTAATTTACGCATTTCTTCTATTCCTAATTGTGTTGCTTGTTCAATGAATAAAAGTCATAAACTGCCTTTCTCTATTTCAACACTTCAATCTCGTTCCGCGCTCGACTTAATATTTTCCGATGTATGGACCGCTCCCATCCTATCTCATGACTCACATAAATACTACGTAATCTTTGTTGATCACTTCACTCACTACATATGGCTATATCCTATAAAACAAAAATCCGACACACTACCCACATTCCAACGATTCAAAGCCATCGTCGAAAATTACTTCCAAAAACCTATAAAACAATTCTATTCCGATAACGGTGGTGAATATGTTAAACTAAATACCTACCTTCTTGACAACGGAATCAGTCACCTTACATCCCCTCCACACACACCGGAACACAACGGATTCGCCGAACGCCGTCATCGACACCTTGTCGAAACTGGTCTCGCACTTCTTACCTACGCCAAACTACCCCCTAAATTTTGGACCTATGCCCTAACTACCGCTGCCTACTTAATCAACCGACTACCGACACCCACACTCAACAACGACTCCCCATATCAAAAATTGCATAATCAAAACCCTAACTACCAAAAACTCCATTCATTTGGATGCCTATGCTTCCCTTGGTTAAAACCATACACTGCCCACAAACTTGATCCCAAATCTCTCCCATGCATATTTCTTGGCTACTCCACAACCCAAAGCGCCTACCTATGCCTAGAGCCCACGACAAACCGAATATATACATCACGCCATGTTCGTTTTGTCGACACCGAATTTCCATATCAAACCCTAACAAAAACCACGTACAATACACCCCCTCCCCTTGAAAAATGGTGCACCCTCGCCATCCCATTATTGCCTCACCCAGAACCCACGCTCAACACCACCGTTGCCACCCCATCCGCTGCCTCCACACCCTCCACACCCACTGCCTCAATGACAACTTCCTCCACCCCCTCCACGCCCGAGGCATCCACGACACCACCCTCCAACACCTTGACAGCCAACACGCCCTCATCAGCCCCTCCTCCTAACCCTCAACACTCATCCAGCAATTCCCTCAACCCACCCACAACTCTGACCACCCCTCCACCACCCCCATCCCCACCCCCACCTCGCCATAACACTAGACTCTCAAATAACATTGTCAAACCGAACCCTCGTTATGCAAAAATGGCACTCGTTCCAAGTCCTCACACTACACCGACCACCACAAAACAAGCGCTCATCGACTCTCGTTGGCGCGCCGCCATGATAGATGAACACCAAGCCCTAATCCGAAACAAAACATGGACCCTTGTCCCTCGACATCTTGCTCCAAATATTGTTGGATGTAAATGGGTGTACCAGGTCAAATACAATCTGGATGGTAGCATTAAGCAATACAAAGCTCGACTCGTCGCTAAAGGATTCCACCAACGTCCAGGTATAGACTACTCTGAAACTTTTAGTCCAGTACAAAAACCAACAACAATTCGACTCATACTCACACTCGCTGTCACAAACGGATGGCACTTACACCAAATAGACATAAATAACGCTTTTCTCCAAGGAAAATTAACCGACTCGGTGTTTATGGAACAACCACCCGGATTCACAGATACCGAAAACCCCGACTATGTGTGTCAATTATCAAAAGCTATATACGGTCTCAAACAAGCGCCCCGAGCGTGGTATACCGAACTCCGTAATTTCCTCACCACCTACGGTTTCAAAAACTCACTGTCCGACCCCTCTTTATTCATACTAAAACAAAAAACGATCAAACTTTACGTCCTAGTTTACGTCGACGACATCATCGTCACAGGCCCTAATACACAACATATCACCCAATTTCTATCTATAATATCCAATAAATTCTCCCTTAAAGACCTAGGGTCACTATCTTACTTTCTTGGTGTTGAAGTTACACCAACCATCAATGGTCTTCACCTAAATCAATCTAAGTATCTCTCTGACCTACTTAGCAAACACAATATGCTTGAATGCAACCCCTCCAACACGCCCATGCTCCCCTATCCCCCTCTCATGACACAACCTGACAAACCCATCGAAAACGAGACCGACTATCGTGCAATCATAGGAAGCCTTCAATACTTGTCCCTCACCCGTCCGGACATAGCCTACTCAGTCAATAAACTAGCCCAATACCTTAACCACCCCACGACTGACCACTGGCTCTCTCTGAAACGCCTTCTTAGATACCTAAATGGCACTCTACACTATGGCATTCACCTTAATAAAACCTCCCCTCTCTGCCTTCACGCTTTTTGCGATGCCGATTGGGCCGGTGATCCCGACAACTACATCTCCACAGGTGGTTTTATTGTCTACCTAGGTCAAAATCCAATATCATGGACCTCTCGAAAACAGCGCGCCCTATCTCGATCATCTACCGAAGCTGAGTTTCGAGCTATTACCGACACTACTGCTGAGCTTTTATGGCTCCGCTCTCTCCTCACTGAACTCAATATAAACATTACAAGTCCACCAACAATTTATTGTGATAATCTGAGTGCTACACACTACTCCGCAAATCCCGTCTTTCACTCTCGAATGAAACACCTAGCTCTCTCCTTTCACTTCGTTAAAGAGCAAGTCCAACTTGGCACGATACGCATACAACACATCAACGGAACTGATCAACTCGCCGACGTACTTACAAAACCGTTACACAAGCCGCGTTTCATTGAACTTACCTCCAAGATTGGTCTTCGTCAACGCCCGTCCATCTTGCGGGGAAATATTAAAGATACGATACACAAGGCTGCATGATATTCTAATTATAGCACTTATTCTATGTAATCAATCCCTTTATCATATCCCATGATTCAAGCATGTAATTGATCATCCTGTATCTCGTATATTAGGATAGTTACTAAGAGAATATATTCTCTTTGTATGTATATATATCATAGGTTGTATACACTGTAAATTATCAATTCAAATATAACAAAACTTATCTTTTATACACCTGTTGTTTGTCATATGTTTCTCGAACGCGTGAACTAGAGCTGATCATGGTTTGTACCGTCCGATAACTCAGCCCATCAGCTTGATCATGGGTTGTACCGTTCGATGACTCAGCCATCTGACCCTAATTTTCACCGGGTTTCAACAAACATTTTTTTTACAAAATGGCCAAACGGACATGGACACGGACAAAAAAAATTGTAAGACGAGTTAGTTCATCTGACCCATTAAAATAATACAAGTAGTCGAGTATCCTTTAAAGTACTCCGTACATATCTTTTAGCCAACCTATTCAGTAAAAAGTTCAAATTTACAAAGTACTAATATATTATCTACTAGAGTATAAATACGGAGTACTAGCACTCTTATCAATGTTATCATTCATTATTTCATGATTTTGATGCTTAGGAAGTCTTTAAAATTTTAGAGTCCTATTTTATTCATCGTCTCTTTTAATATTAGCTCTTTGTCTTTTCTTTCTCCGGTTCGCAATTTTATTATAAGTCTTTAATTAATTTGTAGTTTCAGGTTTCACAACTTAACAAATGTAAATAGGAACTCGGTAGCCCACGGGCTGTCCAAATTTTAACTGTAGGGCGGGTAAGGGAAGGATATGTGAGTGGTGACCCATTAATTCTAGCCCAACCCACCCGCCACGGTAATCTGAATATATTAATAATTAATAATACTTAGGCGACAATTCGACATGGTATCAGAGTTAGTGTGATCGAAGGTCATGGGTTCGAATTCTAGCAACCTCAAAACCCCTCAAAAACACGAAGTGGAACCCAGCACACGGTGACACGGTATGGGGGAGCATGTGCAAACTAAGCATTTTTCAAGCCCTACGGGTGTTTGAGTGAGGGAGCGTAATAAGAATATTAATAATAGTTTGACCTCAACCATTACCTTAAGGTTTTGATTGATGCTCCACTATTATTAATATTCCTATTATATGGTCTTAAAAATCTTATATATTTTTTTTCCCGATCTATATCCGATCCAAATCCGCATTTAAATCGCGCGAACAAGTATCACATATGGTCACATTTTCAGATGTCAGACTCGAAGTGTCATGTGTTTTTACACATGACCAAGTGCCCAAATTGTTCAATACTCCGTATAATTGATCAAGTGGATGTTCATATGGACTTTTAAAATTCGCAAAATCTCTATGTCGGTTTTACATATGATGTCAACCTAATAAGTAATAACTAGTAAGCCTATATAAAAATGAGTAACATATTCCGGTTGAGCTGATCTCGTATGAGACCGTCTATACGAGTATTGCCATTAAAAATTACGAGTAATATATTGTGTTCAGTCACTTTTTATAACTTTGGTCTCGATTTTCCCCTTGGGTTCGACTGCAACCGTCAGTATTTTTGTGTCGGTGCATGCTTTTTCAAGTGGAAGGTTATTTTTTCGTGATAAATATACTTGTACAAAAATGGGAATGAAATATCTAAGGTCATGTTCTTTTGACCTTAATTTCAGATTTATTAGGTTCAAGTTCTGACTCTTCTTTTCACATATTAACTCTTAGGAGTACTTAAGTTTAGTTCAGTTCCATAACTTAGTTTAGTTCAATTTCAATTCAGCTCGGAAAGTCAAGAGTTTGTACTCATGACCGAGTGCCCAAATTGCTCACTTTAATTGATCAAGTGGATGTTCATATGTAAGCCTATATCAAAATCAATAATATATTCGGGTTAGGTTGATCTCACATATGAGACCGTCCATACAAGCCCTGCCACTAAAAGTTACGAGTGTATTTTTTTCCTTCCGATTTCTATTTGTGTTTAGTCACTTTTGATAACCTTGGTGTCGATTTTCCCCTTGGGTTAGACCGTTAGACTGCAACAACAAGTATTTATGCGTCGTTGCTCTTCCACTTATTTTTTCCATGATAAATATACTTGCACAAAAATGGAAATGAAGTGTCTAAGTAACACAGATTCTCTGAATTCCGAACTGACACTATAATCTGTTATAGGCTTGAATACGATCTCCGGCAGCAAAGGTGGTGGCTCCACGATTATTCGAGAAATGCTAGAGTTTTGTGCAACCAATAAACTATATCCAAAAGTCGAAATTATTCCTATACAATATGCAAATGAAGCAATTGAAAGGCTAATAAAGAAAGACGTCAAATACCGGTTCGTCATTGACATTGAAAATTCTCTCAACAACTCTCCCTTGTAAAGCAAGGATAGTCTTCAGTCTTCACAAACTTGCACGGATAAAATAGTTAAAAAACAGAATGCTACTCATTATCCTTACATGAAAAATAAAACATGACCGTTATAGAACACCATAAGTCTATATATATACACATTTGTATTTGTATCGTCGTTTGTATTAAGTTTAATAAACATTTATACCCATATGTAATAACTAACAAAGACTTGCGATTTTTGCAAGAAGTATTTTAATACCTATACTTTGGAACAATCTTTATGTATTTATTAGGGTTGTATCATTATTGTTTGGAAAATGATAAATATAGTTTTAACTGTTTTAAGGACGGTATGACTGTATTTATTATTATCTTTATTGTTTTAGACTCTGTTTGGTAAACAACGGAATAATTTCAATATAAACAGATTGTAACGACACATTATAAACATTTTTTTTGCAAAATCTAGTAAATTTCCTAGTTTAGAATGCGTTAACCAATATGTTGGAGTAACCAACATATTAACCCCAAATATGTTATTTTAATATGTTATTTGCCAGACACTCAAATTAGCATATTGATGACAAACATGCTAAAATTTTTAAATATGCTAAATATTGATCAATATACGATTTACCGAAACAACACCTGTTTTTCATTTTGCAAATACCAGACAATTTACCCATAAATATCCAAAAGTTAGCTGCCATGATTTTTCTCATTTGTCATCCTAAAGGCAAATGGATAAAGTTGAATAACTCATTCTTATCCAGTAGCTATCCCTTATGAGTTAAAGGATACGTCTTAATTAAAACGGATATTATCCGCTTTAGTTTTAAATTTTAAAGACAATAATTACCGTACATAAGGCAAAATGTTTGTCCCAACTCTTATTTATATAAGCGCAAGTTTACATTTCTAACGATACTATTATATCACAAACTTATAACCTCTTATAAAAAATAAATGGGAGAACAACTGAGGGGGCAAGTGTAATATGTGTCTTTTTCATCGCTTACGTTTTACAAACAAATAATAATAGATGTATTAAAAATACAAGAAGGTCCTCGTTGTAAAAACAATATATTCGCCCCAAGTTTGAGATGAATTAAATACCACAAAAAAATTATACAATTAGATGTATAAGAGTATCGTACAACCATATATATTAATTGAGGTTATGTATATATTTTTTGAATTTTTAAACTATTTCGAGTTGTATTTTAAGTTTCTGACATTAGAATTAAAATAGAGTTGAACTCATATGTATTGTGTTTTAGTTGTATAATAGTTATCTAAACTCAATATTTTGTAAAACAGTTCATAAACTCTACAATATAGCTTATATTTTTCCACTAAACTCGAAATTTCTATTAAAACTCATATTCTTTCCACTAAAACTCGAAATTTCTATTAAAACGCTCGAAATATGTACGATCAATCGTAATACATCTGGTTGTATAATGAGGTGTATGTTGCTAAAAATGAGGTTTTGTTTTTACAGTTTAATTTTTTAAAAGTAATTTTTAAGAATTAGAAACACCAAATATTTGCTTCTACTTTTACGATGAAAAAGAGAATATTTGATTTTTTGAGAAATTATTTTCAACTTTTAAATAAAACTAGTGTAACACCCGTGAAAAATCACGGGGTTGTTTATTTTTTTTTAAAAGAAGACGACAAATTATAGTTATTATATAATCAAAATTGTTCATAAGTACATCTTGAAATTTTCGTTTTATTAGGATCGTTTAATATTTTGTAAGTGTCTTAAAGTTGTTAAACTTATTGAAAAAATAATGGTGAGTTAATGTGAGTGTTTATATTTCAAATTCTGTAAAATGGCGGGCATTAAAATACGTTCTTATAACCAACACAGTCCTGACATAATATAGGTCTCTCATTCATAATGAAGGTTGTCTTCCGCATTTTATTTTTTAGTGTAACACCCGTGAAAAATCACGAGACTGTGTACTTTAATTTTAAAAGAAGACGACAAATTATATGTATTATATATATAACCAGAAATTTTATTTATTGAACATGTATACTTAAAATAAAAACGAAAAAAATTAATATATATACATAAGGACATTTGAAAAAATTGTTAACAATATATAATAAGATAACATATGATAATGTTAATAGGAGTAATAATTGTGAGGTGGTATAAAAATGGAACTATTAAGACATAGTTAAAAAAGAAAACTATAAAATTCAGATTTGAAAACTTTAAGATATATGTAAATTTTCAGTAGAAAAAAAAATATATGTAAATTAATTAAAGAAACAAAATTAAGATAATTATATTCGATATATTGCAGAAAATGGAAACAATATAAAAATCGGTTAATCGAAAATGACATGGCTACTATTGTTCACATTATTGGTTGAAAAAAACTAAAATTCTGAGGTTGAATGAGGGAGATCCATTAGACTAATTCTAAAAAAACCATATTGCGCCACATAAGCGGTTTTACAAGATTATTTAATATACATAATAATAATATGTGTTTGGCCAAAAAGTGTTTTTAAGTTCAAAAATATTTTAAAAAGTTAGGCCAAACACACGCTTAAAGTGTCTAGAACAATGTTTGGCCTAGATTGCTAAAAATGAGTTTTTATTTTTACCACTTAATTTATTAAAAGTAATTTTTAAGAATCAGAAATACCAAATTATTGCTTCTATTTTTATGAGGGAAAAGAGGATATTTGAGTTTTTGAGAAATGATTTTTAACTTTCAAATAAATAATGTGTTTGGCCGAATAATGTTTTTAAGTCTAAAAACACTTTGAAAAGTCATGCCAAACATACACACATAAAAAGAACAAATAATCTATTTTTATCTGACCGTGTAAAAATTTTAGTTAAACCGTTACAAACCTATAACGAATACGATTTGTCACGAATTTGGTAAAAAAACAAAGAAAAGGAAAGTCGTCAAAGAAGGGCAAATTGGCAGTCGGCCGCCTACCAAACGTGCGTAAAAATTGCAACCCTCGTATATAAAAATCCCTAATTCCCCGTTTCTCCGTAAGAAAATAACTATCATTCATTCCTTCTAAATAATTTCGATCTTTTCTTCTACCTCCTTCTCCTCCTCTCACAGTCGATTAAAAACCGTATATTTTGTTTCATTCATCTTTCTTTCGATTTCGAACAATAAATATATTAATTTAATCAATTGTGAGAAGCGAAAGGAAGAAGGTTGGAAGGAGGCGGTGGACAGACATCCTCTTCTCTATAAATAAACAATACTCCTCCAGCCGCAGCAACCAAAAACAAACCCTAATTCCCAAATTCTGGTGGTATTCAATCCCATCGGATCAAAACGACGACATTAAAATTTGAATTGATTACGATTTTGTGAATGGTGAAATTGTCAAGTAATATTTTCTCTTTGATCTCCGAAACGGGGATCTTCGCTTCTTCCTCCGCCTTCGCTTTCGGTTCGTGCATGGAAGGCTGGTACCACCGCTGCATCGGCGTTGACCCCTAAACGAACATCGTATTTCCCATCTCTATTCGATTCGATTCGATTCAATTCTTTTCGTTTTTCTAATTTCAATTCAATTCAATCTAGATTCGATTTTGTATCTTTTTCTGGATCGATCTCGTAGTTTGTATTTTAAAATCAATCCAAGATGTTGCTAAGCAAGCAAAAGAAGGTTGAGGTGATGAAGAAGAGGATTCTTATTATGGTGAATGTGATGGGAAGTGCTGGGCCTTTGAGATTTGTGGTGAATGAAGATGAAATTGTTGCTTCCATTATTGATATGGCTTTGAAATCGTATGCTCGCGAGGGCCGGCTTCCTGTTCTTGGCTCCAATTTCAATGATTTTCTTCTCTACTGTCCTCTTATTGGATCTGATGGTATGCATAATTTCAATTCCCATCTATGCTCTATTTGTTCATATATCCGTCTTAACTTTGAATCGGAAAATATTTTGCTTTTGTCGTATCTTGCATAATCTTTGATCTGTCTTAAATATGGAATTCTGAAAATCATGACCTCCTGTAATGTTTCGTGTTGTATTACTTTCCGTCCTAAATAAGAATTTGTGAAAATCATGACCTCCTGCAATGCTTTGTGCTGTTTTACTTGCTCTGCTTATGATTGTAGCCTTGTAGGCATGTATGTTTTGCGGATTCGTTTTGTATTGAGAAAAAGTCCATAACCAATTGACTCCCTATGTTACGTAGACCCGGTTCAAAGGGCCGGACTTGGGTGTGTACCCAAGTGTCACATAGGGCCGTTTTTTTTGAAGTTTTGGAATTTTTTGGTAAAAATGAAGAGTCGAGTGTCATATCAATGTCCAAGTATGCGAGCTCATATGAAAATAGGATATGTTTTTGCGGCATTAGCCCTTCTTTATGAGGTGCTCGCGAATATGGTCTTCCCATAGCCATAGTTCCTTGTCGCCCGAGTTGTTGTCATATCAATGTCCAATTATGTGAGCTCATATGAAGTCAAAACAAGGTATGATTTTGCGGCATTAGCCCTTATTTATGAGGTGCTTGCGAATACCGTCTGGTTTACATTGTCGGTTGAGTTCACCTACCATCATTCTTGTAAAACTAAGCTTTTGATTTTGTTTTCCTATGTCTAATACTGCGCTTGCAGGATTTATTGCATGATTGCTCTCTCAACGACAAATTTGTCTAAATCTCTCAACTCTATTGCATTTTGCAGCTCTGAATCCATTTGATAGAATTGGAGCCCATGGTGCTCGAAACTTCACTCTGTGCAAAAGGCCGCAGACTGACAAGGCAACTGATATTGGAACACAAACTGCAGGGATTACAAAGAAGGGCAGTGGAAGCTGGAAGTCATGGATGAATAAGACACTCAGTCTCAAAGTTACTTCCCATTAGGTTGAAAAACTTGGCTGCGATGAATGGGTTTTGACACGATAATGGTTTACTAGTAAGAGGATTACTTAGTGAATATTGTATCGGCTTGGGTCATAGTGACGGAAGGATGATTCTTGATTTACTTTACTTATTTACTTAGTTTCGGAAATGTGGTACTTGATTTACTTATTTACTTCGTTCGTCGTTTGCATTATCAGAGAACTACCACTCTTGGTTTTTGGATATTTCAATTCAATAAAGGTTTCCTTCATGCATTATCAGTGTTGTATCATTTTGTTTCATGCTTTCAAGGCTTAAAGTTAAAGCTTCGGGCTTTCAAGAAGAGATTCATAGTGGAACATCCAGCTAGTAATATTCTCGATCTCTTGACACAACTGGCAAAAGTTCAGTTGATTTTTTCTCCAAGACGGAGTTTTTATTAGTCCAACTCCCTCAACGAAGACTATCACTACCTATTCTATCAATACCTTGACTTTGACTTTTGTATTATGTTTTGCTCCGCTTTTATTTTTCATCTTTCTCATTTTTATATTTTCACATTTTAACACCCATGAACGGTTCTAAAACCGGAATCTTACGGCCCGGTGGCTGATGATGTTGACCTGAGATTAGAATTGCTAAACAAGTTTGAATCCAGGTCATTGGGAGTTGGGACCACCGGCGTAACGGCATTCATAACTTTACTTGTTAAGCTAGCTGACATACGATAAGGGAACATTTTGTGAAATAATCAATAAAACACTCACGTCTACCACTTTTTAAACAATCTATCCCAAAAATACCTCGATAATAAGACTGACACACAAAACAAAAGGGTCGTATTTAGACCGGTTATCTAAAATTTACAATACTCTGAGTTGAATTAGGCCAGTTTGGGTACAAATTGGGTTATTCAGACTAATCCAATTTTGCCTTGTCTAAAGAGGACGGACACGAATGTACCAAAAACAAAAAAAAGAGGACGGACCCGATCCGGATCCGACATGAAAACCCGTTTGCGAGTTCACGTGTCAGCGCTTACCTACGCAAGGTTGAATACTTAACTTTCGGATTAAATATAAATGAACCAATCACTATTGAGATCACTCTCGTTACCATCCACTATAAATAATCCACTATAAATAGTTAAATACACCACCTAAAATAATACACGATACACTACAAAATCTGTATTTTCTTCTACCAAACTCAAGAGAAACATCAACACAAAAAGCCTTCAGGTTTGCTGGGAATTGTTTTGATTGCAAAATCTTATTTATTTCATTCTGTTAATTGATTCATATGTTTATATTTTGTATTGCAAATCATGGGTATGTTGAGTTTTCTTATTTGTAATGTTGTATGAAGCAAAACCCATGTTTTAGAATCGTATATGAACAGATTAAAGATTAGTTTTTTGGTTATTTTTATTAATTAGACTGCAATTTTATTTTTAGAATTGTTTGGAGTATTGGGTATAGAATTGTTAAAGAAAAATCAGGTTTTATTGTTCATAATATTTGATCATGTATTCATGTTATTATTTGATCATTATGGTGGATTTATTTGTCAATTTGATCCATTACCATGATCGTAATTTACGCTTAATGACCCCGAGAAATATATAAGGATTTGGGTTGGTCTCACATGTACGACTTTTTTATTACAGACTCACAGTTAACAGTGGTGTTTTTTATTTGGGTTGGGTGTAATATACCGTCTTGTATTGTTTTCGTTTCTGTTTAAGTACCTTTGGTTGTATTATTTATATGTTTGTAATATTTGTAATACAAAAAGTACAACAAGTGGGACTGAGATTTACTTCTTCTTTAAGAAAGTAGCGAGTATATGAGTTATGATGCTTTTTGTGAGTTGTGATTCATCTTTGACTAAATCTCAGTAATTCTACTGTTTGCAGTAGAATATATGGAACAGTAAAGTAGAATGACTGAGATTTGCAAGTTTGAAATTTGATTGAATGATGACATGGAGTCAACTTATGTTGGTACTGACAGTGAACAGATAGTTGAGCATGAGTTCTGAAACTGCACCTGCAAATTGCCGCGGATGGGCAGCCAGAGATCTGTCTGGAGTTCTTTCACCTATCGAGTTTAATAGAAGGTATGCTGAAATAATTGTGCATTCCTGTAAACCTTGTTTCATTAGAATTGCATTGGTGATTCACTGCTGCTTGTTCATTTTATGAGTTTATGAATTATGACTGTCCTCGTTTACCTTTATGGTCCGTAAGTTGGGACACAATGTTGGTAATCTCTTAGCGTTGAAGTCAGATACGATAAAATGGGCTTCTGATCGGTTTTTGCATTACAATACTCCTTTTTCCGATAGAGTACTTATTTTTATTGAATACCGTTTAATGTTATTGATTTTCTGCTATGCTCTGCCGCTGTATTTGATTTCTCCTCTATGAGAGACTGAGAATAATGCTCTAATAATTACTTACTGTTTTAGGTTGCGTTAAACTTAATTGCTCGTTGAATCCAGGATCGTTGCAGATGATGACGTTTCCATTAAGATTACGCATTGTGGAGTATGCTATGCTGATGTAGTCTGGACAAGGAACTTACATAAAGACTCCAAGTACCCTGTCGTGCCAGGGTATGTATTGCAATAAAACATTTTAGTGGCCTTCATGTCAGACTTTGATTTTTTTTTCTCTGTTCTTAATTTACTCAGTGCTGTATATCTTGGTTTGTGTGAAGTCATGAGATTGTAGGCACAGTAAAAGAGGTCGGGCCAAATGTTGATCGCTTCAAAGTCGGGGATCATGTTGGAGTTGGAACTTATGTGAATTCATGCAGAGATTGTGAATATTGCAATGTCGGAATGGAGGTCAGTTGTGTCAAAGGGTCAGTTTTTACATTCAACGGAGTGGACACAGATGGTACAGTTACAAAAGGAGGTTACTCCACCTCCATTGTTGTTCATGAAAGGTCAGTATATTCTTAAAATAGTGTTTCTATCAAATTTATCTTAGGTTACAGAGCTTAGTTAAAATGGACTTTGTCTGTGTCTCGAAGATTCACTGCATTTATATTCAATTGCTGCGTAATGTCTATGTTTTCTCATAAGAGAAGCCACAAATTTGGATGACTGTTAAAGGCTTCAGACGCGTTCCTGTACTGCATAGAGTGCACACTGCATACCAATTATCACAGCTGTATATTCTTCGTAAGATTACCAATATTGGTATCCTTGGCCTTGCTGCGAGCGAAGTTATTTCAGTATGATTCAGCATATGTGAATCTAGACATTCAAATATAAGCTCTCTACTGTCTATCATATAGGCCAACTGAAGGAGAGCCTTCGCCCACCGATTAAGATTTTGCTTTGTGACTGTGAGGTCACAGGTTCAATGACGGAGCAGGGCACGGAAAGGCTTACCCCTATTACACCCTTGTGGTGGGACCCTTCCCCGGACCCATGCCATCGTGCACCAGGCTGCCCTTTTATTGTATAGACCAACTAAAATAGTGTCCTAGCTCTCCTACCAGCACTTCATTTCTAAACGATCTAATAATTATTTGGCCTCGGCTGCCTGCAATTCTACCCAGAACTACCGACACTTAGTCATAACTCATAAGTGTACTGAGAATTTCTACTACAAAAGCTAAATCCTTTTCAATTGAATTCTCAGGTACTGTTACAAGATTCCGGATGGCCTTCCCTCACATCTAGCGGCTCCCTTATTATGTGCTGGAATTACTGTCTATACGCCCATGATGCGCCATAACATGAACCAGCCTGGTAAAAGTCTCGGGGTGATTGGCCTTGGTGGCCTCGGGCATATGGCTGTATTGTTCGGTAAGGCCTTTGGGCTAAAAGTCACAGTCTTTAGCACAAGCATGTCGAAGAAAGACGAAGCTTTGAGTGTACTAGGTGCTGACAATTTTGTTCTTTCATCTGATGAACAACAAATGAAGGTAAATATTTCCTTGTCCATCAAATGAAGGTTACTCGGACTTGCTTGTTCCTGTACTTACGAGTTCTGACAGTTCCTGGTATTGGTTGAATGTTTGTTGCAGGCTCTAGCTAACTCACTCGACTTCATAATAGACACTGCATCAGGAGATCACCCAGTCGAGCCATTCATGTGGCTTTTGAAGACATTTGGCGCTTATGCTCTGGTCGGTTTCCCTTCAGAAATAAAATTCAGTCCTGCCAGCCTTTCATTAGGTACATCTGCTCAATCAACTGATGTGAAATTGCCGCACATGTAATGTTGTGTTCGTCCCTGTTATAGTATGTGAACTAATAATACCTTGATGATTTGTAGGCATGAAAACGTTCTCCGGCAGCGTAACTGGTGGTACCAAAACTACTCAAGAAATGCTGGAATTTTGCGCAGTGAATAAAATATATCCGAAAGTGGAAATAATTCCTATTCAGTATGCAAATGAAGCAATTGAACGGCTCATAAACAGGGATGTCAAATACCGGTTTGTCATCGACATTCAGAACTCTCTTAATTGATGTCGTCATTGGAAACAACTAATCTACTTCATAATACTTTCATTATGGGTTCATTTTGGTGTCTGTATTGGTGTTCATAGTTGGCCTGAGTACACATAAGACGCTCTCAAAACCGCCTATCAATTTATTCGTCTGAAAGGTTTTGTCGTGCTCAGTACACATTGTTCCTTCCTTATTTTCCGACCAGCAATGGGATAATAAAATGGCTGTGTTTCACTTTGTTTTCCTGTTTCTCGTCCTACTAAAGTCCGACTGTATATTCCGTTAGAAGACCGAGTACGAAGAAACAACAATAACAGAAGCAAATTAAAGCATTTCTAGGTCTAAGTTCTGTAAGTACACACAACAATGACTACTTCAGTGTTTAACTGTGTGTTGATACAGGTATAAATTTAAATTTACGATATATATATATGTCGCTTTAAACCAAATGTAAACTTTTCTCCGCAGAAGTACGAGGATTATTTTTATTTGTTATATTTATAGGTCATATGACATTTTAAACTTCATCAAAAGTAAACGAATATACTATAAGTGTGAAAAAGAATTCGTCTTCCTTAAAACAAAGATCGCAGGTATAAAAATGTGACGATTCTGAATACTTGAACCGAGGGGGACCCAAAATTAGTGATGTTTTAAATCCCTTCAATAAAAATCCAAAATTTATGTGCTTCCACGCGTTATCGAGACTCTGATACCATGCAATAAAATTTCCAGTGCAATGCCAGAACTGTACTTACCAACAGAGATGGCTGTACATGATCATACCGGAAATAATTCAGAGACCAGGGAATCTGCTGTAATAGAAATCCGAAAACATGTTTAAGTTAAAACACTTACACATTGGCCTCGATAAGGAGTGAAGTAGTTCCTGCAAATCGGCAGCTGCGAACCCAATCTCATCATCATCATGCAAGACATGGTAATGCGTTGGCCTTGTGGTACCCTGCAATCATCCACCATAAAAACTTCAGTTAATTTCACATTATAATTAGACAAAAAAGTGCAAAAACGACACTAACTCATAACTCATAACTCATAAGTCTGCTGAGATACATTTAACATGACCTGCTGATCAAGCTTACTGCTGCAATTGACGGTTTGTGTAATATATTTTGTTGCTTCCGTTTCTTGGGTTTTCAATGTACTGCTATGGTGACTCGGAACAGCTTGTAATCGTTGTATAATTCGACAGTAGTCAGTACTTTGTTCTACTCTAATTTTCAGTTAAGTTCTTGACCTGGTTTGTGAGTCTCTGTAAATGGTAATGTTTTATTCAACCTCGTTTAACTAAATTCGATTCAATATAATTTAATTCAGCTCCGATAGTTTCAAGCTCTTCACATACTAGCATACCAAGGGATTCAAGTTTCCGCCTCCGTCCCCATTTGGATGCTCCTTCGGAGCTATTGTTCGTGCACAAATTCTCATTTGTAACAGCAATATTTGTCGCAAGGTTGTGACGGGTTAAATAAAACCCATTTAGGGAGATACCCGTCACAAGAAAGATCTATTGTTCTTCGTCAATATATATTGGGAGTTACACTCTCTCGTTTAGCTTCTTAGAATCGGATTTTTGCCCTCTTATGTATAAAAAAAATGCATAAGAGCAACACCTAATATACGAGTGTCTGTAAATTGGTAGGAAATGTAAAAGTTGTAAACCTTTTAATCGTAAGGGTTATTTGAGTTCGAGAACGGTGGCGAACTGACAATCCTTCCTTCACCTATATACTAACATTTGGTGATTTAACCTTTACTAAGACCATCCCCAAGCAGAAGGTCACCATAATCGGGTCACCAACATTTTTCCTCTTAATTACACCTTGATTATCCTGACCCACCTTCAACCCATTTTTACCCTTCCAAGCAGAAGGTCACGACCTAGGTCATCAACTCAATCATTTTTCCTTTAATTTTCCATTTTCCAACATTTTCAACCCTTTATTACATTCTCTAACTTCAACCCTTTATTACATATTATAAATAAGTTATTTTTATAATTTTGATAAAATAAAAACTAGTCCAATATGTTTAGTACATATGGCTAAAATAAACTATTAAATAACAATATTTAAATTTTTAAAAGTAAAAAGACCATTTTATTGACAAGAAATAAAAATTACTAAAAACATAATTCAACATAAACTAATTGTTATATAAAAATTAAAAATGAAGCGACCCTTATTTATAAAATATTAGCGGACGGTTTTATTTGAAATTTATAATTGAAGCGAACATCATTTAAAATATTTGTTGTAATTTCAATAAATAAACTTTTTTTGGAAGGTGATCGTTACTCTTACTAATTCAATAATTAAGGTACTTTAGTTATGAAAGAAACTTGATGAAATTAAAAATTATAAATCATATACCATCGTATATGTTACGTAATGAGTCTTTCACATAGTGACACGTAAACCAAGCTTTGTCCTTTTTTTATGCCAATAACAGAGTGACACGTGTAAGGTCACCAAGGAGGTCACCACATTACTTCAAGGTCACAAATTGACCCTCAAATTTTCAAGGTCACCAAAATTAGTTCAAGGTCACCAACATTAGTTACTTAATTATGTCATTAGCACGACCCAACAAGGTCGCGACCTCCTTGGCGACCTTGCTTGGGGATGGTCTAACAAAAACTTATTGACTTATCACGCGCAATCGTATATTACTTCAATCATCGCCGCTTGTTAATAAAACACGTGGATATATAAAATCACAAGTGTGTGTTTAAATATTTTTTTGACATTTTTTTTAAATCGCAAAGTTTATTTGTTACGAGGGAGATTAAGACAAAGTAGTGACTGCTGCCGTGACTCGTCACAATATATTTACCTAATGAGGAAAACTGAGATGATTGAGAAAGCTAATCGCATCTTCCACTCTAAATAAACAACATTGATTTATAAATAAAAAATAATGTTTGAATATAATAAACGAAACAAGTGAAATAGAACGTAATCCGACCCAACATATCGAGAAAATATTCTCCTTTCTTGCACCACTATTTCCGTCTATCCGCTTAATAACTAACCCACATTATATTTTACGAAAGCACCTATTCTTAAATATGCTTTTTTATAAATAACAAAGCGATATATCCGTCTTTAGGTAATTAATTACCTAACTATAACTAACTAATTAATTCAAATTCAAAATATAACGTTAGGGAATATAACTAACGCGGGAAATACAACTGTATTTTCTAAAAACCTTAAATACTCCATATTTCTGATTCTTACGACAATCTCAGATCACTTTCCATAATTCCATAAATTTAATCAAACAATTTCTTGATTAATCTTTTATATATAAAATCACACAATCGCATACACTTTCAATTTCATTACAAACATAAAAAAAAAAATTGATAAAAAGATGGAAACAATTACTGATAATCAGCTGCAGAAGAAAAGAACGAGCAAGGGAAAGTGTAAAATTCCGATAGCGCGAATCGCAGACAAGAATGCACGTCAAGTAGCCTTTTCTAAGCGCCGAGTCGGATTATTCAAGAAGTGTACGAATTGGTGGGAAGCATCTGTTGATGATATGGGGTTGGAGGAGCTTGAGGAGTTAAAGCTGTCTCTTGAAGGGTTTCAGAACGGGGTCGTTTCGAGGGCTGGTGAGCTTGATCGAGTACATGAGTCTGAAACCGGGTTAAACCCTGATCCCCAATATTACGAAGAATCAACCGAAAACTTCAAAGTTGATAGTTATGATTTCCTTGATGTTCTTGATTTTGGTGATTATGTCTGCACGGATGCCGGTCTCAGCTCGAAGTATGATTTCCCTGATGTTCTTGATTGTGGTGATTATGTCTGCACGGAGGCCGGTCTCAGCTCGAAGTATGATTTCCCTGATGTTCTTGATTGTGGTGATTATGTCTGCACGGATGCCGGTCTCAGCTCGAAGTATGATTTCCCTGATGTTCTTGATTGTGGTGATTATGTCTGCACGGATGCCGGTCTCAGTTCGAAATATGATTTCCCTGATGATGTTCTTGATTGTGGTGATTATGTCTGCCCGGATGCCGGTCTCAGCTCGAAATATGATTTCCCTGATGATGTTCTTGATTGTGTTGATTATGTCTGCACTGATGCCGGTCTCAGCTCGAAGTTCTCTGATTATAGTCCTGAAACAACAGAAAGTTTCAATCTTCGTCCGGCTGTTGCGAATGTTGGTATGATGTAGTAAAGGGTTTCAATTTCGGTTGATGCTGAATGCAACATTGCAAACCTTGGGTTCAAGTATTAAGTACTAGTAAAAATTAATCAAGTAGATTAGTAATTTTGTATGAGGATTAGAATGCCCTAATTTAGTCCAGATTTCTGACTGTAACAATTTATTGATTTTTTTTGTAAGAAATTATTCGATTTACGCAATAAAACGTTGTTTATCCTCATGATTGTGTTTGTATGCGTTTTTAAAGTGTTGTTTTGAGTATCATTCTTCGTTAAATTGGTCGCTTTCGATGTTATCGGGTTTAAGGCCCTGTTCTCTTGGACTGAAACTGAACTGAACTGAACTGAACTGAACTTATAGGATCTGAACTGAACTGAACTGAACTTATAGGATCTGAACTGAACTTATAGGAACTGAACTGAACTGAACTTATAGGAACTGAACTGAACTGAACTTATAGGAACTGAACTGAACTTATAAGATCTGAACTGAACTGAACTGAACTTATAGGATCTGAACTGAACTTATAGGAACTGAACTGAACTTATAGGATATGAACTGAACTTAACTTATAGGATCTGAACTGAACTAAACTTATAAACCCGAACTTAATTAACTTTATTTTAATTTAAATTAACTATTATTATTATTATTATTATTGTTATATTGTTGTTGTTGTTGTTGTTGTTGTTGTTATTATTGTTATTATTATTATTATTATTATTATTATTATTATTATTATTATGATAAAACATAGTCTAAAATACAAGGTAATTTAGAATATTTTCAACTTTATATATAATGGTTTGTTCATAGTTCATACATTATACTACGATTACATTACGATAAAAAATACTTACTATTACAATTTTCTCTAACCATTTATTTTCTCTAACAACGGTAATGAAGAAGTTGATTAATTGGAGAGTGACAATTGGTGAGGGTGAGTGTGTCGTATAATGAGTAGTTGTTTTTTTGACATTAACGAGGATGATAGTTTGGCATTAATTAAAGAGTTAAAAGACGGGTAAATTATTAATGAGTTGTTTTTTTATTGATGATGTGTATCGAATAATTAAAGCAAAATGTTTGTATCGGTTGTTAAAAATAATACTTCGTATACAACTTTTCTTAATTGAGTTTATATGAACTGAACTTATAGGAACTGAACTGAACTGAACTGAACTGAACTGAACTTATAGGAACTGAACTGAACTGAACTGAACTTATAGGAACTGAACTGAACTTATAGAAACTGAACTGAACTGAACTTATAGGATCTGAACTGAACTGAACTTATAGGAACTGAACTGAACTTATAGAAACTGAACTGAACTGAACTGAACTTATAGGATCTGAAGTGAACTTAAATTAAGTGACTTGAAGTCCAAAAGAACAGGGCCTAAGGGTTTCTGGGTTGAGTTTACGTTTCTGCCATTGATTAAGCGTTGTAGTAGGGAATTGAATAGTTTTGCTGGGTTCATGGGTTATTGATTAAGTATGGGGTTCAGGATGATTCGTATGTCGAGGGATCGAGTTTGATTATTTTTATGGAAAATTTAGGTTGCTTGGTAGTGCACAGAAGCTGTTTGATGAAATGGCTGTTAGAGATTTGGTGTCTTGGACTTCGTTGGTGGAGGCGTGTGTGAATTACAGTACCTTGTATTACAAATCCAAATGATTCAAGAGTGTGTAATGCTGAATTTTTTACATTCTCTTCACAATTATCAACTATAAATATAGATTGGCAATTATGTTCTTGTGATCGATCACATATGAATATCGCGTAACTTCACGTAAGTTCAGATCACCTTGTTCATGTGCTGAAATTCCACTCATTAATGAGACACTCAAGTTTTGTTTTGGTAATTTGATATATGTAAATCAAACTGTAAAGTAATAACAGGTTTAGTTGAGTTTTGTTTGCTGCATCCTGATTTAGCTACTCACACTGAACAGCATAGTTGAGCTTGAGTTCCGAAACTTCACCTGCAAACTGTATCGGATGGGCAGCCAGGGATCCATCCGGACTTCTTTCACCTATTCAGTTTAGTCGAAGGTATCGTGATATAAATGTCCATTCTCCAACAGTTTTTGTTTTCAGCCGAACAACACGTGTTTTTAACTGTTTTCTGCCACTGTATCTGATTTCTTCGGCTGGTTTTTTGCATTAGAATACCCGTCTCCATTAGACTACTTTTTTATCTCACTGAATTCAGTTGAATGGTTTTATTTTCAGTTGTTTTCTGCCACTGTATTTGATTTCTTCTCCATGGGAAGAATTTGCCTGTTTTGGTTGCATTAAACTTAATTGCTAGGCGATTCCAGGGTTGTTTCAAATGATGATGTTTCCATTAAGATTACGCACTGTGGAGTATGCAACGCTGATGTAGTCTGGACGAGGAACGTACATAAAGACTCCAAGTACCCTGTTGTACCCGGGTATGTATGTATGTATGTATGTACGTCATTTTCGAGTAATAATTTAAGTGGCCTTGCTGTTAGTCTATTACTCATTTCCCTATATGTTTGCTGGTGTTAAGTCATGAGATTATCGGGACAGTAAAAGAGGTCGGGACAAATGTTCATCGCTTCAAGGTAGGTGATCGTGTTGGAGTTGGAACTTTTGTGAATTCATGCCGAGATTGTGAATATTGCGATGAGGGAATGGAGGTCGGTCTGTGAAAGGGGCAGTTTATACATTCAATGGAGTGGACGCAGATGGTACTGTCACGAAAGGAGGTTACTCTTCCTCCATTGTTGTTCATCAAAGGTCAGTATTTGATTTGATCAATTACTAGTATCGATTTGTATGATGTTCGAGTTGGATTGCTTCTACTCGGAACCAATAGTTTTTGGGAACTGAATGATCAGGTACTGTTACAAGATTCCTGACAACCATCCCTCGCATTTAGCGGCACCCTTATTATGTGCTGGAATTACTGTTTATACGCCCATGATGCGCCATAACATGAACCAGCCTGGTAAAAGTCTTGGGGCGATTGGGAATATGGCTGTAATGTTCGGTAAGGCCTTCGGGCTTAAAGTCACAGTCTTTAGCACAAGCATGTCTAAGAAAGACGAAGCCTTGAGTATACTAGGTGCTGACAATTTTATTCTCTCATCTGATGAGCATCAAATGAAGGTAAATATTTACGAGTTGCCTGTTCCTGTACTTACGACTTCTGACAGTTGTCGTTAATGGTTGAATGCTTGTTGCAGGCTTTGGCGAATTCACTGGATTTCATAGTAGACACTGCATCAGAAGATCACCCAGTTGAGCCATACCTGTGGCTTTTGAAGACGTTTGGCGCATATGCTCTGGTCGGCGGCTTCTTCCCTTCAGAAGTTACATTCAGCACTGGCAGCCTGCTATTTGGTATGTCTGCTACTACTTGCTCTCAACTTTATCGAATTTGAGTGCAAGTACATGACATAACTACGTGTTCAGGGGTCATACCCATGTATAAATGTCCGACTGTTCATTCCAATTTCTTTAACTATTTGAGGTTTACTTCCAATCATGAATGTGAGAAGTCCAAGCTTGATATATATCTCGAGGAAGGAACTTATTCTTGTGAAGGGCAAGGAAAAGGAGAGTCAATGAATTTCGATGTTTTGAAGTGGTGGAGCACCGAGACTTTAAAGTATCGCATTTTATCCCATTTCAAAATCATTATAAACAACTTTAATTTGATTTTTATGTAGTTGTAATATTAAATATGTAGTTTACCCACGATTCTTAAATCAAACAAAAACATGACAAAAACCATTAATTTGATCATAATTATTTGGTTGGGAAGAACGAATTTCTGATTAAAATTGAACACCAATTATATGTGATGTTACTCATTAAAATTAACTTTTAGTTAAATTAATTTTGATGAGTTTGGAGAATCCAAAAAAATAAGAAATGAAAATAGTAATGGGAAATTTCAAGGATCATGCAAATAATGTAGGTTCCACATTTGTTGAATTTTTGGAAAAAATAAAATTTGTATATGATAATGTGGGTGAAGCAATTTGCTTTAAATGTTTTTGATTTAATAAAGATAAGATATTACATTAAAACTTGGAAAATACGGTTTTTCAATAAGTTTTTGAGAGACGGTTACCTACTATAATATGATTAACTACCATAATTTCATAGATTTCGTTCAATATTTTATACTAAAAATCCTTTGATCATCATCTTACCATAAATATTATGCTTAGGTTTTAAAGAACGGTTTTTCTAACCCCTGCCCTTAATTTGCATTACGGTTATAAAAGCCTAAGTTTGTTCAACAAAAATCTTCACACACAAAATTAATTTTCAAGAAATCATAACAAATTAAGTCATGACGAACGGTGTTTGCATCTACTTACTTGCAGTAGTAGCTATACTATTTTCGAACGCTTTGTTAGGTGATGGAAGGCAATTTATAGGTTCTAAAGGTATTCTTACAACAATAAAGGTACGTTCGTCCTTATGTTAAGTAATCGTAGCACGTGTCCTTAAGTTATCGTAACACGTGTCCTTTAACACATGTTAGAAAAACCGAGACATTATAATTAAATTGACTGTATGCCTTAATATTAATTTCTATTGCAGACTGAAGATGGTGAGGTGATCGATTGTGTTGACATATACAAACAGCCTGCTTTTTCGCATCCACTTCTGCTTAATCATACCATTCAGGTTTGTCTTTCTATAAATAGTACTCGTAAGACGTAACGTGATTATTATAGAACCGTAAATAAAACAATTGGATTTCCGTTATGGGTTCATGATTCTACATTGTGTGCCCTAGGGCAGGACATACAGTCCGGCACACGTTAGAAAATCCTGATATTTTATTGTCGTGAATTGGCAGCTTGAACCGAGTTTCAGTACAACTAGCCGGAGTTGGGAAACTGGCATAACACAGTCATGGCATAAGAATGGTGGTCGATGTCCACAGGGTTCGATTCCTATCGTAAGAAAACTGATGCAGAGCAATGGTAGCCCTAGTTTCGATAAAAGATTTCCACCTTTTTCATCTGCTCATATTCTACAGAATAATAATGCTGCAAATTATGATCATCAGGTATAATTTTCTTGTATAATTAAATTCCTCGTTTAATTGGTATACGTTAGAAAAACCGTATTCTGAATTATGACAATTGTGCATTCGACTGAAGTGGGCTCTAGTGAGTGCGAATCAAGACGGACAAGTACAAGGAGGACACGCAAGAATTAACAATTGGAGACCATTCGTTGATTCGAACGGAGGAAGTATGTCACAAATATGGATTGCAGCTGAAAGTGGTGATAATGATCGAGAAACCATTGAAGTTGGCTGGATGGTAAGTAATTAAGTCGCGTATTACTTGACTCGACATAAACGATTTGATCTTACCCAGGGCTGAGCATCGGTCCAAGACCGGACCGAAACCGAAGATCAAACCTAAACTTTCGGTCTTGAATCAGACTAAACCCGAATTATTTGGTTTGGTCCGGTCTTGGATTGACATAGACATAAACTATTTTTTTCAGTATTTTGGGGTACGATAATTTTCATTTTAATTCTGCTGAATAAAATGCATTTAAGTAATTAACGATTTTTTTTATGAAAATCAATACTAATTTATAATGTCAATAAAATTTAAATTTGATTCATAATATTTAAATAATTAATCTTAAAAATCATGAAATTTGATCCCTTAGGTAGCACCAAAACGGACACGGACACGGGACACGGCATCCCATGAATAATACACGGGACACGGCATTCAAATATAGTAAAATATACTCCCTCCTATTCTATATATTCTTCCCCTTTCATTTTTGCCCCAAAAACACGTGAGACGGCATTCAAATATAGTAAAATATACTCCCTCCTATTCTATATATTCTTCCCCTTTCATTTTTGCCCCAAAAATAAGAGATATGATTTGGACCACATAGAATAGGAGGGAGTATATTTTATGGTTATAAATAACATATAATTTTATTTTTATCATTAATTTGAAGCTAAATCTAAACAAGTAAAGTTACAATTTGACCTTTATGATAATTTGTGAGAAACTACAAACTAGTAAAGTTACAATTTGACCTTTATGATAATTTGTGAGAAACTACAAACTACCTTACATTTATGTCCATTTGTGAACAACTACCTTACTTTTTGTTTTTGGTTAAAAACTACCTTTCATTTTAATTTTTTGTTAAAAACTACCTAAAAAAAGTTTTGACGCCAATTTCTTTTTATTATTTGTTTCATATGTGTGATTTCTCTAAATTTTCATTCTTATTTTGTCGTTAAACTTGATATCCAAGCTTATCCTTCTTATCTAAAGTTCTAAACGAAAGGGAATTCTTGCCATTAGCTTTAATTTCTTTCTTTAAGCATGTGGAATAATTGGTCCGGATGATGAACATGGGCTAAATCGTATGAACTAAGGTATTTGTTCACAAATGGACATAAATGTAAGGTAGTTTCTCACAAATTATCCTTATTATAACTACTTGTCATTTTCTCCCAAATTCATCTTTTAATTGATCTTTTTAAAACTTTATATGTCGGGTGTCGGACACGGGTCGGCTAATTAGGAGAAATGTCCGTGCTATCTAGACGATACAAAGCACCGGCCCTGACCAAAACTTGAAAGAATGAGCACTGGGGACCGGCCCTGACCAAAACTTGAAAGAATGAGCACTGGGGATCAGACCAAATTAATTCTGTCCAGTTATGGTCCAAAGCAAATGGTTCAACCCGATCCATTTTTCCGTGCGGACCTAAATTTACCCTCATCTCGTATTTCATCTTGTATAGTATTACTATTTAGGCAATCATTTTACAAATTTTGTTTGAAACAATTTCAGGTGGCTCCTTCGACTGGTTCTAGTGATTCAAAAATGTTTATTTATTGGACGGTATGATTATTTTATGATTCTCAAAATGCTTTTATTTATATTATTACTCTGATTGAATTTAACTTATACAGTAATTTTTTTTTCAGAATGATAATTACCAAAGCACGGGTTGCTATAATTTAGATTGTCCCGGGTTCGTACAAACTAGCACTACGTTAGCGATTGGAGCAAATTTGGCGAATATTTCTACTTACGGTGGACTTCAGTTTGATGTCGAATACAATGTGCGAAAGGTAAAGTTTTTAATCTCGAGTTTTTGTTTTGTCTTCTAAGCTATACCCCTACATTTTTTAAATTTTATGTTACAACTTAGAATTTCTCAAATACTTAAATTTGCTTAAATTTTATGTAACGTTTTGAACGGTCCTGACCTGACCCGTGAATGAACGTTTAGGATCCGAGCTCAAAGAATTGGTGGTTAACAATTAATGGACAATCACAAGGATATTGGCCAGCAAAACTGTTCAAAAAAATGTCGAACAATGCCGATTTTATCGGATGGGGAGGTGAAGTAGTTGACAGTGTCGACTGCAAGAATCCTACACATATGGGAAATGGGCGTACAACTGAAGAGAATGCAAGTTATGTGAAACAAATTAAGTACTACGTCGATGGTGAAGACGAAGCTGAAGTTACTCCAACCGCGGATGATCTTAGCATTCTCGAAACTGCAGGTAATTGCTATGCTGTATCCGAAAATGACGGTGATGAGCTAGTCGTCTTCTATGGTGGCCCTGGTTGTCCCAAATAGATCGCTTGGATCATTGGATGTATCACGTAATCGTACATTATATCTAACGACAAGTTTGTTGCGAACTACTCATATTTTATCGATTGAGTGTCTTCGTCTGAGTTTCACCATCAGTTTCGGGATTGGAAGGGTTTCGTTGTTTCACGCTTATGACTTAAACAAATCAAGCAGAACATCTTGTATGCATTTGAATGATATAAACTTTTCGATGAGAGCAGCTACAACTCACTCGTAAACTAGGCCAAGAACTCCATTACGGGCCAGATATTCTTTTTTTCTTTTTTTGGTAACAAGGGGTCCCGCACCACCACATGGACCATGTAAGTCACCCTTCGCTGGTAATCGAACCTGAGACCTCTCAACTCTTGCATTTCTGCAAGCTTTAAGGTTTAACTCAGTTACCACTACCACTAGACTAACACCACTTGATTGGACCATATATTCTTCTGTCAATCTTGTTTCGATACACCAGATGACAACAATGCAAAAGTAATTCTAAACTGGGAACTGATTTCTAATTAATACAATTATTTGTGAAACGCGAGAACTTACAAAGTTACAAGGATTGCCAATGGAAATAATTCGGTAATGGATGCAATTTTACGACCTTGCTAATCAATCTAACAAGTTTGTATGAAGTTCGATGTATAAAGAATGAATGGCTGCATCTAAACGAGGTTCTTGACTTGAGAGGTTTGCCGTCTCTAAAATATGGCAACATTATCGATCAAGAAATGCCACGAAGATCATCATGTACACGAGAGAAATTTGAAGATTCTAATTCTGCGTAGCTCAAGCTCAGTTTTGTTGCTCCTTCTCGAACCTAACAACAAGACAAGTAATATTGTCGGCACTCCCTCGTGCAAAAGCTTCTGCAGTAAGTTTTCTAGATGCTTGTTCAGCGTCTTTTATGTCCTGCACAATACAGACAGCATCCTGCGGGAGCAATTTGGGTTTACATTAGTACAAGCATAATTATAGCAAGGGAGCGGAAGTAGCTAGCTTAGATAGTCTAAAATTGATGAATTATTAGTGTACTCATGGCCTTGGTTTAAATCCCGTCATATCCATAATTGTCCATGTAGCTCCCTTTACACCAATAAAAAATACTCTGTACTATATCAAGGGTCGTTATATTGCGAACGGAAGTCTGCCTACCACGAAGAAATTGCCTCTACCAAAGACTTCAACTTTGCCTAGTATGGTCAGATCAAACATACATTCCGTTGAACAGACTATATCCGACATGGAAATATGGGATACTTCGTATATCCAATATTCCAATTTACCTCCTCCATCGGATAGTAGATCAGTAAATTTCAAAGGTTAGTCAAAATAAACATCCTTAGATGGGGACACAAGAGCGGCAAGCTACACGAAAATAACCCTTGTTCTTGTACAATTCTTCATCAGGTTTATGCTTTTTTCCTTTCCTTTTAATGGTCCATTGTGTGTTGTAAGAAAAATTCACTTAAACTTGGCAATAATTCTTCTTAAGAAAACCAGAATAGTCTCATCCACCGGCATGGAGTGATTATCCCATACATTAATGTGACGGTCAGGTACACTGCTAGAACATGTTGGGCAAGATTCACGAGGATTGCAGATGACCACTATGGCCGACATTTCGCCGGCGAATTTAGTGTGTCCACTGAGATCACCAGTGTTGCTTGGGTAGCAGCCGACGACAGGTGCTAGCGGCTCAGAATCATGGAGTGAGACAAGGGTGGTGGTCAGTAAATGAGTGGCGGGGTGGACTGGTGGTGAAGGACGGGATGCCTATTGCTCTATTAATGTTCATTGAATAAGGTGTATGTGGGGCCATGCCTAGTTGAACACCATTTTGATAAATAGTTTTAATTCCCAAACGAAATGGTAAATTTCTATTCTTATTTTTATACATTGTTTCAAAAAAAGATTCCTAATATCGCCAGTAAAGGCAGACATGATAACAATGATAGGTCGTCGCGATGGAGTGTTTCGGCCGATTTAATACGGTAGAGCAAAATGAATATGGATGCTTGATCTAATAGTGTTAGCACAAAGACAATAGTTCCTTTTTACCTCCATTGATTCCTAAGTTGTTCCAAACAGTTAGCCGAACATTTGAACAGAATATTGCAGTACAGTTATAAAAGGGGGAGTTTCAGGCAAAACCCATATATGCATAGAGAACTTGATATCTTAATAGTTACTACGACCGAAATGTATAATTGACAGAAGCCTACTTGCATTGATAGGCCTACCTTGTTCGAAACGACATTCCATAGTCCATCACTCGCAATGATGATGAAATCAACACCAGCAATTTCTTGCTCCTAAGAAATTTGGAGTAATAAATAGCAAACAACGGTCAGTACTCGGGTATACACATATGTAAGTTCAAAATATGACGCCCATTACTCCAAAAAAATCAAGAAAAAAAAAAAAACAAAAGCAGTAGTAGTAAGAGTTAGTATCTTTCACCAATCATCTTAATAAAAAGCGATCAATTTACTTAAAAGCATCGCAGTTCTTGGTTGGAAATCTCACTAAATGAAGCTTAATATAATGCTCGGCAAGAATTAGTTACCTGGATTTCTGGTTCAGCTGTTACATACTCCTTCAGTAATTTGTCTCCGAATGCTCGAGAAACAGCAAGTACTCCTCCAACTCTCCACGTCCCTAGGAATGAATGGCATAGCTAAAAATGTCAGAGCTATCGAATCCTGTATTAAGTAATCGGCTGATGGCTTTTAGTTAATATTACTCCGTAAATGTAAGGGATACTCTACTAAGTATGTTGTGTAAATGTAGTACGCATTTGTATCTGGCATACTATGAATCAGGCAGCAATGGTTACAAAGAGGGCTCAAATAACCATTACACTCGGTTATAGAAAGATCAGCATACACAACAGAGTAAAGTGATAGAGTAAGAACACCTAAACCACAAAACTTAAGATAATATGATAAAACGAAATGATTCTCCAATTTCAACAAATTTTCAAGAAACCCCTCTCTGAGACTGCGAGTATCTAATTTAATAAATTGAATTGGTAAGAACACCTAAACCACAAAAAACAAGAGAACATCAAAAGGAACATATGTGTTTGCTTGTCAATAAACAGATCTGTCTAGCACTTGAGCTTCTCCAATCTCCATTGGTATCCCTCCATTAATATTATACCTTATAAAAATATATAAAAAATAATGTGTTTCCACAACGGTGACAGAATGTCAGTGTACTTCGACAGAAAAAGCGCTGTGAAAATCCATGTAGATGTGCATGTGCTTCTTAGAAATGTATCCTTCTACATATGCTTTTTGAATCTATTTCCAAGAGAACGAAATGTCCCCATAATCTTGAGCAAAAACCATGTTTGTGAAATTTCAGTTTAATGCTTATGATCTTAAATGGTCTCCGTCAGTAACAACAAAACAAGTCAACCAATCTCAATCGAAGGTGCTCTACATTTGGTACCCTATCATTGAAAAAGTTTGAATACTGCCATGCTGGTACAAGAATGAAAACTTGAAAACAAAGCTTACCAGCCCAAATAACAAAGCCTCCAGCATTTTCGATTCTTTGACGTTCATCAGATCTATCTGGCTTATGGTCCACTGACAAAGGAACAGCTGCAGTAAAACACAATGAAAATCAGTAAACTTGTAATCTACCAATCCCTACTAAATCAGAGGAGAAGTTTCATGAATTAAATATCAAAAACAAAAATTGATGATTATTTATTCCTAACTAACATTCCTCAATATCCCAGCTAAACCTGAAAATCTCCATCCCACCCCCTAATCAAAAGAAGAAACATGTAAACATAAACACATTCAAGAAAAACTGAAGTGGTGATATCTGTGTCTCAATTTGTTTAAATAATATGCAACAAAAGAAATCCCGTGAAACTGTGAAAGCGATAGCGAGCATATAAATATATATATCAAGCTATATTTGAGAAAGTGAGCGGGAAAGGGGGAGGAAGAGGAAGAGGAAAAGAAAGAGCGACCATGCTTTATCTCAGTCACTAATCAAGTAATCAACTTACCAGATCCATCTTTGCTGGCAACTACTCTGGAATCACCTACATTGGCAACAAGCAAGCGGCCACCAACCAATAAGGCAGTTGATGCAGTTGACCCTGCTCCTCTTTGCTGGTCTTTCTCCTCACTAAGATAATTTACATCTGTCTGTTTAAATGTTTCCACTGAAACAAAGTGGAACAGTAAAAAAAGGAACCAATACAAATTAAAATAAAGCATCATAGGTAAATAGACTGCACACACTTATAGTAGACATTAGCTATTCATACCTATAGCCGTTTTTGTGTCTCTTATAAAGTCTGGATGGCTGCACAAATTATCAAATAGATTGTTCTTAAGATATTCAGCAGTTCTGGAACCCCCATGACCTGTTGTAGAGCAACACATAGAAAGACAAAGGTGCATTAACAATATGACATTTTACGCTATGATTTGAGAGAAAGCAATGCCCAACATACCATCAAAAACACCAAAAAATGCAACCATCTGACCATCAACCTCTGATATTTTGGTCTCAAAATAATCTTCCATTGAAGCTCTTTTGCCTTTGAAAGTAGAATATCCGTAACTGAACTTCGTATGCTGTTTTCCAGTGAGAAAGCTATTTACACCACAAGAAAAGAAACAAAAGAAAGAAAAAAGAGATTATCAAGTAAACACAAATCCACGAGGATACAAATTTTACACTCAAGTCACAAATGTCGAACACTTTGTCTCCAACAAAAGCTCAACACTCTCTTGACTATTAGAATTGATTGTGGAGGTTATCCAATTAAAATGAACACATCATCCCGAGCTCTCAAGAACACTTAAAAATAACAATTACACACAACGTATTGGAAATATTCTGACAAGCTGACATAAGCAAACAAAAATGGCTACTACAATACAGCTATGAAGCTTCGTGTACAAATCACAGTAAAATGAGACCTATGTTATTTCAATACTGCACTTCAGTCATATGCTGTGTATCTGATACTCGAGGGCACGGGCAACACAAAACACTTAATAGGAACTTTTTCACAAAACTACCCTTCTCAAGTACTCCGATGGAGCCCATGACAGCATAGCAGAAATAAAAGTCAAAATCATTTGCAGAACTACTGTAGTTGGATGTTAAACCATATGAATAGTTCTACAACACCTAACCTAAAGGTCGAAATTCCAGTCCCGACAGATCTGTTTAATCAATAATCAACACATTGTAATAGTACTATAAAGTATAAATCCAAAAATCCTTCTCAAAAAAAAAAAAAAACAATTTCCAAGGGGTTTCAGACAATCAAACGCACCCACTATTCAAGCTCACTGTAAGCAATCCCTATAAGAACTAGCTTGTGCAGACTTCACTCAACGCCCAGAGAATCACAAATCTATTAAAAAGCATATTCTATCATTGGCGCTTCTTAAAACCTATAAAGCAGACACTCTATACCTTTAAGAGCGTATCGCATATCAGATGTGGCGTATTCATCACCAATAAGGCAGCCTTGTTGAAGCTAGTTCAGCATTCACGTCCTCAAATTTCTACAAAATACTCTCCCATCCATCAAACCATAGAACACAGAGTTCTATCAACAAGCAATACCCATTGGCACTTGCAGTTAGTACGAATACACATCACATTCGATACCTTTCCCCAGGTCTCCGTCCTAATCCCCTAAACCTTTCTTCAATAGATGAATTGGTTAATGGAATAATGGTTATGCGCTTATGCCGTCTTCCTTGTATCCTCATTCATACTTTACAGTGCAATCAACAATCCACAACAGCAAACCAAACTGCATTTGCTAACCAAATCTTCTCCCTTTTTCGTAATCACAGTAAATGCTTCGAAATAAACTTACATGAACTACCAATTCACATGACAAGTTGCAAACTAAGCACACTTATCATTGTACCCTAAACAGAAACAGTAGCAGAACCAGGATTTATAGTTTGGCAGCGGAAACTTAAACTAAAAGATTTCAAATTTTCTGGCGACCACCCGTGCTAGCCCCTTTAGTTCCGCCATTGACTCAAAACATCAGAAACCTCCAAATTACATACAGTATTTTGTCCACATAATTACATAATCCAAAACCAACTCATTTCCCAAAAAACTACATAGAACAAAACCCATGAACGAAAACTTGATCAGTAAAACACATCCACCGAAAAAACCTTACTTTAACAAATGATAAAAATGACGAAAATACCCTTAAAACAAAACAAATTACGGAGTACAATACCTAATACCACCTCCACTGAAGGGCAAATCCGGATCACGACTAGTCATTGTAGAAGTTGCAGGACTATTTAATGATGATGATGATGATGATGATGATGATGGGTTAGACGACGTCGTATTAGTGGGTAATGAGACAGTTGACGAAGAAGAAGAAGAAGAGGAAGTAGAGAAAGAATCAGAAGAATTGGGGAAGTTGTTGGCTTGTTGCTGTTCCTGCTGCTGCTGCTGCTTGTTGATCATGCTTTGGTTTGATTCATTATTATTTTATTATTTAATTTTTTAATTTTTCAAGGTCAATTTTTAAAAAATATTGTATTTTGCTGTTTTTTTTATTACAGTAAAAAAATAATTTCTTTGTTTGATTGTTCTTTGGGAGTCATTAAGGGACGATTTGGGAAGGTTAATCTGAATGGAAATTAAGTTGAATAACAACGTAACTAAAGAAAGTAGTCCTGTTAAATCTGATCCGATTCGAAAATTGAGCTTAACTCATAAATATTCGCAAATATTTTGGTTTTTTCAACCCGAACTCGAAAGATACCTGAACCTGTTTTGATTCGTAAACAGCGAGTCAAAACCCGACCCGTAGCGGGTTGACCGTTGGATCAAGAGATTATATCTTTCTTAAAATTCATTATGTCAAAATAGGTATTAACTATATTTTGAAGAAAAATATGAATATGTCAAGTCATCATCTGAAATCACATGCCACTACATCATCTCAAATGAATGCTAAAACATCACTCTCATTGTATTGTGTCGAACTGCATTCCACGTCATCATCGTCACCTCATCACATCGAACCGCGAGCTATTCAAGTCAATATTGTCATGTCATCACCTCGAACTACATGTCACCTCATCATCTCGAAGTGTGTGCCGCCACACCATCACTCTCACCGTATTACGTTGAGCCACATTCCATGTTAGTGTTGCCACCTCAATCGCATGTTATCCAAGTTAACATAGCCACGTCATCACCTTGAACCATATATGTGAAAACAGGAAACAACGAGATTCATGAAGATTAAACCGTATAGATGCTTACAAGGGTAAAATTTAGTGGTAAAGCAGGGGTGAGAAACCTATGAGTCATAGTTTAGAGCCCTAACAAGAACAATTCTACAGGAGTAATACAACCCGAGGCCGTGCCTTCTAGATTTCGAGGCCGTTATTCTGACAAAAATAGAGGCTTATCCACTGTGCACGATTCACTGATTTGCATGCTATTACGCAAATCCAATGATGGTGAAAGGTGAATGTTGTGAAGTTGACAATTGATGTAATCTGTGGCACTTTAAAAGCCAAATCAAACGTCGTTTAGCAGAGAAATTCTTGTTTTAAGTGGAAATCCAGTATGAAATGTCCTTCAGTTTCCTCTAATAAGCTAAATTTAATCATTATTTATTAAAGTTGTTCATTCAACATATTGTTGGATCGTTCGGAACGAAATCTAGACCATTAAGGGGGCGTTTGTTTCGCGCATGGGTATCGGTTTGGAATCATGAATCATACCTGAGTGGTATGGGGTTGGAACTTCATACCCGATACCTTGTGTTTGTTTCAATTGTAAGGGATAAGTTAAAGTTGAAATAGGTAAAATTTAATACTTTAAATAATAATTTTATCATATAAAATTATGAAAATAAAGATTTTATCAAATAATTATATAACATGTTTCGTTTACAATACGTGTTAATATTTATTTTGCACATTTTTTATAATTGTAGTTTGATACCCATGGGTATCAAACTCATACCCACCCCCCTCCCTGGGTATGAGATACCCATACCTCGTGGGTTTGAGGTATGAGTATGAAACCCTCGAATTTGCTAAACAAACACGTGGTATGGGTTTGGCTCATTCCAAACCCATACCTTATACTTTTAGGTTTGAACCAAACACCCCCTAAAAGAAAATGGAACAAAATGAGGACAGGAATAATAGGTGGTTTACACGGATCAAATTATTCAGATGAGTTTGATAAAAGAGAAAAGGCAAATTCTTATTTTAGACGGACTAAATGTAATTATTTAACAATAAAATGCTACCATTATTTTCAGGGTAAAAAGTGACAACAAACATTTTCAAATTATAACAATTTGTTATTAAATGGTTACATTATATTATAAAGAGAAAATTGTTGATTATCGCCTTTTAAAAACCACTTTTTGAAAATTACAGCCTTATAATTTTTTTTTTGAAAATTACATCCATAATATCACTTTTCTTTGAAAATTGCATCAAGATGACGTTTCCGGTCAATTTTGTCAAAAATTGACACATATACCCTTGCCTATTTCTTACTTACCTAGATTTTTTCATTTACCTCTTTCATCTTTCTCTAATATTTTCCCCAAATTTTCCCCAAATCTTACCCAAATCGTACATTTTATTTTTTCTTAAATTTATGTTTATTTTATTATTGTTGGTAGTGTTAATGGAAATCCGATATTGTCCACAATTTTTCGTTTTTCAATTGATTTACTCGAATTTTAGGGTTTAATTTGGGGAAAATTGAAAAACCCTAATTTTTTTTAATTTGGGAAAAATTGAATAACCCTGATTATTTTCAATTTGGGGAAAACTAATGATGAAAAACATTAATTATTTTAAGTTACAATGGAACTTAATTCGTTGTTTTTCAATCATGAATCGAATTTTAGGGTTTTAAGTTAGAGAAAATTGAAAAACTCTAAGTATTTAAAATTGAAGAAAATTGAAGAACCCTAATTATTTTTGAATTTGGGAAAAATTGATGATGAATAACACTAATTAATTTTAAGATACAATAGAAATAATAAAACTACAATTAAATTAAATTGAATAAGGTAGAATTAGACTAGATGAAATTGTTGAAGAAATGAAAAATTAGTGAAAAATAGAGTTGTAAAATCTGATTTGGGATGAACATAAAAGAATAGAGAAGATGAAGGTAAGGGTATTTTGGTCATAAAAAATAAACTTACGTCCTAAAAATTCAATTTGGTATTAATTTTTTGTCAGAATTAATATTTTGACTGTAATTTAGGATCAGAAGTAATATTGTGGGTATAATTTACAAAAAAAAAAATTATAAGGCTGTAATTTTCAAAATGTGGTTTTTAAAAGGTTATAATTAACAATTTTCTCTATTAAAAAAATGAGATATTTAGTCCGTTGAAGCAAGAATTCTGGGGGAAAAGAATGAAACAGAGTGGAGTAACAAACTCTCTTCATTAATCATTAAGAAAAAAGAATAACAGCTTTGCACAATTGCACATACCACAGTATCCCACTATACTACAAAATGGTCAATCTTACAAGAGGGCACATTTACAAATTTACATGGCCATGAAAATCTATTGCTTATCTATTTTAATTTGCTTTGGTGTATAAGATGCACATTTCCCCAACCTCTCTCCTTCCCCATCTCGATTGTAGACGACAAGACTTTCAGAAAGTAATCCGCTTCTTCCACCGTAAGCAACTCCAAGCTTGTCTGAAAGAGTGGGAGTGTTGTAGGAGTTTCGTGCCATCGCTTTGTCCTAACTCCAGTTCTTCTAGAGTGATGTTGACTTTGACCAAGAGGAATCTCTGAGCTGCTTCCAACAATGTGCACAACACGGTCATCGACATCAGCATGGATGACGCTCTCCAAGGCAATTTCGACACCCACTATCCATTCAGGCTCAGCAACAATGCCTCGAAAGTTGGGCTGTCCTAAATCTATTAGACTTGAACACTCAACTATCATGATGAGTGTTTCTGTGAGGATGACAAACTTCCCAGCATCATTTAGTGATTTGCACATTACCAAGACCTCATCTCCATATTTGGAACCGTCTTCAAACTCGGACAATACAGCTGTTCCAATTGCTTCCTCCCAAGAATAAGGTCTGAGAGGTAATTCTGAGCTAAGAGACCTAGGAAGGCGAACACGTAAATTTCGGGTTCTCATCTTATGAACCCTACTCCGATTTCTTATGCTTTGGGCAGTCTTTCCTGTGGCTTCAAGAACACTCGCAGCAGGTTTAGCCACTAGTCCAGTAACACCCAAGGCAAACCCTGCAATTGACAGAAGAAAACGTTAATATCACATTATGATTCAAAACCAATTCCTGCATTTGGAAGCTATCAGAGTTTGCTATCCCCTTAATAAGTGTTTTATTTGTGGAAAGAGAGTCACGGCGTGCACAATGAAAGTTTTTTTTTTTATGCTGAGTGCTTTTGACCCACGTAGGAAGCACTATCTGTCAATGACTTTATTAACCAGACATCTGCTTAAGGTGACGGAGAAGAAAAGAGAGTTATTTTATTGAAAATGCGCCTGAAATCACACTATCTTTCATGAAGCAGATGAGGTGGAAATATATGCCAATGAACCAGCATTGAAGTGCATAGCCCGTGTTGCAACCCTAAAGTTGACGAAGTATTGAAGTAAATTATTACATTAGTAAGGTTCACTCTCCCTTCACCAACTGTTCTTCTCATCAATATGATGAATGCATTTGCTTTATAAAATGGTCTTTAAGGAGAGTGATATAGTACAAACAAATTCTAGATATACCTGACAAAACCCCAGGAAGTCCATGTTTCTCTGCACCTCTAATTGGTGACTGGAGGAGACCAGTTAGTCCCTATAGAAAGAAAACAAACACGTCAACTCAAACTTGTCTCCGCTGAATATATCAATTACGTAGACGTGAAAAGAAAAAACCCGCTGGCTTTAGCATACCTCAAGCAGTTCATTGATTACACCTTTACTCTGAGTATATGCTACTGCTCTCTGGTTTTCCGGCTTTGTACTATAATGGTCATCAAATGTAAAAGCAAGAACTCCCTACAAGTATCACAGCTGCTAATTACTGAACAACCATCACAAACCTTCAAATATCCTGCAAATGTTCTAGAATAATATACCTTATGCGCAGCTTTGCTGAATTGTGTAGCCGTGTCACTTATAGCATACATTGTGTTGCTAAGCAGACTACTAGTTCCTTTAGCCATTCCAGTAAATAATCCCGAGGGACTCTGCCAGAAAGTAACATACTCGGATTAGAAAAACACCATAAATTTTCCGGCATGTTACTCTGACTCAGCTGCATGGGTTGGAGTGTTGCCACAAGTCACACACAATGTGTCTTGTATGAAACAGTCTCATATGTGAGACCAACCCAAATTATTACATATGAAATCATTTATTTATATGGTTGATAGGTTGGTCTCACAAGTAAGATAACCTCATATCAACTGAACCCAGATGGGAATTAAACAGTCTACTTTCTACTACACCTGCAGAACTCCTTTTGCTGGAACTGAGAGAAAGTCTTTGAAGCCCAGGCCAATGCTTCTGGCAAAGCCCATTGGATTTCCAATTACACCAGCAGAACCAAACACCTGAATCATGTACTATCAACTGTCACACTGCCAGCTTTGATTGTGAATATATCATTATATGCAATATGATTGAAATGTATACGTAGTAGCTAGACAATCACTTATCCAGGCAACGTTTCCTTCAGCGGTGAGCAGAGCAATACAAAAAGAATAGTACATTGTAAACAAAACTTTGATAGAATATGAAGGTTAGAGAGGGAATGGAGAAAAACAAGGCCTTGTTTGGATACACAAATTGGAGGGAGAGGGAGGGAAGGGAAAGGAAGGTGGAATAGGTGTGGGTGAATTATTCCCCCCCTCCATTTCCCTCCAACTGTTCCCTATTGTTGAGAGATTTTGATCTGTTTTGGAGGAGGGAAAATTAATCCCCCTCCCCCCTCCATTTCCCTCCACCCTATTTTGCTATTCAAACTAAGGATTTAAAATCCCCTACTCTCACTCCCTTTCATTTACCTCCAAATCCCCTCATCCAAACACACCCTAAGAGTGGAGGAGGAGGAGGAGGAGGAGGAGGAGGGGGGGTGGAGAGAGGAGGAGCAACAGTTAACCCGTTTATGGATTATCAACTGCCCTCCCTTCATCTCCTTCATCTGTTGATCACCACGACTACCTTTTATACTCCAAACTAACCAGCAAAATTACCCCTCACGGCTCACTCCCAAGTACGGTTGCGTACATCCAAATATCCAATTCAGGAAGTCCTTGAGTCACTGGGGGATGTTATTATACAAATGTTAAAACAATCATCCCCAATCCAAGCTAGCCCTAGTTGGGAATATTAGCTCCCACCACCACCTTTCTTCATCCTCCCTCCAACACACTCCTTTCCTTGATACAAAACAAACTAAAGAATGTCCTGAAAATGTCAATTTTCTACCAGTGTGTAGAAAATACCACATGCCCCAATGACGTGCTTTGTATGAAGTTCATTGAACATTTTTCAGAACAGAACAAGTAACAAAAATACAATAAAACACACACAAAATACTCCTTATCTGTTCAAATCAAACCCCATATTTGGTGCACATGATTCTGTACCTTGTACAATTCATGAAGAAACCGTCTGGTATAATGCTTGGATAGGATCTCTTGAACTGATTCCCAGCTAGCCATATGATGTGTAATAGTCAATTCTTTGAGGCAGATCTGTGCTCCTTCAACATCAGCAAAAGCCATAATCCCCCTCTACAAATAGAAGAGAACAAGTAGATATAATATACATTATCCAGCAGCATTCTTTAAAACAGGGCCTCAGGAAGATAGGATGTTCTCATAACCTATTCATTAGGGAGTTCAATGGCATTTGGGCGCTTTATTAATAACATAATAAAATACCGCAAGGCGAAAGGACAACAAGGGATTAGAGAACAAGAAGACCTCATACTCCACACAATACATTTGCCAATAACACCTTGACACTTACATGGATAAAAGAATCTGAAGATGATAAACCCCCATGTTTGAGTATCAATGGATTGCTAGAAAAGCTGCATGGCAATCAATATAATATTACAAAGCAAACATTGAAAATAGAAAGCATCTATAAGCTGAATACAAAGAGGGCGATTCACTAACTTTGTACATTACCTCAATGTCACCTTAAAGGAAGACACATACAATGCTTCCATGTATATCTTCTTTTGTCTTCTAGCCAGTAGGAAAATTTTCTGCCAAGGTGCACCAACTGGAACTATCTCCGGCAATGATGTACTACTAGTGGTTTGATCAAAAGTAGAATAATCTAGCTTGGAGGATCCACGATCTCCATTAGCTAGGACAAAATCAGAATGTGCGTGAGACTTGTCAACTCCACTTGGCATCTGCAAACCATCCATCTTGCATACTGAAGGTACTATTTCCGGGTTCAACAAAGGATTTGACTTGTAAAAGTCAACTAATTTTAAAAGCATCTCCAGATCAATTGCTAGTAGTGAATCTTTAAACCTGTACCAGGAAATAATTCACAGCTCATTCACCATTTACTACTAGCCTATAAGATTCAAATCTCCTTAAAAAGCAAATCCACAACAATTTACTCGAATGAAATCTAGAGATACATTCATGCAACAAGTACATCTTCTTGGACAAATGTCTGAAAGCAATCATCTCTAAGACAAACATATGTGTTGCAGCTTGATTCATGTTAACATATTATATTTTTTTTGATAAAAACCATAGAGGTTTTAATTCATATTACTTAAATCCAAAGTAGCAAGATCAACAAAATATGTTACCAACAAATTTAGTTATGAAACATTAGTTGATCTCCTTTTTAATTTACTTCATTTTAGAATATTTCTAGGAATTCAGTGAGTTCTCTGCAGTTATCCAGGCGCAACAAAAAATGTGACACCAAAACACACCTGATTTGAAAGCAACTAAAATCAAGGACGCATTTGATAGGTAAATTGCCGAAATACCCACACATCAAATTAAGAGCTACTTCACACACCTTAAGCTGATATATTCAAATGAAATTAACATCATATCCTTGTTCCTCCATTTTGAAGCCTCTAAACAAATTACAGGGTCAGCAGAGCTCCCAGAAGCTTGAGACAAGAAGTTTTCATTCTTTGTTCCTCCATCCTTAATTTTCACATGGCTCGCAAGACTGCTTTTGTAGTCATCATCAAATGATAAGACAACCGGGTACGGCGTACCACGCAGTTGATTATCAATCTGTAAGCATGAGATTTGAAAGGAAAATCTTTGTTGCTCCATATCTTGCAGACAATCAATTTTTATACCCTGCGTAGAAACGTACAACAACTCCTGGGGAGATGAGTCCATTATGGAGATTCCCACACAAGATAACCTGATGGATATTTTATCCTTGTATTTGAAGTTCCCTTCTCTAGCTTCCATTTTCCTCCCAAATAAAATAGAGCTTGAATTTTTCACCTCTCCCAAAGAATGACAGCTTGAGTCAATTATGCTGAGCACCTGCAATAAGTAAATGTCCTAACATGAAGACCAGGAAATGGGCGCAGGATGCATTTTTCAACTACATACTCAGATATAACCTTCATGGCTCCCTCTGCGTGGACTGATGGAAGTAATGTCCTTTCGTGTTTCTGCTCCAACAAAAAAAGGAATTTCATAAATTGAGAAAACAGAAGTTCTAAGCAGGTGAAAATACTCCAGTCTCCAGCTGCTAGATTTGAATAAACTTCCTTCTGAGGCAGGATCATTAATATATATGCGCAGATAGTTGAGCCTTAGAAAGTACCTCGAATGACGTAGAAGACGATGACAAACGAACAGGAGCATATTCTTTTGTATCATCAAGAGTATATGATCCTATGATGCGCTCGCCAGGAACCTTAGGCAACATACATCATCAACATTAGTCCACTGCCTCAAAGGCTGGGCTTCCCAGCCAATGTCAAAGCCCACATCCTTACCCATAACATAGAGAGATACTTTTATATAAGAAACCCAATTTTTTTTAGAAGGCAATTTTGATATTTTCCATCAATATCTAAATGTCAAAGAATAATGAGTCCTTCACTTCATAGAAATTCACAAGTAGTGATACATGTGTAGATTAGGTAGCATGGACAATATAAAAGAATGTGAAGAAAAGATTACACACCTCAACAACTAGCCGATGTGGGTAGAAAGGCTCATCCCAAGCATACGGGCATGAAGTGTAAGGGTGGACTATAGTTTCAAGAGTTTCGCACTTCTGCTGATAAATTCGCAGCGTCTACAGGCGGAAAACAACACAATATATTTGTTATTTTCCATTATATAATTGGGCACATTAATGTCTAAGCAAATTCATAGAATACAATCATATATTCGTACATCTGTAGAATATAAGTGTAAAACAAGAGCATGTCAAAGACTACATCAAAAACAAGAATATTGTGTAAAAGTACTACGCTTGTGAATAAAAAGAGAGTAAAAGCATCTGCCCCAGGTATGGTGGAAGGACACTGTATCGAGTAACATGTCCTATATATTACAATAATTATCTAAAAAAAGGTGACATATTCGCAGGATAGATAGAGCTAAAGGTCAAACGGTAAGCACAAGGAGCCATTACCGAAGTTTCCCCATAGTATCAAAAACAAATCAATCCCAATAAAAATTATAGGCCAACAACAAAAGAAACAAATAGGCAAGAACAATCTCCTACAGTAAAGATAATGATTGAGGATTGTAGGCATGACAAGGACACAAGAAGATAACATAACTCAGATGTCTCGCTTTGACAACAGAAAGCAGTAATTACTAATATTTTATTTTCCTTTTATAGAACGAAAGCTGTATAATAGTATGCTTATCGCCGGTTAAATTCAAGCAAACAGCTAAGGACGGCATTAAGTAAGCCTAACCTCTTTAGAAAAGTTATCAATTCTGTATGGAACAAATCCCGTGTCATCGTCTGATAGAAGGATGAAAATTGTTCCGGATTTCCTCTCAGTGTCCCCAATTATCTTTTCATCCTGAATGACATCGGCATTCTGCACTTCAACCCGTATCATATTCAACGTACCAGACACATAATTCCGCATTTTAACTTGTGTATCGCCAACATGATCAGGAAGGAAACTACCAGACCACTGCCATCCAGGTTCCTCAAAACGGACGGCGATAAGTAATTCCCTGGAGAAAGTTTGACAAGTCTTCAGACCAAATACAGCTAAACTTTGTGTTTTACTCCAGACTATTTTTATGGTCGTTCAAACTTGGTAAATTTTTACCACTCAATATTAGCTATATTTATAGTTCGCAAAAGTGATGGTAATTTACCTTGTTGTATCAATCCAATGAAGATGAGAATGTTGTCCTGCACCCAGACGGTACAAAAGATCTGTACCCTTTTGCTTATAACACAGAGCTTTGCCGCATGCATTGCTAATCACATATCTGCCAAAAGTTAAGTAAAGGCAAATGAAAAAAATACAATCAGTACAGGAGGGATTCCATCTTCAGGTCACTATCTTTTGCTACGTATGCAAGCAGTCATACACATGCAACCTGAACGCATTAAAGGCTCAGGACACAGTATATTAGAAAATTAGTCTTGTTTGGCAAGAAACAAATTAGCCTACAAAACAAAGCAACAGGGTAAGCCTTAGAGGGATGTCAAAAGAGTTTTGTTAGGTAAGATCTAATCAGCTTATCTATCAATGCAACATCGTCCAATTAAGCTCAACCAAGAAATAGCAAAAGAAATTGATAAAATCAACCAAAAGTGCAAACAACTTAGCAAGTTCATATTTTTTATCATAAAAGAAATATTTAGTGACCAATGCTACTCCACATGGGCAGAAGCACAAACAATTTAGTGAGCTAATTTAAGGTTCAGATAAAGAAAAAAGACAGGTAGGCGACATAAGTATGTCATATTCTCCGCATTCAATTGGCTTGTAATGAAGTAAATAATCATAGTTAAAAGTTGAAAACAAATCTCGCCTTGGCTGGAAAGTTACGGCTCTTGTTCGTCCTGTGAGTGGATCACCTAGAAGATGTGATGTCACAGATAAGACGGCAGCAGAATTGTTATTAGATGGATGTGGGACCAAAAGAGCATTTGACCCACTCGGAGAGATGAGAAAAAATGGGCTTGACCATGCAGAACTGGACATATTATCTGAAGAATATTCAGTATGACACCTGCTCACACGAACCATGACCTCACTAGCAGCCGCATTTGGATCAGGAGAATACATAAAGGGCTTAACTTTTCCACTCTTGCTTCTGAAAATATTAGCGACCTCAAAATCTGATTGATGATTAGAGTCTTGCCTGCTTTCTTGCTTAGCCATATCCACCTGGTTGACAGATTGATGACAACCTGAAGAACCGCTCTGTGAAAGTGATGATTGTGTTATAAATATCCCTACAGGGGGGCTGCCAATTTTCTTTGAAGAGATAATATGATTTTTACACAAGTAACTTTCACTGCCAAAATTTACGGCTTTTGAATTTGATTTCTCCTCCATTGTTATGAGATGAAGGCCATCTTTTTGATTTAAAATAACCCCCTCCTCAGTTGAACTATAGCAGGTCGGAAGAATGCGATAGTTTCCTTTTAGCTCATGGTCTGATCTTGAGATAGTAAGCACAAAACCTGTGCAGTTGTATAACAAAAAAGGAACGAAAATACAGAGCTCTCGAGCACCAGATGATGAATCCATAGTCTTCTCCACAGTAACATATACAGGGCCTACCAAATTATGCAGAGAGATTGTTAGACAGACTAAAACTGCAACAAAATTACCTCGCTGCCTCCTATGAGTAATAGGGTAAGGGGGTCATATCCATATGTACGCCTTGCATTAAGAACAAAAAGCACGTTGTATTCAAATGACCGATAATCGCACCATTATCTGCAGACACTCGTCTATTTTATTATACAAGAGCCACGGATAGTTTAGTGAGTTATTTTGATTTATTCCATAAACCCATCGTATACCAAAGCCGAAGAATAGCGAGCCCCCGCCTCCATCAAAATTTAAAAAATGCATGCACAAATTGAGGAAACAAGACATGCATACAACTAAAAAGATGAAAATACTACCATCTGGTAAATCAGAACTAAAGGTCATCGTTTCAGTGAGCGACAAAACAGTTCCGCTAGGCTTAGCTGTTGATGTGAATGCTTCCGCACGTGGAAACTTGACAGTTTGTGGTCTAAATCCAGCCATACAAAATGTCACGGATAAATCATGAGACGAATCAATATGGAAAAAGGAAACCTCTTCCTGCGAGAAGAAGCATACATTGAGTTAGGACTCATAAGAGACTAACAAATGGAAAATCGATATGGAACTCTTAGTAACCTCAGTGAGGGATGCATTGTGAGTTATTCCGCCACCTTCTATAGCCACAGACACTGCTTCTGGAAGATAGTTTTTCACGGTAAATGGTGTCGTCAGTGCGACGTGATGAATGAACCTGGTTTTCAACTTGTTATTACATAACTGACGAGCAGCTTCGTCTGTTTGTGTTAACACATCATTTATATGGGACCATCTCCGTTTCAGTCTACCAGATAAAGGCAAGATTGTATCCTGAACTGATAAACAACAGCGAAAGACATAACTGCTTGGATTTGATGGATAACAAACAAGTGATCTTAAAAACCCACTCCGGCTTTCGGATGAGAGGATCTTCGAAAGGTTATGTACTTCACTCCATAAATAATTGTTACCACGAGGACGCCATCTCACGTGACCTGCTTCAGCCAGATGTAAAGGCAGAGGAAACTCCTTGCCGGGTAAAATCGGATCTACAATCTAATTTTTAACAAAGATAAGAAATTGTGTCGAAAGTTTACAATCAACAGAAATAAGTACTACCTCTGTCCAATAAACTTCCTTTTTCTTGCAGAGTTCGAGGATATGAAAATATGTGGATAAAAATCTAATAAAAGTACGGGATCACAAACCCTAATGACCAAAATTAAAAGAAAAAGGTAAGCATTGCTCCAAAAAAACGCACAGAAAGTTTATTCATGATAAGAGGAGTAGCAGACAAAGTTGCACAGAATCTGCGCATCTGAACCAGTTACATTAGTTCATAGTTCCACATACCTTTGAAGACATGCTAAAAGGAATGTCGAATCGTAGTTCCAAAGGAGTTGATGTTGAATTGTGGAATATCACCTGTTACAATGAGAAGTATGACTAAACAGTCATTGCATACACTTGAACAAAATAACATAGTTCTTTACTTCTTTTACTCACAGTTGAATACAGTTGTATAAGCTTGCTGTATTGCTGCAAAGATACATCGAAGACTACAGGTACAAGAAGCCCGGTATCTGAGCATGACCCTTTGTTATCTCTTGAAAAATTCGCCTCAAAGTAAGTGAGACCAACAAGATCCATGGAGACTGGTTCTGATTTATCATATGTTCCTTCAAATTGAATAGTCATGAAATAATGCCCTGCCTTGTTCGATAGTTTTTTGGTAAAACCTTCTGAAGAAGGTCTAGAATATAATGACTGCTCCTCTGGCGTGCCATCAATGTAAATTGGAAGAGATGATCCAGGTGGAACGGTATTCTCATAAGCTGCTGACGATGTATCAATAGTTTCGGCATTCCCAAGTCCCTGATAGACTTGGAATAGGAAAGGCAACGAGGTTTTATTGTGAATGACATACGATGCAAATCTTCTCGCGCAGAAACTTTCAACAAACTGATAATTCTGAAATCTTTGGCATCTAGGAACCTCATTTATTTGCATGAGCCCTCTAGCTTCCTTGATCATGTTGAAGGCCCTTGCAATAACCTATACGTAGATAACTAAGCATTCAGGAACTATGCATGCATCTATATCTATCTATACCCAAAACAACTCCCGATTAGCACACTACGATCCACCGTAACGGCAATTAAAAGAAACATAAATACCTCACAAAATGATTTTGTGATGTTCACATTCAATTCTGTGATCGATTCAAGCTGCACATCTGTGACAATGCCAGAGTCAAACAGAGCAATCTTGTCCCACTGTCTGATGACATGAACCCTAAAAGTCCAAGGTTCTATAAAGGGCTCCCAGAAGACCTGTTAATCCAAAAATAAATAAATAAAATTACAATCATAAACTAGAAAGTTACTATGCCAGCAACACAGTTGCTATGACGGTGAACTCACGCACCTTAAGGATGTTATTGTAGTTGATAAGGAGGTCTCCATTAGAGATGAACCTTATAGAGTTCTCTGTGAGACTAGTTTCGATGCATAAATTTTTCACGAATAGCTCTATCAAAGGCCCATTGAAGCTCCACTGCATGAAGCATGAAGCATTAATTAAGGTAACATAAATAAAGCGGAAATCAGAATGAGAAGTTCAATAGTGCATGAAGTTAATTAGGAAGCTAAGTGGCTATTTTTGGATGAATTTACTATTCAGCAACACTGCTCAAAGTCTTTGTTCCACGCCAAGTACATGGACTAAAATGGAGAACACCTTTCTATATCCTCTCCCCAAGGGCACTTGGAGAACAAGCTCTCCAAATAAAAAGGACCATAACAAGTGGAAAAGCAAAAGATTTTTTTTTTCAAATGTAAAATTAAAAGAGGGACGAAGATGGAGATCAGGCATGAGAGCTTTGCTATTGTGGCCTCTGTACTTTGTAGGTGTAAAGACGGAGAGATTATTAAGTACGTGGCAAAAAGAGGAGGAATCATACCCTTCCATCCGTCAGCAAAAGGGAGAGCTTATCTATATGTATCTTCAAATCCACATTTCCAAATGAGACTTCAGAAGTGCTCGGTTCAGCAGCTGAAAACTGAATGCCGTTACAAAAGTAAAAAACCTGGTGTGATAACTTGACATCAAATGCTTGACAGCTGATATCAACATTGGCACCCATGCCAACTTTCCCAAGGTCACAAAGTCGAATTTCTGCAGCCAGCTGATGTATGTGAAAGAAAGGCCATGACTGTACAACACCACTTTCACATATGCCTACTAATCCAGTAGCTTTTTCAAAACAAATTTTAACATCCAGATTATTGCCACAAGAATACAGTATAGTGCTTCGACTATGCAAAGAAATTGTTACAAACTTGCTGTCCTTCCCTCCACCAACACATTTAACATCTTCTGTATCCAAACCACCTCGGCCATTGTAGTTCTCAAATTGAGAGACTGCCTCTTCACTAATCCATATAGGTATATGACATAATACATTGATATTTTTGGATGTGACAATTATAGCCATATCATTTGGCTCTGTCTCATCTGACTTTGAAGGCATTGCTATAGGCAGTCCAGGCTTCTGAGCTGATATATCAAATGGATCAATAGTTGAACTGGAAACTTCAGAAGGTGAATCTCTAGGTAATTGTAGAATAAAAGAATTTATATGATCTACAAAGATGACCCAATCCAACATATGAAACCATATCTCCAAGGATGGAACAGCAATGAGAAACTCAATTTTATTCCGCCCAGTTATAGAAAGACAAATGTCAAGGACCGAAGATGATAAATTTTCGGACAAGAACTTTGCTAAGCAAGTCGATTTAACCGACGAAGAGAGCATTATGGAAAGGAACTGGGTACTCAAGCTTAAATTCACATCGTTTTCCATAGTAGCTGACAGTTCGAAACCCATATTAACTATTGCAGTAAAGGCCTGAGAACTTGAGGCTCCTTCTAAGCAGATTAATCTAATAGACATTTGGTTGACAAAACATCTAATTTCAATAATTTCACCACTTGATTCATTAGGGATTGTATCAGTTTTGGCTGACAGAGACTTCACCAACTGAAGGAATACAGGAGTATCGCCTGTAAAGCATCTTGATTTCATTTCAACCAAAGAATATTCATCAACTACCTCAGATACTGCTCCAAACCCACACAGATAGTATTTATCTGATAAAAGCGACAAATAAAAACGTCAATACCAATAAAGTATAAAGCACAAAAGATAACTTACAAGGGTCTGTTCAGATTAACTGACTTTTTTATCTGGAAATATTCAGAAATCTCAGCATGTTTTTTTTCTTTCAGAAAGTTATACATACACCTCAGGTGCAGAAAAGTTATAAACTAAAAGTTTAGATGAAATAAGCTGGGCAATAGTATGGTATGGGGTAGAGACCCTAAGTATTGTACCCTAGGAGTAGAAACCAACAGTTTCTCTCAGAATTGACCTCATCACCTTCAACATCAACACATATCAAGTAAAGAATCTATCTTTTTTTGTTAAGATGTAATAGACTGACGATAAGTTATACGTCATATTATGTACACGTTCGTTATCAATAACTAGCCACATTAAATAAAAATTCAAAAGGATTTCAACCTTCGGCAGTAAGTTCACAGCTCGCAATCTTTATCATCAAACACAATGGAGATGCACAGCCTGATGGAGATGACTGGCTTTCATCTTGAAATCTAAGCCACAGATCAAAACTTTTTGATTGAATTAATCTATGACTTTCATACCCTGTGTCTTGATCAAAACTCAAAGTAGTATAGGCACAATCCTTTAAAATCAATAGTGACAGGCACATATCACGCCCAAATATATTCAAAGAATTAGCATTGTTAGCTACTTTATCCTCTGTAACTGAAAACTCAGATAGTATTCCTGCTAATGCCTCATCTAATGTATCACTGACTATAAAACTGCCATAAAGATGTTGAAGATCAAGCTTCAAGAACTGATTATCATTGCATATGACCGGCGACATAATGACAGAATCCAAAACTTCAAACTTGTAGATAACAGATTCAAGCTTATTAGAATCAACATCGCCGCCATTTGTATTAGAAGTATGGATACTGTTTCCTAAACTCCAATCAGGCAAAGAAAAGTACCCAATTAGCAATGCAAGGTAATCTGGCGGTAGAACACAGCAGACATGCTGAACACCAAAGCTTAGCTCTAAATCAGAATTCAATAGGTAAGCAGGTCCTTTCCTTACACGTATATTTAAAACAGGAGATTGACTGGGTTGTGAAGGACCCCAAAGAAACTCCCGTAAGTTATAAGTCCACTGAAGAGAGTAGAGGGTCAGCCCCTTCAAAGAACACAATACATCAAAGGAGTCTCCATGACCGAGAACAAAAGCTTTACCAACTGGAAGATTCATGCTACCAACAGTACATGAAGAATCATGAAAATGTAAGTCAACGTTAGCAATGTTTAAATCTATTTCCCAAAAACTCAGATTACCCTTTGAGGCTTGTTGTAAAGATGATTTCAGAACCTTAGCACTGGTTGTAGCCACAAAATTCTTATCATTTATGTCAAAATTTCTCGAGTCAGGGGCAATGATGGCACTCTCGACACTACGGAGCTGATCTGAGTTATGTATTCTTACAAATGGGAACTGATCCAAAGGAAGTGCGGCCCACTCAGTTAATTCATTCTTAGAGAAGTTCGACAACCCAAACCTCTTGAAAGTGAAAGTAGGAACATCTGTAGGTTTCAACTCCATTTGGCTGAAAGACTTGTCATCTGCACCATCACTCTTAAAATCCATCAATTTTTCAGAAAACCCAATCAACAACCCCATGATTTTAGGGTAGCAGTGAAATTCGATGTTCCTCAATTGTACTGTAAACATGTGACGGATAATGTGCTGACTTTTCTGACCGACACAGTTCAGAACAAAACACCCATCTAACGATTTATTCTGCTCACTGGGCAACCTGGATAAACATATAGTGTTACTCGTATCCTCACAAGACTGTCTATAACTGCTTATCTTGAGGTCACCCGTGGATATCTGGCAATCTTCAACTTCATTACAAGCAAACCTGCAATCAGAAAATAATGGAGCATCAATATAAACAAGAGCGTAGCCAGAATCATCACTCAAGCAATGCACATAACTAATGGAAAACAGAAGTAAACAAAATGATATTCTGCCCACATAAAACAATCAACTACTGAAATTTGATAGACACATTGGGACTGGCTTGCAAATAGCTGACAAGGCATGCAGCCAAATCGCAATATTTTGTCAATGCCATTGACGACAGTTGGACTGGAAACAGAGTTTGTCGGAAAGAAATGTTTGTGATTGACAGCGTAAAAAAGGATGAGGTCTGCACTCATAATGCCAGCAATACGTATGACAAGATGAAAATAATGTTACAGGTGGAGACTAAATGGGGCATATAATAAGAGAACATCATTACACCATAGGTTAAATGACAATGCTACAAATTGACATACAAGTTAACTCGTGGACATGCTTACTTAATATCTAACTGATGTAGATTGATTAACAAGATGGAGCTATTGTCTCCATCATCTTCAAGGTTAATGCCAAGTTTGAACAAGTCAATATTTGAAGCTACTGAAAAGCACCATGGCACACTCCGATAACTTGACGCTACGGGTGATACAACCTTCAGTTCCCTGAACTGCTCGTAGTCAAAATATAAGCACTCCATATGTTCTGCTAGGCTCACCAGAGCACCTACAATGGAGATTGAAAAGTGTACATGAAGAGACGAAACCAATAAAGAAGCCTGCAGTAGAAGTAAAAATGTAAAGTCAGAACATAACATAAAACCAACAATACAGCCTAGCTACATAAGTCAATAACAAATACAATTTCTTAGATCAAATTCCCTTGTAAAGCAATTACATATAAGCAGAGAGAATTCAACTCTTGAAGAAGCAACAGAATTGTCTAGATTTTTTGGGTTAACCCTCCACGTAGAATAGGGGAAAAAACAAACAACAATTTGATTTACTGACATGAATCTTGCACTTAAATAACAACAGAAGACAAATAGGTCGTTGAACTTCTTACTGACTCCACTCCTACTACCTCAAAAAGCAATTTCAATTAAGGAGCAGCTGCTCTTCATTTCTCAAAAATTCTTACACACACGAAGTCTGAACTTAAAACAAAGGAACACACGCATGAAACGAAACGGCAGAGTATTTTTACCGAACTTTAATTACAAAGGAACAATAGTCTTCAGTGGTTTCTATACATTACAGCACATGAGAAGTTAGAACTACGAATAAAGAAAAGTTCCAAGACACAATTACAATAAGGTAACGTAACAAATTTGAATTTTTCTATACAACAAACTACAAGTTCATGCCACACCGGTGATTTCAAGAGATACAGAGCCCCCTATCTAATATGCTCTTGGAGAAGCATTACACAATAACAGAGGTGAAAAATATATTTATCAGAACAGATTGAAAGAGAGAACTCCATAAGAGATTAGGCACACAAATTCTACAACAGCGTAACTTTCAATCAAGGGACATCAAATAGTTAATCTCTACACAAGATATGCAAGTGTGACAATCTGGTCGAACTATCCATGGAGTCATCTTCTCACACAGACTTATTTTTGTCAGGTACTAATAGGTGCCACTTACAAATGTGCCTGAACCAACTTCTAACTTCACCATGTTGATATTTTATTCAAAAAGATATAATATTCATTAAAGGGAGCCAACAGGGTGACACCCACGACTAGAAAAGCATTAGGGGGCGACACCAACATACAAAATAAGGCTACTGCAACTTTATCCATCTATAAAACAAAGACAGCTCAAACGTTGAGCTAAACACAGAACATCAGTTCAAATATCCAACTTCAAAAAGTGAGGTTTGAATATTGACATGTAATATAAGAAGGGTACATTACAGCAAATTACACCACCAACTCATAATCGGGTTGTAACTTCAACAATCCAACCACAATTTTGCACCATGAACTTAGCACTCATCTAAAGATCAATGAAAGACATCAGAAAAAACCAGCACATTTCTGGCACTTCAGGAAGAATAACAGTAAAGTGAAAAGAAACATACTCACAATACTTAAGTTATGCAAGATGGTGCAGTGATATAATAGTTACCTCTAGTTGCTTTAATATCAGTTCATCTGGGATGAGGCAACAGGCAAATGCCACAGAAGTCGAAAATTTCTCAACAACTGATAATCCATGAGGTATATTGGGTAGGAACAAGGTTATCTGCACATCAGGTTCAGTCCTCAGCCAGTCAAGCATTAACCAACATGCATGGAATGAACGAAGTACTAAACAACAGAAAAGCTGACCTGAAGATCAGTCATGCTTGCTTCATACTGATCGTATAGATCGCTGAACTGCAGAGCATCCAGAATATCACCAGCATTATCCAAATATAGCAAATCACTTAAATCCCCTCTATCAGATGCAAACGAAGTCATATCCAAGTTAGAAGACAGTTGTAGATAGCTCGTCTGCATAACCTGTATCTCACATGAGAGAGAGAAAAAATTGTTCAGGGGTGCATGGTTGGCTATATTTTGATAACAAAGCAGGAAGATAACCATCTAAGCTTCTGCTCAACCATAACTCTCAAGAAAGATATAACAGTGTTTTATAACGCCAAGAGGGGGTATATAGAACAGCAAGGCAGCAACTCCCGTTTACATGAGAAGACAGTAGCCCATTTCCAAAGGAAGGCTGCAAAATAAAGGGTCATGCTCTGGGACAAAACCACCAAATTATGCGAGGAATTATTCTCCAGAATGCAGATGATTAACCCATGAATTTTTCACCCATCTTCCCCATGACACAACACAAATCCCAATCAATATTACAGGGCCCTTGAGATAAAAACACAAGTGCAGAGCCAAGTGAAACATCAAAGGATAAATTATAAACTGACTTTTGGCTGCTACAACAAAAATGAGTGTGGACATTATACTACATAAAGATCGGAGTGTGAAAAGTAATACAAATAACTTCTACATTTAAACCCCAGGAAACCACAAATGAAACAAAGTCATACACAGTAGTACTTAATTACGTAATATCTTGTTATTATCACAATATTACTACAAGATAAGGACTATGGAAAGTTCAACGACTCGCACAACCTTATTGTCACTAGAAGTTCAGGACTATGGAAAGTTCAATAGTTCAGTGATTCCCCTGACCTTACTTATTTCGACTTATTCTTCATCGCGGAAAATTCAATGACTAAATTTTCTGAGTTTCATTTCAGGTTTTGACTTGAACTAATTATTGTCTCAACCCAAAAAAGATTAATCATTTAACATTAAGGTTCATTTAAAAGGGGTTATTTAAGTAATTTGTCTAAGTATGATTGATGTCAGTGGAATGCCTAAAAGCATTTGCCCCCAAACCCCTATATCCTGTCAACCGTGTAGACTCATGCTAGTGGGAGTTGCTTCTATGCGTCAACAATGTCAAGTCCAATACTTGAGTTGAGTTTATAATATGGTTGGTAGCCAAGCGCGAAATCCTAACCTGCAACTAACTTTTGCTCTGTTTATAGACAAGATAACTCAAAATACCTTAAGAGCTTAATCTTCTCTCCCCTTTTGTTTATGGGTACACCCCCTTGGTGATCTTTAACCAATACTCCCTCTAATTCTTAGGAATTACCCCATTTCTATTTTCGACAGTGTGATGGTGAGACCCAGCAGCCACTCACACCTAATAACATTCCTTAATATTTACAATTTCAACTTTAATATAAATTGTTAGAAATGGTGTAATATTCTTAGGCCATACTCGTGTCACTTCTCTTATGCTGAGCTTGTTACTATCTTGTGAGAGTGTTTGGACAGATGTGAACTGAACTTGGATTAAACATTTTCAATTAAGTGAGAATGCGAACAAAGGGCCTTAATTGAATTAGCAGCACAGGAGGGAAGAAATTTAGATACTAGGAAAATATTTCGTAAACAAAAAAAGCAAAAGAGAGTAAATAAGAAAGGCCAGCCAGATGTGAAAGGACATAAGGTAATAGGAACTATGTTACAACTGCATCAAACCTATAATTGGATCAAATATATAAAAAAAATCTTGATTAATATCCATAACCTATCCAAATATACCAAAAAGATAGGTTGAATGAATACCGGATCCAAAATTAATTTCTGAACGAAAATTAAAAATTTTGGATAGATGTTGAGAATAATCAGGATACACGGCTCAGTCCTTGTACTAGCATGGCATGACTGAAAGCAATTACTAAAGTTTTTTGATTAAAGGTACAAGTGTATTAGTATTACCATAAGGCATTTTTCTGAATTCTTGCTAATCCAAGGAAGATGTATTGAAATGTCAATAAAAGTAACCGTCCAAATTACTCTCTGCTTCCCTGATAAAAGACACCTGTAGTAAAACATCAAGTATCAAACACATAACATCAATAGAGATTTTCATCTACAAAATGTCATTCACCATCACCAAAAATTATACAACTATGTCAACAAATAAAATCCCAACAATGACGAAAAAGATGCAGAAAATAAAGGTCACCATTAAACAGCATACTAGCATGATACCAGTAACAGACAATTAGCTTTGTGTGCATCATGTATGTATTTTATTGTTCTATCTTTATTTACTATCATCACGACGAATGAAACACGCCGTAGTTAATCATATTAAACATTGGTGCAACGCATGATCCCGGAATCAGGAGTCTTGACCTGATCGATATATGGTCTCAGTAACCTTCATGACTTTGAACAGTGATAACACGGAAACTATGAGATGTCGTGACTGTTATTTAATATTATACCCCAATCACTCTCCCCCGGTGAAAAAAAATTGAACCCCTTAAACCAAATCAGTCTGAAGCCTTTACACTTATTCCAAAACGTAGGTGATGGCATCCCGTAATTCATCAGGGTCAACAAATACGGAGTAATAGACTAGTTATCACAATAGAAAGGTTGCATATGTCCGTCCTACCCTTTGCTTTCAAAAAACCAATCAAGCAAGCATATGTCAATTGGCCTACAACTTGGATATTTCTTTGTTCCCTTGTGCTGCAAATGCTTACAAGAAGTCCTGAAAATTGAATATGGTGTCCATAGAGGATCCCCGTCCAGCCAGATGGACTTGGTTCAAACTTCAAAGGATTCCTCACTAAAACTAAACTATGTTGTTCCTTTTTGCAAGGAAGATATAATATTAATTAACGAACACCAAGGAAATGACGCCCACGTACAAAAGATATCATAGATGTGGCTCCCATCTACAAAAAGTCAAAAAGGAACAATGGGGATGACAGCCATATATACGAAAGACACCCTAAATGTGACCTCCATGTACACAATGAGAGATGGATAATTAGGCTCTCAAACTATCATGGGTAGTCTTATCTAACTATGTCGTCCATAGAGGAATCATACTACAGTCAAATGAACTTAGTTCGAACTTACAAACATCATACACGGATTATAGCATCATCATAAGGAAATAAACCCATTTCATGTAATTGTTTTCGGTATCAGATCTCTAGCTGTCTTGAGCATTTCAGTCACCTCGTACAGTCAAACTGAATATCCTAAAGCAATTACACAGTACAAAATGCACAAATAATGAAGTCCAGAGTCAGCCATTTAGTCATTTGCACTCACTCTGTTTTACATAGTAGTCGAGACTTTTCATCTCTAATACCGTTCAATGAATAAAGAACCTGCCAAAAAGTAAGTAGCAACATGATTATTCAGCTCCGGAACACTTTACAGTGATGATGCTGGAACACCTAGCAGTCTAGCACAGTAAGAAAATATTAACGAAAATTGAATTGTGTACCCTCTCATGAAGAGATCTGTGAGACGTCAGGACAGTGTAAAACTCCATTAATTGAAAGAGAAACTCCAGATCGAAGTAAATTTCAGTAGGCTGAACTGTAACCTGCTCAATTCAAGTACACAATCACCAGTCACCAAGACTATTTGGGGTTTACACGTTTCAGATACAATGATAACACAACTCAAATACCTTGAGTACCAGGTCAGCAACATCACTCTTCATAGAAAGATCAATGTCAATGTTTGCTGATGGTTTTTCACTCATTAATAAATCTTCGTTACCGAGTTCCTGCAAATTCACAAAGGGATCTCAATGCAACTATGAAGAGATTGGTAGATAAACGTTTGATTTGAAGATAGATTTTTACCAGTTTAACAGAGACAAAATTTTGAAAAGGCTGCTCATGTTTAATTACATTCAGCACTAGAGATTCTTCCAGCTGAACACTAATTTTTCCCGTCTTTTTTGACAAGTACTAGAGAAGTACATTGCAGGGATACCAAGGGGATAACACGAGAATTAAACAATGTGTTCTATAAATTTTCCAAGCACTCTTATTGAGAATTTAGCATAGAAAACACAACCAGAACCAGCTGCACTGTGTAAAAAGTACTAGTATAAAACACATGTCCTTTATTGGACTATAGTAAACAAGAATACACAAACCTTTTTAGTTCGCAAGATTGGTATCTGCTTGGACGAATGAAGAACTTCTGCATAACCCACCTTGAGAGCGATGGAAGTTGACTCCTCCCATACATTGCACTTGAATTCAACAGAACTGCAATTTAATTCAGCTATCTCTTGACCCCGATTCCTGATTCAAGAACTTTACATCATAAGGATTTGTCAAAAAAAAAGTAGGCTTGGATTAAAAAGAAATTTACTACTCAAAGTTTCAGATTATATGCACCATTAGGCAATTAGACGTTCAATGACACCATAGCACCAATCAAAACCAGTTTAAAACAGTAAGAGATGAGTAAGTTCCAAATGACACTAATCAATTTCACTTCATCACAAATAAGCCCATGCCTGAGATAGGCCTCACCTAGAATGTTTGTATTGTTTAGGCCCTAGCCATCAGGTTAAACTGAACTTTTGGCTTAGATGGTCCTTTCCACACATTCTATGATTTATGGCTTAGTAGAAGTGATGTTTACATGCATCTATAAACTTCTTACGCTTTTGTGTTCCTTCTTTACCATGTACAAGAAAGATATCAATCGAGAAATCAACCCATAGACACATAAAAATACGACAAAAGTAGGAATGCTGAAAGCCATATATAAACCAAGGATTTTGAAGGAATCAAGTTTTTAGTTTTTTTCTAAGCCAAGGGTATGCAAAATAGCAAATGGAAATGTTAAGGGATAAAATATTCTGTTGAGAGTTTTGTGTGGTGCGAAAATAAATTACGGAAATCAAATAGTTTAATTCTAACATTACAAAAATATTTAGGACCGCCATATGACAACTTTAAGCACACCAGGATATAGTCAGAGTCGTTTGACTAGAGAGAAGATTCACGAATCGACACATATTCCTCTCTCTCTCCTACCTCTTTCAGGGTATTCTAGTATTGATCACAACACAAACTTTTTATTCTGCTATTGCAATAAGCTACAGAGCAAACATATCATAAAGAGAATGCAAGCACCTCAGACATCTAAGGGATAATTAACTTCCATACCCATTCTTCACTAATAATGACATCTGAAAGATTTGGAAGTTCACTGCAAATATTAGTGTCGTACTGTTAGCAGCAACACCGACAGAGGGCACAGGCTGGAACTTTGTAGCTTCACAAATATCCTTCACGAGAAGAAAAAAACAATTTTAAAGGTTTTGGAACCACCATTCCCAGATATCGCCAAATAAATTTTAAATCATACAAAGAAGATGCATATTTACCTTTATCACTTCATCAGAGACCACTCCAGAAAACTGACTAGAGTCATCTGTTCCTCCAGCACCCAGAACACCACGAGAGAGCCAGTTTAACCATCCACGTGCTTTACCTGAAGTAGCCTCATCATTTGCTAATTTCTCACTGGTAGTAGAGCCAACTTCTACCTCCTCATGTGATATAGGGTGAATGGAAACCTAAAAATAACCATGGCAACAAAATTAAGGGACGATGATGAACCTCACAAGGAACAAAACAGAAAGCAATACCACTATATGGTACAACTAATAAGTAAAATGTTCACTTCATTATATTCCATTATTCCTATTCAAAGAAGATCCGTACCTAACACTTATGATCACCTATGGTCACATAGGCCAAACAAAGATCCTTAAGCAACAGTTGTATTACCTCCAATTCTTGTTCAGCTATAAATCGAAATTGTAGGATATCATCAATATCAGAATCCTTCTCCATATTCTCAAGCTCGAGCAAAACATCTTGATCTACTTGCTGGCATGGATACATGAGCCATGAGCATTCAATTTAAAATAACCCTTCTCCATATATTATACTATCATCGATCAAATATTTAGTTTAAAAAAGATAGGATGACAACTAAGAGTAATCAAAATGTATTGACTAGGGAAAACCATATTACCAGATAACATTTTTTGTTCAACATGGTCCCTCAGACACTCTGTTTTATCAGTTCTACTTTGATTCCTTTCTGTTTTACTGGGCTAATGATTGGACAACACTATATTTAACCAGAGTCAAGATATACTGACATGCTTAGTATCTTATACCGAAGCACAGAGAACTAAATGAGTTACTCCTATTCTACATAACCTTCCCTTTTCATTTTAACACAAAGATTAAGAAAACACATTACTCCACTATAAGTAAATTTGGACCACACAAACAACCTAACCCACCATACAATTAAATTTGGACCACACAACCACTTTCCAGAAATAGAAATAGGGAAGGTATTGTCAATAGACGGAAAAGGAAATAGGGAGAGTTATTCAGAATAGGAGGGAGTATTACATTTTCTACATCGCTTGATGAGTAAACCTTTCAATTTTCAATGGAGCCAACTGCCAAGGGATCAATATTTTTCACCTTTGTAATATTATGAAATAAATAGATCACTAAATAATATGCATTTGTGCTTCTTATATTGTGAAGTACTAGGCAGTCCGTATACATCTCAATGCAAATTAATGATGCTAAACCCAAATATATATCCGTGATCATCATGCATCACTCCATTTCCCATTCCAAAATTTCACAAACATGAAGTGTGATATAACCTATGGATGCAGTCACAGAGCCTCAATCTTCTAATGTGCTCACCAGCACAACAGTTTCAGCTCAACAAAATACTTGATAGTATAGCTTCTGTAAATCCCTACATTTCTGGCACTTTTAAAAACTTGCTACATCTTTGTAGCTTAGTATCAGGTCCACCCACAATCCTTCAGTACTCAACTGCCT